>OY728142.1:1298471719-1299691523 GCA_963277665.1 Viscum album | reverse complement strand
TAGGGCCCGGAAAGGCCGAGGGGCCTAAGGCTGGGTCTCGGTCAGGGAGGTCGAGCCAGCTTGCAGTTTAACGTCATGCAGGATGAACGTGCAGTTTAAGGTCATGTGGGACCGGAGGCAGTTTAGGTTCATGTGGGACCATACAGTTTAAGGTCATGCAGGACCATACAGTTTAAGTTCATGGAGGACCGTTCAGTTTAAGGTCATGTGGGGATCGTACAGTTTATGGTCATGCCAGACCGTATAGTTTAAGGTCATGTTGGACCAGAGTCCAGTTTAAGGTCATGGAGGACCGTTCAGTTTAAGGTCATGTAGGATCGTATAGTCTAAGGTCATGCCAGACCATACAGTTTAAGGTCATGCAGGACTAGAGTCTAGTTTAAGGTCATGGCGGACTAAAGTCCAGTTTAAGGTCAGGGGGTAATAGATTCCAGTTTAAGGTCATGGAGGACCAGGGTCCAGTTTAAGGTCATGGGGGACCGTTCAGCTCAAGAGAATTAATGCTTGAGGAACTTGGCGTTGGTGGGAGGTGTTATATGCTCACCATCCATGGTCACCAGAGAGTATGCTCCATTTGGGTACACCTTATGAACAATGAAAGGTCCCTCCCATTTCGGCTCCAACATGGGTGGTTTCCTTCCAAGAATCATTAGCGCCCTAAGGTCCAAGACCAAATCTCCTTGCAGGAAAGAGCGGAGGAAAACCTTCTTGTTGAAGGCTCGAGCCATCCTGCTCTGATGCCTTTCCAAGTTTTGCAGATCATGAAGCCTATTCTCGTCCAGCGTTTCTAATTCAGCTAGACAGATTTTGGAAACTCTATCTGGCACTTGATGGTCGTAGAACACTATGCGAAATGAGGGAAACTGAATCTCGATGGGTAGAACGACCTTAGTTCCGTACACCAGGGAGTATGGGGTCACCTGGGTGTAATAACGATTCGTCGTCCGATAATCCCAGAGGGCGTTGGGGAGGTTATCCGGAAAACTCTTCTTATTATGACCAACCATATTTTGCATAATGTTATAGAGGGTTTTGTTAAACGCCTTGATCTGTCCATTTGCATGTGTATGATAGCGGGAGGTATTGTTAGAGTGAATATTGTACTTGGTGTACAATTTCTTTAGCTCGGCTTCTCGGAAGTTGGTTCCATTATCAGTGAGGATAGCGTGAGGTACTCCAAATCGATAGATGATATTAGAACTCACGAAGTAGGCGATAGAACGGGATTTGACTTCCTTGAGCAGAATTTCATCTGCCCACTAGGAAAAGAAATCTATAGCAGTCAGAATGAACCGGTATTGGCGAGCCGTTGTTGGTGGGTAAGGTCCTACAACATCAAACCCCCAGACTGCAAAGGGCCAAGAATACTTGGTAGTGTGGAGAGGTTCCAGTGGATGATGCACAAAGTTATCATGAACTTGGAACGCATGGAACCTCTTAGATAACTCGATGTAGTCATGGATCATGGAGGGACAGAAGTATCCTAGTCTCTGTATCTAGTGAGACAACTTTGGCCTAGCCTAGTGGTCGCCACAGGCACCGGCATGAACCTCTTGCATGACCTGAGAAATCTCGACTCCTTGAAGGAAACGGAGGATAAAACCATCAAATCCACGTTTATAAAGGATCTTCTCAAGGTTGGGACCGCTTTAAAGGCTAAACTATAGCACGTGGCATCAGATTTGCTCGCGCTCGGCCCGGTCTGATTGGAGATTACTGTGTTGGAGGTATTCAACCAAGGGTGTCCTTCAATCATGAACTATTTCGATCACCATGTCTGAAGCACCCAGGGCTCCTGACGTAGGGGCACCAACATAAATATGGTTTACCCATGGGCCGCGATCATCCTCTAGGGTAATGGGATCAATGACTCTCTGGTGCACCACGTGGATAATCAGGTCGTCCTGTTTGGGCTCTGAAAGCGACGCAGGCAGCTGGCCAAAGCATCTGCTCGACCGTTCTATGACCGAGTGATGTGAACGACCTCTGGCCGAGAAGGGAACTGGTCCATTAGATAGAGGGTGCACTTCAACAATGGCACAAGTTCTGAATTTATGACAACATAGTCGCCATTGACCTACTTGATGACCATCTCAGAATCCCCTTTCACATGCAGATGGGGCACGTCGATCTCGAGGGCCAGCTTGAGACCAGTAATGAGGGCATGATACTCTACCTTGTTGTTGGCGCAGCCCTCCGACAACACAAACGAGTATGGCAGAACGGCTTGCTCTGGGGGTGATGAAGACAATACCCAGACCCACTCTGTTGATCCTAGGATCGTTGAGCCTCCTACCGGTGGGGCTCTGGGAGGCACCGTTGAAGTGCATCTACCAACATGGGACGACATGATCGACTGAGAGGATTTCCCCATCAGGAAAACCTAGGTCCAGTGGCTGATCCGCAGAGGTTGGGTGGGAAGCTAAAAAGTATGCCAATGCCTGTCCTTTGATAGCCTTTTGAGGCACAAACCTGATGTAGAACTTCTGGAGGATCACCACCCACCGCGCTAGTTGGCCAGTCAACATAGGTCGATTCAGGATGTACTTCAGTGGGTCTACTCGAGAGACCAGCTCTACCTCATGGTGCTGTGAGTACTGTCGCAATTTTTGTACGGAGAACACGAGCGCAAGGTAGCTCTTCTCGATGGGAGAATATCTGATTTCCATATCGAGGAGCATGCGACTGAGGTAGTAGAGGTTATTCTTTGTTCCCTCGTTGTTCTTCTGGGCGAGAAGTGCGCTGAGGGACCGTTCCAGGGCGGTCACGTAAAGGACCAGTGGATTTCCGGAGACAGGTGGCATCAAGACCGGAGGCTGGTGTAGATACTACTTGATTTCCTCAAAGGTGGCCTGACACTCTTCATCCCATTCATAGTTGGCACCTTTCTTCATGATCCGGGAAAAGGTCTTACACTTTCCAGCCAGATTCGCACTGAATCGGCGTATGTAGGCTAAGTGGCCTTGGAAACCTCGAAGCTCCTGAATATTTCTCGGTGGAGGCATCTGTCTAATGGCCTTGATCTCTTCTAGTTTAATCTCAATGCCTCGGTACCTGACAAAAAATCCAAGTAACTTTCCAGAGGTGACCCCGAAAGCACACTTCAACGGGTTCATCTTCAGGTGACGGGAACAGAGGAAGACAAACACTTTCTCAAGGTCATTGAGATGGTCCCAGTGCTGGTGATATTTTACCACCAGATCATCCATGTATCATTCCACCAATGTTCCCAAAATCATCTTGATTATGTGATGCATAGCCCGCTGATAGGTGTCACCCGCATTCTTCAGGCCAAAGGGCATAACATGATAACAGAAAGTTCCTTGCGGCACCCTGAAAGTAGTGGACTCCTCATCCTTAGGGGCCATCCGGATCTGGGTGTACCTGGAATAAACATCCATGAAGGAGAGGGATTGTAACTCGGTCGTGGCATCAATCAACAACTCTGTCACTAGAAGGGGAAAATTATCCTTCGGACAGTGGCGATTGAGATCACAGAAGTCGATACAGACCCTGATTTGTCTATTCTTCTTCCTGAATGGCACAATGTTGGCTAGACACTTGGGGTACTGGACTTCCTTAACGAATTTGTCTTTGGTGATATTATCAACCTCGGCCTCGACCATGGAACCATGAGAAGGGTGCATCTTTCTAAGAGGCTGCTTGAACCCACGATGGTTTGCCAGAAGAGAAAGGCGGTGGAAGGCTACCTGAGGATATAGTCCTGGCATCTTGTCGTAACTACAAGTGAACACATCACGGTGTTGTTTGAGGAATTGCACATACCGCTGCTGCTCCTCGGGGGGCATGGCGGCACTGACCAATGTGGGTCTCGGGTCCGCCTCACTACTGAGGTTCACCTGTACCAACTCGTCGACCGTGGTGGAGACGCCTTCCTCAAAGGTAGGGGAGCATCCTCAGGTCCCCTTCTCCACTCGAGGAGGGATCTTCTATGGGGGGGAGTTGCTTCCGAGACACCAGATTCTGACGAGAGGCTGGTGCCATCTTGAGCAGCAGTGGTCATCACATCAGGAGATTTATGCACCCCTGAGACCATAGTGATGAAGTTCGTCGATCCAATCCCATCTGGTCTTCAGCCCACGGGGCCGCTCTTGATGACATCAAAGCAGTAGTGGTGTGTTGGCTTGAGCCGGTTGATTCCAGCCCAGCGGAAGAGACATGTATGACGTATCGCCGTTTCCATGAGCCTGACATCCCAATATCATACAGGGGTAGGATGTCCCGGGATCACCCGAGCCTGGTTGGTGTAGGAGTACAAGGTAATTTTCCGCCATCACTTGGACCTAGGAATATGCCTTCCTCTTGTACCTGAAACAACATAACACTGCCCTATGTCGGGGGTCGTTGTAACGACCAAATTTTTTTCAATGGAAAATTCCCTTATTTTATTTATGTCATAAAATAACATGAAATCAAAACATAATGAACTAATAAGTGATAAGTGACCTTTAAACATAAGTTTTCCACTTCTGTGTTAGGAATTTTGAAAATTTGACATACACGGTTGTGTTCAAGATGATTTTTTGAGTCTAATGAACCAGAAATAATTTTTGGTGAATAGTAACCTACCCTTATGAATAGTAACATACCCTTATGAAAAGTAATATGACCCTTATAAATAGTAAACCATACAACAAAAGAGTAACATTACCTATGAATAATAAAATAAAATTTAGACATCTTGGAAAGTGACAATTTGACCTTAGTAAACGTTTTGGTATTTTGTAAGTCATAAATAAATAATTATAATTAATTAATTAATTTAAAATAATATTTACGTTCCTAAAATTTATTCATAAATTATTGAATCAATTTATTATAGTTGTTATATAATTTTATAAGACCCTACATAATTTTTGAAAGCACTATAAAATCAGTTTTAATCTTAAAAACTGTTTTTTAAGAAAATTATGATTTTAAATAAATATTAAATTAATAATATTTAAAAAATTATTTTTGAAAAATGGACTTCATTTTTGGATTCTAAACGTCTAAAAATGGTTGGGGTAATTTTTTGGGATTTTTCTGAGATACTTGAATTTTTGATGAATAGTGAAATACTGTAATTTACAAAATAAGCTAAATAAGCTAATTATAGGGTCATGTGTGATGTTCTGCTAATGTAAGACCACTTGGTTCGGAATTAAATTATACAATTACTATTATTGGTCATTCAAGACTCATTATTCTTTGTCTTAGGGGATAATCATAAACTAATGAATTTTATATTAAGGAAACCCCTCTCCCCTCCACTATAAAAGCCACCCTTCACACCCTCATTTCCTCACACCTCTCAATCTCCAATACTTCTCTAAAATCTTCCCAAACACCTTCCCTAGACCCTCCCCCACATCCAATATCTGATGGTCTCATAAAAAGACCAATCTTATTCCCTTAAGGAGGTTCTCAATAGAAGGATTCAAGAGGTAATTTCCCTCCCTCTTCTCCTTTAATTTCCTTTCAAGTTCAAGTTCATTTCTTGATCTCTCCCCACCTATATTCATCCAAATTGTATTTTAACTCTAGTATTATAAATATAATGTAATTTTATTATTCTACTGGGATATTATATCATCCAACCCCCCTTTCCCTCTTCCTTTTATTTTATTAAAGAGAACGTTGTTCGTGAGGTGTTAATTTATCACCTTCAAGAACGACATGCATTCTTCTTCCATTTCTACCTTCATATCTGGTCATGAAACCATTTTTATGGTTGAACCATAATATGTTATTTGAATTATGTTATATTTAAAGTTCTGGAAATAACCTATGGACATATTACTAAGTGATAAGTTAAAACAAGTTCGTTGTGATCCAAAAACCACGCAAATTGACCCAAATAACCATCATTTAATTCTTATCTATTGATTCATCCACACAGATCTAATATAATTAATTATAAAATAATTAAATCTCCTGTAATATCATTAATGACATGTAATATCATTTCTGGATTTTTACTCATGTTCTACCCAAACATCAATTTAAGAATACAACTGAACCACCCAAGAAAAACCATAAAAATGAACATCCCCGAACAATGTTTTTAAACTCTATAAGTCCTCCAAAGGAACATAAAATGATATAATGAAACAAGAATGAACCCTATTAATTTAAACATGGTTCTGTATTTCTAATTAATTAATATAATGTCATTATATAGAACATTAAAGAGAATGAATCATTCGGGTACAAGGTAAGGGGAAATTCTCGAACCCAACTTTCATCCTTAGGGCTCTACCTCTTTCACTCCATTTTTGATATGGTCACTCCTTAAAGATCATTTGTTCTTAATTTTATTTCCTTTTCTAGTATATACATGTTTTATAATGAAGTTTATGTCAATCGAAATGTTTTCCAAAAGAAATCTTCTTTTAAGAACTCAACTTTTACCTCTCATTCATGGTTGATAGTTCTTGTATCAAGTATGTTGATCCCTCTTTCTTTTGGGAACACAAAGCTTATGAATGTATTCATATGAGATGAAACCCATTCCTTGCCATGGTTTAGTTATGTTAAATTTTTAATTATGGCCCATGTGGCAAGCATGATAATGATAATGTTATGATGTGACGGGTGCGCCCGGAATTATATAGTGCAATATGAATGTTTCAAAGTGATGGGTGCGCTTGGAATTATACAGCACTCCAATGCATTGGGCAAAGTGATTAATATCATGAGTAAATGTGAAACTATGTGTGAACAAGATGCTATCTTTGTTCACAAGTATGTGTGGTAGTTAACCACTAAGACATGATGTTTCATTTTTATGCATTGCCACATTTCACGTTTTTTATTTATGCTCTTCTCATGTTCATGATCTATTGCATATGTTATGATTATACTCACCCCATGATATATTGTTCTTATCTATCCTCTTAATAGGATTCTAGCTCACCCCTTTTGATGCATATCCTCAGGTGGCTACATGTACTAAGGAGAGGAAAAGTGCCAATAAGAAGCTAGAGAAGAAGAAATTAAATAAATGTGTATGCTAGATGTTGTATTTGTTATATGTGGTCCTAGTTTTCCCAAGAAAATAAGCCTTTGGATCCTCTTTGTGTAATACTAGTATGTTTTTTATATTTGAAATAATTTAATAGTAATGTAATAAAAGGCTCGGGTCGATATAGTTGGTATCAAAGAAAGGTTTAGTTAATTTGGGAATTAGGATTAGTGAACCCCATAGGAAACCTATAGCATGAGACTAAGTACAAATATGCACACAAGAATATTTACCTAGGGATCCCATATGTTATGTTTTCGGTAAAAATTGTTTAAATGAATAAGTTATTCATGACTTCTTTACTTCTGTTTTGTTCTAACCTTTATATTTTAGAAAATGGTGGGAACTGGGAGAAATCAGGACAACAACTCAAGCGAGGTCCAATCCAACAATTTCCCGAACGACATCCCCAATGATTTGGGTGGTGGAGTTCAAAACTTCATGGAAATTCTTACCCAATTATCTCATGTTATTAATAATAACCATAATAATGGGTAACGTCCTCCTTCACCAAATAGGGAGCAACTGGCTATCGAATGTTTTATGCGGCAACGACCACCGACATTTTGTGGATCTTCCGATCCACTAGTTGCGGAACAGTGGGTCAACTCCATGGAGAAGATCTTTTCTGTTCTTCACTATTCTGAGACGTAGAAGGTGACTCTAGCCTTTTATCGTCTAGATGGAGAAGCTGATCAATGGTGGGCTTTGATTAAGAACATCAAGCCAAGGGACGGAATTGAAGAGATGGAATGGGAAGACTTTAAGATAATTTTTATTAATAAGTATTTCCCACGAACTCTTCGCATGAAGATGGAGAGAGAATTCATAGAGCTTAAGCAAAATGAAGGAGAATCTGTCACAACATATAAAGTGAATTTCACAAGGCTCTCAAGGTATGCTTCGAGTTTTGTTATCAACAATGATAGAAAAATTGATAGATTATTTTGTGAATTAAAACCACACCTTCGAAAGTGTCTTTCAATTCGAGACTTTGGGAGTTATGAAGAAGTTGTTTGGTGTGCTCTCAAAGTGGATATGGAGTTGGTAGAATGGTCCCATGGCTATGTTGATAAGAAAAGAAATATGGAGTTTCAATATGGTGGATCTAATGATAAAGGTGGGAAGAAAAATCAATGACACACATGCCAAAAATGTGGGAAGTTGCACAATGGGAACTGCCTAAAAGGGACGGGGAAATGCTTCAAGTGTGGGAAAGAAGGAAATCATGCTCAAGAGTGTCGAAAAGACATGAAAAGGAAGGAGAATTTAGCTGATGAAAGGAGACAACCACTCATGGTTCAATGCTACAACTGTAAGGAGCTAGGTCACTATGCAAACCAGTGCACTAAACCTCGATCTCTTGAGGGCAATCAACGTCAGCAACCACCAAAGCCAAAGGAACAAGGGAAGGCTTATTCCATCACTACTGAGGAGGTGAATCATGATAATGAAGTCGTACAAGGTACACTTCCTATTCACTCAAGAATTGCAAAAGTCTTATTTGATTCTAGTTATACGCATTCTTTTATATCTTTCAAGTTTTCTAGAACTATAGAATAAAAGCTCTGAAACCTTGAGTAGAGATATCTATAAAAACACCAAGTGGTTCAATCATTGAAACCCAAGTGTTTGACTCTTCTCTTGTTGTTTTATGTGGGAAGATTCTTCTGGAAAATCTCATAATACTTCCCTTGGTGGAATTCGACGCTATAATGGGAATGGATTGGCTCTCGTTATATAGAGCACATATCAACTTTCGGGAAAATGAAATATCTTTTCATATTCCAAACCATCCCATGCTCCTCTAAAAATTAAAGTAAGATCATTAATCTCCTTTGAAAAAACCTTCTATGGTGTGGGTGATGTTTCCCTGTGAAGAAGCATACCTTGCCCAAATGGTTGAGTCGAAGGAAAGTGCCAACCTTGAGGAAATTCCCACCGTGAGGGAATACAACAATGTATTTCCTGAAGAGTTACCCGGAATTCCCTCAGATCGTGAGGTAGAGTTCTCAATTGATCTCATACTCGGAGCTACTCCTATCTCAAAGTGCCCCAATAGGATGGCTCCTATCAAACAGGAGGAGTTAAAGAAGCAGCTGCAAGAGCATCTAGACAAAGGGTTCATACGCCCTAGTGCATCACCTTGGGGTGAACCAGTGGACTTTGTGAAGAATAAGGATGGAACAATGCGGTTGTGTATCGATTATCGGGAACTCAACAAGATCACCATAAAGAACAAGTATCCTCTCCCAAGGATTGATGACTTGTTCAACCAGTTAAGCGGAGCTCAATACTTCTCAAAGGTGGATCTTTTTTCTAGATATCATCAGGTAAAGGTGAATAAGGAATATATTCAAAAAACTATCTTCCGTACAAGGTACGGGAACTATGAGTTTTTGGTGATGCCCTTTGGACTTACTAATTCCCCTGAAATCTTCATGGATTTGATGAATAGAGTCTTTAGACATTACCTCAAAAAATTTGTGGCAGTGTTTATCGATGATATTCTCATCTACTCCAAGATCAAGTAGGAACATGAAGAACATCTAATACTTGTGTTGGTGATATTAAGAAAGGAGAAGTTGTACGCCAAGTTTAGAAAGTGTGACTTTTGGATGAATCAAGTCATGTTCTTGGGACATGTGATCACAAGTGAGGGAATTTATGTGGATCCTTCAAAGACAAAGGCGATTGAGGAATGGCCCAGGTCCTCTAGTGTCACCAAAATCCATAGTTTTCTTGGATTTTCTGGGTACTACCGACATTTTGTGAGAAAATTATCACGATTGACAAGACCGCTAACTAAGTTAACAAGGAAAGGGGTAAAGTATGTCTGGAGGGAAGAATGTGAGGGAAGCTTCAAGGAGCTAAAGAGAAGGTTGATCACTGCACCTGTACTCACACTACAGAAATGTATAGAAGGTTTTGTGATATATAGTGATGATTCAAAGAAAGGATTGGGTTGTGTACTCATGCAAAATGATAATGTGATAGCCTACGCCTCACAACAGTTAAAGATCCATGAGCAGAACTACCCGATGCATGATTTAGAGCTGGCATTCGTGATTTTTGCCTTGAAAATCTGGCGGAACTACCTTTATGGTGATAAGTGTGACATATACACCAACCACAAGAGCCTAAAGTATATATTCACACAAAAGGATCTCAACATACGTCAAAGGATATGGTTAGAGCTAATCAAGGATTACGATTTATCTATTCACTATCATCCAAGAAAGGCGAACAAGGTAGATGATGCTCTAAGCAGAAAAGAACCTGCTACTCTATCCATGTTGCAGATTGAGAAAGACCCCATCTTCATGGATATGAAAAGAATGGATTTGGAAATCATAATGGCAGGGAATACATCCTACCTTTCCCAAATGATTGCGCAACCATCCATCCAAGAGAAGATTAAGGAAGCACAAAGGGATGATGTGGAGATATAAAAGAGGGTGAATGTAGTGAAGGAAGGTAAGATACAGGAGTTCCATATCGACGATGATGGTGTGATTTGATTTGGAATGCAGCTTTGTGTGCATTCATCACCCAAGATATAGAAGGAGATATTGGATAATGCACATAGCTCAACTTTCTCTATCCATCCTGGGAGTACCAAGATGTACCGTGATCTCCGAGAACACTTCTGGTGGGATAACTTGAAGAAAGAGATTGCGGAATATATATCAAGGTGCTTGGTATGTCAGCAAGTTAAATCTGAGCGACAAAAGTCCAAGGGTATGATGCATCCATTGCCTATACCTATGTGGAAATGGGAAAATGTTACTATGGACATTGTCACGGGTCTCTCGAAGATGTCAAAGGGAAATAATGCGATATGGGTTATGGTTGATCGACTCACCAAGAATTCCCATTTTATCACTATTCGGGAAGACCTCTCGCTTGAACAACTTCCAATGATATATGTAAAGGAAGTGGTGAAACTACACGGTGTTCCACTCTCAATTGTCTTTAACTATGATCCAAGGTTCACATCTAAATTTTGGAGGATCCTTCAACATGATTTGAGTACTGAATTAAATTTCAGCACGGCCTATCACCCCCAAACTGATGGCCAGTCTGAAAGAACTATTCAGATGCTTGAAGATATGCTAAGAGTCTGCTCTATTGAATTCAAAGGTGGTTGGGATCAGCATCTGTAAAGACCCGTAAATTCCAAGGAATTTTTTTTTTACTTTTCTTTGGAATTTTATGAGAACGCGGTTTCTGACGGCACCTGATTCCGAGGCCCGGTGTGCTAGGAATCATTTTCCGAAGTTTGGCTCAGGTACGTTCAGTGAACGGACGAGCAGGTTTTTCTAACTTTTGAACCGGTGCTCGGAATCGAATTCTGAGGGCACCGATGGAATCGCAGTGCCGGTAATTGCTTAGAAACGCCTCTTCCGAAGTTGCATTTGCTCAGGTGTGGTTTTTAATTTTTCGGGCTTAAAGTTAAGAAATAAAATAATTGTATGACAAACTTTATTTTATTTCACTTAAGCCACTTTGAAGCCACTTGAAAGCCGCTTAACCTGAGTTGAACGGATAGGGTACTATCCAAAAATATCCTACCCTCTTGGTAGGATATTTGTGTGGTGGGGCCCGCACGAGCCCCGCCGTTTCTTTTCCGCTAAGTAACGCACCCGCAAAAACCTCTTCCTTAATGAAAGTCAACCGTACGTTTTTCTGGTTAAGAAACGCCCCAATTAATTGGGCAGTTAAATCGTTACAATTAATTCAAAGAATTAATTGTTCGTTTCTTATCTTTTGAATTTCAAAAGCTTAGGTCAATAATAAAATAAGGGTTGTACTTATTTTATTTAGTTGGACTTGTGGCGTGGAGAGAATTTGGGAGGAAAGCGTTCTTCTTCGACGAAGAACGCGAAGAACGCTCCGACCTCCGACGAAGAACGCCAAACCCTCGGAGATCGACGATGCGACGCCATCAACGACGCTTCTTCCGCGATTCTCCCTCCGCGACGCTTCTTCCACGACGATCCAACCCCGCGGCAACCTTCGATCGACAACAACAAGGTAGGGGGTTGCTCCCCTTTTAAATTCTTTGTGGATTATAACAACAACAAGGATTTAATTATTTTTAATTAAATATTTTTGTTCTTGGACCTCGGAGTTCGACGAACAAGCGTCGCAGTAAAGATGGGGTCCCGGGGGGACCAAAGGCGAAGACGGCAGGAAGAACGGACCACCGGAGCGCGTCCGGTGGTCCGCAGAAGGCGGCGGCGACGCGCCGTCGGAAAAAGGGGCAGCCGGCGAACCGCCGGCCTCAATCAGCGGCGAAGGGCGGGGGATCTGCGCGCCCCGCCCGCGTGTCGGCTCGGCCACGCTGGCCGAGCCGCGGCCGGCCGGTCGGGCCGGGCCCCGCCGGGTCGGCCCGGGCCCAGACCCCCGTTTTCGGGCCACTTTCGGTCAAATGCCAGTAACTTGAGCTACGGGCCTCCAAACGACTCTCCGTCAGTGGCAACACGATCCTTGGATCGAGACGGTCGTTTCGATATATCGCACTCAAGGTTTCGGATTACTTTGGGTTCGGTCAGGTTGGTTTGGATACGAAACCAACCGGGCCCTCGGAGCGGAAACGCTCGTAACTCGAGTTCCGGACGTCCGAATGTCGTGTCGTCGACTTTTTTGTTTTCATCTAAGTGTGACGGATCTTTTGGCTTACTCCGCTTGAGGTTTGGATGTCGTCGGAGTGCGGTCGGGTTGGTTCGCTCACGAAACCAATCGGGCCCCTGGGACGAAAAAGCCAATAAATCACAGACCGGGCGTCCGATTGACGCACCGTCTGTCTCGTTGTTTTCCTCTTGTTGAGACGGAACTTTTGGAATCCTCCGCCCGAGTTTTGGATGCAGTTGGATAGTGGCCGGGTTGGATCGCACCGAAATCCAACCGGGCCCCTGGAACGGAAAAACTGATACCTTCTGACAGAACGTCTGTTTGGCGAACCGTCAGCGGAGTTGGTGATCTCGTTGAGGAACGGTCCCTATGAGTATACCCTATGAGTGTTCGGGGTATAGTTGAGTTACGGCCGGATTGGTTCGCACACGAAACCAACCGGGCCCCTCGGATGAAAAGGCTAATAACTCATAGATTGTGCGTCCGATTGACGCGCCGTCTGTTGCGTTGAGACCCCTATGAGGAGGTGGTCCTTTGAGATACTTCTTTGCAGGACTTTGTGATACTTGGAGTATCTACCAGTAACTCGTGGAGCGGACCCTCCCGGAGACGAGCGTGCGGAGTACGGAGACCGTGTAGCCAGCTGAGACCTGACGACTGCTTGACCGACTCGACTTGGAGTGAGTCGACTAGCCCAGTGGATGGAGCGCCCGGTATTTGGCGACAGACCCACGGCGGACGGAGCGCCCGGTAATTGGCCGCAGACCCGTGGTACTCGACAGGAGGAGTACCTCTGTAGGCTATTGGGAGGAGCGCCCGGTATTTGGCGACAGACCCACAGTGGATGGAGCGCCCGGTAGTTGGCCGAAGACCCGCGGTACTCGACAGGAGGAGCACCTCAGCAGTCTTAGGTTAGTGAGCAGTACCTCGGAGTCGTGAAAGGACCACTGTACACTCGAGAGACGGAGCTCTTCAGCAGTTACGGTTTCGATAATGAAAATCCTGGTTTGAGCTGAGACATTTTGACCTTTGTGTTTACCTCATGATTGAGATGGGTCACTTGATAACTTAGGTATATGTATGGGCATATACCTGGGTAGTGGTTATCTGTTGATTTCACACTCTTTGTGTTTCCTCATGATTGAGATGGGTTACTTGATAACTTAGGTCTATGTATGGGCATATATCTAAGTAGAGGTTATCTGTTGAGATCTTCTTGTGGTTATCCTTGTTGGTTTAGTGAGACCTTGAGGGTCTCGGGGTCCCTACTGAGTATCGTTATACTCACCCCTGCACGAGCTATGCCCGCACCTCGTTGTGTTGGTTGCAGACGACGGGCAGTGCTGACGGAGGCCGAGTGTTCGAGGACTGGACGGTACCCGGAGGTGGACTACACGACGTGACGACTCACAGTGGAGGTTGACGGACGAGAGCGTGGAGGAGGCTATTTGTACCTACCCTTCAGGTAGGATCCGTGGTGGACGACCAGAAGTTGCGCTATCTGTACCTACCCTTCAGGTAGGATCCGAGGAGGACGACCCAGGAGCTGCTTCCTACTTCCAGTTGTTGTCTTTTTTTGCTGTTGTACCTTGTTCAGTTGTAGTTGTACTTTCTTTTGAGTTTGTATTCTGGCCCATTTACTTTTCATCATTTCTTTTGTACTTAGTGTTTTGCTTTTGCTTGTACTCTGTGGTGCTTTTTTTCTTTTATAAAGGCAATTCCTTCCCAGTTATCGAGATTTTACACCTTTGGTGCTAGTCGCCAGCCCCTGGCCTATGGAAGGCGGGCTTGGGGTAGTCACGGCACGGGCCCCGAGGATGGGTCGTGAGAAATTGGTATCAGAGGAGTTTGGTTCTACCGCAGAACTTATAACTCTGATGTTTCCTTCTATGAAGCAATAGTGTTAAGAGTATCGAGTGTGGTTTTCAGTTCAGGGAGTCCAGTGTTGGTGCGGGCGGCCGACGTATCCATACACCAGGACCCTGACAACTGATTTCCGTCTTTGTGCATGAGAACACTGATTGCGTGTGTGTTTTCCAGAAGTTTTATTTAAATGTCAGCTCAAACCAGGTCATCTCACCAGGTATAATCTTTTGACTGTGTTACGTTGTTTCTTTCAGAATGCCTTTTCTCGGACGACCAGCTAGAGCCTAGAGGGATGTGCGTGCTGACAGCCTGTCGATTGACGAGGCTTCGGTACAGGGCCCTCTTGCAGTTGAGGCACCAGCGGACGGTACCAGCGGTACTACCATACGTTGGGCCACCGATTCCACTAGCCCCAGTAGTAGGTGATGCCTGCTACTTGAGTGCGCTGCATGAGTTCCAGCACCAGAGGCCAACAGGGTTCCGGGGAGAGATGGACCCGCATGCGACTGAGGATTGGCTGGAGGCTGTGGTGAGAGTCTTCAGGCTAGTAGGGACGCCGACAGACTTCATGGTGATCTTTGCTGCCAGCCTCCTTCAGGCAGCAGCAGGAAGGTGGTGGAGCCACTTGTTCCAGTTTTGCGATGTGATGACCTTCGCATGGGAAGACTTCGAGACCTTCTTCAGGGTGGGGTTTGTGCCAGTAGCTCTACACCCCGAGCGTGTACAGGAGCTTCTGTCTTTGCCGCAGGGTTTTCGATCAGATGCCGAGTCATCTGTGGGCAGTAGACAGATGATGCAGAGGTCCAGGAGGACCAGACCAGCAGTTGGACGATCTCGGGTTTTAGGACCGGTGGTGCGGGGCACCCGGGGTGGGAACAGAGCTAGGCGTGCCAGAAGCAGGTTGTGTTACTCATGCGGCGGAAAGGGTCACCTGGCACGTGACTGTCCGAATCCTCGTACGGTTTATCAGTGGGTGTTGGAGGAGCCACTGAGACAGAAGCAGCGGCAGGTGCTTGGGCAACAGTCGAGTAGTGGACAAGGCAGTAGAGCTCCGAGAGCAGGTGGGCAGGAGAGGAACTAGTGGATACGTCCTTAGTACTTCTAGTTCCATGTTGCTTTTGTATTCGTGTCTTTGTACTATGAGCTGCAATAATAAAAAGACATTTATCTTTGTATGCTTTCCTGTCTTTTTTGTTTGGTTGATACTGAGTGGTCCCGGTTAAACTGTTGACTTGACCCTCACTTTCGAGATTTCTACTGGAGGAGACCCAGTGACCTCACGCTGATGCCGACAGTGTGACTCGACCCTTGGAGGCGAGAGTGACAGTTGGATCTCTTGGTAGTTACGTCGAGGCCTTACGACGTTATCCATGGCATGAATGCATCATTAATGTCAGGATTGACTGTATTAGGCAACAAATGTGGTTCATCCAGGGGATGAGACCTGATTTATCTTATCGGCAAAGAAGAAATCGTAGCAGCTCTTGTGAGACTAAAGAAGGTCCAGGTCATCCAAGAGCGGATGAAGACTGCACAGTGCAGTAAGAAACAGGAAACCAGTTCAAGTCTTAGAGACTCGGGAATGTTAAATGTTTCAAGAAGTGGAAGCTTTAAGGATAGAAGAGTCTACGAAGCAGTAGACGTGGAGGCAGAGCTAGGAGAGCAGTATGAGGTGGTGTACATCTTAACATACTACAACCACCCGCCTTAGTTATCCCCGCCAGGCTCAGGGAGCTGGAGGGCGGTGGAAGATTGTGGCTTCTTGTGGTCAAGGAGTGTGACCCAATGGCTCTAGAAATGATTCAAGGGACAGTCTGTGTCCACTACTAGCTGTTGTAGTAACGGACGTCGATACGAATCATTCCTAGCTTTCACAAATCTTGTTCCAGACCTAGAGTTTCCGGTAAGCCGTGGACTTGACCCTCACATCTGGAGATACCTTGGGAGGAGACTCGATAATCACACTTACGCCGACGGTGTGGTCATATCCTCGAGGCGAGAGTTTCGGTTGGAATCTCTTGGTGGCAGTGTTGAGGCCTTACGACGTTGGTTTGAGTATGGACGGGGCAATCACAGTTCATACAAAAATTGACGGTATTAGGAAAAAAGGTTGTAGTTTAACTACGACATAGGGATGGGTTTTCCTTGGTCGGTGAAAAAGGGAACCCCAGGCAGCGCAGGGTAACTCTTGCACAGGAGGGTGCGACCGATCACTCTTGAGTCGGTCAACCTTACCCTTGTAGCAGCAGTCATTTTGAGTTTCAGTTCTAACAGAAATTGGAGACCTCTGGAGTTCGAGGATGACGACCACGTCTTCTTATGGGTCTCACCTCGACGAGGTTTACGGAGATGTGTCCAGGGAGGCAAGTTATCTTCGAGGTTCAACGGACCTTTCTAGGTCCTCAGCTGGGTAGGCGAGGTGGTTTACCGCTTGACCCATCCACTTCAGTTGCACTAGGTGCACGATGTTTTCCACGTATCCCAACTGAGGAGATACGTGCTCGACCCTCCGCATATCATCGACCATGAGGATCTGGATGGTGGAAATGAGGTGACTTCTAAGAGGTTCCTATGGGGATTGGGGATCGACAGGAGCGGATCCTAGGAGGACGATCGATTCCTCTTGTGCACTTTCTTTGGTAGCATGGGAACCTCCAGGTGAGCACATGGGAGCGGAAGGCTCAGATGCGTGCTCAGTACCACCTTTGTATCCCTAGTTTGTGGTGAAGCTTTATGGGGACGTAAAGCCCTGTGGTGGGAGTAATGTAAAGACCCGTAAATTCCAAGGAATTTTTTTTTTTAATTTTCTTTGGAATTTTACGAGAACGTGGTTTCTGACGGCACCTGATTCCGAGGCCCGGTGTGCCCGGAATCATTTTCCGAAGTTTGGCTCGGGTACGTTCAGTGAACGGACTAGCGGGTTTTTCTAACTTTTGAACCGGTGCTTGGAATCGAATTCTGAGGGCACCGATGGAATCGCAGCACCGGTAATTGCTTAGAAACGCCTCTTCCGGAGTTGCGTTTGCTCGGGTGTGGTTTTTAATTTTTCAGGCTTAAAGTTAAGAAATAAAATAATTGTACAACAAACTTTATTTTAATTCACTTAAGCCACTTTGAAGCCACTTGAAATCCACTTAACCTGAGTTGAATGAATAGGGTACTATCCAAAAATATCCTACCCTCTTGGTAGGATATTTGTGAGGTGGGGCCCGCACGAGCCCCGTCGTTTCTTTTCCGCTAAGTAACGCACCCGCGAAAACCTTTTCCTTAATGAAATTCAATCGTGCGTTTTTCTGGTTAAGAAATGCCCCAATTAATTGGGAAGTTAAATCGTTACAATTAATTCAACGAATTAATTGTTCGTTTCTTATCTTTTGAATTTCAAAAGCTTAGGTCAATAATAAAATAAGGGTTGTACTTATTTTATTTAGTTGGACTTGTGGCGTGGAGAGAATTTGGGAGGAAAGCGTTCTTCTTCGACGAAGAACATGAAGAACGCGAAGAACACTTCGACCTCCGACGAAGAACGCCAAACCCTCGGAGATCGACGATGCGACGCCGTCAACGACGCTTCTTCCGCGATTCTCCCTCCGTGACGCTTCTTCCACGACGATCCAACCCCGCGACAACCTTCGATCGACAACAACAAGGTAGGGGGTTGCGCCCCTTTTAAATTATTTGTGGATTATAACAACAACAAGGATTTAATTATTTTTAATTAAATATTTTTGTTCTTGGACCTCGGAGTTCGACGAACAAGCTCGGAAGCGGAATCGGGTAGCAAGCGACGACGGCTTCGCCTTCCCTCAAGTCGGACGAACGCCGACATCCCCCTTCGACGTCGTCATCCTCACGACGCCATACCACGACGAACCTCGAACGACGACGCCTCCTTCCGATCGGCTTATACCTAAGGTAGGGGTTTTATTTGAATGTTCTATACTCCGTGAATGTTTCCGTTCAAGGTGAAGAACCCGAATAATAAGAACAATTTTAATTCATTAAAATTGTTTTTGGTTATGTATTCATGTGTTGAATAAACTTCTCCCGTTGTTATAATCTAACGCGGAGGGTGCAGGCCAAATGAACACGGCCCGACAACCCTCTGCAGATTGTTTATTGATGTGTGGATTGACAGGCGATGACGAAGCAGGCCGTTTGGGCGTTTGAATCCCTTCGCAGTGAAGATGGGGTCCTGGGGGGACCATAGGCGAAGAAGGCAGGAAGAACGGACCACCGGAGCGTGTCTGGTCGTCCGCGGAAGGCGGCGGCGGCGCGCCACACCAGCGCGGCGGCACCGGCGACCGGCGGTGGCGGCGCGCCGCACGAAAAAGGGGCGGCCGGCGAACCGTCGGCCTCCATCAGCGGCGAAGGGTGGGGGATCCGCGCGCCCCGCCCGTGTTTCGGCTCGGCCACGCTGGCCGAGCCGCGGCCGGCCGGTCGGGCCGAACTGAACCGGACCGCGCCGGACCGGGCCGGGCCGGGCCCAGCCAGGTCGGCCCGGGCCCAGACCCCCGTTTTCGGGCCACTTTTGTTCAAATGCTCGTAACTTGATATACGGGCCTCCAAACGACTCTCCGTCAGCAGCAACACAATCTTTGGATCGAGACGGTCGTTTCGGTATATCGCACTCAAGGTTTCGGATTACTTTGAGTTCGTCCGGGTTGGTTCGGATACGAAACCAACCGGGCCCTCGGAGCGGAAACACTCGTAACTCGAGTTCCGGACGTACGAATGACGTGTCGTCGACTTTGTTGTTTTCCTCTAAGTGAGACGGATATTTTGGCTTACTCCTCTCGAGGTTTGGATGTCGTCGGAGTGCGGTCGGGTTGGTTCACTCACAAAACCAACCGGGCCCCTGGGACGAAAAAGCCAATAACTCACAGACCGGGCGTCCGATTGACGTACCGTCTGTCTCGTTGTTTTCCTCTTGTTGAGACGGAACTTTTGGCATCCTCCGCCCGAGTTTTGGATGCAGTTGGATAGTGGCCTGGTTGGATCGCACCGAAATCCAACCGGGCCCCTGGAACGGAAAAACTGATACCTTTCTGACAGAACGTCCGTTTGACGAACCATCAGTGGCGTTGGTGATCTCGTTGAGGAACGGTCCCTATGAGTATACCCTATGAGTGTTCGGGTATAGTTTAGTTACGGCCGGATTGGTTCGCAGACGAAACCAACCAGGCCCCTGGGACGAAAAGGCTAATAACTCACAGACCGGCCGTCCGATTGACGCGCCGTCTGTTGCGTTGAGACCCCTATGACGAGGTGGTCCTTTGAGATACTTCTTTTCCGGACTTTGTGATACTTGGAGTATCGACCAGTAGCTCATGGAGCGGACCCTCCCGGAGACGAGCGTGCGGAGTACGGAGACCGTGTAGCCGGCTGAGACCTGACGACTGCTTGACCGACTCGACTTGGAGTGAGTCGACTAGCCCAGTGGACGGAGCGCCCGGTATTTGGAGACAGACCCACGGCGGACGGAGCGCCCGGTAGTTGGCCGCAGACCCGCGGTTCTCGACAGGAGGAGTACCTCTGTAGGCTATTGGGGGGAGCGCCCGGTATTTGGCAACAGACCCACAGTGGACGGAGCGCCCGGTAGTTGGCCGCAGACCCGCGGTACTCGACAGGAGGAGTACCTCAGCAGTCTTAGGTTAGTGAGCAGTACCTCGGAGTCGTGACAGGACCACTGTACACTCCAGAGACGGAGCTCTTCAACAGTTATGGTTTCGATAATGAAAATCCTGGTTTGAGCTGAGACTTTTTGACCTTTGTGTTTACCTCATGATTGAGATGGGTCACTTGATAACTTAGGTATATGTATGGGCATATACCTGGGTATTGGTTATCCGTTCATTTCACACTCCTTGTGTTTCCTCATGATTGAGATGGGTTACTTGATAACTTAGGTATATGTATGGGCATATATCTAAGTAGAGGTTATCTGTTGAGATCTTCTTGTGGTTATCCTTGTTGGTTTAGTGAGACCTTGAGGGTCTCGGGGTCCCTACTGAGTATCGTTATACTCACCCCTGCACGGGCTATGCCCGCACCTCATTGTGTTGGTTGCAGACAACGGGCAGTGCTGACGGAGGCCGAGTGTTCGAGGACTGGACGGTACCCGGAGGTGGACTACACGACGTGACGACTCACAGAGGAGGTTGACGGACGAGAGCGTGGAGGAGGCTATCTGTACCTACCCTTCAGGTAGGATCTGTGGTGGACGACCAAGAGCTGCGCTATCTGTACCTACCCTTCAGGTAGGATCCGAGGAGGACGACCTAGGAGCTGCTTCCTACTTCCAGCTGTTGTCTTTTTTTGTTGTTGTACCTTGTTCAGTTGTAGTCGTACTTTCTTTTGGGTTTGTATTCTGGCCCATTTACTTTTCATCATTTCTTTTGTACTTAGTGTTTTGCTTCCTCTTGTACTCTGTGGTGCTTGTTTTCTTTTATAAAGGCAATTCCTTCCCAGTTATCGGGATTTTACGCCTTTGGTGCTAGTCGCCAGCCCCTGGCCTATGGAAGGCGGGCTTGGGGTATTCACGGCATGGGCCCCGAGGACGGGTCGTGATAGCATCTCCCATTGGTTGAGTTCTCATACAATAATAGCTTCTACTCGAGTATTCATATGGCTCCATATGAAGCTCTTTATGGGAAGCGGTGTAGAACTCCAACCTGTTGGGATGAAGTTGGAGAAAGAAAGCTACTTGGACCCGATCTTGTTCAAGAGATGACGGAGAAGGTTCAAGTCATCCAAAAACACATCAAAGCTACCCAAAGTTGGAAAAAGAGCTCTGCTGACAACCGTTGAAGGGACTTGGAGTTCGACGTTGGAGATAAAGTCTTCCTTTGAATATCTCCATGGAAGAGAGTCATGCGATTCCGGAAGAAAGGGAAGTTAAGCCCAAGGTATATTGGCCCCTTTGAGAACCTTGACCGCATAGGAGTCGGGGCCTATCGTCTTGCACTTCCACTGAATATGGATCAAGTTCATAATGTGTTTCATGTATCACTACTAAGGAAGTACATACCAGACCCCTCACATGTACTAAACTCAGAGGTGGTGCAGTTGGAAGATGGTCTCTCCTACGACGAGTAGCCAGTAAAGATTCTGGATAGGAGAGATAAGTTTCTACGCAACAAGACAACTCATCTTGTCGAAGTGTTGTGAAGGAACCATAAGTTTGAGGAAGAAACTTGGGAACCAGAAGATGCAATGAAGGAGAGGTACCCTCACCTGTTTGTGTAAAGTGAAATTTCGGGGGCGAAATTTCTTATGGGGGGAATAATGTAACGACCCAATTTTTTTCAATGGAAAATTCCCTTCTTTTATTTATGTCATAAAATAACATGAAATCACAACATAATAAACTACTAAGTGATAAGTGACCTTTAAACATAATTTTTTCACTTCTGTGTTAGGAATTTTGAAAATTTGACATACACGGTTGTGTTTAACATGATTTTTGGAGTCTAATGATACAAAAAATAATTTTTGGTGAATAGTAACATACCCTTAGGAATAGTAACATACACTTATGAATATTAATATGACCTTTATGAATATTAAACCATCCAATATAATATTAACATTACCTATGAATAATAATATAAAATTTAGACATCTTAGAAAGTGACAATTTGACCTTAGTAAACGTTTTGGTATTTTGTAAGTCATAAATAACTAATTATAATTAATTAATTAATCTAAAAGAATATTTATTTACCTAAAATTTATTCATAAATTATTGAATCAATTTCTTATAGATTTTAGATAATTTTATAAGACCCTGCGTAATTTTTGAAAGCACTATAAAATCAGTTTTAATCTTAAAAACTGTTTTTTTAAGAAAATTATGATTTTAATTAAATATTAAATTAATAATATTTAAAAAATTATTTTTGAAAAATGTACTTCATTTTTGTGTTCTACACATCTAAAAATGGTTGGGGTAAATTTTTGGGATTTTTCTGAGATACTTGAATTTTTGATGAATAGTGAAATACCGTAATTTACAAAATAAGCTAAATAAGCTAATTATAGGGTCGTGTGTGATGTTTTGCTGATGTAATCCCACTTGGTTCGGGATTAAATTATAAAATTAATATTCTTGGTCGTTCAAGACTCACTATTCCTTGTCTTAGGGGAAAATAATAAACTAATGAATTTTATATTAAGGAAACTCCTCTCCCCTCCACTATAAAAGCCACCCTTCACACCCTCATTTCCTCACACCTCTCAAGCTCCAAGACTTGTCTAAAATCTAACCAAACACCTTCCCTATCCCATCCCCCACGTCCAAGATCTTCTGGTCTCATCAAAAGACCAATCTTAGTCCCTTAAAGAGGTTCTCATGAGAAGGATTCAAGAGGTAATTTCCTTCCCTCTTCTCCTTTAATTTCCTTTCAAATTCAAGTTCATTTCTTGATCTCTCCCCACATATCTTCATCCAAATTGTATTTTAACTCTAGTATTATACATATACTATAATTTTATGATTCTAATTGGATATTATATCATCCAACCCCCCTTTCCCTCTTCCTTTTATTTTATTAAAGAGAACGTTGTTCATGAGGTGTTAATTTATGACATTCATGAACGACATGCTTTCTTCTTCCATTTCTACCTTCAGATCTGGTAATGAAACCATTTTTATGGTTGAACCAGAATATTTTATTTATATTATGTTCTATTTAAAGTTCTGTAAATAACCTATGGACATATTACTAAGTGATAAGTTAAAACAAGTTCGTTGTTATCCAAAAACCGCCCAAATTGACCCAAATAACCATCATTTAATTCTTATCTAATGATTCATCCACAAGGATCTAATATAATTCATTATAAAATAATTAAATCTCCTGTAATATCATTAATGACATGTAATATCATTTCTGGATGTTTACTCAGGTTCTACCCAAACTTCAATTTAAGAATACAAGTGAACCAGCCAAGAAAAACCATAAAAACGAACATCCCCGAACAATATTTTTAAACTCTATAAGTCATCCAAAGGAACATAATATGAAATAATAAAACCATAATTAACCCTATTAATTTACACATGGTTCTCTATTTCTAATTAATGAATATAATGTCATTATACATGACATTAAAGAGAAGGAAGCATTTGGGTACAAGGTAAGGGGGAATTCTCGAACCCAACTTTCATCCTTCGGGTTCTACCTCTTTCACTCCATTTTTGATATGGTCACTCCTTAAAGATCATTTTTTCTTAATTTTATTTCCTTTTATGGTATATACATGTTTTTTAATAAAGTTTATGTCAATCCAAATGTTTTCCAAAAGAACTCTTCTTTTAAGAACTCAACTTTTACCTCTCATTCATGGTTGATGGTTCTTGTATCAAGTATGTTGTTCCCTCTTTCTTTTGAGAACCCAAAGCTTATGAATTTATTCTTATGAGATAAAACCCATTCCTTAAAATTGGTTAGTTATGTTCACTTTTTAAGTATGATCCATGTGGCAAGCATTATAACGATAATTTTATGATGTGACGGGTGCACCCGGAATTATATAGCGCAATATGAATGTTTCAAAGTGACGGGTGTGCCCAGAATTATAAAGCACTCCAATTCATTGGGTAAAGTGATGAATCTCATGACTAAATGTGAAATTATGTGTGAACAATATTCTATCTTGGTTCACAAGTATGTGTGGTAGTTAACCACTAATACATGATGTTTCATTTTTATGCATTGCCACATTTCAAGTTTTTTATTTATGCTCCTCTCATGTTAATGATCTTTTTCCTATGTTATGATTATGCTCACCCCATAATATATTGTTCTTATCTATACTATTACTGGGCTTCTATCTCACCCCTTTTTATGTATATCCTCAGGTGGCTACATGTACTAAGTAGAGGACAAGTGCCAATAAGAAGCTAGAGAAGAAGAAATTAAATAAATGTTTATGCTAGATGTTGTATTTGTTATGTGTGGTCCTAGTTTACCCAAGACACTAGCCTTTGTACCCTCTTTTTGTAATAATATTATGTTTTTTATCTTTGAAATAATGTAATATTATTGTAAGAAAAGGCTCGGGTCGCTATAGTCGTGGCCTCCAACCGATGGATTGGGAAGACGTAGGCATCATCCAAACCTACCCAAGGGTCGGTTGTAGCGGCGATGGGATCAACTTCACTTGCCTGGACTTGTTTATCCTTGCTCTTGTAGTAGTCAGCATCCAGATAACGGGCTTCTCAAGAGGCAAAAGGAGACGCATCTCCTTGGAGAACGCCTACTCGACCATTGAGGGAGTATTTGAGGCATTGGTGGTACGACGTAGGGACCACTGCATGCAGGTGGAGCCATGGCTTTCCCATCAATGCGTTGTACGCAGTGTCCTGGGAGACAAACATGAATTCGGTACTATAAATTAGGCCACTGAACTGGGTCTTCAAATGGATCTTTCCGACTGAGGTTTTCTCGGTCTTGTCGTATCATTGGATTCTAAGATCAGAGGGAGTCAGATCATCCTCAAACAAACCCAGCTTCTGTAGTGTCTGAGTCGGAATTAGGTTAATCCCAGAACCCATGTCAACAAGACAGCAGTGGACTTCTACGCTATTGAACTGACCAGTGATGTACAACGGGCAAATGTGCCCCTGTATGGGATGGTCTTCGTCTTCACCGGAGAATGAGATAACTGCTTGGCATTCGGCGTTCTCAATTGCCTCGACGTGGAAGGATTCTGCAGCCGCTACCTCCGTCTCAAATTGGAGGGGGCTATTTAGGGCCTCAGCAAGCACCTCACGCATTTCAGACGATAGGAGAAGAGCCTCAAGAATAGAAATCCTCACTGGATTTCTAGCAAGGTGCTTCAGAACATCATACATTAATGCCAAACGTGAGCCTCTGCTTACAAGAGGCTGCTCTGCAATTGGAGACACGGTGGGCCCTGCCGGCTAGACCGAAGGCTGACTGGTACTAGGAATATCTCGTTTTTCGCTACTCGAAGCCCAAAGAGTGGCTGTTGGACGAGGATCAGAAGGCTGGGGCTGGCTGGTAGCAGGGTGAAGCTGGTCGTGGCACGGACGATGTGGTTCTGCCCGATCCAGTAATACAAACGGTGGTAGAGGCGGACCTATTGACACTGGGTGAAGGGGCCGTGTTTGCTGAGCTCTACACTGGTCCAGCTGTCTAGTCTCGGCGGCATGCACGGACTGGCTGGAGGTGCCAATTGTCGTGCCCCAGTGATTCATGTAACCACGGCTCTGACGATGTTGGCGACGGTTGGGGAAATTGGGAAGGTCTACCTGGAATTCCCCATCATCGGGATTCAAATAGGGATTTACCAACTCTATTGTGTTAACTGAAGCGTACCCCGGACTGTCACTTGACGAATCATCCACCACTGGGTGGATTTTGGGAGGGATTCCCATCTCCCGGGGCATGAATTTTCGGAGATTGCAGGACAACGATGGCAGTGGTGGGGCGCATTTCTTCTTCTTGCACCGCCACTGTTTGCTCTTCTGGGAAGAGACTGGCTGAGACAACGATGCCGAAGTAATAGCCGCAGCTTCTGTGGGTTCTGGCTGATTTAGGCATACACAGATGTGGGTGAGGGAGATCGTCTTGCGGGCCATCTAGTCGTTATACTTCTGGGACCCACGGTCGGAAACCTGCTACCATTCACCCTCGTTGCCACTACTGCCATCCAATCTCACAAAGACACATGCCACATGCGCCGGGGATAGGCCCAACCTGACTATATTGTTGTTAATCTGTTCTTGGATCCAGTCCTTGAACACATAACATCGCTTGATGGTGTGCCCCAGGATCCGATGAAAAGGGAAGTAGTTGGGGTGATTAGTGAGACGCGCCTCTTCTAGCTTCTGGCATTTAGGCAGTCGCACAACTCTCTTCTCCAAGGCACTGTGGAAGTAACCGGGGACCTGAGCCTCATCAAATGAGTAGGTCTGATTCCTTTTGTCTGGAAGGAGGGCTCTAAGAGGCTGACCCTAACGGGGGGCCAGAGGAGCATGCCGAGGAGATGAAACCCGATTATCTCACCTAGGCAGTGGAAGCACGTTACGCGGAGGTGCTTGACGATTTTGAGGCAGTCGCTACTGAGCTGGAAGCTGTGCATGTGGGGGTGGACCCCTATGGGGCTGCGGAGCTGGCCTCACTAGTAGCAATTCTAGCTGCCTGGGGGCCTCTATCTGGGCCACAGCAGTGGGCTCGACTCTGGCAGATCTCCTTGCTGGGATCAAAAGAGGCAGCGGGCATGCCTGACTGGCCTGTTGTAGGGCTTCTTCGAGGTGTTGAGCCTTGTTTGAGAAGTCATGGAACCCTCTAGGTAATTTTGAGTGATTAGAGAAGGAACCAGCTCTTCCTTGACATTCCCTACGCACATCGTCAGTAATATCTACTGAGTTAATGGCATGTCAAGGGAGTATGTGAGTCCCTTCCACTGGGCGATGAAGTCCGCAACTCTCTCATCGGGCCTTTGATTGCACCAGAAGAGGTCTGTGATGTTCGTCTTCTGGGTTGTGGTACTGAACTGGTAGAGGAATTTCCTGCGAAGGTCCTCCTAGCTAGTCACGGATCCGACAGGGAGATGGCTGTACCAGACGAATGAAGGCCCCTCTAGTGTCTGAACAAAGCAATGTAGCTTTGCGGCCTTCTGCTGTGCTGGAGTCCCTAACATAGGCCCACACCTTGAATTGAAGTGGGCTAGGGGCTGTGGCGGGTCTCATGTCCCGTTAAAGGGGGTGAAAGTGGGGTTCCCAAACCCCAGAGGTGCGGGCATATCATCCACCCATGCTAGGTACAGCTTGTCGTCTGGTGGGATCGCCACCTTTCGAGTTTCCAAATCCTATAAGTGGATGATGAGTGCTTCCATCGGATCGTCTGGACACGGTTTCCTATCCTAACGGTGATCCATACCCATAAACGTGTTTCCAGGCTCTTCAATGCGGTAGATAAACTCAGCAGCTCGTGGAGCGGATGGTGGAACGCCCCTTGGGGCGACGGGAGGAACCCGAACGGGGTCTCTTAGGTGGTCGCACAGCTTAGGAGGGTTCGGCGAAACATATCGCGCCCTATTTCCATGAGCTCTGTCCTCTCCTCTGTTAGCGAACACGGCCTGATCGAGGTTCCCTAGGAGAATATCACCGAGGGGCAGTTGTTCCTACCCCTGCTGCCCCGGCCTAGGATCACCGTAGTTGGGTCTTTGCTCTGAGATGCGTTCATCTAGAAGCTCATCGACCAACCATTTCTTCTTAGCATGTTTTTGGTGCAGCGTGGCCTTCTCGGGATCTTCCTCTGCCTTTTTCACTGAGGCAGATGGGTCGTAGGGCTTGACAGTCCCAACGTGCTCCTTACCCTTTCCGATATTCCAGCTCAGTATTAATTCCACAATGGGTGCAGGGAGACCTAGGAGGTTCCTCTGCGGACGAGTAATCCTCCCCTATGATGGGTCCAATGGCGGCTTTTCCTTAAGGGGTAAGTCCCCATTAAGAATTTCCAAACTGTTCCCCTCTCCTGATAGATCGGACATGTTGACCGCCACTACCCTCAGGGGAATTTCTTCAGAGCCACCCGGTGAGTCGGGCTGTCGGCGAATCACACTAAAGAGAAGGGCAGTGTGTTGTCCCCATCCACGGACATGCGTGTGGGGGGTGGCCTCCTTGACAACTTGGCGGAGTACTTGAAAACTCTGAACGCATTTTTGTTGGATGGACTTGTGGTGTCCAAGTGATCCGGGGTGTCGGATTATGGGGAGTGTGGAAATTCGACCCGATGACATTGCTCATTGATATCCTCGAGGTGTGCTTGGCTCTCGGGATAAGTCACTTGTTGATGGCGAAGACGAGAGTGAGTCTCCCAGAGGGTCTGGCGGAAACATTCAAACTCCCCTGGGGTGAGCGATTCTGGTGTATCAAAATCCGACCCTGCGACCGGACAAAACTTCTCAGGGAAGTGGCCCACTGCGAGGATGGTCCAGAAGCTCCATGACTCAGGTTCAGGATCCGACCCTTTATGGACCCACTCATCAAATGGGAGTGGTTGGGGAACTGGCAGCGGTGCCAAGGCAGGACGCTGGGTCGGTGGGCTGGTCGGAGGAGAATACGACGAGCATGCCAATTGACCGCTGAATCCTAGATCATTCTCTAAGGGTTACAATGTCCTGGATGCCACGTCACGATAGGATGGACCAGCGAACGGGCCCATTGTCACAGTGTCGGTGCTTTCTGGGGGTGTGCTACATCGCGGCTCTTTCACCATCGACCCCCAAAAAAGGTCTCTGTCGTCTCTGTCCAAGGTGGAAGGTGATTTCAGAGAGGCCGATGGTGACTGCAAGTTTGATCCCTGGGGGTACACCAAGTCCTCGTCCTCTTGGATATACCTTCTAAGGGAGGCAGGGATCATATGGATCTCTCATTCGGGGAGTACAAGGATTCCACACCACGTTCTTATCTCAGCCCTTGACTCAAAGGACTAAGGAGAGGGCTCCATCACCGAGTCGTACTCTACCTCGGAGTCTGAGAAACGGACTGGTTTGATTTCCATCTGGCCTTTCCTAGCATTTCTCTTATGGCGAAGACGACCCACCTTCCTGTCCATGGGTGGCTCCATGGGGCAAGGCTGATTTATGTCACGGAGTCCTCTGGATGAACTGGTGCTGGGGCGGAGAGGATTGAAGTCCGGGGTGCGGGGAGCACCAGGGAAAATGTCGAAAGGGACACGGGGAGGACCTACATGTGGGTGAGTGACTGGATATACCAAGGTTCCATACTCACGGCCAACGGTAGGGGAAGTTACCTCGCACTCATCGTAGTGAGCACTAGTGAGAGCCCCACCCGGAGTGTTGCTATCGCGGGGAAGCCCCCTACCTGCGGCGAGGGTGGTGTCGGGCAAGACTTCGGGCTGAGGTCAGAAGCAGGGAAGGCTCATACCTTCTAGAATAGTGGCACTGAGTAGGCCTTCACGCTGGATGGTGCTACCAAAAATTGGTCCAAGGTGTCCATTGTCTGTGCCGACGACTGGGAGAGTAGACCAAACCTGCCCATTGGGCGGTTGGGGCTCGATCCGGATCTGGAATGTAACTGCCCGTGCTTAACATGTGCGGGGGTTTGATGATAGGAGTCAGCAGTGGATTGGGCCATAGTTATTGATGACGTTGATGCCCCAGGGCGGGCATCCTCTTTCGCTCATGCCCGACGCTGGCGTCGGGTCAGATGGGTTGGAGCTGGTGGTGTGGGAACATGGATTGCCTGCTCCTCGGCTCGGGGTATCGGGCGGTGGCACCGATGTGGCCTGGAGGGGGCCCTTTCCATGAACCCTTGAAGCGGTTCCCCAATTGGGCCAACCCAGGCATCCCCTACCTCATCGGCATAGGGGAGGGAGGTGTCAAGGCGTTCTAGGGATAAGCTCCCAAAACGGTTGAATGTCGGGGTGGGGATCAGCGGCTCCCTGTGCAGCCATCGGGGGCGGTGTTGCCGGAGAGGCGCAGCTGCCTTGAGGTCCAAATGTTCCATGTCCTTAGTGGGGATGACCCCCTCCTCCTCGTACCTACGCACAAGGTCGTTTATCAGCTTTCCTTAGATAGTCTCTTATGGGGAGAGGGGTCGTGAGCGCCCAGCAGTCGTGGTGGTCGGAGCAGCTATAGAAGAGGCAGAACCATGCGAGGTAGCCGCGTCGGTACTGCCCATGCCCCTACACCGGTGGGCAGGTAGTAGCCAAGCTCCAGATGCAGCGATCTGATTCCTGAAAGCAGGGAGATGAACCCATTAACACTGATAGGAAAAGAAATCGACAACCATTAGCCTAGCTCCATTCCGTCTTTCGTGGTCGGTAAGAGGGATCCACGCTGTCAACATCGCAGAACGGAGTGCTCAACGTCCTAACTTCCCCAACCCCTAGCGTGTTTCACATCCTGGTGCTGAGTGCCCGAACCTGGTGACATGATAAAATTCTTGACACCCCAAATGCTACCAGTCTCTATATTGAGGAGAAGAGATTCACATTGGGTTCACCATTTTTGTTTCCAATGATTTTCGCCGGGGCGCGCGCATCCGTCTGTGAGGAGAGGAGGACGCGCTGCTTGTTGCCCCGCATTCCCAATTTCCAAAGGTGGGATGCATCTATTCCTTATTCAGGTACTTCTACTCCTTGATCAAAATTGGGATGATGGGATGTCAGTTCTTCCTTCCGTGGATTCCTCCTCGGAGATCGTCACCTAGTCCGGGTCTCCCTTAAAGATTTAATACGTATTCGCGAATCTCATTCCCAGTGCCATATCTTCATGGACACCAGTTAATTATGATTCTTCCATCGAGATGCTCTAAGGGGTCGGGTCAGGGCAGTAACCTTCGGTTAGGAGAGTGGTCATACTGAGGCATCGTTGGCGTGTCTTGACACTGGTGGATTGGCATGTCTGTCTTCTTTCCCTTATTATAGGGCTTCTCGAGGGTGTGGAATCCCAAGGCATCCCACATATAACTTCGGGAATTGTATTTCATAGGAATGTATCTGAGGTTTTCCTTAGCTTCCCATGTTTAACACAGGGTATGCCTCAAGTTTACCATCCAGCGGAGATGGATCCGACTGATTGGAACACTGACCAGAGTGGATCAGATTGAAGAACCCCCTAGAGGGAACAATGATGTTGGGGCCAGCACGAGGGAGACTTCCTGAATGTTGTGGAGTGGAATGAGGTTGCATGATCCCACTGGGATGTGGAGGCCCGGGTAAGAATCAGGATGGGTGATTAAGTGAAGGGGCTTGAACCTCGTGGAGGCTTCCTACGTATCCTCATGATAGGGAATCAAAGTCTGCGTAGTTCGATGATGTGGTGGGACACCTGAAAAGGTGACCTGTGAGAATGAACGCATGGATGGGGCCCAGAAGAAGTACAACCGTTGGGCTAAGGAATGAGCTTCCTGAGGAACGTGGGCTCGAGGGAGATGTCAGGATGGGACATGGGTGTTGGGCTTGAATCTCGTGGAGGCTTCCTATGTACCATGACTTAGCATAGATCAAAGTCCATGTAGTTCAGGTGGATGGGGATTATGCTATGAGGTGGCCCACAGTGATGGATGTATGGGTCTTACGCTCTGAGGCAGCCCACAATGATTGGAGAACCGACCTGAAGGGGTCAGAATGACCGGGTGGTGGGCTTGAACCTCGTGGAGGCTTCCTACGTACAATGTCTTAGCACGGATCAAATTCCACATAGTTCATATGGATGGGGCTTATGCTCTGAGGCGGCCCACAGTGATTGTAGAACCAATGTGAAGTGGTCGGAATGACCGGGTGGTGGTCTTGAACCTCGTGGAGGCTTTCTACGTACCATGCCTTAGCACGGATCAAAGTCCACGTAGTTCGGGTGGATGGGGCTTACACTCTGAGGCAGCCCACAGTGATTGGCAAACCGACGTGAAGGGGTCGGAACGACCGGGTGATGGTCTTGAACCTCATGGAGGCTTCCTACGTACCATGCCTTAGCACGGATCAAAGTCCACGTAGTTCGGGTGGAGTTCAGGGTAGGTGCTCACTCTAAGATCACGTGAGTCATGCTCGGTGTGAGAAAAAAGAGGTTGCAGGGATCTGACGATCACGTCGCAAAGGATGAGCCCGTGAGAAGTGAAGAGGGGATTACGCATTAAGTGGCCCATGGTGTCGGGACTTACTCCAGTATAGAGGCTCTAAGTGTGACAAAGAGCAGAGGGATATGGATTCGGGACCGAATAAAAGAGGGGTATCGTTCCCTATCACACCCTCCACTGGCCTTGGTGGTGGGGAAGTACGGAGGTTCATGGGTGTTACCTTCCGCAAGAGGGGCTAGGGGCTTACATAAAGGAGGCTTCCCTTCCCCCGTGGGAAAACGCCACTCTGAGAAAGAGGATATCATCCTATGTGAGGGGTGATCCCATCCCAATTGAGATGAGTGGGTGTAAAGAATGCCCGAGCCGGGGGGACCCTGCATGCAAGGCACGGGTCCAGATCACAGTTTAACATCATGTGTTGAGGATGAGGTACTTGGCAGTTTAACTTCCTGCAGATCGGACGAAGTGGGTTTGCTCCACACCCCTAGGAATTACATAACCAGCACCCTCTACCCCTTGTGGGAGGGAAGGCATCAGCAAGGTCGTGGTGAAGGGGGGGTCGCAGAGCGAACCATCGAGGGGTCCACGTTAGCATGGCTATGCGAAGAAGCAATATCCGTTATCGTGCCTATGAGAATAATCATGAGGCAAAGAAATGCAACAGGAAAAAACTGCCCAAGGGACCTTGAGGTTACTTCGTACGAGCCTAGAAGGTTGCACGGGAAAACAACGCATGGTGTGTATGCCCGGTATGTATGCCAGGGGCATCCATAAGGAGGACATCGGGCACCTATGCAGGGAGGCACCTGGGGAGCATAAAGGTGAGGGGGTCCTGTGGATTGCGCGCAATGAAATGGTTTGGGCACAAAACACCGGGATGGCACATAATTGGGGCATAGGATTTTCACGCGATTGGACCATTTTTCTCGTAATGGGAGGAATTGCGCGCAAGGGAAGAACCATGAAGGGTTTAGAATTCTGTTTATGCCAGAGGGATTTCATGCGAAGGTGGATCCCGGGGTGAGGTGGCATGAAAAGGATCAATACCTGAAGGCCATCTTGCGCACGCGGAAGTCCTATTTCTCGCACGAGATCCGAGTAGAAATCCGCAACCCCAAAATGGAAGGGGTCGCCTTCTATTTATAGGCCTCCGGTGGCACGAAATCCAGGGTGGCGTGCAAAATTTTCACGCCAGAGGCGGCGGCGCGGAATGTTAACCGCGCGGATGCGGGCGTGCAATTATTTCACGCCTGCACCAGGGATCCTTCACGAATCCCGGACCCCTTCTGTGCGACACTATTTTTTCGCGTGCATTCCCCATTTTTTGCGCAGCACATCTGAAACCTCTGGACCAAGCCTCCAGGTCCGAATCTGACTTCGCTTTGTCATTTCCAAACTCCCCATAGTAATTACGGACTTTTTGGAATCTAAAGTCATGCTCCATGAACACCCCATCCCCTGATATGGATACCATATGGGGCATTGGTGATTAACTAGCGCAACCTTTTTAACATTCCAAGGCATGCACGTTGAAGGGTTCTCTACTGCTTTTAAACCTTTGGATATCGGGAAACTAATAGAGATGCCAAATCAATTTTGCGTTGCAACCCCTCTATTATCTTGACATGATTTTCATATTCATCATAACATAATATTTTCTTCTCTAATTGAAAAAGAGTTTTCCACACGTTGAGACAAATATTGTGAATATAATATTCCATCAAAATTTCTTTAATATCATACTGAGAGTCAGCCAAAGGCTAAAACATGACTGGTATTTCACCTTTCACCAGTCATTTTTTCATATTCAGCACTTTCTCCTTATCATTCGATGAAGATTATTCTACCTGATTAGACCAAAGCTGGTGCTTCTTTATTACTTTATCAGATTCAACAAGATTGTTAGAGAACTCATTTTCTAAATTAGAAGATGAATGACCCTGGGGTGGTTTGTAGAATGTCCTACACCCCGGGCTATCTTCTGATTGATAAAGTATTTCACCTGCTAATGGTAAAGCATCAGACATGACTAGATTTACATTTTCAAGTGCCTCAAGATAAGAGGGCTTTCTCATTACTGCATTGTCCTTTGAAGAATTTTCTAGGCAATGTGAATTACTACTACAGATATGACTTTCATAGATAAATTCATCATCATGGGGAGGATCACCATGGTGGGTTACAAAAAAAGATGAAACCTCTTGCTCCTTAGTCTTCTGGCCACACAGAGGGTTATTGTGGCTCTCATTTGAAGATGATATTTCAAGATCGACCGAACTGTCATGAAGCAAGCCTTCATAAGGAAGTGTCTGATGAAGACCTTAGGAATTATTTTTCCCACTATTGGAAAATGAGAGAGAATAATCTCGAGTTGCAACAGACAATTGTCTGAGTGCATCAAGAACTCCAGCATTGAGCAAGGCCTTATTGCAGATTGGATCTTGATTTCTCAACTGTGCTGGATGGGTCTTTTTTCTTAGACACCTTCTTACTCACTTTGTAAACCACTTTTTGATGAAAGTGGTTATTATGGGAAGGTTTATGTGCCTACTCAGGATAAATAGTCAGGTTAGGATGATTACCTCCATTCAAATCTGGTGTATGTGCCTGACTTGATTGTCCATATGACATGGGGGAGTATTTCCCCATGACCCTCTTGGACTGGAACAAAGGTGTGTATCTGCTTCAGAGTGGCATGTTGATGATTTACTTCACTGATAGGGATAGATTTATGTTTATTTCCATGCGATGTCGCTGATGTTATTATAATATTCTGACAGGTATCTAGAATATGGGCAGGTATTTTCTTTTTCTCTTTCACCATTGTTAGAATGTTCTTGGTGACTTCAGCTGCTGGAATGGGAATATACATCCATTCTGTGTCTGGAGTAGGTTTATGTTCCTGATATTTTCCTCCTTTTCTTGTCAATGAATTTTGACAGTACTTACTCATAGGGTCAGAGAGTTGAGTCTACTCCAAATTTGTCGTCGGAGCTTTCCAAATGACTTCTCCAGGTGCTACCAAACGAGACTGTTGGAAGACTTGATGAACATTAGTAGGTTTATGTGCCTGTTGGATGTTCCCTATCAAGTATGGTTGATGGATTTCCTTCAATACTGGAAGACGAGACTGCTGACAGGATTTTTGATTGTAAGCAGGTGTATGTGCTTGTTTACAGGTGGTCACCACATTTGGTTGGAGAGCTCCTTTGGATGAAGTCAGACGAGCCTGTTGACTGACTGATGAATTATAAATAGGTGTATGTGCCTGACTATAGTACTCTATTGGAATTGACTAACGAGATTGGTGGGTTGCTGCCAGACGAGTCTGCTGGACAGCGGGATTAGAACGGATAGGTGTGTGTGCCTGCTCATTTCCTACCATCAAGTTAGGTTGATGGACTTCTTCAGAGGGGTCAGAGGTGAGAACCTACTCCCTATTGGACGAATTTCACTTCTGGCGGTTTGTCTTGCATGCCCGGGTCTGAGGAACCAAAGCTGAACCCCTAAAGGCGATACCCTCATCATGTTGAGGGTGCACTACCACACGAGTCTAGCGGTGATTGTTAATGGGAGCCCTCGGGAAGGACTCATATCTTCTTGAACTGAGTCCTTGAGTGACCTCTTCATTTAACTCCCTGTAATATGGGAGGGACTGGTTGTTTCATTCCGAGGATAATGACCCAAAATGGTTGGAGACAGTGGTTAACACTACCTGCTTCTTGATTACAGGTTGTCGTTGTCCAGACAACCAGGGTGAATTGTTAACTTGGAGGGCCTGTCGAGTGGACTCCAGAGTTGGAATGGTACTATGTTGACGGTATTCCTTAACCAGTTCATTTAAGACCCGGCATTGCAGACGCTGAGTAGGTGATGTCATCCTCAGAACGGATGAGGATCCAGCAGGAGTAGCGGCTAAAGCATTCATAGGTGTGAACTTTAAAGAATCCATTTCTGTAATGTAGAGAGATCTTGGAAAAGAGTGAATGTTTGATATAACATACATAATCAAGACATGTTTTTCCAGACTGCATCTTTTGGATGAGAACATATGTTATTGATTGATTTTTTGGCCCTCACATTAAGTTTAATAGGGGCCTAACAAATAAGAAGAACTTTATTTTAACTTGGTTAAGGATTCACGTCAGGTTCACCATTTTTGTTTCTTCTGGAAATGGGGATGACCTTGTTTTTTTAAGGTTCAAACATTCCAATCGGTTTCTAACAGTTTTATGTGTAGAACTGGAAACATCCGATGATTCTATATCCATTTGGACTTAATTTCCAAAGGTAGCTTCTGATTAGTGGTGGACTGATGAGGCTTAAGAATTTTCATTGGTCGATAGGATGGGAATTCGGACTCATCACACCTTTATGGGGGGAATTATTGTCTACTCCGGGACTCTCTTATAGATTTAAGTTATGTTCATGAATCCTTATTAATTTACCAAGCATAAAAAATGAGTTTTCCTTTAGATTTGGCAATCAATGATTTATATGTATGAGATTTAGAGAATATTTTATATGTATTTGAGGTTCTTCTTCAAGGGAGAATCATCTGTATGTATTGGAGATTCTTAGTCAATGGTATCCTTCAATACATTATATAGATATCTCTTGGTCATTATGATGACCATACTGGTTTTAAATCATCTCAATGGGGCACTTGAAGTTTGTTGTCATTCATAAGGACAAGGATTATTTCAGAGTTAGGATCGTACCTGCATATGGGCTACCTACGTATCCTTGTTAAATAGGAATCAGAACCCACGTAGTTCGGGAATTAAGATTATTTTAACGTCATATGGGACAGGTAAGAATTAATGGGTGATGGGATTGAACCTTAAAAAGGATTCCTACATACTCTACTTTTAAGGCAGAGATCAAATTCCACATAGTTCGATTAGGAAGTGAGGGGTTTACGTATGATTAATGGCCCAAAGAGATGTGTTGTAGTTACTTTTACACTCTAAGCTCACATGAGTCATGCTCGATGTGTAAAACAAGAGGTATCAGTAAACCTGATGATTTGTGCCATGAAAGATGCATTCATAAGGAATGATATGTGGCTTATGTATGTGTGACTGCCCAAGTAAATGAAGATCAAGACTTTGTTCAGGAAAGAATCCCAAGAGCAAGGTCCATAAATATCTTCATGCTTTATGAAGATTTGGATACTCTAACTTGGGGCTTACTCCTGAGGAGGATGCCCAAATTAGGGGGACTTATGATTGGGGTTTACTCCTGAGAAGGAAGACCACTTAAAAGGAATTATGATTGGGACTTACTCATGAGAATAAGGCCCAATTTAAGGAGACTTGTAACTTGAGGCTTATTCCTGAGAAGGAGGCCCAATGTTAAAGGGGACTTGGGGATTACTCCTAAGGAGGATGCCCATTAACAGGGTCCATAAAGGTATTTTGTGCTTTATGGAGATTTAGATTCATAATTTGGGGCTTACTCTTAAGGAGGATGCCCAGATTAAGGGGGATATGACTTAAGACTGGGGCATACTCCTGAAAAGGAGGCCCAGGTTAAAGGGGGCTTATGACTGGGGCTTAATTCTGAGAAGGAGTCTCACTTAAAGGGAATTATGATTGGGACTTACTCCTGAGAAGAAGGCCCAATTTAGGGAGACTTGTAACTTGAGGCTTATTCCTAAGAAGGGGTCCCAAAGTTAATGGGGGCTTGGGGATTACTCCTTAGGAGGATTCCCATTAACAGGGTCCATAAAGGTATTTTGTGCTTTATGGAGATTTAGATTCTTAATTTGGGGCTTACTCCTAAGGAGGATGCCCAGATTAAATGGGATTTGACTTATGACTGGGGCTTACTCTTGAAAAGGAGGCCCAGGTTAAAGAAAATTATGATTGGGGCTTACTCCTAAAAAGGAGGCCCAAATTAAAGGGACTTGGGTCTTGGGGCTTACTCCTAAGAAGGAGGCCCAATTAAAGGGGGCTTATTACTGGGGATTACTCCTGAGAAGGAGGCCTAGATCAAAAGAACTCCTTATAATTCCTTCTAAATATGGAATCCAGCTAAGGAACCATGACACAAATGGCTTTGAAGAGAGTTTTTAAGGCTATGACTTGAAGAGGAGAGATTAATTTGAGGAAAGTAAGTGAATTGGAATGAGGCGCGCAAGTATTGGTCATGCAAGTATTGGTCACACAAGTATACTTGGGTGACGTGAGTTCACTTGGGCGACGAAGAACTTGTGAAGTAATACTTGGGGGACTTTGAATTAGAGTCCTTAGTATCATCCCTAGAGGCTTTCATATGGGTGGAACTCAAGTTTCCATGAGAGGACAAGGTAGTGTGCAAGTTGTATCCATTTCCCTTAAGGGATGGACACTTAGGCGTGAAAGTGTTGATGATTTCTAACACTTAGGCCTTATTCTTCCTCTTTAGATCTTTCATTCTAGGTAAGAAATTACCTTATAAGTGTTCAGAAGACTTCAAGTAGAGACTAGGGCGACCAGAGCTTAATTCTTAGTTTTGGATTTTTCATCCTCGAAATGGGGGGCCCACCAGGGGTATTTATAGGCCATGTAAGGACCTTGGGCAGAAAAAAATAGGGCGCGCAAGTGACTTGTATGACCCATATGTGGCACACAAGTGTACTTGAGTGACCGTAATGAAACTTGCGTGACTCATGCTTAGAGAGTTCCTTGTTCATGCCTTTTTCAATTTATAATGTTCTTCAAAGGATGACTCTCTTTGTGGTTAAGGTATTCCCCTTTTCCATTCATAAAACTCTGTGACAGAAAGTAGAGTCAACACACATATACAACACCATCTATCATAAACAACCCAAAATAATGTGATTTATAAAAATAGTTTCACTTTATTAAATTTATAGGATCATTTATTATTAGAATTTTAAAGAATAATAAAAGTTATTACATAAAAAAGTGGACATTTCAACAAAGTGTTCATTTTTTCTATAGAAATATGTTTTTATGTTTACACACTTATTTCATTCATGATAATTTTATTGATTCAAATAATATCACCATTGACAATGATAAAATTAATACACATCCATAGGCCCTATAAAAATAATTTGAATACCAAATATGAGAAAAAAACATGTTAGGGGATATAAAAAGAAAAGAAACTTGTTAATCAATTTAAAAATCATAAAAATGCCTATGGTAGTTTCCCTTTTTATAAAATAACCATTGATTTAATAATAATAATTTACTTAATCCTTAAATAAAAATTATTGAAAATATTTTTACATAAAAAAAATTTGTAGCAAGAATTAATAAAAAATTATAACCATGATAGTTTCATGAGAAAATAGAAGAACTTTTAAAAATATTTCCTTTAAAAACAAACCTTTGACCTCTAAAATCTCATACCCATTCTTTTATAAGATCATTTTCTTACCTTGTGATATCAAAATATTTCCAATAAAACTCAATGAAATCATATTATAACTATACATGAATATTGGAAAATTTTCCTTATAATCACCCTTAAAATCACCAATACAAAGGAATAACCATCACAGTTAATTCCAATATGTCACTTCTTGAGAACATATTGTTACCAAATAAATTTTAGGGATATATCATACCCACCCATCATCATATGTAATATAAAAGCACGACAACATGAATAAAGAATGTAAAATATTGCATTTCCATCCTAAAAATCATAATAATTGGTATTTTAGGCACTTTTACTTATCTTAAAAAATGGGAAGAATATAATTTTATCTTGAAAACATTTTAAAATGAAAAATTAATATAATAATGGGAATAAATTATTTTTTATAAAATCATAGAAACATTTAAATGAATCTTGATAACTAATAATGGATATGATGAAGAGAAAATGTGTTTATGTGGTTAATTTTTAACAAAGAATTCTTTTTCTATTTTGTAAAGTAATTCAAAAATAGTTGTATTAAAAAATTTGAAAACACATTATAAAAACCTTTTTAATATAATTAATAAATTTTTGAAAATGATCTTTAACAATAATTGAAGTAAAAGAAGAACATTATTGAATCATTTATATGAACATATACATGGAATTGAAATATTTTAAAACATTTTAAAAAGGTTATTAAAGAAAACCCCTTACCTTAGGTCCCCAATCTATATGTACATTTTTACTTTCCTCCTCTATATATCTTCCTTTGGCTTACAACTTAAGACTAGTAGGATTGGAATTTTAGTGTGTCCATGACCTCTAAGACACGGGGAGGATATTTGGGGTGGGGGATTTGGTTAGATCTTTATTGAGCTAGGTCACTCAAAGTGTGTGAGTAAGTGAGGAGAGTAAATTCTGTTTTATAAGTGAGAGGAGTGTGACCATTGTAAATATTAAGAACATTGAAATATAACAAATATATTTCACATGGATAGTGGCTCTAATTTAGTGTAATATTACTGATAGGATTAGGTATGCTCTATATCTACTCAACCAATCAAATTTAGACAAATTTATGGGATATTTTAACCCTTATCCTTTAGTTTAACCCCCCCCCCCCCCCGAACCCTGTTAACCTTTACCCTAGTCAAAAACATTTTCCAAGGTAATTATTCATTATGAATAAAATTTAAATTAAACTCATTAAAAAAATTGGAAATAATAATTCATAATATGGACTCCATTTTCTAAAATTCGATTTATAGAAGTGTTAAAAATAATTTTTAATATAATTTCATAAAATTCAATGAAAATCCATATTTAGAAAAATGAATTTTTTAAGAATAAAAATTATTTAACATTATAATAAAGTACAGAGTTGATTCACATAGAATTAATTGGATTATATTAAATAAAATTTTATTTATTTGAATTCAAAAAAACAAAAACTTAAGGGATACACTCCAAAATTTTATTAAAGGAGAACCAAAAATAGGTTTTATATTAATATAAACATTACTTAGATTTTCAAAATGTAAAACTAGATTTATAAGTTAAAAATTATATTTTTAAATGTATTATATTATTTATTAAATATATATTTGGTCTATAAAAATGTTTACATATACTTTAAATTCATTCTTATATCATGATATTGTCATATGTGTGACGGTATTTGTAAAATCATCGTTTTTCACTATTCACCAAAAATCAACTATTTCAGAAAAATCTAAAAAATATATATTATGCATATATTGAAATGGTGATGTTAAAAACTATGTCCATTTTTACAATGTAAAGTCCAAAAATAATAAAATTTTACTTTAATATAAAACTATTTAATAAATGAAAAAACAATTTAGTTAATTAAAACTATTATTTTTTATGAAAAAAATATGTAAAATTATTTATACATTTATGATGAATATGAATACATAAAATTAATACTTATAAATAATAAAATATGTTTCTTTCTTGGATTACTTAGGTTTTCGCATTCTCCCCTTAAAGAAATTGTGTCCTTGTAATTTTATTCATTACTTAAATAGGTGAGGGTATTTTTTCCTCATATATTTATAGATTCCCATGTTTTTCATTCAATCATACAGTTATCCAATAAAACTTCATGCATGTGACTTACCTTATTTCATAAAAACTACACTCTTTGATCTAAAATCTAAATAATCTTTTCCACACAATAGATATTAACTTCTAATAGTACCACTTTAGGGCTCAGAACATGAGATTTATCATATACATATTTCCTTAGCAAAGAAACATGAAATAGGTCATGAACCAAAGATAAATTAGAGTTAAAGATACTTAATAAGAAGCCTATCACACATTCTCTATAATTTCATATGGTCAAATAAACTATAGACTTAACTAGAACTTTTTTCTAAACCTCATCACACCTTTCTATTGAGATATTTTAAGAAAAAAATTCCCCAACCGCAAATAAATTATCTTTCCTCAGATTATCATTATAACTCTCCTAACTACTTTTAGCTTCCCTCATATGGTGCAAAATAATTTTTACCTTTTCAAACATCAATTCTACCAATTTTGGTCCCAAAAACATTCTATCCCTAAAATCATTCCAACATACTGGTGTTTAACACTACTTTCAATATAATTCATCAAATGGTTGATTCTATATACTAAAATGAAAATTATTTTTAAAAATATTATTACACTAATAAAATATATTGGTCCCAATATCCCTTATAATTCAATATGCAATCCATGAGAATATCCTCTAATGTATGAATTTTTTCCAACTATTCATTGTATTGAGGAAGAAAATTTGTAATGAAATTTAACTCAATACCCATTGACTTATGAAGACCTTTTCAAAAAAAATTCCTAAATTTAGGATCATTATTAGATAAAATATAGAGAAAAAAATCTACATAACATGGTTATTTCAATAATATAGTGTCTATAAAGAATATCCAAAGGCCTTGTTTCTAATACAAGAAATTAATCCATAGATTTAGTCAAAAAATCAACAAATAACCCAAATCAAATTATTAGTTTGATATATCATTGGTAATATCACAATAAAATCTATAAATATATTCTATCATTTCCATTCAGAAACTAGAAATGAATGAAGAATACCCATTGGTAGTTTTCACTCAACATTAACTTGTAGATAATTCAAAAAAATTATAGTTAAATATAAAATAAATTGTTCCATTACTTAACAATAATAATATTCCTAAAAATCATTGTACATATCACTACTACCAGTATAAATAGAAAAAAAAATATGTCTGATCCTTACACAATAATTTCATTTTCTACTGGGAATCAATCAATATAGACAAACTATTTCCAAATATTACAACACCTTCTTTATCAAATTTATGCACCAGAATATTTTCTTCCTTAACCAATTCCACCATTATTTATATACCATAATGTTCCATCTAATACTTATTAATTATTTTTTATAAGGATGATTGTAGTGATTCCTAATCCAAAATATAAGGGGTTTCTCTATGAAAATTTTCTAGAAAAATATTTATTAATTCATTAACTATGGGATCTTATTCCAATCATATCATGGTTAATGATGCATTATCCATTTGACTTAATGAATCTGATACCTTGTTATCTTTACTTGGATGATAGTGTCTCATGTATATGTAATAAATTATCAGTTCAAACCATCTTCATTGCATCATGTTAAAATTATTTTGGAGTGAATATATATTTAAAACTGTTATGATCTGTATATATATCATATTTATCACCATATTGAACTTTCCTATAAATTTTTAAATAAAAAAATATCACAACAATCTAATGATCACACATTAGATAATTCTAACATTAAAGAAACAATTTTATTGAAGCATATGAAATTAATCGATCATCTTGCATCAAGACACAACTAAATCCTTTCATGGAAGAATAAATATAAATAAAAAAATTTAATTTCTATATGGAAAGGATAAAATTGGATTATTAAACTATCTTTTATTAAATTCCTAAAAACATTCATCACATTTTTCTGTACTAAGGAATTTAACTCCATTTCCTTTTAACTTTCTTAGTAGGATAAAAAAATGGTAAAAGTTTTCAACAAGTCATCAGAAGTTACCCAATAATCAAAACCAAACATAAAAGCTTAGTGACATTTATAGTTCATGGAAACTCTTACACCTTATTAGTTTTAGTTTGAGAAATATTTATTTTATCTTTAGAAACAATATACCCATGTCATGAAATCTGTGTTAACTAAAATTTACATTTTAAAAATTTAACATATAAATTATTTTATTTTAATTTTTATAGAATAAACCTTATATGTTTATCTTGATCCATATAAATATTAAAATATACCAAAATGTAATAAATGAATATCACCAAAAATTTATCAAAATCTTAAGAAAAACCCTAATCATTGGATCTATAAATATAACAGTTGAGTTTGTTAACCCATAGGAAATGACCAAAAAATCATAAAGGTCATATCTAGTACAAAACATTTTCTTCAGAATGGCCTATTCCTACACTTTTAAAAGATTATATCTAGATACAGGGTTAATCGTTGAAATTTTTATAGCACACGAGAGCTGATCAATCAAGTCATAGATATATGGAAACATATACTTGTTTTTAATAATTATATTAATTATGTTATTTATAATCAATTAAAATCATTATATATTCATCCTTAATATTAATATAAAAATAAGACAACTAAGAGGTGAAATGATAGGGAAGATGAGACCCTTATCAAATAACTCTTCTAACCATGCATTTGATTTAAATAGATCTAAAAGTTCCATTCAATAAGGATTTTTTGAAATTATCTTAGAATAATGAACTAAATAAATAGTGAATTCAACCTCGTGATCAGGAATAAAATTATTTAAATCACTAAGAAATAAATCCAAAAAATTATTTACCATAGGAACATCACTAAGATGAATAATTCCCTTTTTACAGTGACATGTGAATGATATATTTTACCCCCAGCATTTATTGATTTTCCAACTTCTTGATATTTTATCACATGTATAAACATATTATTATAAAAAAATTGAAAATCATACATAAAATATAATGTGAATTATTTATCTCTACAATATATCTTAACATGATGAACTAAAAGAAAATATATACCCATAATAACATCAAACTCTACTAAGGGTAATAAAAAAGATTTTTAGAAAAACCCATTTAACTGATTGTTGTAGTAGAGTTTCTATATGTCAACTTTTCATTAATACTTACACCATGATATTTTAATAAAAAAATTATCTCTATTTATTGAGGATATATTTCCATTTTACTAGGCTACATTGAAAAAATAAAACAATTCACAAAGCTTGAATCAATGAATATATTGGTATAATCTGAATAGAAAAGTAATATACCTATCACCACTTATTTTTATTGTCAAGAAATCATTGAGTTAATAATAAATTACTTTTCCATTCCCTTATACTTATGGAATTCAATATATTCATACTTTATACTTTTCTTTGGGCACACATATTCATAATGGTGTATCTCGTTATAATAAAAATAATTTATTCCCATATTTTCATCATTGGTATGACACTCACCAATACTATTTTCATTGAATTCATTATTCATAGGATCCACCTTACCACGGTATTAATACATTATATATTTCATAGTATATTCACTAGAATTAATATTACCACATGTATCATAAGGTTTAATTAAATTTCCATTCCAATAGATTTTTTTAATGAAAGATTCCATATTTCTTTAGACATCAACCACTTATTTTCCTTGTTGTTATTAAATTTGATATACACAATATAGTTCTTCTCATCACATAAAATAATATCCTCACACCATTGAAACTCATGAGTTACCAAATCCCTTTAAAATATTGGTTTCAATCCTAAGTAAAATTTATCAATTTTATTATCATGGTATATAGTAAAATTTGATGCATACCTAGCTTATTTGGTAATGTTTTCTTCATAGGTGGAAAATTAATCCTCTTACTTCTGTGAAAACTCATAAAACTACCCTTCGATCCAAAGTCACATTACTTTATAATAATATTTATCATGGAAAATATCCTTAAATTTCATCCATTACAAGGCATAAATAACATATTTTTCCATTATATTCTTAATCACATGCCACCATTGATCAACTTCACCATAAAAATGATAAATGAAAATAGTTTTCTTATAATGTTCTGAACCAACCAACACATTAAATATCCTCTCAAAATCATCAATCCATCTTTCATATACTACTAGGTCAGAAGATCTTAAAAGTTCTAATGGATTCTGTTTTATTAAATTATTTCCAATAGTCATGTTAGTCTATTCTAAGATCTTATATATTTTTATTTTTAGATAAATAGAGAAACTATTACATAAAAATGTGTGAATTTCCACATAGAGTAATTTTTTTTCCAAAAAAAATAGGTTCTTTTGTTAAAAAACATACTTCATTAATGAAACTTTTTCTTCATTTAAGACATGTTACAATTGACCTTTAAAAAAATAATACAGATCCTTATCCCCATAAAATACATTAGAAAACATTATATGAGAAAAATAAAGCATATTAAGGGATATAAAATGGTAAGAAACATGTTAATCCATTTTGAAAACATTAAAATCCATGTAGAAGTTTTATTGTTTATAAAATAAACTTTTAACTCTAAATTGAATTTAATTTATCATTAAATTAAACTTATTTCACAACTATTTTTATAAAACAGTATTTTTAAAGAATAAAGGAAAAATCATAAACATGATATTTTCTTATAAAGACTTGAGAACTGAAGAAAACCTTAGAACTGATGAAAAATTTTCCTTGATAAACAATCTTTTTACCTTTAAAAGTTCACAAAATTCACATTATAAGCTTATTTTGTTACATTGTGAAGTAAAAATATTACCAATAAAACTCATATAAAGTATAGAAAAACCATGTAGTCCTCTAGAGACATTATAATAACAAAAACCCTTACAATCATTCTTATAAATGAATAACCTTTAAGGTTAATTCAAACATGTCTTTTCTCAATAACATCTCATTACCCAATTTATTGGTGGGATATATAAAACCCAACAATAATAATATGTAATTTACAAGTACTATAACTTGAATAAAACACATAAAATCTTAAATTTTCATTAAATAACTCAAAATAATAGGCATTATAGCTATTAAGAAAATAAATTTCAGTTTTCTAATAATAATGAGAAGAAATATGATTCAAATCATTTTAAAACAAAAAATACCAAAATTATGGGAATAAGATCATATATAAAAAAATATAAACTTATAAATGAATATTGATAAAAAAAATAATGACAATGATAGATTAAATATGGTTCCATGCAATAAATTTTAAAAAATCAATTTTATACATTTATAAATAAAAATGACTGTATAGAAAAATTAAATAGATTTTAATTAAACCTTAATCATTCTAAGATTGGTATTTTGGTGAGACTAGAACCTATTTGATATATGGATTATATTTAGAGATATATTTTTGTAGATATTGGTTGAGATAAATTTCTAATGGTGTGTGAGGAAATGAGGATATGAGGTTTCCTTTTACAAGTGAGAGTAGTGGCACCATTATAAATATTAAGAACATTAAAATATAATAAATGTATTTATCCTTTATAGTGTCTCAAATTTAGGTCAATTTCTATGATATAATATTTTAATGTTGTAATAAATTCAACCAATCAAATTTAGACTATTTTTTGTGTTATTTGAGGCCGTATTGTTTAGTTTAACCCCTTATTTAACCCTTTTCACCATTATCATGGTGACAAACTTTTACAGTGGTAACAATTCATTATGACTAAAAATGAAATTAAACTCATTAAAAAAATTGGAAATTTTTAATTAAAATATTTCCCAATTTTATAATATTCAATTTATATATTTGTTAAAAATAACTTTAATCTGTGTTTGATAAATGAAATGAAAAACCATTTTTAGAAAAGTTCCATTTTAAACATAAAATTGATTTTACACTAAAATAAAGTGTAATGTCGATTCCCACAGAATTAATTGGATTAGGTTAATTAAAATAAGACTTATTTGAATTTAAAATATAAGTAAAACATAAAGGAACCTTATAAAATATGTATTAAAATATAATATCTAAAAATAGTTTTTATTTGAATAAAAATATTACTTATATTTCAAAAAAGTATTACATGGATTTTCATGTTCAAAATTTCATTTTTAAATGAATTATATTAATAATTTCAAATATATTTACTCTATTAAAAGAGTTTCATAAACTTTTAGTTCATTGTTTTATCATGATAATGTTATAAAATTGATAGTATTTGGAAAATTTTTATTTTTCACTATTCAAACAAAAATGAATTTTTTTATATAAATAGAAAAAAATATCTTAAATTTATTTTGACATGATAATGTCATAAATGAATCCCATTTTTTCAATTTTAATTACTAAAATTATGAAATCTGTTTTTTAAATAAAACCGTGTAATACATGAAAAATAAATTTAATTAAATAAATCCATTAATTTTTAAATAAAAAAAATATAAAAAATTATTTATAAAACTAGGATGAAAAATAAATATTAATATTAATTCATATAAATAATAAAATCTATTTATTTTTAGAATTATCTAGGTTGGCATAACAAATCATTTTTATTTTTAAAAAAGTATTTAAAAATGTCACAAAAAAATTATTGATGGAAATTATTTTATAGATTTATTTATGTACATATATTTAATATCAATTTAAATATGTTTTTAGTGAGTAATTATAAAAATACAACTAAAAATTAGAGTTTTTATTATTTTCAGAAATTTCAGAGTAAAATTTTAATTTTGGATTTTTATTTTTAAAAAAAATTGTGAAATTTTTCTATTTTAATGGGACTTGGATTCATAAAATAGTATCTTCATGCATTTTTTTATGTTTTATACCTAGTTGCATTCAAATGTGAATTCCTTTGAGGGAACTAAATATTTTAACAAAAATTGGCAAGGGAGTGTATATTTTTTACTATAAAACCTACCATGAATAATAGTTTAGTTAACCATTAATGAAAAACTAGTTTATGTGAAATATAAATGAAATAATTAGAGAAAACAATAAGAGATGTTATAATATAAAAAATGGTTATCCATGGAGTATATATTTAGGTTAAATTTTTTGTTAAACAAATCAACCTCCATAATGGAACCATGTTGACATATTAAGAACTAAAAACAATTTATTGAAAATAATTTTTATCTATGATAGAGTATAATAATAAAATATTAGTGGAAGTAACCATCTGACAAGTTTGAACAGAGGTTTTATAAGAAAACCCCGACAATGAAATTTGCGGTAGTGGTTTGAAAAATTTTCATTATTTGTGAAGATACTTTATTTTTTATGCATGTGAACTAAAAGTATTGTATTAGGTTATGTCTTATTAGTAATAACCAATTGAATTTGAGAATGTAATAAACATTATATGTGAAGGAATCTTACCTCCACCACGTGATGAAAAAATTGGGATGTTATGAAAATGAAAAGGGTTACATGGATTCCATAATTATTAATTTCTAGTGATGGTGAAATCAAGTGAGAGTTAATTATATCCATGATATGATGTCATAATAGAGAGTAATCATTGCATATCTATAACGATAGGGGCCTTGAGAGCCATTATTTAATCTCATCTTGAAGTGAAATTTGTTTAGTACTACAAATTTTTGGGATACTAAATTGAAGGAAAAAGCATGCATCATAATCATTTATTACTGGTTATAGATAATTTTATCCAGGAGGGTAGTTAGTTCAAGTTCATGGTTTTCTTTTTTGGGTAATGTTGTGTAATAGAAATTCAAGTGGTGATGGGAGTATTAAAAATTTTCAATTGGAATTATAGATATCATTACAAATGTATTAAGTAAGTAATTAGAAGTATTGGGTGAATTTTTAAAAAGGAACATGGTACTGAATATTCATTTATTTAAAGGTATCAAATTAAAATGTTACAATAATAACATGTGTGGGAATAGATGAAAAATATATACATAGTGGGCACCCATTTTATAGTGAAAAAGAAAGAAGATTATGGGATACATAATTAGTGATTAATATATGCATAAAATTATACGCATCTAACATTATATGGTCATGTAATGTGTACCATGATCTCTACTGTCAAATTTTTTTATTATGATTCAATTATATATAAAATCATCCTAGTGAAATAAAATTATTATAGAATCCATAGATTCACTTGTGGATGATGATTATGATAATGATCTTAAAATGAGAATAAATAATTATTTATAGAATATAAGTAGTGGAATCTATGGGTGATCGATAATTTGGGGTTTGGGTATGATGATCTATTTTTTCATTTATCACATTAATTTGATATTAGATGATCAAGATGAGTTATAGTTCATCTATCTATATCTTTTTGACCTAATCCTTATTAAGGGGGAAATGATATATTTAATTTATTAATACATTTACCATTTTATCATTTCACTTTATGTAATCTTATCTATTTTAATTGATTTTTTAATTTATTATTGGAGTTACCTAATGAAAATTTATTGAATATCAATTCAAGTAATTTAATATATAAGACCTTTAATAATATATTTTTATGGAAGAAAATAGTTTTAATCCTAGATTGAAGTGTTGATAGATGAAGGTTGAGTGTAAATAAAAAAATGGACTCTTTATTAAAGAATGAAAATTAGAACTATAAGAGAATAAATAAATTACACATCTACGTTTTTTTTTTGATTTATTTATTTTCACCTACAGGGCATTATAATTGACTCAGTGAGTGATTTATTATCAATAGAATGTAATTAAAAACTATGTGTGATGAGAAATGTATCTCAAGAAGAGTTTTTAATTTAAAATAATGGACACCTAAAATAGTGAACTATATTGATATAAAACCCCCTTATTATCTAATTTTTGTTCCCATATTTTTTCCCTTAGCTTATAAGTCTTCCTTCAATTACCACTCTTTTTTATTTTGAAATTTTAATCACTCAAACACACTCTCAATCTAATTCATTTTTTTATTTCAATGATATTTATTTTATTTTAATATTTTCTTATTTTCATTATGTATCCTTCCATATTCCTACGAATTTTGTGAACCAGAATACTCAAAAAGATGATAAAATTGATTCCAATAGCACTAAAAACACCATGAAGTTACCTGGTAAGGAGAACTCTAAGAAAACAGGAAGAGAACTCCAACAGGAATCCTATGCAGGCTGTGATTCTAAACAAGTAGGCACACTGCCTGAGACTAAATAGGTTATTGCAACTGCATCTGATCAGAATAAATACAATCTCAAACCTAACTTAGATGTGGGAAGTGGTATGTTAATTGATTGTTCTGGACAATCAATTGGCATAGACAATGCCCACACTAAGAGGCTTTCACCTGAAGCAGTTCTGGGAAATTACCTGGATCTTTTTATCCCATGTCTGTATAGAAAATAAGAGGGCACTCTTGCTCATTCAAACCTGATGGACACACCACTACTGGATTCTGGTCAGTAACTAGGAATGTGCTCAGGTACAGCAACTCATGGCCCTACCTCAACTGTTTCAGGTAAAAAATCTCTTCACTCTGTCATTAAATCAGTGGGTATATCTCATGACAGTGTTACGCCTTAAAATGTTGTGAACTTGAATACTCAGAATGAGGATAAACATAATCCCAATAGCACTAAAAACACTATAGATTTACCTGTGAAGGATAAATCTAAGACAGGAAGAACAAATAACCCTCCTACTTCTATAAGTAGTCAAGAAATGAACATGTTCCCAATTACATCTAAACAAATTAGAAGATCTACTAGACACAAGGGTTCGATAAACAATAAAAAGGGAGTTCTAACGCTAAATCTAGGTTTAAATAAAGATCCTTTTTGGAACTATCATGGTATTGCTAACTCTAACACACTCTCTATTTTAAAAAGAATGATCATCACACACTACCCCATTTTGTTTTCTATTACATAACTTAAATAATTTTCTCCCCCAAGTTCCACCACTTATGTCAGCATGGATAGTTTTTCATTGGTGCAACTAAAGATCCCTCTATTGTTGATTTCCTATTGATCTTCATGCACTCTTCCATTCAAAATGTCAATATTTATAACATATCGGATCAAGTCTTCACATATGATTTTGTTCTTGAGGGCACTCATATTTTCTGCTCCTTTGTTTATGCCAAGAATAGATATCAAGATAGAATACCTCTTTGGGATGATCTAACTTATCTAGGTAATAGCACTCAAGCACCTTGGTTTATAATTGGAGACTTCAACGCTATTCTCAATTCAAGTGAGAAAATTGGTCCTTCGCAAGCTATGATCTCCATGATATAATTAAAAACCACTATCGAAGACAACAACCTCATTGAAATAAATATCACGGGTTCTAAATACACCTGGTATAGAAAACACTATAATAGGGTGGTCACCATCAAACTGGATAGATACTTCACAAACGTTCCTACCCTAGATAAATGGGACACTAATTCCAGTATCACCCTTTACAAGCTCTATTCTAATCATTATTCTATTTTGGTCAATGTCTCCACAAATACTATTAAACTTCCACTTCCTTTTAGATTTAATAATTCTTGGTTCTCTAACACTGAATGCACTAACATCATAAAGAATTTTTAGCCCTCCATGACTCATTGCAATGATGATTTTTCTTTCCCTACCAAAGTAAAGTCTCTTAAATAGATGTTCAAAGGTTGGTGTAGCTCTCATGTCAAAAAAATCAACAAGGATATCCTCCTCCTTGAGAACGAGCTTAATCAACTTCAAAATAATAGCACGAATTCTGACTTTAGCACTGATTCGAATCATGAAATCAACATTTCGATAAAGCTCAATTCTTTTCTCACATTTAAGGAGTGGATGAGGAAAAAAGTTTTCAAAGTAAGATGGTTAGATGACAGTGACAGAAACACTATGTTCTATAATTCCCTTTAAAGAGCTCAGAAATCTTGTAGACCTCTTGCCTCTTAAAAAGCTGGTAACAACATTTTAGACAAAAAAAATGATATTTCCAACCACATTGTTTCTTTTTTTGAATATATCTTTAATGGCCCTAATAATAACAAAGACCTCTTACCTGAGATAATTATGATGGTGGTTGGTGATAAAGATAACAATATTCTTCTTAACACTCCACTTGATCATTAAATTAAAGACACTATCTTTAGTTTAAATCATGATAGTGCTCATGACCGTGATGGATTTAATAATGGTTTCTTTCAACACTACTGGGATATTATTAATTTTGACATTTGCAAGCTTGTCGAATATTTCTTATCCAATGGTGTTCTCCCTCATGGTCTAAAAGCCTAATTTCTCTCTCTAATTCCAAAGGTTGACAATGCTTCTGAGATCCACTTGTTTAGGCCCATTTCCATCATTAATAGTATCTATAAAATCATCGTGAGAATCATTTCTAACAGGATCTATTTTATCACTGACAAATTAGTTTCTTAGAATCAATTTGGGTTTATTAAGGGTAGATCCATCCAAAATTTCATTTGTCTTTCTTCTAAGTGCTTTAACACCTTAAACAAAACCAACATAGGTGGTAATATTTCCATTAAACTTGACATTAAAAAATCCCTCAATACCATGGACTGGAGTTCTATTTTTAAAGTCCTTCAAACTTTTCGTTTTAGTGATGCGTTTATCACTACTATTCAAACTTTTTTCAATTCAGCATCCATATCCATTATTATTAATGGTTCCCCGAGGGGATATTTCAAATGCACTAAAGGTGTCAGACAGGGGGTCCCTCTTTCTGCCATCCTTTTCTCCATTACGGATAACTATCTTATTCATCTTCTCACTTTTCTGGTTGATCAAAACAAACTTAAACCCATCCATGTTTCATGAAATCTAAACGCTTCTACTCACCTGTTGTATATTGGTGATCTCATTCTCTTTCTCCAAGGTGATAAAAGAAACATTTGAACCCTCTAAAATGCCCTTTATCATTGTGAGGAAATATCTGGTCAAATGATTAGCTGGAAAAAATATTATATTTTATTTGTAAAGAATATTCCCCCTAATAGGAAATACATCATTATAAGTGACTTAGGTATAAAAGAGGGATCTCTCCCTTTTAAGTACCTAAGTGTCCCTATATTTTTGGGAAGACCCAAATCTTGTCATTTCCTTGAAATTTATAATCAAGTAATAAATCAACTTTCATCTTGGAAAGACAAATCCCTATCTATGGTGGGTAGAATTTTCCTTGTCAAGTATATTGTTGTCTCTAAAATGGTTTACTCTATGATTGTATACCAATGGCCTCCTAGTATTATAATAAAATGAATACCTCAATCAAAAAATTTGTTTGGACCGATAGCACTATGAAAAAGGAAATTTGTCACCATCCCCTGGTCAACATGTTTCCAACCAATTGAGAACAAAGGTATTGGAATTAAATATATTAAACATTTTAATGAGTCTCTTCAAACCAGGCTCACATGGAATCTTTTCTATAATAACTTTGATTCTATCAAATTCATTAAAAATATATTTCTTCAAAAACATAAGAAAGGAAACAATATATTTCTTGCCTCGTCTATCTAGCCATCCATAAAACACTCTTTTTCCACCATTATGAGTAACTCTTGGTTGATGGTCTCTAGAAACACCTCAATGAACTTTTGGTTAGATAACTGGGATGGCACTCCTTTAATTTCTAGGGTTTCCCTTGACCAAATCCTTGAGAACACCAACCTCTCTATCAGAGATGTTCTTAATTATTGAAATTATTCTCTTCCTAATAACATTATGAATGTCATTGACACCTACCCCATCTCTAACACTGATTATTTCTTAGTTTGGTAACCTACTCACAATGGCATGATTGATTCTAAAAACTTTTACAGCCACTTTTTTGGTAACTCTGAAAGTGATTTTGGGTGGTTAAAACATTTTGATAAACCTTGGATAAAACCCTCATGATTTACTCTTATTTGGAAGCTTGATCATAACAGACAACCCACTGATGATCGTCTTCAATCATCTAGTTTTTGACTCTGTTCTAAATGTAGTCTCTGCAATCAACACAGAGAAGATGCTAATAATATCTTTATTTATTTTTTCACTACATCTGCTATTTGGAATTATATTTTTGACATTTTTTATTGTAGATGGTGGATTCATGACTCTGTCAAGTCTCAATTAAATAGATGTGTGGATCTAAATAGTTCTCATCAAATTAAGAACATCTTCCTTGTTGTTGTCGATGAGCTTCACTACGTGATATGGTATGATATAAATGATCTTATTTATAATAAATGTTCATAAAGTCTTAATATAGGATGAAATTAGATTCTCATTGCCATTCTTGAAGCTGCTTCGATCCAAAAGGGTCATTGCAACAACACGATGCATGACTTCAGCATCCATCGATGATTACGTATTACTGGAAACTATTTCCAACCACATCGTATTTTTGAAGTCTTATGGTGTGAACCTCTTCTAGGATGGATTAAGGATAATGTGGATGGTGCTTCCAAATGAAATCCAGGACTAACGGGTTGTGGCACCATCTTCAGGAATCATATTGTTCAGATCATTGGTTGCTTCTATGGTAGCTGTGGCATTGCTTCCTCAATGGAACCTGAAATGATTTGTATGATTCATGTCATCTTTTTTTTCAAACAACATGGTTGGAACAACCTATGGAATGAGAGGGATTCGACCACCATTATATATGTAGTTTGGAATGGTGTGATACATCTTGCATGGCTGATCACCACCCGTTGGATGGAATGCATTTGTTCTCTTTTCTATATCAACAACATCATCACCCATAAATATCATAAATCTAACATGGTTGTTGAGGGTATTGCAAACAAGGGAGTCAATCAAGACATTACCTGGCTTGATGAACTTCCTATTGACTTACTTCCTTTATATAATAAATATTATAATATATTTCTATCTTTTATACTTTTGCAATTCTTTTCCTTTATATTTATAGTGTCTTGGTTTTCTATCCAGGAACCATGTTAAAAACATTATGTATCCTTCCATTTATTTTGAAACTTCATCATTGTTATTATTAATATGTTTCTTTATATTTATAAATTTAACTCTATCATGCATTGATTATTAATACATGATAATAATATATTAATGTTTCTATGGAATTAATTAATTTAGTTATTAGAATTTTTTTATTTCCTTTATCAAGTTTCATATAAATAATTTTTTTTGATTCCCTATTAATTTTTTTATATTTTTTTCTTCTTTTTTTAAATAGGGAAATATTCTAGACAATAAAATAGGATATTTAGAAATTAAACACTCATAATTTCTTTATATAATGAATATAAATCTTATAGAGTATAACGACCCACACTTTACATACATTGTTAATACTTCAAAATTGAAGCACACTTATTACAACATATGACAAAACCACAAAGGACCGTATAGGTATAGTGTCTTTAGAAACTGGGAAACATAAACAACTGGTTCATAAATCTTCTACAGTGTCTCCCATTTATCTCATCATATCTAGGGTCCCTTTTAGCATATTCTACTTAATATCCATCTTCCTGACCTGGGGAAAAGAAAGCATAAAAGGGTGAGCTCAAATGCTCAGCAAGGGCAAATAAAGGAAATAAAAATCATATCATATCTTTATGAAAATCAAAACCTGAAAAAGAGATCATAATATCTTAACATGAAATAAATCATAGAAGTGAAAATGAGATCCCCATAATCATAACATAAAACTTGAAACTTTGTGGCATGCACACATAATCATGGAAAATCATTTCTTGTTAGTCATGACTCATTGCCAAGACTATCTTAGTGGACAAAGTCCCTTTCTGAACCGAGTTCACTCCTCGTTTCAGTCCTGTATCACTGAATCGAAATAACCTTCCGTTCCAGCCATGTCTATCTCATGAGATATAAAATCATTACCCAATGCATTGGAGGGAGATATAGGTCCCACCCATCTTATAATGAATCCTTTCTTATGTGTGCCACATAATCATAAACCATACATCATAACGTAACCCATGTAATAAAAATGGGATTCTTAAACAACATGACATCATAAAACAATTCATATAAGATAAAGGAATTCATAAAAATATTTCCATCACAACATAATCAAATCCATGTAATAATAGGGATAGAAACAGAACCCTTTATTATCTTAGATGGAAAATAATTTTGATAAAACACTTGAACTTCATTCTTGAGGAAAATATCCTTTCTTTTTCAAAAACATTTTACATTTCTTAACATGTCATACAACTTTAAACTAAAAGAAGTTGATTAAGAATAAACTTGAAAACTTTTAAAGGAATCTTCTTGGAAATAATGTTTTAAAAATCCATTCTTGTCGTATAAGTTAAAAAAAACATTCTTCGTACTTTTGTCGGAAAAGTCAAAAAGTACCTCGTACGGAAAAACGACAAAAGATTCCTTTTCATATTCTTTACTAAAAACTCACCTAAGGGTAAAATTGGATTTAAACTATTGTAAGTGGATGGAAACAATATTACATATTGAGGTAACATGGATGTGGATGATAAAATACACCCCAGTAAATACTTACGAATAAACAATCTCGGATAAAAATGAGATTGTGATATTTCCCTTACCTTAGGTCCAATTTGCTTTGTTCGTGTACGAAGCTCCTGTATAATGGTTTAAATAATGTTATTGACTTATTCCAGAATCATACATATTTATATGAGATCATATATGGTCATATTATTAACTTCTTGTTAGTAATATTTCATTGTTACTTGTTACTCGGGTCTTTATAACTTTTTGTTCTTATGCGTGTTTTGTTGAATAAATTCTTATTCTTATCTTTAGGTTATAGATAATTCATTTCCAGAATGTTATTAGTGTAGTATATACCATATTCATTCATTCAATTCATTTATATAATCATTATGAAATGAAGATCATGTAGAACGAATCACATCACATCGTGGAGACGGTATTCCGTACGTACGCACGAGTGATGATATCGTTCCTATGATCGTGGAATTGTATTGGAGTATATATATATATTATTTCAGTATCAATATTACTTAATAATAATCATATATAGTTACTCATTACACCATTATACCCATCCTTGTAAGGTGATGGTGGAAAATAGATTACACCACGGCGTGGAGACGGTATTCCGTACGTACGCACGCGCGGTGATTTCATTTTTCCGTAGGATGGATAGAAGGTGAATTAGGGTTGTTTCATATTTATAATAACATATCAGTATGTAATTAATACTGATGTTATTACTTTATCATGAAACAACTAAAGAAGAAGAAGTTGAAGGAGAAAGAAATTGAAAAGATCGGTAATGGATATTACCTCTTCTTTGGAACGCCTCTTTGAATCCTCCACTTAAGGAACTAAGATTGGTCTTTTGAGAAGACCAGGACCTCTAGGATTATTCTAGGGAAGTGGAGAGGAGAAAAGGGCAGGGGTTGGCCGAGCTTGAGTGCTCAAATTGGTGTGAGGAGGAGGGGGAGGAGGTGACCTTTTATAAGGGAGGAGAGGGGCACCTTAGGAATATCTCAAAATATTATTTTATATTAAAGTCAAAATCGGTTTATAATGGTTACAAAGGGTCTTATTTCGAAGCTAAAGTGGGGATGGGTCGAAATCCTATCAACCAATAGGATTTAGACAAGTTTAGGGTATTATTTTAACCTTATCAATTAGATTTAACTCTAAGTTAATTAATTTAACTTTTACTGTGTCTTTTTGTTTTCTTTCACTATATGGTTAATACACTTACTATAACATGCCAAAAGAATCCCAAATTGTTTATTATTAATATATATATCCTTATCTAAGTCATTTGGCCGAACCTTAGATTTTTAGGAATAAAATAACAATTAATAATATAATATTTGATTTAAAAACTATTTTGTGTCAATTTTGACACTATTTGATATATGATTTTTTTGTGAAAGTCATAACAGAATTATATGTTCGAACCAAGTTGATTAAATCACCATTAATATATAATAGTAACCTAGAAAATTAGTGGAATTCATAAAAAGTCTCAAATTACATTTATTTTGGTATTTATATTATTAATTTTGTCAATATTTCATTAATAAGATAATTACTGCATCATCTTTGTGTCAAAATAAATTAAATTATTTGATGTCTAAAAATTACAAATAAAATACCATCATGTAGGAAATCTTTTTAGCTTTCTAATGAATATTTACAATCGAATTTATCTTATGTATAACCCCATATTAAAAATGATTTACTTATTAAACTTTGATTTTAACTATTTTAACCCTTCTTTAAATAAATTAATAATAAATGTCCTAATCTAATCCAAGTGGGCCTAAATGGTCATATTTTATTCCTAAGTTTGTTTTTGGTCGAATTACACTTGTCCAATAGAATTAGGACATGTGTTAGGGTAATATTGATATCATATTTACCCTTAGTTACCCTATTTACTATTAACCGCGGTAAAAATAGTAAAAAGTTATTATTCACCAAAAAATTATTTTTATCTCATTGAACCACATTTTACTTACTGACATCAACCGTGTCTGTCGGATTTTTGAAATTCCATTCACAGAAGTGGTAAAATTAAGTTTTATGCAAAATTCAGTTTTTAACCTACCACTTAGTGGTTTCACTATTCATCAAAAATTGAAAGTTTTCAGAAAAATACCAAAATTTCACCCTAGGCTAATTTCGATATTCTGAGTCCAAAAATGAAGTCCATTTTGAAAAATAAAATTTATAAAATTTTAAAAAGTGGTTATTACTATTCATAACGGCTAGTTTTAATAGCATATTGTTGTTTAGTGAAACTCAGTATTACGTACGACGCAAGCTATCGAGGAAGGTCGCGATTGCGTGCAAAGCAAGCCAAGCAAGTATTGTGTAGAAAAAGATTCCTTTGATGGTTTATATAACATAAAAGTCTCGGGTGTTACATTCTACCCCCCTTAAAAAGAATTTTGCCCTCGAAATTCGTCACTTTGTAACAAACAAATGAGGATACTTCTCCCTCATAATATCCTCAAGCTCCCATGTAGCTTCTTCAAGTTGGTGGTTCCTCCATAAAACTTTCACCAAGCGAGTGGTCTTGTTTCGTAGGACTTTTTCGCTACGATCCAGAATCTCTATCGGTTGTTCTTCATAAGAAAGATCTTGCTCCAGCGGTACAACTTCTGAGCTGAGTACATGTGAAGGATCTGGTATGTACTTTCTCAGGAGAGATACATGGAACACATCGTGAACTTGAGAGAGATTCGGTGGAAGCGCCAATCGGTAAGCTACCTTCCCAACACGATCCAGTATTTCTAAAGGACCGATATATCTAGGGCTCAACTTCCCCTTCTTTCCAAATCTCATAACCCTCTTCCAGGGAGATATTCGTAAGAACACTTTATCACCCACTTCAAACTCTAGGTCTTTTCTTCGGTTGTCGGCATAACTTTTCTGTCGACTCTGAGCTGCTCTTATGTGTTGTTGAATAGATCTGACCTTTTCTGCCATTTCATCAACGAGATCAGGTCCTAATAGCTTTCTTTCCCCAACTTCATCCCAGCAAGTTGGATTCCTGCATTTCTTTCCATAGAGAGCTTCATAAGGAGCCATCTGAATACTGGAGTGAAAGCTATTATTATAAGAAAATTCCACCAAAGGTAGGTGTTGATCCCAACCTCCTTTGAAATCCATAGAGCAAGCTCTCAACATATCCTCTAGGGTTTGAATTATTCTCTCAGACTGACCGTCTGTCTGGGGATGATAAGCAGTGCTGAAACTCAACTCTGTATCCAGAGTATGCTGAAGACTTCGCCAGAACTTCGAGGTAAATCTCGGATCTCGATCAGATATAATAGAAAGTGGTACTCCATGCAATCTTACCACTTCCTTTACATATATCCTGGCAAGCTGATCTAGAGAGAAATCCTCTCTAATAGCAATGAAGTGTGCAGACTTTGTAAGACGATCAACTATGACCCAGATAGCATTATTGCCTTTGGATATTTTAGGAAGTCCTGTGACAAAGTCCATAGTGATGTTTTCCCATTTCCATTCGGGTATGGGTAATGGTTGTAACATCCCCTTAGACTTCTGTCTCTCAGCTTTAACTTGTTGACAAACCAAGCATCGAGAGACATATTCAGCAACATCTCTTTTCATGCCATCCCACCAGAAGTACTCTTTCAGGTCCCTATACATCTTCGTGCTTCCAGGATGAATAGAGAATGAAGAACTATGAGCCTCATCCAGCAGCTCTTTCTTTAATTCGGGGATGGGAGGAACGCAAAACTGATTCCTGAACTTTATTATCCCATCACAATCAAGGTTGATTTCAGGAACATTTCTCACCTTCTTTCGTAACTCGACATCTTCTTTCTGTGCCTCTTTAATCTTCACATGTATAGATGGTTGAACATTCATTTGAGAAAGATAAGATTTTTCCCCTTCCATTATAATTCCAAGATCCATCCTTTTTAAATCCATAAATATTGGATCTTTTGTGATCCTCATCATGGATAAACTAGCATGGTCTTGTCGACTTAATGCATCTGCCACCTTGTTTACTTTCCCAGGGTGGTAATGGATTGAGCAGTCATAATCCTTAATCAGCTCCAACCATCTTCTTTGACGCATATTCAACTCCTTTTGTGTGAAAATATACTTTAAACTTTTATGATCAGTATAAATATCACACATTTCACCATAAAGGTAATGCCTCCAAATCTTTAATGCAAAGATTATCGCAGCCAACTCCAAATCATGTGTTGGGTAATTTTGCTCATGGATTTTCAACTGTCGTGAGGCATAAGCTATCACCATATCATTTTGCATAAGAACACACCCCAATCCCTTCTTGGATGCATCACTATAGATCACAAACCTTTCTCCACAACAAGGCAGTGTGAGCACAGGTGCATTGGATAACCTTCTTTTCAACTCCTTGAAATTCTCTTCACATTCCTCTGTCCAGACAAACTTAACTCCTTTCCGAGTCAACTTGGTGAGTGGATTAGATAATCGTGAAAAATCTTTTACAAAACGTCGATAATAACCAGCCAAACCAAGAAAACTTCGGATCTCAGTTACTGTTGTTGGTCTTGACCATCTTTCGATAACCTCTGTTTTTGCTGGATCCACAGATATCCCCTCTTTTGAGATTATATGACCCAAAAATGCAACTTTTTGAAGCCAAAATTCACACTTGGTAAATTTGGCATAAAGCTTCTCTTTTCTCAGGGTCTTCAATATAATTCTCAAGTGATCTTCATGCTCTTCCTTGCTCTTTGAATAGACCAGAATATCGTCTATAAAGACTACCACAAATTGATCAAGATAGTCTCTAAAGACTCTATTCATTAGATCCATGAAGATAGCAGGGGCATTAGTAAGACCAAATGGCATCACTATAAATTCATAGTGTCCATACCTTGTACGGAAAGCCGTCTTTGGTATATCCTCTCTTTTGACCCTTAATTGATGATACCCTGAACGAAGATCAATCTTGGAAAAGTATTGAGCTCCGCGTAGTTGGTCAAATAAGTCATCAATGCGTGGGAGAGGATATTTGTTCTTGATAGTGATCTTGTTAAGTTCTCGATAATCAATGCAGAGTCTCATTGATCCATCTTTCTTCTTAACAAATAGAACAGGTGCTCCCCAAGGTGACGCACTAGGGCGTATGAATCCCTTATCAAGATTCTCTTGGAGTTGCTTCTTCAATTCCTGCAACTCAATTGGGGCCATTCTATAAGGTGTCTTTGAAATAGGCAAAGCACCCGGTACGAGTTCTATTGAAAACTCAACTTCACGATTTGGTGGAAGACCCGGCAATTCCTCCGGAAAGACATCATCAAACTCCCGTACAATGGGCATATTCTTAATCGTGAGTTTCTCACCAACCATTTGAGATAAATAACCTTCATTTAGCGGAATCAATACCCATAAGATGGAAGAAATTTCCACTGGAAGGTTATGTTCATCCTTGCATTGGTATACGATCGTAGATTGATCTGGAATATGAAATGTGACTTCCCTTCTTTGGCAATCGATATGAGCTCCATGTAGAGAAAGCCAATCCATGCCAAGAATCACATCAAATTCCACTAAGGGAAGGATTACAAGATTTGAAGGAAGCACTTTCCCACAAACTTTGATCGGAGAATAATTATAAACTTTTGATGCGATTGATGTGCCATTAGGTGTTGTCACAGCTAACTCAACATCTAATTGTTGAGGTAATACGGTGATACCCTTAGAAAATTTTTCAGAAATAAAAGAGTGGGTGGATCCAGAATCAAATAAAACATTTGCTACTTTAGAGTGGATGGTAAGTGTACCTTTCACCACATCGTTATCGTACTCCACATCACTGATAGAAATTGCATGTGACTTTCCTTTGTCTTTAGCCTTAAGAGTTTGTTGACGTCGACCATCATCATCAACCCTTGGATTTGGGCATTGATTGTCATAATGCCCCATCTCCTTGCACTTGAAACATTGAAGTGTAGTAGGTTCATTCTGTGTATCCCTTCCTTTGTTTGCGTCATTAGACATCTTCTTCCCATTATCACGGCATTCAAATGCCCGATGACCTTCTTTTCCACATTTAAAACATTTACTTGTCCCTTTAAGACAACTCCCTCCATGTTTATTTCCACACTTTGAGCATAAGTAGGAAAGTTCATCTTCTTTTCCGTGTGCTCTTTAGATTTTTCTTTGAATTCCATCTTCCTCTTCTTATCAAACCCATGTGACTGATGGGTTACTCCAATCTCCATCTCGACTTTGAGAGCAGATCGAACGATTTCTTCGTAGCTATTGAAGTCCCTTATGGCTAACGCCCTTCGAAGACTTGGTTTTAAGCCACTAAAGAATCGATCGATCTTACTCTCAGGTTGGATAATAATACCAGAAGCGTACCTTGCAAGTCTTGTAAAATTTGCTTCATAGGTACTAACAGATTCATCATCCCTTTGCTTCAGTTCAAGGAACTCTTTCTCCATCTTTGTTCGGAGAATACGAGGGAAGTACTTATTGAAAAATAAGTTCTTGAACTCGTCCCATTCCATAGACTCAATTTCATCCCTTTGCCTCGTATTCTTAACAAGATTCCACCATTGATCCGCATCTCCTTCCAAACGATACACTGCTAGGATGACTTTATCATGCTCAGAACATTGAAGAACTGAAAATATCTTTTCAGTAGTACTAATCCATTGTTCAGCAACTAATGGATCAGTAGACCCGCTGAAAGATGGTGGACGCTGCCTCATGAAGGATTCAACAGAATGTTGCTCCCTCCTTTGTTCGTTTGGAAATCCTGCATGATTCATAGCTTGAGAAAGTTGTGTGAGCATGGTTACAAGATTTTGCATTCCAGCTCCCATATCGTTTGGTTGCTCAGGGGGACAATCATTGCATTGCCCATCGCATTCCGCATTAACACGGTTCCTTCGGGTTCCAGCCATTGACTTAACCAAGAAGAATAGTGTGAGCAACACTAATTATAATAGGAAACCACATAATTCAAGAATAAAATTTTCATGCTTAAGGTCTTATCCTAGGTTATTCAAGGCCATTTCTAAAACACTAAGATTGTGTTCTATGCTTAGACTTATCCTTAGGGTTCTTACTAAGGCTTGCACATCCTAGTTTCCAAAGGTTGACTATACCTTTCCTCTGATACCAACTATAACGACCCACACTTTACATACATTGTTAATACTTCAAAATTGAAGCACACTTATTACAACATATGACAAAACCACAAAGGACCGTATAGGTATAGTGTCTTTAGAAACTGGGAAACATAAACAACTGGTTCATAAATCTTCTACAGTGTATCCCATTTATCTCATCATATCTAGGGTCCCTTTTAGCATATTCTACTTAATATCCATCTTCCTGACCTGGGGAAAAGAAAGCATAAAAGGGTGAGCTCAAATGCTCAGCAAGGGCAAATAAAGGAAATAAAAATCATATCATATCTTTATGAAAATCAAAACCTGCAAAAGAGATCATAATATCTTAACATGAAATAAATCATAGAAGTGAAAATGAGATCCCCATAATCATAACATAAAACTTGAAACTTTGTGGCATGCACACATAATCATGGAAAATCATTTCTTGTTAGTCAAGACTCATTTCCAAGACTATCTTAGTGGACAAAGTCCCTTTCTGAACTGAGTTCACTCCTCGTTTCAGTCCTGTATCACTGAACCGAAATAACCTTCCGTTCCATCCATGTCTATCTCATGAAATATAAAATCATTACCCAATGCATTGGAGGGAGATATAGGTCCCACCCATCTTATAATGAATCCTTTCTTATGTGTGCCACATAATCATAAACCATACATCATAACGTAACCCATGTAATAAAAATGGGATTCTTAAACAACATGACATCATAAAACAATTCATATAAGATAAAGGAATTCATAAAAATATTTCCATCACAACATAATCAAATCTATGTAATAATAGGGATAGAAACAGAACCCTTTATTATCTTAGATGGAAAATAATTTTGATAAAACACTTGAACTTCATTCTTGAGGAAAATATCCTTTCTTTTTCAAAAACATTTTACATTTCTTAACATGTCATACAACTTTAAACTAAAAGAAGTTGATTAAAAATAAACTTGAAAACTTTTAAAGGAAGCTTCTTGGAAATAATGTTTTAAAAATCCATTCTTGTCGTATAAGTTAAAAAAAACATTCTTCGTACTTTTGTCGGAAAAGTCAAAAAGTACCTCGTACGGAAAAACGACAAAAGATTCCTTTTCATATTCTTTACTAAAAACTCACCTAAGGGTAAAATTGGATTTAAACTATTGTAAGTGGATGGAAACAATATTACATATTGAGGGAACATGGATGTGGATGATAAAATACACCCCAGTAAATACTTACGAATAAACAATCTCGGATAAAAATGAGATTGTGATATTTCCCTTACCTTAGGTCCAATTTGCTTTGTTCGTGTACGAAGCTCCTGTATAATGGTTTAAATAATGTTATTGACTTATTCCAGAATCATACATATTTATATGAGATCATATATGGTCATATTATTAACTTCTTGTTAGTAATATTTCATTGTTACTTGTTACTCGGGTCTTTATAACTTTTTGTTCTTATGCGTGTTTTGTTGAATAAATTCTTATTCTTATCTTTAGGTTATAGATAATTCATTTCCAGAATGTTATTAGTGTAGTATATACCATATTCATTCATTCAATTCATTTATATAATCATTATGAAATGAAGATCATGTAGAACGAATCACATCACATCGTGGAGACGGTATTCCGTACGTACGCACGAGTGATGATATCATTCCTATGATCGTGGAATTGTATTGGAGTATATATATATATTATTTCAGTATCAATATTACTTAATAATAATCATATATAGTTACTCATTACACCATTATACCCATCCTTGTAAGGTGATGGTGGAAAATAGATTACACCACGGCGTGGAGACGGTATTCCGTACGTACGCACGCGCGGTGATTTCATTTTTCCGTAGGATGGATAGAAGGTGAATTAGGGTTGTTTCATATTTATAATAACATATCAGTATGTAATTAATACTGATGTTATTACTTTATCATGAAACAACTAAAGAAGAAGAAGTTGAAGGAGAAAGAAATTGAAAAGATCGGTAATGGATATTACCTCTTCTTTGGAACGCCTCTTTGAATCCTCCACTTAAGGAACTAAGATTGGTCTTTTGAGAAGACCAGGACCTCTAGGATTATTCTAGGGAAGTGGAGAGGAGAAAAGGGCAGGGGTTGGCCGAGCTTGAGTGCTCAAATTGGTGTGAGGAGGAGGGGGAGGAGGTGACCTTTTATAAGGGAGGAGAGGGGCACCTTAGGAATATCTCAAAATATTATTTTATATTAAAGTCAAAATCGGTTTATAATGGTTACAAAGGGTCTTATTTCGAAGCTAAAGTGGGGATGGGTCGAAATCCTATCAACCAATAGGATTTAGACAAGTTTAGGGTATTATTTTAACCTTATCAATTAGATTTAACTCTAAGTTAATTAATTTAACTTTTACCGTGTCTTTTTGTTTTCTTTCACTATATGGTTAATACACTTACTATAACATGCCAAAAGAATCCCAAATTGTTTATTATTAATATATATATCCTTATCTAAGTCATTTGGCCGAACCTTAGATTTTTAGGAATAAAATAACAATTAATAATATAATATTTGATTTAAAAACTATTTTGTGTCAATTTTGACACTATTTGATATATGATTTTTTTGTGAAAGTCATAACAGAATTATATGTTCGAACCAAGTTGATTAAATCACCATTAATATATCATAGTAACCTAGAAAATTAGTGGAATTCATAAAAAGTCTCAAATTACATTTATTTTGGTATTTATATTATTAATTTTGTCAATATTTCATTAATAAGATAATTACTGCATCATCTTTGTGTCAAAATAAATTAAATTATTTGATGTCTAAAAATTACAAATAAAATACCATCATGTAGGAAATCTTTTTATCTTTCTAATGAATATTTACAATCGAATTTATCTTATGTATAACCCCATATTAAAAATGATTTACTTATTAAACTTTGATTTTAACTATTTTAACCCTTCTTTAAATAAATTAATAATAAATGTCCTAATCTAATCCAAGTGGGCCTAAACGGTCATATTTTATTCCTAAGTTTGTTTTTGGTCGAATTACACTTGTCCAATAGAATTAGGACATGTGTTAGGGTAATATTGATATCATATTTACCCTTAGTTACCCTATTTACTATTAACCGCGGTAAAAATAGTAAAAAGTTACTATTCACCAAAAAATTATTTTTATCTCATTGAACCACATTTTACTTACTGACATCAACCGTGTCTGTCGGATTTTTGAAATTCCATTCACAGAAGCGGTAAAATTAAGTTTTATGCAAAATTCAGTTTTTAACCTACCACTTAGTGGTTTCACTATTCATCAAAAATTGAAAGTTTTCAGAAAAATACCAAAATTTCACCCTAGGCTAATTTCGATATTCTGAGTCCAAAAATGAAGTCCATTTTGAAAAATAAAATTTATAAAATTTTAAAAAGTGGTTATTACTATTCATAACGGCTAGTTTTAATAGCATATTGTTGTTTAGTGAAACTCAGTATTGCGTACGACGCAAGCTATCGAGGAAGGTCGCGATTGCGTGCAAAGCAAGCCAAGCAAGTATTGTGTAGAAAAAGATTCCTTTGATGGTTTATATAACATAAAAGTCTCGGGTGTTACATAGAGTATAGGATATGTATAAAAATTTATTAATTCAATGTTTGTATCATAAATTATCACTTTATATTTTTATTCATTGTAATTATAAAGGATTAACATATAATGACCAATGTACTTTGTAAAAAGAAACTAATGGGGTTTTTCATTTAATTTGTGATGAAAACATTAAGGTTATATGCCTTGATATTGATGGAAGAAAAAGGATACTACACCAAAATATTTGGAAATTGTTATGCCAACACAAGGTACTCATGATCGACCCATGAAAAAAATATGAAAAATAATGTCACATTTATGAAAATTTAATGAATATAAGTCATTAATAAAATTATTTAATTAAACTATCAACTTCATGATTCTATTATAATCCTGAAGATCGATATTTTTTTGAGTAATTTAACATTAAATGTGAAGTTAAAAAATGATACTAAAGGGTTATCTAAGAAACATTCAACACTATATTAAAATAAGTATTTCTATATATTAGTTTATAATTTTATATTAAAACTTTAAAACCTAAAAACTAGAATATAACCATGTAATATAAAAAAGAAAAAATTAAAAATAATTTTTGAAATCATCACTAATCTTTTAAGAATTTTTGTATTGAATTGATGGATATTTTTTCTAAATATTGATAATGGATCACTATAAATTTTATGTTTCTAAGAATAAAGTTATAAGATTAATGAATTTAAATATTTCAGGTTCAATAGGATAGCTATCATAGTGTTTGAAGAATAATTTTATGTTAATGAAATAAAATTTATCATATTACCTCCTGATATGATCCTAAAATAGACTACCCACTTACTTGAAAGAGAAAATAAAATAATTAGTAACCAAATCCATGCATTATGGCACTTGTATGTTGGTATTTCTCCCTATAGTAGAAAAATTAGGGCACAACCTTTAACATAAGTTTTATAATATTTTTCATTAATTGAGGAGTGGATCACTTACATGTGGGGGTTCTTTCCTAAGAATCGATTCTTCATATTATGTATGACAAAAGGAAGGAATTGGATTTGGGAACTTAAATTATGTATTTCGTGGGAGTTAATCTATAGATCATGGATTTTTTATTTTTTATTGATTTTATTTATTATTTAATAAGTATTTTATTCCATGATTTATTTAAAATTATCATTGTAGTGAGCTATGTTGATAGATGACTTGTAATAAAAGTAACACATGATTACTTATAAAGAAGAATCATAGTTTAAGGAGAGAATTATAATTACTATTCACTTAATTTTATATAAAAATGGATAAATGTTTTTATCTACTATGAACTTAGTTGGAATATTTAATTTATGTATAATTTTATATAAGTGTGGTAAAAGGGTAAAAGGGGGCCTACTTTTTCAAATTAAGAATAATAAAATTCTCAAACAATGTAATATATATAGTATAATTAGAGAAAAATTAAAATTATGAAGTGAATTGTTGATTATGGAGTATGGAGTTGAAGGAATTAATTTAGTTTTAACTATAAATTCCAATAAAATATTCAAATTTTTGGAAATTATTGAACCGTTATTCAAACTGGTAAATTTATTTACATCATGTTGAATATTGTTGATGGGTTTATTTGATAACTATTTAATTTTATATGTGAAAGAAAATAATTGTGTAATTTTTATATATAAATTCAATATTATTTTAATTATTTTAGTTCTTTAATGTTAAAGTATCACTAAAATATAATGATTTTTATTTTATTGTTTTGAGGAATTTTGGGTAAAATGGACCTTTTTATTTCTTTTAGGATTATTTTGGAATTTCTATGTGTGTTAATTATTTTCTAGATATAAGGATACTTAATAGGGAATTATAGTTTATTTCAAGAATATTTATGTGTGGTCATAGTTTACCATGAATATTATAGGTTTGAATGTTTATAGTTACTCAAAGAAGATATGGTATTTCTAACCTTCATATATCCCTTTATTACACTCTTTCTCATTTGGTGAATCATAAGAGGTTATCCCTCTTCATCACTACCATACAAAAATTAATTATTATAATTAACTCATAGGCTCTATCCAATCCATCCAATGGAAATAAATTAACTTTTAGATACTAATATTCTTTAGTTCCTTATAGTATTGATGAAGTATATTCCCTTATCCCTTTAGTAGCATAGGTTTTCCTCATCTTTCTAAGAATGTATGGAAAAAATACCTTATTTATTCCCATAGTATGGCATTATTAGTTTTGAAGGATTAGAATATGTGGTTTAAATAATGGTTTTGGAAATGTATGGTGGTGTTATGGTATACCGTTTAACAAAGATAAGGGTATTTTTTTCATGTATTATGTTGCGGTTTTGTATTATTTTTGTTTCTCCATCTATTTTCCCTTATAACTTGTTTTTTCTTTTTTTATATTGAGTTAAATTGTCCTTCTATATTATCTATATTGTACATATGTTCTCAATATTCCCTTTAGATCCTTATTGTGTCTCAATCTTGGGATGAGTGGTCCTTATATTTTTTATCCCCTTTTCTTGGCTTGTGGTGGTGGATCACATATCTGAAAATTCTAGTTTGGTTTATCTTAGTAGAGGAGGTTTTTTTCTATAAAATTTTTTTATGGATATTATAAAGGTTTGATTTTACTTTGAATATGGATATTATAGTGGAGGATTAATTGATGTGGATTCATGATAGTAGACTTCCATGATCTGGTATTTCATTGGTGGAAATTGTTTCCTTTTCTGGCATCAGTTTTGTGTAGTCCTAATATTGTATATTTTTTATAGTATATTTTTTGTATTATTTAATTCATTGCATAATGATTTTATTACTTTTTATTTATTTACTAGAAAATTTGGTGGCTATTGATTTATCTAGTAGTGACTAGCAGTGGATATAATTTGATAAAAAATGATGGAAGGTGCAGTACTGGATGAAAAGGTCCTCATTGCTTATTACATTACATGAGGTCCTGAAGTGGTGCTTAAGTCAAGTAGTGTGGCTCATATATTGTGGTGGTAATTGTTCACTTGTTCTATCAAATAATTAGAAGTTCTATAGAAACAATTTTTCCAAGGCATCATGTGTTTCAACTATTATTATTTCCTTATGGTTTTTAAGTTTTTTTATGTTTGAGGTTTTATTTTTTTTTTCTATAATTTTTATTTACATGTTTTCTATTTTTTTTATTTTTATCATTGTTTCAATTACTAAAAAATAAATTAAAGTGTATTTTATTTAATCCCAACAAATTAAGAGATACCATAATGGTTGGTTGTGAAGGTTAAGTAGAATAAACTATTTTTTATTATAACCATTTTTTTATCAAAATAGAGGTTAAATAATGAAAAATTGATACTAAAATGTTTATTATTGGTTGAATCTATTTTCATTAGTTATATTGATATTAGTTTTTATACATGTGGGTCTTATAATATTTGTATCAGGATTTGTATCACTCTTTAAAAAAATACTTGACACTAAACAAAGAAATAATATTTTATGTGAGTGAAGATGAGATCCACCATAAGATGAACAGTTTGGGATGCAATGAATGTGATAGTGCTTATATGGTTATTGTACATTATAAACACCTATGATGGGGAGAACTAGTAGGAAGTAAGTATAACCATGATAATTTTTCAACACGGGGAAGAAAATTTACATTTCAATGACCATGTAGGAAATGGGAAATTTCAATTAATCATATCATGAAGTGATAATGGTTGATTATAATATTTATTGAAAACATAACAAAATTTTGATATAAAAACATAATAAAAGTTTGAACATTTTCACATTAAAACCCCATTGTTTTATCCCATCCGTGGGATTAATTTTAAGTTAATTTCTACCAATTATATTAATTTAAAATGGAAAAATATATTCAATATTTTTAATTAAAAAAATTAAAAATTTCTAATAAGTCTAGCTCAATTTTTTTTCCAAAATTATTAGTGAAAATAATTAAAATTAATCACGGCTATTAAGAGAAAGATGAGTTTTTACAATGGACTAAACATTAATATTAATGGAAAAAAAGACCTATAAACATGTATAAAACCCATTTTATAGACATATTTAGACCTTATACCTTCTAAAATATATATTTTTTCATAATTGGGGCCATTTTACATGGAAAAAAAACCGGGTGGAATTGTCTGTTTCAAAACTTTACAAGTTCTCCACTCACCTCCTTTATAAAAGTTCACCCAATATTCCCCTATATTCAAACCTATCAATCCATTTGGATCATCCAATAACTATCCAAATATATTCCCAATTTCCCTCATATAATCCTAGAATCATTAATTTGGGCACAAATTCACCAATTGAGTCCTTTGGTGAAAACTAATTAAGATACCTAAAGAAGAGGTAATGTTCATCAATGAATGATTTTTTATTTATTACTCAAACCCCTTTAATTAATTTTATATAATCATTATAAAATAACACAATAATATTAAATATATAGATATTTTTTTAAGGGTATGGCCTAAAAATATACACACTTCCATAAAATGGGTTATGAATTTATAATTGGTGTGTACGGAGGACTACCGCCTCACAAACTGAGGTCATTCATTTTTCCATTACCACCTATAAAGGTTTTGAATAATGATGTAAATGTTGTTTATATTTAATATTTATGTTCTTTATTATGTTGTTATGAATTAATAATTTTTAATATCACACATTAATTAATTATTTTTAATATTTTAGAATATGTTAATGTCGTTTGTGTGTACAATGGACTACCGCCTCACCAAGCGATGTGATTCATTCACACTTTTCATGGAATTTATTATGTATGGTTTAAAAAATAGATGATCTATATATATATGAAATAAAAAATATTCTTTAATTATGATATCTCATATAGTTTTCTTCCATTCAATCTGATAATAAAATGGAAAGAGTGTCCATTCGTACATATGGCCTACCGTCTCCATGAACGGTGTATTTCATTTCATATTTCTATATATTATAGATTATTATAAATAAACATATAATAATATATATGATATTTATATCATGTTAATAATTCCAGATATGATGAAACTATAATTAAAGTAAGAGTACCAAAAATATAACAAATCAAAACATATGTGAAATTCAAAGTGGTTATTAACTAAAACGTAACATTAACATGGAATTGTTAATAAATGGGTTATAAAAGGTCATAAAAATCATATATGGTATGATATACAATAATATAGTTCTTTAATTTATTTATAATAAAGTTATATTTATAATATAGGAGTATTTAACGAGTATAATGGAATTCAAGACTTAAGATAAGGGATTTCCGTCTCACGTTTATTTTCTATGAGACACGAGCCATGTTCACCACATATTTCTTATATATAGTGTGTATACTTCCCTTGGATTTATTTTATTAATATTATACTAATAACTATTGGGATTTATATATCCATTTTATGATCTCTATTTCATGTGTTTTACAGTTCAAGAGTTTCCAAATCGGTAGGGGATTTGTATCTTAGTTTGCCTTCTTTGAGACATATGTTATGTTATGCAGCTATATTATTTTACAAGATGTATATATAGCCCATTTTTCAAGTAATATCAAGAATTTTTTCATCCTCATTATATTTTATGTTCATTTTCTAATATTCCTTCATGGTTTTTATGACTCTAAGTTACTAAATTGGTAATATTTTATTGCAATAATCTCATCGTTCATTAGGATTGTTTATGATTATACAACCATTGATGAAGTTTTATATTCCATATATCAATAATTTTAAATAATTTTATTCTCCTATGATTTTTCAAGCTATCATAAAGTAATTATACCATGTTTCCACCCTCTGGTACCTGATATAATTAAGTAAAGTTTTTTACAAAAATTTAACTTTATTTCTGTCTTAGGTCGGAAATCTGTTTCCCTCCAAACACATGTTTTCTAAAAAAATATTAAAAAATGTTTTATTATTATAATATTATGTTTTAAAATAAATTTTCCCCATTTTTTAATTTTTTCAAAAAAAATTAATGGGAAATTTATTTCATTTTACAAAACAATACTGGTTTTTATTTTTCCGAAAATATGAAATGAACCTTCGTTTTTACACGTACGACATGAAGAGAATATTATAATGTCATGAACAATCATTAAATCGAAGCTTAAAAAGTATATTTTCAAAATTATTTTCAAGGAAAATGTATTTCAAAATTTTTTATGTATTAAAAATATTTTTTCAAGGGGGAAAGGATATTTTCCTCATGAAATTTTTTAAAAGAACATTCAAAATTATTTTCCATATAGGATGTCATTTGTTGGTGTTACTCATGTCTAAATGGAGATATGATCCAAGGGTTTCATTTATATACTTTATTAAAATGGTTTATGTTTTGATATAATTATGTTTATGAAACGTTTTTCTCTTACATGGGTTATATTCTTATGAAACCCACTCTTTTTCAAGAGTTATGCTATGATGAAATGATTATGAAACTTGTCTCTTTTCTACAAGTTAACATATGATGAAATGTTTATGATACCCATTTCACCTCATGAATTATTATATAAATAAATTTTATGATCTTGTGGAAAAATTTCTTATGATTTCATTATGTGAGGGTGGGACCTATATCTCCCTCAAATGCATCAGTTAAATATTTATATCGCATGAGATAGACATGGATGTAATGGGGAGTGAACCAGGTTAAATAAAGGACTTTTTATTCTAATATAGTCTTAGAAATGAACCTTGACTACTAATATGGTTTGGGGAGTGAACCCATTCTATGAATATAGCCTTGGAAGTGTGTCTCGACTACTATGGAAATCATTTTATATGTTTATCTCTTTTCCATAATTCTATGTATTATGCCTATGTAATGATCACATGGATTATACTCATTTATTTTTTTATGAATCAAGTCTTCTCACTTCCAATATTTATTTCATGATAGAAAATTACAATCATTGATATGTAGAATATTATCTTATAATGTTATGATCATGTTCTCATACCCTTATGCTCATGATTATTCTTATGTATCTCCCTTGTTTACCCTCAATGATAATTTGAGCTCACTCTTTGTTATCATTATGTTCCCCAGGTTATGAAGGCATGTATTATATATGATATTTCTAATAAGGGTTCTGAAATAATGAACTTAATGGGAGATGATGTCATTCACTTATGTACTAGTGTTTATGTTTCCACGTTTCCAAGGTCACTAAACTAATATGGTCTTTGGGTGTGTTTTTGTGTAATGTAATAAATACTCTACAAAAATGATGTAATTTATATGTTTGAGAATCTAGGACACAATAGTTGGTATCCGAGTAAAGGTTTAGTTAATATTTGGAAACTATAATGATAAAACCTTAGTTATACCCTTAAGGACATGTCTAAGTATAAGCCTAAGGATAAGTCAAAGTATAAGAAATTGTCCTATAATTTTCATAAAGGATAGAGTGAGTGGTTTCTTATTAATACATCTCTATCTAGATACTACAAGTGGATGTGGATTTGGAATAGATTTACATAGGTGTAACAACCCCAAAAACTACATATTTATCTACACTTAGTCAAGAAATGGTGAAAAACAATGGGCCTTTATACAAACATAGTATGAAACTCTAGGGGTATATTCTTTGGGAATTCACAAACTCTTTATAATCCATAATGAATAATTTAAATAGATGATGACTACGAATGACCAATGATGAACCTTAAGGTTTCATGGATTAAAAAAATAAGGTTTCATGATTTAGATATACAATGAGTGGTTTTACATGATTGGGTGGTATCCCATTATGATTATTGTTTCTTACACCCTACTTTTTGGTTTTAGTAAATTCCTAGAACTTGAAGGAACCACATTAATATTGAATGCAATGTACAATGAAATGATTTTCCTCCTAATCAACTAAATTTTATGGGAGTTGGAATGAAAAATCTCGTTGCTATTCTCACACAAATTTCTCAAGCTATGAATATTTCTAGACTTATAAATGATAATAGAATGGAATGACACTCTATTAAGTTATTCATGAGAAACTTTCCACCTTATTTCAGTGGGTCTTCTAATCAACTAGTGGCTAAGAAATGGAACTGTACCACTAAATAGATATTTTACATTATCCTATGTTTCGAACATGAGTGATTCATTATAGATATTTATCATTCATAAAGTTAATCATACAAGTATTGGACTCTATTTAATAATATGAGGTGGAAAGATGAAATTTACTCCATAGAGTGGGGTGAGTTCAAGAACATAGTTTTCAATACGTAATGTCTTCATATTATTCCTACAAAAATGGTGAAAGAGTTTTATGATTCAAAGTAAATGGATGATGAATATTTTGGTACCTATGAAGCCAATTTTACATGACTTGTGAGGTAGACTTCTATAATTATCATCCAAACTGAAAGTGAGGTTGGTCGGTTCATCAGTAGCCTAAATCTGTGTCTTCAAAGAGAGTTATCCATAGAATACTTAAGTAGATATGAATAAATTTTTCTATATTCCGTTAATGTGGAAATGGAGGTTTTAGTTTCACATCAATATCATGGGTTTGATAAAAAATATGGAATTTAAAGGGAAATATAAGAACTATGAAGAAAAGAAGATGAGGTTTCCATTTTCTCAATGTGTGGAAAGAATCATGGAGTAAATTGTCTTAAGGGGTATAGAAATTATTTTTTGTGTGGAAAGGATGGCCATACATCAGTTGAATACAAAAGTGATGGGAAAAAAGTTATCTAATTATGAAAATAGATCAAAATATGCATAGAATACACCACCCACACATTAGTGCTTCTAGTGTACGGAGAAAGGGAATTATGCTAACTAGTTTCCAAATCAAAGGGTTAATGAAGATGGTTTACATCAAAAACCACTTAATCCAAGGGATAAAGGGAAATATCATGTGATTTACATTTCTGATGAGGTTAATGATAATGAAATGGTGAAAGTTACACTTACTATTCAATCTAGTACTACTAATGTCTTATTTGAATTTGGAAATACCAATTATTTTATATCTAAATAATTTCATAAGGGTATCAAGATGTCACCACAGACATCATATGTATAATTAGAATTAAAAAAACCCTGATGTTATGATTATCTCATCACAAATCTATGTTTCCTCCCCATTCTATGTTTGTGGGAATGTGTTCCTCGCAAATATTGTTACTCTCCCACTAGTTAAACTTGATGTTATCTTATGTATTGATTGGATTTATTTATAGAAAGATCACATCAATTTCTAAGGAAGGAAAGTCGCATTTGACATTCCAAATGATATTATGATCATATATTAGTGAAATGATAAATATTAACTTCTGATACATATCACATATGTTTTATGGGTAATGATTCCTTTTTAGAAGGTGTGTTTATCCCATATGGTTGGGGAGAAAAACAAACTCAATGATATGACTATTGTTTAGGAGTTTGGGGATGTACTTCTAGAATAATTATCTAGTATTATACAAAAATGTGAATTTGGTTTCTCAATAGAACTCATACGTAGTGCCACACTAATTTCAAAGAATACCTATAGAATAGCCCTAATTGAGTTAGAGGAATTGAAGAAGTAACTATAGAAGAATCTTGAAAATGGATTCATTCATCCAAGTGTATCACCATGGGTTGATCTTTTTCTACTTGTAAAGAATAAATATTGACCAATGAAACATTTTATTGATTATCAAGAATTGATCATGATCACAATCATAAAAAAGTATAATCTTCCACATATTTATGAATTGTTTAATCAACTACATAGATATCAATAATTTTACAAGATTCAACTTCATGTAGGATATCATCAATTGAGGGTTAATAAGGAGGATATACCCAAGATAAAATTTTGTACAAGGTTTTCACACTGTTAATATTCAGTGATTCTATTTTGTCTTACTAATTCACCTTCAATATTCATAGATATAATGAATAGTCTTTAGATATTACCTTGATCATTTTTTTGGTTTCCTTTACAGATGATATTATTATCTATTAAAAAATAAATGGAGATAATGAATATGACTTGAGAATTATACTAAAGAACCTAAGAAATATGAAACTATATGAAAATTTTACAAAGTGTGAATTTTGGTTGAAAAAAGTTTTTTTTTGTTCATGTAATATCAAGAGATAGTATATCAATAGATCTATCAATGTTGGAGGCTATTTAATTTTGGCCCAAACCAAAAATGGTGATTGAGTTCTGTAGTTCTCTTGGTTTATCTAGATATTATCGATGATTAGTGGAGAATTTATCAATACTATTTAATCTTCTAACCAAGTTAACTCGGAAGAGAACAACGTTATTTTAGATAGATGAATGTGAGGAAAACTTCATGTAACTAAAGAGAAGATTTGTAAGCACATATTTTATTATATTACCTTATAGTGGATAAGGGTATGTAATCTATTTTGATGCATCTATGCAGGGATTGGGATGAATTCTACTAAAAATGGAACTTTTATAGATTATTCCTCATAATAATTGAAGATTCCTGAGCAAAATTAACAAAATCATGATTTGGAGTTATCTAAGATAATTTTTTCATTAAATATAGGAGGCATTATATTTATGGAGAAAAGTGTGACATATATAAAATTCATACAAGTTTAAATTATATATTCACAGAGAAGGATTTGAATATACACCATAGAATTTGGTTAGAGAAGATAAAAGATTATTACTACTCAATACATTACCACCCTAGTAATGTGAACAAGGTGGATGATTATTTGAGTTGAAACTATCATTCTACCTTATCCATGATGAGGATAAAAAAAGATCTTATATTTCTGTATTTGTAAAGGATGGATCTGAAAATCCTTAAGGAAGGGGAAATCTTATATTTATCAATTGAATATTTAACCATCCATCCAAGTAAATATTAAATAATTGTAGAAGGAAGATATAGAGCTGAAAAATAATGTTATAAATGTTCCTATGGTTAAAATTGATCATGATAGAATGATAAGGTATAGGAACAGTGTATGTGTATCATCAATACTAGATTTGAATAAGGTTTTTTTAGAGGAAGCTCATAGTTCTTCATTCTCTATTAATCCTAGAAGTACAAATATGTATAGATATTTGAAAGAATACTTATAGTGACATGGAATGAAGAGTGGTTTCCTAGATTTTTTATCACATTTATTGGTATTCCCTTAAGTTAAGGCTAAAAGAAAAAAGTCTAATGGGATGTTACAACCATTACCCATACAAGAATGTAAATGGGAAAACAACACCATGTATTTTTTTGTATGAATCCCCAGAACATCTAAATGGAATAATTTTATATGGTTGGTAGTCAATCTCCTTAATAAGTCAACATACTTCATCATTATAAGATAATATTTCTCTCTATTTAATCTTGCAAGGATATACATTATGGAAGTGGTTAAGTTTCATGGAGTACCATATTCCATTATATCTGGTTAGGATATGATATTTTCCTTAATGTTCTGGAGAATTATTTAGTAAGACCTTGATACATAATTGAGCATCCACACTTCCTATCATCTTTAAAAGGATAGTCAGTCTGAAAGAACAATTCAAACCCTATACAATATGTTGAGATTGTGTTCATTGAATATCAAAGGTGTTTAGGATCAAAACCTTCCTATAGTTGAGTTTTCATACAAAATATCTTTCAATCAATCATTCATATGGCTCCTAATGAGTCCCTATATGAAAATAAATGTATATCTCCAACGTGTTGGAATGAATTTGGAAGAAGAAAACTATTAAGACCTTAGATAGGTTAAGAAATGGTTGATAAAGTTAGAGTTATTCGATAGCATATCAAGGAAGCTCATAGTCAGAAGAAAATTTATGATGATAAGCACTAGAGTGGTCTATAATTTGAAGTTGGTGATATGTTTTTTCTCATAATTTTTTCATGGAATAAGGTTATGATATTTGTAAGAAAGAGAAACTTATCCCTAGGTATATTAGTCCCTTTTAAATTATTAATAGTATCGGGATAGTATCATGTCACTTTGATATTCCAAAAAACAACTCGCAATTCCATGATTTGTTCCATTTATCTATACTGAGGAAGTACATACATGGCCATTCATATGTATTCAACTCATAATTCATACAGTTAGAGCAAGATCATTCATACAAGGAACAACCGGTTGAGATTATAGATCATACGGATAATGTTCTAAGAAATAATATCACTCACTTGGTTGAAGTTTTTTATTGAATCCACTAGTTATAAGAATTTATGTGGGGACTATATGATATTATGAACCATAATTATCCCCATTTTTTGTATTAGAGTGATGAATTTCGAGGGAAAAATCAATTTAGGTGGGGTGGAATGTAACACCCCAAGTTTTTATGAACATTTTTCAACTTCATTGATGTATTTCATTGCAATCTACACCAAATTAATCTTGATTTATACCCAACACCATGTTAATCTTTTGCTACACGGAACATTGGGTTTATCTTGTGTTACACAAAACATTGACTTTCTCCGACACATCACTTTATTATTTTAATTCTTTAAAAAAATAGCTATAATTGAGCTGTTAAACATAGTTATATGAATAGTAATAAATAATTTCTAAATATTATTTATAATGGTTTTATATAACTAAAACATATTAATAGTTAAATCTATAATTTTCGGTAAAGTCTATATGTTTTGAAAATAATATTTTCTTAAAATAGTTGTTTTTTATAACCTTTTGAGAACGATAATAAAATTAATTTTTTTAATAATTATAAATTTAATTTTATAAAAATAAATTCATTTTTGAATTCAAAATTTCAAAATTATATTAGAGTTAATTTTTGATATTTTTCTGAAATATATCATTTTGGATGATTAGTGAAAACAACTAAATTTTAACCGAAAATTGAATTCTTATTTAATTTATTTATATAGTTATGTTATATATTAAATATATTTTAAAGTATATTCAGTTCAATTATACATCACTAAATCAAATTTATTTCATTGGAATCAAATTCACCTTGAAATTGGATATAAAAACATTTCAAGCTTTTGAACATTTTCACATTAATACCCTATTGCTCTGCCCCGTCTGCAAGATTAATTTTAAATTATTTTCTGCCAAAACAGTGAATTTAATTTTAAAAAATGGATTCTATTTTTGAATCAGAATAAAATATAATTTCTAATATGTAAAACATAATTTTTTACAAAAATGATTAGTAAAAATATTTAAAATTAATAACAAAGATTAATAGAAAAATGAGTTTACCAAGGGATTAAAATTTAAAATTAAGGGTCAAAATGACCTAGGAACATATTCAACACCCATTTTATGTCCAAATTTAGACTTTATCCCTTATAAGATCAATATTTTTCCTTTATTTGAGCCTATTAACATGGAAAAAACGTGGGTATAATTCTCTCTTTCAAATATTTACTTGTTTTCCACTCACCTCCCTTATAAAATGCCACCCCCGTCTTCCCCTCTCTTCACACATCTCAAGACCATTGGATAAACCAGTATATTTAAAAATGTCTTCCAAAATTCCCTCATATTATCCTATAATCCATATTTTTGGCATAAATCCAACCAATGGAGTCCTTTGGTGAAAACTAAAAGGAGGCACCTGAATAAGATGTAACGTTCATCAAAAAATATTTTTATCTTATTTCTTCCTCAAATCCATTTAATTACTTTTATATTTGTATTATATAATTAATTAAGTATCATAAATATAATAATATTTTTATTTTAAGGTTAAAACCTACAAACACACACAATTTCATCAAATGGGTTTTGAAATCATTGTTCGTGTGTATGGCAGACTACCGCCTCATGAACTAATGTCATTCATTTTCCCATTACAATCTATTAAGGTTGGGAATAATGATGGAAATTATATGTATATTATATTTTTTTTTATGATGTTATTGTGATTTTTTAATTGTAATATCTCATATAATGTCATGTTTTACATTTTGTGGGAATATGATAACGTTGTTTCTGTGTACGACGGACTAACGCCTCGTGAAGCGATGTGATTCATTAAAACTTTAAAAAGAATGTATTAAGGATATTTTGGATAAAATATTATGATATATATGTAATAAAAATTATTTTATAATGATAATGTCTCATATACTCTTCTTTCTTTCAATCTGACAAGAAAATGGAAATAGCATTCATGCGTACATGCAGACTATCATCTCCATGAACGGTGTATTTTATTTCCTATTTCTATAACTTATAGATTATTATAAATACATATATAATGAATATATATGATATTTATATCATTTTATCGTTATTTATATGATTAAATCATTATTAAATTAATAGTACCAAAAATATAACAAATCAAAACCTATGCGAAATACAATGTGGTTATTACCCGAAACGTAACATTAACATAGAATTGTTAATAAACACGTAATAAAAGTTCATAATAAAATCATATTAGGTATTATATAAATTAATATATTTCTTTAATATATTTATAATAAACTTATATTTATTATAAATGAGTATTTGATGATTACAATGGAAGTCAAGACTCAAGGTATGTGATTTTTGTCTCACATTTATTTTCTTTGAAACACAAGCCATGTTCACTGCATATTTCTTATATATGATGTGTATACATACCATGAATTTATTTTATTAATATTATACTGAGAATTATTTTTATTTAAATATCCATTTAAGGATCTCTATTTCATGGGGTTTATGGTTCAGTAGTTACCAAATCGGTAAGTTATTTTTTTCTCAATTTGCCTTCTTTGAGACATACGTTATGTTATGCACCTATATTCTTTCATGAGACGTATATATAGACCCTTTAAAATGTAATATCATGAATTTTTTCATCCTCATGATATTTTATGTTTCATTTTATCTTATTCCTTCATGGTTTTTATGATTGAATGTTACAAGAGTGGTAAGAGTTTATTGTTTCAATCTCATCATTTATCAAGATTGTTTATGATAATTCTCCCATTGATGAAATATTATTATTCATACCTCATTAATTCTCATTAATTTTCTTTTAATATAGATATTAATGATATCATAAAGTAAATTTACCAGTTTTTCAACCTTTGGTAATTAATTTAATTATGAAAATGTTTTTAGGAAAATATGAATTTATTTCTCTCCTTGGTTGAAAATCTATTTTCCTTCAAAACCATGTTTTCCAAAATTGTTTTAAAAAATGTTTTATTAATATCTTAGGATTTTTTAAAGTAATTTTTACCCATTTTTTATTATTTATAAAAATAAATTCAAGGAATCATCATGTCGTTTTCCAAAACACTCCATATTTGGATTTTACCAAAAATGTGAAAGGAACCTTCGTTTTTACATGTATGTAATGAAAAAAAATATTATGAAATCATAAAAAATAATTTAATCAAAGATTCCTTATAAATTTTTAAAAAATATTTTCAATGAAAAATGATTTCAACATTTTTTTTATGTATTAAAAAGTTTTTTTTTCAAAGAAGAATTTATATTTTCCTTAATAAATGTTTTAAATGATAATTTATAATTATTTTCTATATAATATGACATTTGTTGCTATTTCTAATGACTTATCAGGAGTATAATCCAAGGGAAACATTAATATTATTTCTCAAAATGCTCTATGTTTTTTTAGATTGATGTTTATGAAACTTATTTCTCTTCTACAGGTTATATTCTTATGAAACCTGCTCATTTTCATGGGTTATGCTATAATTAAATTATTATGAAACCTATCACATTTACAAAGTTTAAGATATGATGTAATTTTTATGATACCCATTTTATTTCATATTTTATGGTATGATTTATTTGTATGATCATATGGCACACATATGTAGGTTTTCATTATATGGTGTGTGGGACTTATATCTCCCTCCAATGAATTGGGTAAAGATTTATATCTCATGAGATATACATGGATGGAATGGGGAGTGAATTCAGTTCAATAAAGGACATTTTATACTAAGATGGTATTGGTAATGAACCATGACTACAAATATGGTTTGAGGAGTGAAGATATTCCACTAATATATCCTTGGCAATGATACTTGACTACTATGGAAATCATTTTATATGTTTATATGTTTTCCACAATTACTAGTCTTATTCCTTTGTTATGCTCACATAGATTATTCTCTTTGATTATTTTATGATTCATTTTTTATGACTACCAATATTTATTTCATGAATTAAAATTATGATCTTTGATATGTAGGGTATCATATTCTAATTTTATTATAATGTTATCATACCCTAATGCTCATGATTATGCTTATGTATCTCCCTTGCTTACCCTTACTGAGCATCTAATCTCACCCTTTATTATGTTTCCTTTCCGTATGTTATGAAGATATGTATTATTTATGATGTGTCTAACAAGGTTATGAGTTATTTAGAATGTAGTGGGAGATTATGTAGTTCACTTATGAACCAGTATTTATGTTTCTATTTTTCCAAAGGCACTAAACTAATGTGGTGTTTGGGCGGGTGTTTGTGTAATGTAATAAATACTCCACAGAAATGATGTAATGTATAAGTATGAGAAGTTTGGGTATCTATAATCTCTAACTTCCAAACTAAACAAGATTATATAATACCATGTGGGTGATCCTTGAGGATGGAAATTATTCTAGGATTCATTTATTGATATGTTAATAAAGATAATTAGACTTCAAATTTGAATAAATAAATCATTAATAGATTAAAATTAGTAGGTAAATAATAATAGATAATTACTTTTTCAGGTAAAAAAATAATTAGTATTTATATTATATATATTTAAGATAAGTTTTTGTATTATTTTTATACAATTATTAGTTAATCCATAGTGTGGAAAAAATGATTGATTTACTTTATAAATAAATTTATTACCACATCATTTCACATTATATTTTATTCTCCATTATATTTAAATATTTTCATTTCCTTATTTAGTTAATTAATAATAAAACATTGAAAGATCTATATAAAGTACTAAAAGGATAACTATTTCCATTTTAAAAATTAATATCTATACATGAATATACTATCATTTAAAGATGTCTAAGGATAACTAATATATTAATTTTTCTTAAATATTAATGTCTAGAACTACATGTGACTCCCCAAATCCCACACCAATTTTCCTTTGTAGGTTATGCTACTATCCTTAGAGGGCATAAGAATTAACCTGATGAGAGTTTTATTATATCAATGAATCCATTAAAACCCATTTTTTATTATCAAAGAAACAAATGAATAATTTATCATTTATAAGAATAGAAATCAAAAATTTCTAATTTCATTGATCACGAATCCCCTCATCATCTCATTTTTTTCCAAAAAAATTTCCCTTGGATACTAATTTTTCATAAATCAACACATAATTTCATATTTTCTTTCAAATTTTATTCACTCTAGAACACTAACATTGTCAATTATTTTCTCTATTTTTTTATTTTTTATCTATTCCTTTAAAAATTTGGGTATCCATTATTCCCAAGGGATCGACCCTTTACCTCTATGATTATTAGCATATGTTTTTATAGTTATAGATTTATATTTTCTTTTCTTGATGATGTTAATGAGATCAACATTATTATTTTTTACAAATTTGATGTATTATAAAGAATACTCTATGATATTATTTACAATGATTATAAAACAATTATATTTATAATAAGATATCAATTAATGTTATATAGAATTTATTTATATAAATATTTATTATTAAATAAATAGAACACATAATGTTTAAAACAAATTATAAACATTCTCATTTATTTAATAGTTGTTCATATTATTGACAATTTTCTCTATAATTTTATTCTATCACAAAAAAAAATATTCTTAGTAAAAATATTAAATTCTATAAAGCAACTACTTGTTAAAAAAATTATTCATTATTAAGAATAATACATATTATTTATAATTTTTAATAAAAAAAGTTACCTAATTTATATATATGATTGATTTTAAATAGTTTCTACTATTGTAATAAGACTCATTCTTAGTGTTAAAATAATTTTAAGAAAAATATAATAGAACATATGTGAATTTAAATTTTTATATAGATATGTTTTTTCACTTTTCTTTATTCTAGTTTCATTTAAAATTTTATTTTCTATTATTGATAATTAAAATTAGGATAATTGGTTATTTTTTTTCAATAAATTCTTTATAATGATTTGATATGATTAAATTTTTACTTTTATAACATAGTATAATTTTGGGTTGGTTTGTGGTACAAAATTTTTTATTCAATAATATATTTCTGAATTTTACATTATCATTTAAAAGATAATTTGATGTAGAAATTTAGATTAATGATAAGGATTCTCAAGCAGACAATATTTTTTAAATTATCTGAGTGTTCATATGATCCATCAAAGAATATGTTTTATAAAAAATTTAATAGACTAATTTTAGAAGGTGATACAAATGTAAAATATCTTATATTTTAAAATTCCATTTGTGAAATGGGATAATTCATATTTTATTGGTTCAATGGTATAGTGAAATTATCTATAAAATGATTGGTATATTTAATTCTCAAATTGAAGCAAATTAATATTTAATAATTAAAAGGTTGGTTAATTCAATACTGATTATTTTGATAAATCAATTGTATATATAATGATTTAAATGTATTTTTTTAAATAAGTTGTTATATATTTTTAGAAAAGATGTTTTGTGCTTTATCATATTAGTGCAGAAAATAGGTTATTAATTAATCATCAAATAATGATTTTAAATCTCATATATATACATATATTGTTTTTTAATTGGGTAACCATATATGTAAATGACATCATGGAGAAAATGGAGTAATTTTTTGCTATCAGGTTATTGTTTCAATCATATTATATCTAAATTAATTGAACAATTTTATTTATTATTACATTAGTGTAAAATATAAATCGGGTAGTTATGAAAAGTCCATAAATATGATACCATATACTTATAAGGATAATTAATATAGCTTTTTATATTGTATTCTCATTGGTTAAGAAGTAACCTAAGATATTTTATTCCAAATTTAAAAATTATTCAAGTAAAATGAGTTGTGGTATATATATATATATATATATAAGTTTTTCCTTGGAAAGTACATAAAATTTTCTTTAATTTTGAGGACTTGAGATCTTGAATGGAAAATAGTAAATTTGGCCTATAAGATGACCTAGGAAAATTTTTCTAGGGGGTTTTATTGATTATCAAATATGGTATTCACCCTTGGGTGGGAGTTTTGATGTTTTTGAGAATGTCTAAGGAAGCTGATTTTAAGGGAGTATTTAATATAAATGGAAATTAATTAGTTAATCCCTTGTGTGCGAGAAATATAAATCATTAATTTATCCTAAAAATATCCCCAAATGGAAAAAAATAATCATAGTTTAACATAAGTTGTGGTTTTTAACTATGGTATCTGTAATTTGGATTTAGGTTTTAGGCCCCAGACTAAGCTTGTTTTGGGGATTTATATAAAATACCTATTAATAAAAACCCTAGATATGTATGAAACTTTATAATCCTATAGTTAGAGTACTATCCATTGTGTATTCAATGAACCCTGAATAGGTTAAGGTTGGATCGATTAATGATGAGAAAATGATGAATCTTGTAAAGTAGAGGTAAATTATTAAGGAAATAATGAAAAAACACATGGAATCAATGGACATATTGATAGTCTTAAGATATTGTTATTTTTATAATGATTTATTCCTTTTTTAAATTCAATTTCAAAGACAATTTTTGATTTATTTGACTACTCTATCAAATGTTTCAGGAATTATGTCCAATTATTATCTTTATTAATATTTAATTTTTTATGAAAATAAATAAAAGTTTAATCTTTATGAATAAATAATGAGTGTATAATGGTCATCAGTGATGAATTATTTCTATCTATCACTCAATATTAGTATTATATGATGAGACACCAACCTTAATAACAATCTATGGTTCATGATGAGAGTTAATAGTGAGATGATATGTTACCTGTGGTAGACCAAATTTCAGTAGGGCATGGTGGAATGGTATAACTAAGAGGTCTTGAATTTGATGTGACATCAAGTGGAAGACAGTTAAGCTCAATCCTAGGAAGATATGAAAAAGGATAAAGGATACAAAGATGAGTGGCATGATGGGTGACAACACACGGTAGAAGAGTCCTATGTGATGGTGTAATGGAACTAATGGGTTGTATAGGGAACTGTAGAAGACATTGGCATGGTTTTGACGCTCCTTTCTATCACAGAGTCTAAATTAATGAAAAGGGAAATACCTTGAACTCAAAGTGATTCAACCTTTGGAAAAATATAAAAAATTGACAAAGGAAGGAATAAGAAGAACATTGTTCAAGGGTCGCGCAAGTTCTACCATGGTCGCACAAGTACACTTGCGCGCCGCAGTTGGTCGCGCAAGTACACTTGTGCACCGTAGTTGGTCACGCATGTCACTTGCGCGCCCTCTTTGAAACCCACTCAGGGTCTTCTCCAGCCTATAAATACCTCCGATGGGCCCCACATTGAAGAGGAATTTTTTTCAGAAACCCATATTTCAGCTCCCGGCGCCCTAGTCCCTTATCAATGCTTCTGAAACACTTCTAAGGTAATTTCTTACCTAGAACAGAAGATCTAAAGAGGGGAAGGAAGGCCTAAGTGTTGAAACTCATCAACACTTGCACGCCTAAGTGGCCAACCCTTAAGGGAAATGGCCACACTTGCGTGCCGCCTAACTCCTTCAATAGAACTTGCGCGCCACTCTTCTGGAAGAACCTCAAGAGGATTCTAAAGGCTTTAACCAAGAGTCGCTCAAGTATTACCCTGCTAGTTAACCGTCGCACAAGTACCCATGTGTCGCGCAGGTATACCTGCACGACCAGAACTTGCACGCCCACGCAGTACCTGCGCGCCTACCAGGACTTGCGTACCCCTACCTTTTTGGGTTCCCTTCTTACCAATTTCACCCCTCTTAATCCATTCCACCTCTCCTATTCAATATTCAGTCTTCAAGACACTCTTAAATGAAATTTATGGCATGATTTCTTGATTTTACTTCCTTATCTGAAAGGAATTATATGGAATATATCTCAAAACCTAGTGATTTACACATCTTTATGTCACTAAAGATTGAGATTTCATTCATTCAACCTCATCCATTAAGATGAGATAACTCATTAAATCTAGGCATCCTCCTGAGGAGTAAGCCCCAACCATAATTCTCTTAACCTGGGCCTCCTTTTCAGGAGTAAGCCGCAGTCCCCTAATTTGGGCATCCTCCTCAGGAGTAAGCCCCAACCATAACTTCATTAACCTGGGCCTCCTCTTTCAGGAATAAGCCCCAGTCATAAATATGGGCATCCTCTTCAGGAGTAAGCCCCAAGTCCCTTAATTTTTCAAGTCTCTTAACCTGGGCCTCCTTTTCAGGAGTAAGCCCCAGTCTTAATTCCTCTTAACCAGTCCTAATTTACCTTGGATCTGAGATTCCTTCTCAGGAGTAAAAACCCAATTATAAGTCCTCTACTAATTTGGGCCTCCTTTTCAGGAGTAAGCCCCAAGTTAGAGTATTAAAATCTCCATGAAGCACATATACCTTTATGGACCTTGTTCTTGGATTTCTTCCCTGAAGTAAATCCAAATCTTCATTTATCTGGGCAGTCATACATACATAAGTCCCACATTATTTCTTATGATTGCATCTTTCATGGAACAATTGTCTGATTTTTACCAATACCTCTTGTTTCTCACATCGAGCATGACTCGCGTGAGCTTAGAGTGTAAAAGTAATTATGACATCCTTCTTTGAGCCATCAATAATAAACATAATACTCCCTTACTCGAACTATGTGGGTTCTGATTCCTTTTCTAAATAAAGCATACGTAGGTAGTCCATCTGCGAGTTCGATCCCAACTCTGAAATAATCCATGTCCATCTGAATGACAATAAACTTCAAGTGCCCCACAGAGTGGATTTAAAACCTGCATGTTCATCATAATGACCAAGAGACTTTTACGTATCAAAGGATACCATTGACTAATAATCTCTAACAAATACATATGATTCTCTATCAATGAAGAACCTCGAATACATATAAAAGATTCTCTAAATTTCTTACATATCGAGCATTGATTGTCAGATCTAAAGGAAATCTCATTTTATACTTGGTAATGTAATAAGGATTCACGAACATAACTTAAATCTATAAAGAGAGTCACGGAGTAGACAATAATTCCCCTCAAAAAGGTGTGATGAGTCCAACCTCCCATCCTCTCGACCAATGAAAATTCCTAAGCCTCATCAGTCCAAAAACTAATGAGTGCCTACCTTTGGAAAGTAGGTCCAAATGGATTTGGAATCATTGGATGTTTCCGGTTCTACGAACAAACCCGTTAGAAACCGATTGGAATGTTTGAACCTTCAATCAAGGAGGTCATCCCCGAATTCTGAGGGAAACACATGGTAAAGACGACATGAAATGGGTTTATGGTGAGTCATAAGATCTAACATGTATTGTGGTTGGGGTTTTATGAAGGAAAAATTATTATACCTTTTACAAGAATTTAGATTGACTAGAATCACATACTCACCTCACCTACCATGTGGTGAGTGGATCATGACTAACTGATGGGTTAACTAAACTAACATGTAATCAAGGTTGTGTATAGTTGGTTGGACATATATTTTATCCTTTCATGATGACCCATATAATTCATGGGGCTAGGAAGCCTTTGCGGGCTATGTTAGGTGAGTAAACCAAACTTATGGCGTTCTTCCCCTTGAACAACCTAATGGTCACATGTGTCAACCCTCACTGGCTAACCTCTCACACATGGAAGACCAACATTTCAACTAGGTAGGTCAATGAGTCCATTTTCATAGTCTACAACACCCTAACTTAACCCCTAGATGGGGTATTCATAGATCAATGTACCATGCCACCATTTAGTACATGGGTAAGACACATACCTTTCCATATCACCATGAGGATCCCAAAATGGGCATTAATGTGTCTAGGTGTAATATTTTCCAGCATTCTCATACCATTTTCTAGAGTGTTAAAATTAGACAAGTAAATATAATTTTATGAGTAATTTTTTATATAAAAGATGATTATTTTTTCATCATATTACATTTTCATGGAATTTTAGTTAGTTTTTGTTTTTATAAACATAGAACAGAAAAATAGGTTTTTGGAGTGATGTTTGAAGTAGACATGGGGTCTGATATTCCCGTTTTGATGTGTTAATGAAAAATCATTGGTTTCTTATATACTTAATAGATTTTTTTACTCCACTATGAACCTAAGGTGGGGGTCAACAAATTTGAACATGGGAATCGGAAAGTTTCTCTTAGGTTTCATTGTAAGACATGGAAGTTATAGGTGAATTATAGACCAAAAAAATATTATATGAGTATATTCCTCCTCAGACATCCCTTGTTTATAATTCATGCACATGGTTATGAGAATGAAGTAATTTTAAACTATATTCTATTATGAAATAATTATAGAAACCAACTCAATACCTTCAATTGAACAATTTATTTTATCTTTCATTCTCATGTGAGTGTTGTGGAAAATGGAGTGATCCTATTCCTAAGAGAATTATAGATAGTACAATTATACTCATTAATAGGATTCAATGGCCATGATATTAAAATTAGTATAAACCTAGGGATAGGTATTCCCTTAGTTATTTTATTATTGATAATCTGTGGGTTCTCCATATGTTGGTGGTGGTGAGACTCCCCCAATGGTGAGGGCATGAGTTCTCAATTTAATTCCTAGGGTATAGTGACTCCCTTGGTCATTACATAATCAATATTATATGATTATCACTTACATTCATAGGGGTAAATAACTACTTCATGGGATAGGGTTTGGGTCCCCAACCCTTTGGTATAGTAGTCACTATTTTGATACACATCTCCTCAATATGGAATGGGTCCTCTAATAGAATTATCTATTCAATTGAGGTTTCTTAGAGAGTGCTCTTATAATGGGTTCTCATGAAATATAAATTTTTTCAGGATGCAGTGTTGTATTGTCACATATGACATGATGAACATTGTTTCTGATAAGATGTTTTTTAATGATATTATTATAGTTTAAGGTCTTATAATGATCTTGAGTGTGGTTTCTACTCCATCAATTACCCATAAGTGAGATGTGGAGAATTGGGTTTATAGTTTCACTAAGTGATTGGGATATGCCTACTCTCTCATTCTCAAGGGTGAGTAGGGAGATATAGTAGTTCCCTTGAGGCTGTGGTGATTTTTTTTTGGGGTTTGAATTATGGAAAATTATGTAATTTATTAGGTATCTCTCTTCCTCATCATTCATAAAGATGACGTGGTTATTGGTAATTTTGGTAGTTTTAATATTATGGGTCTAATTATTTGACCATAATATTAGGTTTCCTATAGTATATGACTATTTTTGAGATAGGGTATAAAAATTTGGACGTTATTAAGCCCTAGGTTCTCTATCTTTAATGAATATTTTGGTTTCTTGTCTATTATTCCTTGATTTTTATTTTTAGTTAACCTCATGTTAAACCTTTCCTTTCTTTCCCAGGTTTCTTAATGGGTATATATATACTCATAATTTCATGGGAATTTTATATATATGTGTTGTGTTCTATGAAAATAGAGTTTTTTTAGGAATGGTTGTGGGTAATGTGGACTTGGTAGAACTATTTCTCTATTATGTTGGGTGGAGATGGTTGTAGTTGATGTTTGATTCATGAGTTATTGTTTAAGGATGATTCCTTTTACTATTTTATGAATAGAATCCCCTATTATATGTTGGTTATTTTTATTTTTAATTACTTTGAGGGTTTATTCATATTACATTATTATATATTTAAATCTTCCATATGTAATTAATTTCATAGTTGGGAAATTTCGTTAATGGGTTTTAATAGTCTCATTGATTAAGGACTCTCATATATTTTTCTGTATTTTTGTTTTTAGTCACTAGCCCCTGTCCTATTTGAGTAAGGCATGGGGTGAAACACTAATCTTGATTACTAACTTGGGTGGGGACCTAGTGGTTCAGGTCATGTTAATATATGTAAATTGTTTGATTATCAAAATAAGGGAACATTTAATAAGTTTTTTTATCATTGTGTTGGAATATTGATTTTGTTTATTTTTCAATGTTTTAAGACTTTCTGTATGAAAATATATAAATTTAGACCATTTTTTAATGTATTTAGCTAATTTAAGAAGATAAAGGTTTGTTTCAATAATTTTTTTTCTAAATATATGTTTTTTTTCAAAAATAAGACTTTGTTTATGTAACCTTTTTTATGAATTAATGTTAATCGATATAAATTTATTATTAACAAAACTTTTTCTATAATTAGTTAAATATAAAATTTTCAATGTGGAAATGAGCACAAAAATAATGTATGAATACTTTTATTTCATTAACAAATAAAAAATTTAAATATTATCTATATTACCTCTATTTTATTATTTCAATTATGGAATGGATGTATTTTATTTAAACATTGATTCAAATTTTTATTTTATTTTCTTGAAATTTCGTTAATAATTAAAAAAATATTATTCAAGGAATAATATCAAGAATTTCAAAAGATAATATCTTGAAAAAAAATTCTTAAGTAAAATATATAACAATTTATTTAATAAATATCATGTCATCATCCATAAAACATTTATTCAAACATATAATAGTGACATATCATATATAACATCATTACCCAGTCCGCCTTTTTCTTAATTTTATATAAATAAAATATATTTTAAAGAGATAAGTGGAATCCTAAGTATAATGATTTGGAAACAAATAACCAAAGAAGGAAAAGTCTAACCAAAATTAAGAAAGAAAGAAGTGAGAACCGGCTATAAAATTGAATCTTCAAGTTCTAGTTGGCACTAAATTTTTAGGGATAACACGATACCTATAGGGAAACTATTTTATTCCATATTAAGGTGGAGGATATATTCTATAAACATAATAACCAAATCCATTTCTGATAGATAATTATCATGAGAAAAATTATCCAAATTTACTTTGATATAAGTAATTTCATCTTCTTAATTGAACCATTATAGATGTTATTCTTGGTACATATCAACATCCTTTCATTTAACACATTAGTATGTTACTTCAATAAAATATATATCTAAACTAGCAAGGCTTATATACATTCATTTGTTAAGGTATTGACACATATTTTGATGTCCTCTCTCATTATCTGAGGAAAATGATAGTTTCATAGGAAGACATATTAGATATCCTATTTTGAGAGATTACGTTATTTTTATTTAGAATTTTCATTATTACCTAGTTAAAAGAGTATAATTTTCATATTGATCGAGTGAATGTAGGATTAGGAAGTGAGTTGTAATTTTTTAATTTTTGCAATGTTTTTTTAGGGACAAGGGTGAAACCTTTAGAGTCCATAAATATATTTTTTGTTTAATTATGATGTATTGGAATAATTATTATAGTAGAATGTTTATGTGTGTGAATAGAATTCCCATTTTTCAATTCATTTTCATATTTTGTAAAAATATACTTCACATCCTATTATCAAATAATAACATGATGATGAATTGTAGAATTTAAAGTGCATACTTGATGATCCCCAACATTTTATCCTTGGGAACTTTAAAACTCACCCAAATAAGGTTCTCTACAAGGATTATTTTCCACCTAACCAACAATATAAATAAATTGTGAATTATCTTATGATCTAATATAAAGATTAGATACTAAGGGATCTAGTTCGGGCCTTATTCCCATAAGATCTTCCACCCTATGGGATCCCAAACTATCTCCCATTAAAATCATTATTCATAACCATTGAACTGAACCCCTAGTGCCTAGTATCTAATAAGAAATAATGGAAGTGACTATAATAATCTCACACTCCTCTGGGACAGTATAGTTCTCCATCATTAAACCTAGAAGGGAGGAACCTTCATTGACCCTAGAAGGGCCTCCCAACCCAGTTGAATGAGAATTATCCACACTATATTTTAGAGGATCCAATTTATTATAGATCCAATCAATTTCAAAATAATATAAATTGGAGATTAACCCAAACCTAATAGTTATATGCTTATCTATATCTCTATCCAAAAGAGACTGAAGTTCAGCATAAGTGAAAATAAAATTTTATTGAATTTTTTACCCCCAAAAGTATCAAATCTAAACACAACAGTCATATTATGAAAAAATTACTAGATTTATATCAATTTTTATAGTGTTTAAAAAATAAATCAATAAATGAATAAAATATAATAAGTTATCTATATATGTAATCACATTTAACCTCAATAAATATTACCTTAGAATGTTAGTTTAGTAATTCATATTAAATAATAATGCATGCATGACTAGATGTGATATGATCTTCATCCTTTGATATACATATAAAAAATATACCAATGTAATTGGACATAAGATTTAACATGATAAGATTTTATATGGGTAATAAAAAACCATGGAGTTTGACCCAAGTCACAAAAGTGGAGGGTTATCACTACATATAAAATTCAAAATAGCACTAAAATAGAAAAAAAAACCTAAATGAAAGGAACAACGTGTATGATCTAGAATAAGTCCTTCCAACTAGTATATGATTAAAATAAAAATTAGAATATGATTGGGATATTTTATCCCTAAAATAAGATGATTTTTTAGTCCCCGTGATTCAATGAATTTTTTATCAAGTTGGTGAACTGTGGGAAGGAATCTCCAAAATTCTGAAAGCAAAAAAATGAATGAAGAGGGTAGAAGTTTTAAAAAATTATAAAATGGATATTTCAATCAATGGTTTTATATTAAAAAATACAAAGGACATAGACCCAATTTAAATGAAATATTGTATAGGAAAATAAATGGATTTCATGAATGAAATGAAGCTAATAATGACCTTAGAGTGCGATAATAAGGCTTCATGAGTGGGAAAAGTGCCAAGTACCTCCCCTGAGACTGTAAGAGGGGTAGTCAGAGATTCCATCAATTAACAGACCATTGGGAGTGAGGGTACATATTACGTAGGAGTGGGATATTTTTTATACAAACAAAATATTTTTTTTATTAATTCATAATATATTTTTATATTTACACACAATTTTTTCAAAACATTTACCATTCTTAATTTGAGAAAATTTATTTACCTAAAAAAATAATGGAAATTTATTTTTAAATACATTTAATATAAATTATATTATTTTAGAATATTTACATTTACATAATATTTTTCCCCATATATAAATTAGTTTTTAAAAATATTTTGGTATAATTGTAAAATATTTCAACACATTTATTAAATTTGTTTAATCGCAAAATATTTTAACATTTTAGATAATTTTTTATATAGTACAAAAGATTTTTAGTCATAAAATAGTATTGATAAATGGTATATGAAATTTGCTAATGTAAAATATTAATCATTAATAAGAAAAAATAAATATTATTCATTAAACATTTTCAATAAATGCATAATATAATACCACAAAAAAATTCATTTGAGTTAACTAAATAACAAATTATTTATTACATATAATACCATAATCAATTAAATATTTATCCTTTAATTTAATAGTAACAACAATTATAAAAAAAATTAACTGAAAATTATATTAATTAATAAAAAAACTATTTTATTAAAAAAAATATCACTAAACTAGTTCTAAATACAACATTTATATTATTAATTTTCTTTATTTTTTAAAATTACATGTATTTGGAAATTAATTTGGAAAATTACAAATTATATGTACTTATAGATTTATTCTTTAATAATATTTTATTTATTATCTTCATTCAATTAAATTTTCACTAGATGTTAGTTAAAAACAATTCTATGATTAAATTTTAAATGAAGAGGTTGATAATATAAACATACATGAGATTATGAGTTAATTTATTGTGAAATTATTGTGATCTATGAATGTAAATATTTTACATACGTTAATTCCCATTATCAAGGACATGGTTTTTCAAAATTATTAGGTTGTTTCACTTTCTCTGATGATGGATTGAAATAATTTTTTATCATAGTAACAACAAATTTTTTCTATAAGATAACGTAAGTATAAATAATTTGATTAAATAATTTAAAAAGTATTTTATCAGACATAAGACATATTATATCTTGTGCATCATAATTATCATTATCATGTTTTTATTTTTCCCTTAGCTTGAGATATTTATAGAAATATTTATTTATATGTAAAAAATAAGAAGGATTCATTATATGTTATTATGATTAATTAGAAAGAATATAAGTCTAATACTATTTACTTTTAATTCAAAACATTTTTCACTAATTTTGTCTTTTATCTCCATGATTGTTTTTAATTTTATTTTCTATAATAGAAATTCAAATAGATTTATTTTGGTTAATTAAAAAATTAATACAATTAAAAATTTTAAAAATCCTAAATTTTTTTAACAAAATTTTAAACATAACATATATCATATTATTAATTTATAATGATATATTTGTAAAATAATAAAATTGTAAAGAAAATAAAAAACTTGCACATGATAATTATTATTTTCGTTAACTCTATTTATTTATCTCATTGTTTTTTATTTAATTTAATAACATAATTATATTTTTTCAAAATAAAACGTATTTTTGACATATTTAATGAAAGGTTTTATAAATATTTATAATATACTATGTTATTTATATATCATTGAATTGAATTTGTTACAAGTGAAAAAATATATTATATTTTTCACATGGTTTTTAAATGAATATGATATATATTACTAGTATATAATTTTATATAAAAACATAATATATTTATTAAACTTTTACAGTATTTTTGTAAAAAAATTATATAACATTTTATAAATGGGACATACACGATAAATGTGTCAATATTTTTACTTATTGTCTAAAAAATATATGTTTTATGTGCTAATTCACACATTTTACATTCTATATAATAAAATGACATATTAAATATTTCACATGTTTATTAATTTTATATAATTTTGAATTTACTAGACAATATAAAGGGAAAACAATATGATTTATATTTTCTTATGTGTTGTAATTTTGTTTTTATGATTATTATAACAAATGAATTTTTTAAATAAAATTTAGAAAATAATTTTTCTTCTTTTCTAGAAACTTTATAATGCATTATTTAATATTATTTCCTTATTATTTTATATTATTATTGATCTTGTTATATTCATCCTAGTCTCTGATATTTTTTTTATTATTTTTTTATTCCATCATTATTCATTTACACATATTTTTTCACTTCAATTGAATGAAATGATATTATAATTTTCAAATATATAATATTTTAATATTTAAAAAATAATACTTACTAATCATTGTATTCAAATCCAGCCATTTCCTTATAATTTTTTAAATTATGTTATATCAGTAAACCATTCCCTATCATATATTTTGATAATTTGAATTATTTAATTTTTTTTAGATGATTGATATTCTCTTAAACATTCATGATTTGATTTTTTATATAATTATTTTTTCTTATTTTGATTAATTATCTTCAAATATTCACTTTCACCACATTTTTTTTAGATTTGATATTTAAAATTAAAATATGATTTTTTTTGTAATTTCTCCCAATTATATACCTTTATTATAGTGTTTCCCAATGACCTTATCTAGTAGACTTTATATCTAATTGGGTATCTCAAAGGCCTTATATAAAATGGTTTCCTACAATAATAAAAGTTTGAGTGGTGGCTTGAATTTAATGACCAATCCCTATAATAACCCTTGAAGAACTAGTATTTATGAAAAATGTAACCCCTGAATCATGTCACCAATAAGAAATAAATTAGATAATATCATTAAGGGTATAAAATACAAGAAATAGGTGTAATTACACACTTTTATCCTTATAAAATAAACAATCATCAATCATCGCTAGCTCTAAAAAAATTAAAACCCATAATCTCAAGAGTGGTATAATATACATGTAATATAAAATAGAATCAAAGATAATGTATCCAAAAAATATATAAGAATGTAAAAAATCATAATTTAGTAAATCCATGAGACACCACAGTTGTACACTCCTATAATGACTACTATTTCAAAATATTTTATTTCACGAAGCACTTTTATAGGTAATGTGGAAACCCTAAAAAATTTCATGATAACAAAGAACATTAAAGAACACAATAAATCAAATTATCATTATAGAATAATTTAAGATTAATTGAATCATTCACCATATATATGTTCTATCCAATCGATGTTACCTTTATATCTGGATAATCTTCGATGAGATCCAAAAAGTGATAGGATATCTTTTACCATGTATAAATATACTCCTCAAGATTTTTTTTCTAATCATTGAATCCATTTGTCAAAATCTGATCTTTTTTTGATCAAATATGTATTCTCTTCATTAAATACATATCAATGAATTCACTTGAAAAATCTATTATCTATCTACTATAATTCATTGATTGGGAAATCCCCCCCCCCAACATTTATTCCCTAAAGTGAAACATTAGTTCTAGTAAATTAGATTTATCATATTTCTCCTTCCATGCCTCATTCAACAAATCATCAAAAGGATCTGGTTTCTAAAACACTGATTCATGTTCCTAGTTTCCCTTGGAAAAATCTGATTTAGAAATGTTGTCAAGATCTCTTATAACCAAGGTTCCTTCCTAAACTAAGTATAAGAATTCTTTATTATGATATTGATATTTTTCTTGCATGAAAACCTCATCGTAAGGAGATCCTCTAGGGATCTTGGATATAATATCTTTCCTCACTGATCTAGTGGGAATTTACTTAGATAAAGATAATTAATCCATTCGATGTTTATTTTTATTCCTTTGTTATACTATGAAATCCCTTAAATAATAGATTCAATTCATTCCTCTTCCTGAACCACCCATATAAAACCCATCATCTATATTGACCTAAACATTATCTATAGTGGATAGGGTACATTACTTCCTATATGATCCAAAATGACTTATCAAGCCTTCATTTATTTAGGTAACTGGACCTTCTCCTTGGGGAAAATCTTGTGCCACCTTATTATTCTTCCATGAATATTTTTTTCAGTCTCGTTCCTATTAAAAATTACCTAAAAATTTACTCAATATAGAAAAGTGGCTTTGTATTGCTAAGATGGTCATTACTTCCAAGCAGAAGTAAACCTATGTAGAATCATCAAGGACCTGCTAGGAGCTAGTCTCAACTATCATCATGTCCTTTTGTGCTCCTGATAGTCCTATTTAGGATGTCCCTAGGGTATGCACTGCTAGACTAGACTACAGTTTTTCTATATAAATAGAAGGGGCATCTTTCATATTATGATGAAGAACACCAGTGAAGAACACCAAGCCTACTTCACCATATTGGTCTAAAGAAACCTAAGGGGATAATGGTGCTAGTTATAATAAAGTATAAGTTTTGTCAATTCAAAAGTGAGAAAATCATTGTAAATTCAATTCATGCTTCCTTTTTCCACTATATCTTAATGACATTTTTTTAAATATGTCCCAAACAATTTAACAAAGAGTAAAAGTCACACCAACATTCAAATGAATCATCTGGAAAAAAATGATATTCTACTCTAATTTTTATACATACTGATTAAATATAAGGTTTAGAGACATCAACATATATATAAGTATGAGGACCAATGGAATGACATAAAACTTTCGATCTAGTTTCTACGAATAAGAACCATACCACAAATGACATAGAATTTGAAGGATAATAGGATATTGAAAATGTAGAGACAGACCTAAAATGCTTTCCAAAATAATCAAAGAATAATAATCTTAATTCTTATGAAAATTGTAGGACTATTAGAATATATAGAAATGGATGACATTAGTGTGACATATATCATTGGAAAAATCATCATAAATGAAGTTTTCAACTAAAAAATGAACATTCAAATGGTGATGATATAGTAAAATAATAGATTTATACTTTTTCAAGCCCTAGAACTCATGTTAGAATGTATCAAACACTTCAATAGATGGCTACCTTTAACCAAATCATTAAACCAGGGTAACACCATTAAGTGGTGCAGCCTAAATGAAATCGTGGATTGAAATAAGAATCATGGAATCCCTTTAATGGATCAAAGTATCTTTTGATAAAAGGGAAGTGGGGGAAAGTAGGTAGATAATTAGGGTTTATGAAAATGGATAAGGAAGACTGAGGAGTGACATAAAAATATCCCCACCCCTACAGATGAGTAGGGTTATTTGGGTTGGCCATTACCAACCTCTAGGTTTCTAACATCTAAGCCTGAATGGAAGTCAAGATAGCAGTTTTCATATAATAATTACCTCTACTCCAAGGTTCGATGATAAAACACATACTTTATTAACTATATTTGATAATAAATTGATGAAACTTGAATATAAAATACATATATTTTATATCATTTCCAAAATTTAGAAATTATATGTCACAAATAATCACACAATCCCCAAATCAAAAGGTTTAATGTCTAGAGATTAGCTATATGATCTTAATACAATTATTCTTCAAAGTTTCCAAAAAAAATATCTATAGATGATATCCTTTTATATATTTTATATATTTTATATATAATATTCGTCTATATTACATAGGGAGTTCAATATTAAAAAGGGTTATCCCAAACACTTAGTAAATGAAAAAATTATCAACGAGTCATACAGGTTAGATTATAAGCCTATGATAAAATATTAGAAAGAGAGGAATATTTGATTGAAGGATCATAGAACCATAAGAGTATTACATAGGACAAAATATATGGAAATATAAACTAAAAATATCAAACATATATTATAGAATAATAATTAAATGATAAGTGACAATAATCATTTTCCATATAGCCTAACATAGGTATATAACATGATGATATCATGGAGGTGTTTTACCATTGAGAAGGGTGGGTTGAATAAATTGTATTTTTTTTTTACAATTTATTATTATTTTAAAAATAAAATGTACTAAGGTATTAGTATCCAATGCACTCTTATTATTACATATACTTACCAGAATTCCGTAAAAATGAAAAGAATAGAGAAATTATATTTTATCATGTTTCATCCTTAATGTGAAACTACACCTTATTGTGATTTGTTAGACATGCCTATCATAAATATTCCACTATAATCATAAGAGGTTAAACCATAAAATCATAAATATCATAGAGTTAGACTATTATTTTTAAATCCCCACTATAATAATAACATTGCACTTTATAATATAAATTTTTTTGAAATAAAATAGGAAAGATCACTCTAGAATGTGGGTTGATATTGTGACTGTTGATAAAGATCTATATCTTTGAGCATTCAAGATAAGTTGAATAGCGTGATATAACTTCCACAATAATTTTGGAAAGTGATAATCACAATCAAAACTATTGGTATTTATCATTTCATATCTACTCAAACTTGTGATCCATGAAATTTCATCACATAATTTATCACTTTTTATTTTCATTATTTCCTCGTAAATAATATTTTTAATTATCATTGGTGATACATAATCTTAATGTAATTAAAATATACTAAATTAATCATAGAAAATAAATTTCATAACACTTTTACTCAAACATTCGTTTTCCCTGGAAATTCACCCACATAACACCAACATTATCATACACATCATATAACACATCACTATATTCCTTTTCTTGACATAGGAATCTTTCCATGTGAAGGAATATATATTCTCAAAAGCATGAACTTGGCGCAACTCAATTGGAGAAAATGAAACATCAGCTCTTCATATTCGGTTCTATAAAAATTTTTAAGAACGCTCAACTAAGGGATTACAAGGTATTTATATGCAATAGTACTCATGATTAACACATGTTAATTCTAAAAAATATGGTTAACCAATAATATAATATGACACTAAAAATATATCACTTTTATTTTTCACACTACATGGCTACAAGATATCACTATTTAAAAAATACTCACACAACCATTTTCCAGATAATACATGCATCACAATTCATTTTTCACATACTATCTTCACATGTCACTTTCAAACTCATCTTTGCATGAAATTTTCACAAACCATCCTTAAGGGTGTGACAAATTCTTCATTGAGTTGATCTCTATATTATTTTTCATAGGACCATAACATAACTACTTTTTTTTTGTGAAGAAAATAATTTCACCTTCTTACAAATGATGTGGAGTGTTTTTATGTTCACATACTACTATCCCTTCATAAAGACTCCTCACATATGGTTGTTCTTAGATTTTGGAATTATTTACTTAGCAAATTTACAATTTTTCATTCTGCCTTGGATGATATCACATGAAGATCATTCTCATATGTGGAAACCCATCATATAAAATGAAAAGTACATAATCCCTTTACAAAGCCTTGGGGTAGAAGAAAACTACAACATCAATCATACAATATTAATTTATCTATTGTAGAAACAATTGTTTTATATATATCTCTTTAAGTAAGATGTGCATGACCCCACATATCATCCATCCCACATAACTTGTTTTACTTTGTTCGGAAACTCTTTAATTAGAAACCACATTTCAAACACCACTCGGCTAAGATACTTGTGTTGACTCTTGGCACACTTCACTCTCATAGCTCATGGGTCACACCTCCCCATAATGACCCTTTCCACATCTATGAGTTATCTCACCCATAATAAACCCACCTATATTTTTTCAAGCCATGTATCACCCATATGATTCTCTATGTCTGGTCTATAGATAGGTTATCCTTTAAGTCTCAATGTATATCCCTTAGGTTGATTGACTAGATAGGGTGGATTAGTCTAAAGGCATGGAAATATTTAGGATAGAGTATGATAAATAGATTTTGGAAAAAATTGATCCCAAATATAATAAACCACATAATATATTTCATATACGAACTCTAAATCCATCACAAAATCCTGCTTCTTAAACTTATTTAATTCATCATATAGGATAATAAAAAATTATTTCTTCACAATAATTAATATATCATCATTAATGGAATTTTCACTCTTCATATTTTTCATTTTTCAAAAAATGTACTCTTATAATACATCATTAGAACATGTTTTAAGCATTAATACCATTTTCCAATTGTATAAATAAATGTGAAAAAATCCATTTAATTAAAAAACATTAAAACATAATTGTTTAATAGAAAATACAACATCACTAAAAAATCCAGTGGTTATTTAATCTCCCCTTTGGATTTTTTATTAGCTAATACCTCACTTTTAACCATTCACATTAAGAGTCATCAAAGCATGACCTTTCTTATTGGGAAATGGAATGAAACCACACTACTAGATAAAGAGTTTTTTTTAAAGAATTTCATCTCTCAATAATATATAATTTTTTTTCCATGTGACTTAGATGGTTCCCCTAAATACTCATTCATTTTATCCCCCTTTTTATGATCACCAAAACTTTAGACCTAAAAAACTAGAATAGTTCATCTTCCATATAATATATAAATGAAAAAAAATATACCCCTTTTAAAAAACAATCCAATGACTAGTGAGGGTATGAACCATGAATATTAAAGTAAGTGGATAAGTCTAAAAATGAATTTTTAGCTTCAATTTCACAAACCTATCTCTTAGTATATCTTTTCTGAAAATAATTTTGACCTGGCTTTTGGTAGACATGTATTCCAACTTGATATCTATATCTTCCATATATTATTTGATGAAATGATATCTTCTATAGATATTCTGGGATATTTTATATTTCATTGGGTTCAGACAACACAATATAACATTAATTATCACAAGAAATTTTTAGTGGCCTCATAGTATCAACCTTCATATCATCCAACTACACTTGCATCCATATCATATATATACTAACATGTGTAATAGCTTTATATTCTACCTCAAATATTCTTAGTGTCACTAAATTATGATTTTTATTATACTGAAAAACACATAACTCTACTAGAAAGGATGGTTCACCTAAATTTGATCTTTTTTCAGTATAATGACCTTCAAAATCTATATTTTTAAATCCCAACAACTCCAAATTTGTATATTGTTTGTATAGTATCCCATAATTCAGAGTTGAATTCACTTATATTTGGATTATTATATTATCAAACAAGTGATTCAATTTAGGATCACTCTAAATTATAGCCTGGATGTTGTTAGATAATTTAGGATTCCAATAGGTCTTTTAGATTATTTTTGTTTAACAGTTCTTACAGCTTCATCATTGAACAATTTAGTTCCAACTCAAATGGGAGTTGAAAATTCATTTTAATTTTCTATTCAAAATTTTTTAATCAATTCTATAAAATATTTTTATTGAGATATAAATACATAATTAGGCTTATGCTCAATCTGAAATCTAATAGAATGGATAGCTCAAAACTCTTTTTCATATGCTTATAAAACACTTCATAGAGACACTATATATCTCTAGAAAATATGATGTCATCCAAATGTACAATTCCAATTAGGGTACCTTTATAAAACTCCCCCATCTAGGTATTAATATATAATTAAAATTTTGTGAACTTAATATCCCTTATACAACTATAAAATTTAGATTACCAAGATTTAGTATCCTGCTTTACATTGTACAAATATTTCATCAATCTACATATCATACTACCATCATTTTCTAAGATAAAACACTTAGGTTGTTGAATGTAGAATTATTCCACAATATCACCATTTAGAAAATTCTATTTCACATCCATTTGATACACTTTATACGTTTATATGATTCTACAACCAAGAATATTATTATAGTATCCAATATTTCTATTAGTAAAAATGTTTCTTCAAAGTCAGTACCTTCCACTTGAAAATAGTCTATACACACAAACCTAGATTTATTCCATCATATATGACCATTATCATTCATCATATTTCTAAAAACCCACTTTGTACTAATTATTTTTTATTTTTAGTTCTTGGAAAAAGACCTCAAGTTGAGTTCTTATCAATATGATCAAGTTATTAATTCATAAGTTGTATCCACTCCTTATGCTCAACTTCGTATATGACTATATGAAATTAAATTTGGTAAATGAATGTATTTTTGTCTTTAAATATCAATATACTTTAAGTTTTCATTGGATCATGTTGATTTCCAATGATATTTTCAACTTAAAAATATTTCCCCAATCATTGATACTATTTTATCACGTTTCCAATAGCTTAATCTTCATTTCATGTTTTTTTAGAATCAATATAAACAATGATTTTCTCTATCTCATTTACTATTTCATTCATTTGTTCTAATATCTGCAATCTATTTTCTTCAAAATATTCTAAATCATCTTAAATTAATATATTTTATTTTCTCTTGTTTTCAATATTTTTGATATACTAATAGTAAACTATATTGTGTGGATATTTTTTCTGACATCTGTAGCTACTTTCATTATATTAATAGTCCAAGAAAATCCATTCCCCATCTTAACATTCAAATTTTCCAAGATTTTTGTTATTAATTATTATAATGAAAGGGCCTCCAAAAACTATGATGTATTTAATAGTTGGTTTTATCTTGTACCACATTTCATATGGTGTCTTTAGTGTATTTTTCCTTATCATAAAAATATTTTTTATCTTTATAAAATTACATTTATCTTATTTCTAGAAATACATTGATATGTTGTGTTTAGCTAACATAGTCCCACCCATATCAAGTATTCATTATTATATTTTTTTTTCAACACCATTTTATTGTGGAGTAAATGGTGTGCCAAATTGGTGCTTTATTTTTTGTTTGGAAAGATAGATATAAAAAAGTTCCACATTTAAACTTCATGACATTTCCTAATCTTAGTTTCTTATTGTGGATTCCAAATCCCTTCTAAACTTCCCTTATACTGATTTTGAACATTTAAATTTCATATGATTTTTTCTTGATAATCATAACAATAGTAAATAAATTATAATCATCAATTAATGTAAAGAAATATAGATCAACCTTGATATAATTATGTCTCATTAGACCGCATAAGTACCTATGAATAATCTCAATTTGTTATATAGATTAATTTTCCACTCTATAATGTGAACATGAGCCATTTTTTCTTGTGGACATGTTTTGAAAATTTTACCCATATATCTCTTCAACATGGGAATATCTCTAATAATATATTATTTAAAATTTTACTTATACTCCTTAGGCTTTTTTTATCTTTGGAACATAAGTATCATGAATTGGTGGGAAAAAAGAATTTGAAATAGATTCTCATGTGTTCTTCTCCCTCGAGTGATGACACTTTTATCTATTGTGTTATTTATGGTACATGAATCGTTCTTGAATACCACCTCATTTTCATCATCACAAAGTTTACTTACACTAATAATATTGTTATTTATCCCTTCAATAAATAACATATCATTAGACTTTAAATTTTTAGCTTCAATTTCTTCTGATCTAACTCTATTGATTTTATAAAAATAATCATTGAAAAAAATAAAAACTTTACCTTCATGCTTCTCAATATTTCAAAAAAAAATCACCAATAATTTGTGTAGAACATCCACTATCAAGTATATATAAATTATCACTCCTACTATACTGCAAATTAAATTTAGTAAAAAATATTTTTCTCTATTAATTTTTCAAATTACCTTTCCTTTCTCATTATTGGGAATTTTTTAAGTAGAGTAGTCATGAACTCCTCAGCAATATGATACTTATGGTCACAATTTCCCTAATTTTTTTCCAAGAAGTCATGTTTTTCTATTTTGTTAGATAAGATGAATTATTGTTCATATATTTCATGCTATAAATATATTTTATTATTTTATTATAATATCTCTCTTCTCATTCAATTGTCATATATGGTAGTGATATTCTAAACCAAAATTAGTAAGATTTGTTCCCAATCAATCTAAGTTACAATTAGTATCATCTGATCCTTTATGATACAAATGAATAATAGATTTGTCAATAATATTTTTTATAATTAATTCCATATATTTTGGTTGTATCTACTCTGAGGGAAATGATATCCTTTAATAATACCTTTATTCATAGGATTTAGAATAAGGTTTCTCCCTTGTCTTCATGATTTATACTCATCAATAATTCATTATAAAAAATGCATTATTAGAAGCAATAATATTATTTTTATATTCATAAAGAGATAAATTAACTTTCTTATTTAGACATCTCTTTTATATTTCTTGTAATCATTTATCATTTATTTCAATATCTTTGATGGAATCTTCTCTAGTATTCTTAAAATCATTATAATTATGAAGGCAATATGACTGTATCATGGATTTTTATTCTTGGTTGAGAGAAATATTTACATCAAGTTATTTTACTATATTTTCAATTTTATCCACTTTTAAATAATACTTTATAATATTATCAATTTAAATAACCTCATTATTTTAACATTACTCCTTTACTTCGACTATCTTTTATTTTTCATTCACCAAAAACCTATTCTCTTTCTTTATATTTTTGTTTTTTTCAAGATAATCTTCTAATGAATTCATCAACATGTGTTTTTATCTTGGTTTATTTCCCTTCATTATCATCATTTCATAAAGTATGAAATTATTTTTCCAAATGAGATATAAAATTATTTTTATCTTTTTATTGATTTATTTATGTGGAGTGAAATTATTTTTCCTTTCTCATCAAACTTATTCTTTTACATAGAATAAAACTATTATTGCTTCTAGAAAATATTATTAAATATTTTATGAATTTATAATTTTCTTTTTCTGAGGTTTCTTATTATTTTATTCTATTTAATAATCTACAAAATTATTATTTGGATAGTTTATAGTGAAGTTTCTAATGGAATTACAATTATAGAACCTTGTTTGTTGTTTTATTTTACCCTTGATCTTTACCAAATTAAATATCTTAAAAAATAGAGTAATAATTATTTTATAGTAATTGTCTTTATCTTTGACATCTAATTCACTAAATTGTTCAATGTCAACATCTCTAATTTTGAGTTTTCTCATGAGCTAGAAAATCCATCTCACCTTTAATATTATTTTTTTAAAGAAAAGATCCTTCACGTTTCATAAGCAATGAGAATACTGTATATTTTATCAAGAGTAATATAGTCTATATCTTATAAATTTGGGACATTAGGATCAAACCTACCTATAAAGTTTCTCATTAGCTTTTTTACAATTATAGAGTCATCTAACTTTTCTCCAAAATTATGAATATCACTAAGAATTTAATTGACTCTTGTAAAGTAATGATCAATGTTTTCTTATTCATTAATCTTAATATATTCATTTTTATCACTAAAATTCTTAATTTAATTGTAATTTTTGAGTCCCATAATCTTTTGGTAATCTTTTTTTAAAAGATTCATAAAAATGTAAATTTGAGTTTTTTATCAACTTACATATTTATCTTATCAGACAATTTCAAAGAAACATATTTAGAAATATGTAGAAATTTAACTATTTCTGAATCATTAACCTTAATTCCATGTCATTGGAGATTTTCTGACATCGAATTCTTCTAAATATGATAGTCATTTCTACTATATTTTGGAACAACCCTACATTTTACAAAATTACAATTATCCATCCTCAACACTTTTAAGATCTTGATAGAGGGGACTTAAGCTCAAATACCAATTAAAGAGCCTGGGTGTTGTTTCACCACTAGGAGTGTTTAATTATCGGTAAAATTTTATAAGTTCTATATCTTTTAAAATAAACCATTTTTAAACTGTTAGGGTATGATCTACTCTTATGATTACTTAGTCTTACCCGAATGAAGTAAAAATTAATAGCACATGGAAATGTGATATTTAAAAATTTTAGAGTCAATGTTAGTCTACTCTTTGATATGATCAACTAAAAACACCAATCAAGTATTATCCATCATAATTATAAGAAGTTACACTATAAAATCATCAAGATCTATGAGTCGTAGAATGATTTCCAAAGTTGAACTAGAACAGCAACTGTACACTACCTGATACAAGATTTTTTGAATTAAAAAAATATCACCTGGGAATGTTAGTTTCTCCTATAAATGTTGATGAAGATATTCCTCCTTGATCCTTCAAGATAAGTTGAATATCATGATCTCTCTTCTTCAAAGAATCTTGAAATGTTATAATCATAATCAATATTATTGGCCCTTCTCACTTCTTCTCTACTCAAACATAGGCATCGTACAACTTAATTTCATAACTTATCACTTTTTTTTCATGGTACTTATTCCATAATAATATTTTAAATTATCTAGTGATTCACTTTCATAACTCCAACATGCATCATGCACATCCCATAACACTTCACTATACTTTCTTGCTACACATAGGAATTTTTCTTTGCGGAGGAATAGATATTATCAAAAGAATTTACTAGGAATAATTAATCTGGGGAAAATAACCACTTCAACTATCAATAATATCTTATCTATAATTCTTAAGTGCACTTAAATTAGGGATTAATTGGTATTTATAGGCTATAGTACATGTGATTAGCACTTATTAATCCCAAAAAATATAGTTAACGAACAAATCTCATGGGATGCTCAAAAATACAAATTATATGTTTCAAATACTACATGGATGAAATATATAACCTCATGTAAATATTATCATGGATGTTTTATCACATATCACTTGCATCACACTACATTTTCCAAATACTATTTTTCATAACATTTTCAAGAATCATCTTCACATAAATTTTCACAAACTGTGGTTAATGATATTTTATCTTAACCATTTTCTTTAATGATTCCAAATCCACATCATTTATCATAGGATCATTACATAGTAGAATTTTAGCTATGAAGAAAATAACATCACCAGACCACAAATGATGTGCAGTATGAGAATGTGCACATATTGTTCCACCATCACAAATTTTCCTCACATATTTCTGTTTTTTGTTTGAATAATTCTTTATATCGCTAATTCATAATGTTGAATCATGTTTCAGATGATCTCATTTAGAGATCAGTCTTATACATGGTTTCTTAACATGAAAAAATTAGTATACAAAAACCCTTCATTGAGGCTCAAGGTTGAATATGGCACCAACATTGGTCAGATGGACTTGGTTGATCTTATTGGAAGGAAACCATTATATATGTATCATTTTATGGTGGATGAATATTATCCCACATAGAATCCACCCCACATCATTTTTTTATTTAAATGGACACTTCTTAATATACTGCCTCATCCAAAACACCACTAGGCCAAGACAATGGGGTCGACTCCTAACAAACATCATCTACACAACTCATGAATGATGCCACCCTATGTAGACTAATTCTACTCTTTCATGTAAACTTACCCATACACACCTACCAACCTTTTTGCATGTTATTCATCACCCATGAGATCCTATATGGTAAGTTACTATTAGGTTTAGCCTTTGAGTCTATTCAATTATCCCTTGGGATAGTGGGTGGAAGAGGTTAGAGACTTTGAATTTTTTTATAAAGTTTCATAAAACAATTCAAATAATAATCTCAAAAATATTAATCCACATAATAAATTCCATAACATAACTCTAATTCCAACTCAAAATCCATCATTTTCATAGTCTCTACTTCTTCATGTAGGATCATAAATAGTATTTTTTTCAAAATACCTAATAGATATTTATTAATGATCATTTCAAAATTCACTTTCTGCATGTTTTAATCAATTTTATCTTTCAAAATATCATTATCGCATGTTTTAAAGATTAAATCTAGCATTATAATCATCTAAATATATGTTATAGCTTAAATTTAATTTAAAAATATTCATAAATAATTGGTTGAAAATAATTTCAATATCACCATAAAATCAAATGGTTCTTCCTAATATAACCTATAAATATGCTAGATATAATAATAGAAAATAATAAAAAAGAGGATAAGGAATTATAACTTAAACCCCATAGTATGGTGGGTTGGTGATAGCCTACATGGAATTGTTAATTACTATGGGACTAAATGAATTTAATAATTTATAAAAACTCTGAAAACCTACTAAAAATATAGTACTTGTTATGTCTGAGGGCCGAACCCACAGGAAAAATATGTATGTTTTTAATTAATTAAGGAAAATAAGAATGAAATTGTTTGTTTTTTTGCAGAAAAGAAACATATAGTATCAAGTATTGGGTTGTGAATAAAGTTGGGAGATGTGATAGGTTCACTGATTTCAATTTTTTGTTCTAGTTATTTAATTGAAATAATGTTTATTCAGTTTTGGTGTTGGAATTGGGTCCATAGGGATCCTTGGTCTTGGTATCCCACCCAAGTCCTATAATTGCATCTTTGGAATGGTCGTCTACTAGGTGAAAACAAAAAACTAGGTGACCTAAAACCTTATTTAAACATAGCCGACCTAGATTTCATAATGTTCATATAAAAACTAAGGTGATTAATTTATGCAAAAAAATGGAACTCTTTAATTGATATGTAATGATCATGTGATTGAATGATTAATATATTTGGAATTAATAAAATGAATTACAGCAATTCAAAACATGAATAATAAAAAGAAAATAATCCATGCACACACATCCCTCAACAATCACATCACTCGGCACTAAGTGGACTACCCTCTCATGATGAGAATGAGAAACATGGGTACCTGAAGAAGGATGGAGGCGAAGATAAGTGGTGAAGCCAAAATCTGGATTTTCACTATATTTTTTGAAGGATGTCCCTTGGTGTCGCTTGGCCTTCACCATTCCCAGAGTGTGTTGGAAGGGTAGACCGGGCACTTCTTTTATAGGAAAATCTGTCAGGGTTTCTTGCAGCGTCATTTTTATTTTTAATGTGTCGCAGCTTTCACGACATGTAAATAAGTTACAAGTCATGTAATCCCACTCCGATTTTTTCTCCTCATGCATGAATCTTAAATAAATATCATATACTAATTTGATGGTTTGACTCACTTCATAACGTGAATTGGAGACTCACGATGTGTAATTGATTTTCACATTGTGTACTAAAGTCATGACTTGTCTAATGAGGAAATTTCCTTTTGAATATATCATGACATGTAATGACATTACATGACATGTACTGGTTTCTCTCCATTTTATATCTCTCCTTCATCTTAAAATTTTCAGTGTCATTCCATGAGCTAAGCTAAGCAGTGCAAAGTATCTTTTTGCTCATATTTCCTCCTCTTTTTATTCCTTTTTAAAAAAACTATTGTTTCCTACCATAAGTTATAAAACAAGTTAGATGTTCCAAAAATTGGAAAGTATATTCAATTAAATACAAAAAAACAATACATTAAACACTCTTAAAATATATGCATGAAATAGACTTATCATTCGGGCATCACAACATGTTACCCTTAGTACAGTTGATGAGGCATTATTACATATTCTTTATTTTATAGTGGATCAGGAATAACTACATGTTCCCTATTTTATAGTGTATCTTAGTGGAACATGAATTAATAAATGTTCTTTATTTCATGGTGGATCATTCAATACAACATGTTCACCATTATATTGTGTGTGTGGTGATTCCCTAGCTCAATAGAGAAATTGTGACCAACTATAGCTAGAAGTATGGATGAAACTGGTGTAGCATGGAAGGGTGGCATTGGTGCAGGGATATATGGAATTGGATGATGTGAGGTGGCCAGATGATGGTATAGAGAAGGGATAGTGGCGCGGCATGGTAGTGTGGCATCAGTACGAGGACGCACGACACAGGATAACACACAGTGGCCTTGACCGCTAGTCGGATCTGCAGACGGTGGTGTGGTTTGAGGGTAATATTTCAAGAATTGTAGCTTTTTATGGAATCAGGATTTCTCTTGTAGTGATGGGTGGTGTTGTACTTACATTGGAGGGCAGTTTTCTTTGGAAGTTGGTTCCAGTAGGAACTGTGTGGGTTGAAGTGAATCAGTAGAGATGGCTATAGGGGCTGAAGCGACCATATAATTAATCTAATATAAGACCTTTGAGAGGATACTTTACAGATATCATTGGATAGTTTGGGCCTTAGTAATGGGCTTTCACTACAGATGGCCACCTTATAGGCATAAAATTATGGGGTTGATCCTAATGGAGGAGGCTGGTTAATGGTGGGATGGAATCATTGGTTAACTGCATAGAGATTATTTGAGACCTTGTTCCTTTTCGATGATGTGGGTCTATCGGCCATGACCTATATAAATAAAACAGTCATTTAGGTACTTAATAGTGGGATCTATGGACATATATGGATGGTTTATCCTTTGGGGGAGTATGTCTTTTATAGCCTATGTGTGGGTGTGTGTGTGTGTGTGTTTAATTGTAATTATACCACCAATACCTAATATATTATAAAATATAAATCCTTAACTAATAAAATAGAGGGATATATTGAATCCCACACATCATGTAATGATTAAAAATACTTACATGGGCCACTTTAAATCAATCATATAGTATATATTTTAAAAACCATGAAAATAAAATAGTTTTAATAACATTTTCAAACATTGTCACATAAAATGAATTCAAGTAGGTAAAATGATACAAAAAATATATCTCCCAAAGGATTAATGTCATAAAATCACATAGAAAATAATCATAAACATTACTCTATATGATATAACAATTTTTGGGTTGGGGAGGAAGATGAAAGTGAATTAATAAATAATTATTTTACATTTAAGTAAAATTATAAAGTTATGAGTCACTTTTAAAATAATTTTTGATAAGGTGATAATGATACTTTTTAAAACATTATTTTTAAATAATAATAAATAATTTCTCTTTGACATTAAATAAAGGTATAGTTGTGAAATATGGAGTACAAGGTACAAAATAGATTATAGCGAAACGAAATACCTTTTTAAGTCTTCTGTGTAGTTTTAGAGAAAACTCAACATCAATTAAAAAGTTATAACGAATATTTTTGAATATTTTTAAATAGAAATATGAATAGTAAATAAAATAATAAAGTAAACAAGTTTTAGAAAGAAATTATATATACATAGAGGAGAAATATCTATTATAGAGGATGAGAATTATTCTTAACAACATTGCTTTTTTATAAAGAATGAAATACATCAGAGTAAAAGATTTTGGTGTGAAAATATAAATCCCCCAGATAGAAATTTAAAGTAACATATAAATTTAAGAATTGTAAATACATATTAATCTTATAATAATATAGTCAAGGGAGATATATTTTAACCTAATGAAATGAAGAAAGATTTGATGAAACTCTTATGGGTTTGGTATTAAAGGAATCAAAAGAATATGATAGAGGGACAATAAAAAAGATGTATAAATATCATATATGTAACATTAATAATGATAATATAAGTAAATGGGTAATTAAGTATACCATTTAAAATAAAAAAATCAATAAATTAAACATGTCCCAAGGAATGGAAATTTAAACAAAGAACCCCTACCTTGGATTCTTTCATAGTGGAATGCACTATAACCTCCTGTATAATAATATAATACTACTTATTCATATATTTTAAAACCTTATGCACGTATATTACTATTTACATTAATCTTGTATATTCTATTATTATAATTTTTTACTTATTTTTAGTTAATATTTTTCGTGTGTTATTAATAGTTTCAACCAATCCTTACTAATTTTCAGTATAATAATTCTGATCATCATTCCATGTTCATGATTTCATTATCTCCAAAATATTCAGATAAATGTTATATATTCTGTATAAAGAGTTATAAATTTCTAGCTTCATTCCATGTGGGTTTCAATTATGGTTCTCTATGTTTAACTCCACAACGTGCCTTTTTCATTAATCTTTAGTGAATAAATTGTGGTATATTAATAGAATAATAAATCTTAATATTATCATTACAGTATAAATAATAAATATTGAATTTATAATTATTACATTATACTACCATCATTTATGTTTTATTAAACATTAAGGATATACTAATTACAACTTCATTCATATAGGTGGTATAACCAACCCAAATGAAAACATGTTATAACAAATGAATGTGTAAGGAAGTAAAGTTGTATTATGTAAAGATAATTTTTATAGAAGAATAATGATATTAATAGAATAAAACTGGAGTGATCAATGATTTTTAGGGTTATTAGTGGTCATAATGTAAATGAAAAGGATATAAAAAGATCTTGTTACCTACTTTGATGAAATCACTCCTTCTCATGATGACATCTCTCGGTAGAAAGATATTAGGACTCCTTATTGTGACAAGAGGTTTCAAAAAATGAGATATAAATCTATAAGAGAAAAAATGTAAAATTATTAAATAGTAACTTTAAATATAATATTGGTTTTGAGGGATATAGAAGAGATCATTTTATAGGTGAAAATGAAGGAAAATTATTTTTTAAATATGAGTTAGTTGTAGGGTAAAGATGGAATCACATGGGAGATAGGTGTGTTAGGTGAGGAAATATTGGAGAGAAATTTATGTATGAATCCATCTCCTAAAAAATGACTTAAATAAATATTAAAATCATATTTATTAAAAAACACTTGATCAATGGTAATTTACCACTTCAAACATCTTTTTAACTTTTTAAGAAATTTATTATAATAACTATTTTTTTAATTAAAATATATGATTTCCATTATTTCCTATATTTCAATATTATGTTGTCTAATTTGTGCTCTATTTATTCTAATAAAATTTATAGTAATGATAAAATGAACATATAATTTAAATATTTTGATATAAAAACCCATTTTGGTAGAAAAATAACATTTTAAACAATAAGTATTCTAATACTTATTTACTTTGAATTAATAATTAAAATGAGAATTTAAATATGTTTATATATATAAACATTAAATTAGACTTATCATTTATAAGCGAATAATTTTATTTATTTAGATAAAAATCACACAATTTTAATAAAAACATTTCTTTTAAAATAACCCTTTTTGCCTTATTGTGGTAACTAACTTTTACCTTGGTAACATATTTTCATCCATAAAAACAGAATTGGATTCATTGCCGAATTTGATTATTCTGAATAAAAATAATAAATCTAATTTATTTAATTGAATATCAAAAAGTGATAGAAATTAATTAAAATTAAAAACAATTGTTATAAAAATGTCTCTTTTAAGTTAAAAAATAATTTATTCTTATTCTTTTCCACGTGAAAGTCATTAAATAGATATTAATTTATTTTATATATATATATATATATTATCAATATATTTAATTTATATTAGTATTTAATAATATTTAACTTAATTTATTAATATAAAAATACACAACACTACAAAAAATAGTTCTTTGAAAAATATCATTTTATTAAATAATTTTTACCATATCTTATTAAAATTATTTATTTATCTTTTAACCATTTAATTTTATCGATATAGTGGTATTATAATAATTCTTTTATTTTTATAAATAAATTAAAAATAATTATTAATAATAGTATATATAATAATATGTAACATATAAAAATATAGTTTATAATAATAATTTTAAATAAATATTACATTTATGTTTCATTATAGAATTATATTATTTTCCTTTTTTAAAAATAAATTATAAAAATTCAATATAATTATTGAATACATGCATACCTAATTACCATATATCCAATGACCATATTTTTAATGACTATATTTCCAACAACCATATTTACAATGAATATATGTAGAATAGTAAGATTACATTCCTATATAATCTAAAATATATTCTTATAGTTATTTAACTAATTCATTTAGTTCTCCCTCAACACATATATAATATATATAATTATTTTCTATATTTACATTGTTGCAATCAAGGTTATGATCTTCATGAAAAACCACAATGATAAAGATTTCATATTCACGGTAGTTATAACTTTTAGTTTTATTCCACTTGTAATTTTCTTAATATTGTTTTATATTTTATTCTCATAGTGTATTTAGCTTGGATTAAAATATTTTTATCTCAATAAAATCTATCACAATTTGTTTTAGTTTTGATTTTACTATGAAACAAGCTATATGATATCATACTTTCTTAAGGAAAATTAATAATAAAATTGTGGGGTATTAAATTCTTCCCCCTTAAACAAATTACATCCTCGTAATTTTAATTTTTTACACTAATTAAAATTTATTAAGGGTATTCATAAGATGAAAATGACTGAAAATGAAATTTTTAATTATTTATTAAATTTTCTATCCTAGGTAAGGAAAAGAGACTCATATTTTCCCCTGTAATAGGAATATCGCAGAAATTGTGTTTCTTCCCAAAATATTTAGCTAAATATCCCTCAATATTGGGTGTTAAGACTTATATAATGGATGTAATATCCAAATGGAATTTATAGTCAATTTTTTGCTAATAGGTACTCTTAAGTTGATTTTTAATATGAAATGTAACTTACATATCACTTAATTAATATGTAATCTCAGTATATAGGTCTAATATATGCCCAAAATCACATCAAGTTCAACTCATGAGAGAATAATAAGATATATAAGAGGAACATTTTTAAAATCTTCTATTGTAGAGGTGTCATAGAAATAAAATTCAATTATCTCACCACTAAACTTTTTCATAGAAATTTCAATATCTAGTTGTTATGGTGGTAATTATATTTTTTTAGAAAAAATGCTAGATATAATAGGGTGGGTTAGTTACAGAATCAAATAGAGTGGATGATGAGTTTAACTTACATTATTTTTTTAATGACCCACTTAATTAGTTGTGATTTCATAATAATTCACTTATTCCCTTGGCTTAGGAGGTTTCTGATTATTATTGTCTTCTTTAGACCTTAGATTGAGGCATTGGTTATAGCGACCCAACCTTTTCTTACATTACTATTACATCATTATGAATAGAAACAACATAATAGTATTACACCATGATGATCCATAGGTTTAATGTCTTGGGTAAACTATGACCAAACATTACATTTACAACATCAAACATAAACATTTATGTAATTCCATATTCTCTAGCTTCTTATTAGAACTTGACCTCTCCTTAGTACATGTAGTCACATGAGGATATACATCCAAAAGGGGTGAGAAAAAATCTCATTAAGAGGATATATAAGAATAATATAGAATGTGGTGAGCATAATCATAACATCATCATCAAAATCATGAGAGGAAACTTTAATAAAAGACTTGAAATGTGGAAATACATAAAAATGAAACATCATGTCTTAGTGGTCATCTACCCCACATAGTTGTGAACAAATATAGAATCATGATCATACATAATTTTTATTTAACTCATGATGTTCATAACTTTACCCAATGCATTGAAGCATTGTATAATTTCAGGCACACCCATCACATTTAAACATTCATATTGTGCTATATAATTCTAAGCTCACCATCACATCATAAAATTTTAATTAACATGATTTCCATATAGAACATATAAAAATAATAACCATGGAATGTAATTGGTTCCAACTCATAACAACACATTCATTTACTTTGGGTTCCCAAAAGAGAGAGGGAATAAAATACTTGATATAAGAACCATCAACCTTGAGTGAGAAGTAAAATGTGTGTTCCTGAAAAATGATTTCTTTTGGAAAACATTTTGTTTGACATAAAATACATTGGATAAAATTTATATCCCATAATATGAAATATAATTATGAAAAAATTATTTTTATGGAGTAATTATACCAAAAATGGAGTGAAAGAGGGTGAACCCGAAGAAAGAAAGTTGGGTTCGATAATTTCCCCTTACCTTGTATCTGAATAATTTATTCACTTTAAAGTCCTTTATAACTACATTATATTCATTAATTAACAATTAAAGAACCTTTTATACAGGAAAGTTGTTTACTATGGTTTCATTAAGTTCTTTTATGGTCTTTTGGATGAGTTATATAGATTAAATTAATTGTTTGGGAGTGTTAATTTTCATAGCTTTTATGAACGGTTCACTTGTATTCATGAATGAATGTTCAATTAAAATGTGTTTGAATATCAAGAATTTTTAATATATATTATTATTTAAATTAAATAGATATAAATTATCTTTTAATGAAGTTGTTTACGTACCATGAGGATGAATCATTAGATAAAATTTAATGATGACCATTTTTTGTGGTTTTTTTATCATAATGAACTTGTTTTATTTTATCACTTATTTTCATGTAAATAAGTTAGTTATAGAACATAAAAGGGGATAATACATACACTTTAAAATCTTTTTTCAACCATTTTATGGTTTTATTGGCAGCCTTGAAGTATTTGAAGGAAAAAAAGGAAGTGCATCGCCAATGATTTAGGTAAATTTACACATCATGGGAAAAGATTTCATTTTACTAAAATAAAGAGGGAGGGAGGGATATAATGAGTAATCTTCCATTAACATGATATCATACCATTATATCAAGCATAATGGAGTTATCACGAAATTTGGATAAGATAAGCTGAGGATAAGAGAATAAAATAAAATAAATTTGAAAGGAAATGAAAGAAAAAAAGAGAGGAATTACCTCTTGAATCCTCCTCTTGATATCCTCCTTAAGGAGCCTAGGCTTGGTATTTTAAGGAGGAAAAGAGATCTTAGTCATGGGGGAGGGTCTAGGAAAGTTCTTTGTCAAGATTTTAGGAAATGATGGAAGCTTGATAGGTGTGAGGAAATGATGGTGTGAAGGGTGGTATTTATAGTGGAGGGGAGAGAGGTTTTCTCAACATAATATTCATTAATTTATTATTTCTACACAAGAAAAGTAATAGAGAGTCTTCCATGGATAATTATAGTAATGTTATCAAGTTAATCTGAACCAATTGGGCTTACATCAGCATAACATCATACATGACTCTATAATTAGTGTATTTAACTTATTTTGTAAATTATAGTATTTCACTATACATAAAAAATTCAAGTATTTTAGAAAAATACTAAAAATTACCACTAAACATTTTTTGACATGTAGAATCCAAAAATTAATTCCATTTTTCAAAAATAATTTTCTAAATATGATTAATTTAATTTTTTAATTAAAATCATAATTTACTTGAAAAATACAGTTTTTAAAATTAAAACTGATTTTATAATGCTTTCAAAATTTACAAAAGGTCTTAAAAAATAATCTTAGAACTAAAAGACATAGAATTGTTAATTTATGAACAAATTTTAAGAAAATAATTTTTTTTAAAATTAAATAATTTTTTATAATTTTTTATTTATGACTTACAAAAATACCAATAATTTTATTACGGTTAAATTGTCACTTATAAGATGCCTAAATTTTATTTAATCATTCATGGGTATGGTTGCTATTATTTTGGATGATTTACCATTTATAAGATTTATATTACTATTCATAAGGGTAGGTTACTATTAATAAGAGTATGTTACTATTCACCAAAAATTATGTTTGTTCTATTATACTCTAAAAAGCATCTTTAACACAACCGTGTAGTCAAATTTTTAAAATTCAAAACATAGAAGTGGAAAAATTATGTTTAATGGTTACATAATATTTAACATCATTATATTTAATTGTGATTTCTAATGTTATTATACTATAAGGAATAATTATATGAAGTTAATTTCATTGATAAAACATTGGTTCGTTACATTTCCCCCCTTATGAAATTTTTCCCTCGAAATTTAGTTTTACACAAACAGGTGAGGGTACTTTTCCTTCATCGCCTCCTTCGGTTCCCAAGTAAATTCTTTAAACTTATGGTGCCTTCACAACACTCTGACAAGGTGTTTTATCATTCTCTATATAACCTTATCTCTTTGGTCTAGAATATTTATTGGTTTCTCCTTATAGGAGATATCATCTTCCAGTTGTACCACCTCTGAGTTTTGTACATGTGATGGATCTGGTATGTACTTTATCAGGAGTGATATGTGAAATACATTATAAACTTGAGCCATATTCAGTGGAAGTTCAAGCCGATAGGCCACAGATCCTATCCGGTCAAGGATCTCAAAGGGGTTAATGTACATTGGTCTTAACTTACCAATCTTTCCAAACCACATGAATCTATTCGATGGTGATATTCAAATGAAGAATTTATCTCCAACATCAAACTCCAAGTCCATTCGATGGTTGTCAGCATAGCACTTTTTCTGACTTTGAGTAGCTTTGATGTGTTTTTGTATGAATAGAACCTTCTCTATCATATCTTGCACAAGATCAGATCCAGGTAGTTTTCTTTCTTCAACTTCATCCCAACAGGTTGGAGTTCTACATTGCTTTCCATACAAAGATTCATATGGATCCATCTGAAAACTCGAGTGGAATCTATTGTTGTATGAGAACTCAACCAATGGGAGCTGATGATCCCATCCTACTTTGAATTCTAGAGTGATGGCTCATAGCATGTCTTCAAGCATCTGAATAGTCCTTTCAAATTGGCCATCAGTTTGGGGTTGATAGGTCATGCTGAAATTTAATTCATTACTCAAAGCATGTTGAATACTTCTTTTGAATTTATATGGAAACCTTGGATCACGATCAGAGACAATCAAGAATGGAACACCATGCTGTCTCACCACTTCCTTCACATATATCTTTACAAGTTTTTCAAGTGAGAGACCTTCTTGAATAGTGATAAAATGGGAAGTCTTGGTGAGTCGATCAACCACAACCCATATCACATTATTTCCCTTCGACGTCTTCGAGGGACCTGTGACAAAGTCCATAGTAACATTCTACCATTTCTACATGGGTATAGGTAATGGCTGCATCAACCCTTAGACATTTTTCGCTCTACTTTAACTTGCTGACATACCAAGCACCTTAAGATATATTCCACAATATCCTTTTTCATGTTATCCAACCAGAAGTGTACTCGAAGATCTTGGTACATCTTGGTGCTACTAGGATGGATAGATAAAGTTGAGCTATGTGCATTGTCCAATAGATCCTTCTTTATCCTTAGTGATGAAGGCACAAAAAGTCGTGTTCCAAATAGAACCGCACCTTCATCATCGATATGGAACTCTTGCATCTTCTATTCCTTTACTACATTCACCTTCTTTTGTAACTCCAGATCATCCCTTTGTGCCTCCTTAATCATCTCTTAGATTGATGGTTGCACAATCATTTGTAAAAGGTAGGATGTATCCCCTACCCTTATGATTTCCAAATTCATCCTTTGCATATCCAACAATATTGGGTCTTTCTCAATCCGCGGCATGGATAGAGTAGTAGGTTATTTTCTACTTATAGCATCAGCTACCTTGTTTACCTTTCTAGGATGATAGTTAATAGAGAAATCATAATCCTTTATTATATATAACCATCTCCTTTGATGCATGTTGATCTCCTTTTTGTGAATATATACTTTAGGCTTTTGTGGTTAGTGAATATTTCACACTTCTCACCATAAAGGTAGTGCAGCCATATTTTCAAAGAAAAAATCACTGTTTCCAGCTCTAGATCATGTTTTGGGTAATTCTTCTCATGGATCTTTCACTGTCGTGAATCATAGCCTATCACATTTTCATTTTTCATGAGTACACAACTGAAGCCTTTCTTTGAAGCATCACTATATATCACAAAAAATTCTCCACTTTTCAGTTGTGTGAGTACAGGTGTAGTGATTAGCCTTCTATTTAGCTTCTTGAAGCTTCCCTCACATTATTCCATCTATACATACTTTACCCCTTTCCTTGTTAACTTAGTTAGTGGGCTTTACAATTGTGAAAAATTTCTCACAAAACTTCGGTAGTACCCAGCTAATCCAAGAAAACTATGGATTTTTGTGACACTAGAGGGAATAGGACATTCCTCAATCACCTTTTTTTAAGGGTCTATAGAAATTCCCTCACTTGTGATCACATGTCCTTATAATGTGACTTGATTCATCCAAAATTAACACTTTATAAACTTGGTGTACAACTTCTCCTTTCTCAGTGTCACCAACACTAGTCTTAGATGTTCTTTATGTTACTCTTTTCTCTTGGAGTAGATAATAATATCATCAATAAACACTACCAAAAAATATTCGAGGTAATTTATAAAGACTCTATTCATAAAATCTATGAATATTGCATCAGAATTAGTAAGTCTTAAGGGAATCACCAGAAACTCATAGTGTCCATACCTTATACAGATGGAAGTATTTTGAATATCTTTCGTCTTCACCTTTAGCTGATGATATCCAGAATGAAAATCCACCTTTGAGAAGTATTGATCTCCTCTTAACTATTCAAAATATTTTTCAATCCTTGGAAGATGATACTTGTTCTTTATGGTGATCTTGTTGAGTTCTTGATAATTGATACACAGCTGGATTGTTCCATCCTTCTTATTCACAAAGAGCACTGTTGCACCCCAAGTTTATGCACTAGGGAGTATGAAATCTTTGTCCAAATTCTCTTGTAGATGCTTCTTTTACACCTCCAGTTTTATAGTATTCATCCTATAGGGACACTTTGAGATAAGAGTAGCTTCGGGTATGAGTTCTATTGAGAACTCTACCTCACAATATGATGGAAGTCTAAGTAACTCTTTGGGAAATACATCATTGTATTCCCTCATGATGGGAATTTCTGAAAGGCTGGATCTTTCCTTTGACTCAACCATTTGAGCGAGGTATGCTTATTTATAGGATCTCAACACCCACATCGTTGAAGGATTTTTTAAAGCAGATTCATGATCTTCCTTTTATTTGTAGAGGAGCATGGGATGGTTAAGAATATGAAAAGATATTTCCTTTTCTGTATAGTTAATATGTTATTTATATAATGAGATCCAATCCATTCTCATTATAGCATCGAATTTCACCAAGGGAAGTATTACGAGATTTGCTGGAAGAATCTTCCCACATTCAAAAATAGGAGAATAGTAAAACACTTGGGTTTCAATGATTTCACCACTTTGTGTTTTTATAGATATATCTACTTAAAGGTTTCGGGGATTTGATTCTATAGTTTTATAAAACTTTCATGATATAAAGGAATGCATAGAACCAGAATCAAATAATACTTTCACCATTCCTAAGTGAATAGTAAGTGTACCTTGTACGACTTCATTATCTTGCTCCACTTCTGTAGTAGTGATGGCATAATACTTCTATTTTTCCTTTGGATTTGGTGGTTGTTGACACTGATTACCCTCCAGGACTCGAGGTTTAGTGCACTGGCTTGCATAGTGCCCTTTCTCCCTACATTTGTAGTATTGAACCATGGGTGTTTATCTCCTTTCTTCCACTACATTCTCCTTCCTTCTCATGTCTTTTAGAAACTCTTGAGCGTGGTGTCCTTCTTTCCCACACTTGAATCATTTCCCCATCCCATTGAGGTAGTTCCCATGATGCAACTTCCCACATTTTTGGCATGTGGGTCATTGAGTTTTTTTCCCAGCTTTATCATTAGATCCTCTATCTTGAAACTTCATCTTTTGTTTCTTATCACCATAGCCATGGGACCATTCTCAAAACTCCATCTCCACTTTTAGATCACATCGAACAACTTTTTCATAACTCCCAAACTCTTTAATTACAAGAGCCTTTCGAAGGTTTGGTTTTAATCTACAAAATAATCAATCAATTTTATTATCATTTTTGATAACAAAAACCGAATCATACCTTGAAAACCTTGTGAAACTCACTTCTTAGGTTATGACATATTCTCTTTCTTTTTACTTGAGCTCTATGAATTCTCTCTCCATATTAATACGAAGAGTTCATGGGAAATACTTATTAATAAACATGATCTTAAAGTCATTCCATTCCATATCTTCAATTTCTTCCCTTGGCTTGGTGTTCTTAATAAAATCCCACCATTGATCGGCCTCTCCATCAAGAAGATAAACATCTAGAGTCACCTTCTCTTTCTCAAAACAATAGAGCATAGAAAAGATCTTCTCCATGGAGTTGACCCACAGTTCCATAACTAGTGGATCAGAAGATCCACTAAATGTCAGTGGTCATTGCCTCATAAAACACTTGACAGCTAGTTGATATCTTTTTGGTGAAGGAGGATGTTCCCTGTTATTCTAGTTATTGTTCAGACCCTGATATAGTTGGGTAAGAATAACCATAAGGTTTTGAACTCCACCTCCCAAATCATTGTGGGTGTCATTTGGGGAATCGTTGCATTGGCCCCCACACAAGTTGTTGGCCTAGTTTATTCTGGTTCCCACCATTCTCTAAAATAGAAAAGTTTAGAATAAAACATAAGTCAAAAAGTCATGAATAACTTATTCATTTGTATGATTTATACTAAAATCATAAATTATGGGATCCCTATCTAAAGCTTCTTATGTGTATATTTTTACTTAGTCTCATGTTAGAGGATTTTTCTATGGTTCACTAATCCTAATTCTAAAATTAACTAAACCTTGCCTCTGATAATAACTATAGAAACCCAACCTTTTCTTACATTACTATTAAATCATTATGAATAGAAACAAAATAATATTATTACACCATGATGATCTATAGTTTTAGTGTCTTGGGAAAACTAGGACCAAACATTACATTTACAACATCAAACATAAACATTTATTTAATTCCTTCTTCTCTAGCTTCTTATTAGAACTTGACCTCTCCTTAGTACATGTAGTCACCTAAGGATATACATAAAAAAGGTGTGAGATAAATTCCCAATAAGAGGATATATAATAACAATATAACATGGGGTGAGAATAATTATAACATCATCATCAAAATCATGAGAGGAAACTTTAATAAAATACTTAGAATATGGCAATGCATAAAAATGAAACATCATGTCTTAGTGGTCATCTTCCCCACATATTTGTGAAAAAATCTAGCATCATGTTCACACATAATTTCACTTTAACTCATTTGGTTCATCACTTTACCCAATTCATTAGAGCGATGTATAATTCTGGGTGCACCCGTTACATTAAAACATTCATATTGTGCTATATAATTTCAGGCGCACTCGTCACATCATAAAATTTTCATTAATATTCTTGCCACATAGAACATATATCAATAATAACCAAGGAAAGGAATGGTTTTAAACTCATAAGAACACATTCATAGATTTTTGGTTCCCAAAAGAGAGAGGTAATAACATACTTGATATAAGAACCATCAACCTTGAGTGGGAAGTAAAAGGTGTGTTCTTGAAAGAATGGTTATTTTGGAAAACATTGTGTTTGAAATAAAATCTAGTTGAAAACATTTATATACTATAATAGGAAATATAATGATGAAAAAAATATTTTTACAGAGTAAACATACCAAAAATGGAGTGAAATATGGAGAACCTGAATAAAGAAAGCTGGGTTCGAGAATTTCCCCTTACCATGTATCTGAATGATTTATTCAATTTAAAGTCCTATATAACCACATTATATTCATTGATTAATAATTCAAGAACCTTTTATACATGAACATGTTTTACTATGGTTTCATTAAGTTCTTTTATGGGCCTTCGGATGAGTTATGGAGCTTAAATTCGTTGTTCAGAAGGGTTAATTTTCATATCTTTTATGAACAGTTCACTTGTATTCATGAATGAATGTTCATTTGAAAGGTGGTTGAACATCCAGAATTTTTAATATATATTATTAGTGATATTACAGAGATATAAATGATCTTATAATGAATTATTTTATTTACCATGAGGATGAATCATTAGAGAAAATTTAATGATGGTCATTTTTTGTGGTTTTTTATCACAATGAACTTGTTTTATTTTACCACTTAGTTTCATGTAAATAATTTAGTTCTATAAAATAAAAGGGGATAATGCATAAAATTTAAAATATGTTTTCAACCATTTGATGGTTTTATTGGTATCCTTGAAGGATTTTAAGGAAAAAGGAAGTGCATCGCCCATGACTTAGGTAAATTAACACATCATGGGCAATGATTTCATTTTATTAACAAAGAGAGGGAGGGAGGAGTATAATGAGTAATATTCCATTAACATGATATCATACCATTATATCAAGCATACTAGATTTATCATGAAATTTTGATAAGAGAATATGAGGATAATAGAATAAAATAAAATAAATTTGGAAGGAAAATGAAAGAAAAGAGAGAGAGGAATTACCTCTTGAATCCTCCTCTTGAGATCCTCTTTAAGAAGCCTAGTCTTGATATTTTTATGATAAAAAGATATCATAGTCATGGGGGAGGGTCTAGGGAAGATATTTTGGCAGATTTTAGGTAGGCCTTGAAGTTTTAGAGTTGTGAATAAATGAGGCTATGAAGGGTGGTATTTATAGTGGAGGGGAAAGGGGTTTTTTCAATATAATATTCATTAATTTATTATTTCCCAGAAAGATAAGTAATAGTGAGTATTTAATGACTAATTAAAGTAATTTTATCATTTTAATCCAAAACAATTAGGCTTACGTTATTATAACATCATACATGACTCTATAATTATTGTATTTAACATATTTTGTAAATTATTGTATTTCACTATTCATCAAAAATTCAAGTATTTTAGAAAATACCAAAAATTTACACTAACCATTTTTCGATGTGTAGAATAAAAAAATGAATTCCATTTTTCAAAAATAATTTTCTAAATATGATTAATTTAATTTTAAATTAAAATAATAATTTACTTGAAAAATACAGTTTTAAAAATTTAAACTGATTTTATAATGCTTTCAAAAATTACATAAAGTCTTATAAAATTATCTTAAAACTAGAAGAAAAAGAATTATTAATTTATGAACACATTTTAATAAAATACATTTTCTTTTAAATTAATTAATTAATTATAATTATTTATTTATTACTTACAAAAATACCAATACTTTTACTATGGTCAAATTGTTACTTATAAGATGCCTAAAAATTATTTAATCATTCATGGGTAAATTTACTGTTATTTTGGAAGATTTAATATTCATAAAGGTCATGTTACTATTCATAAGGGTAGGTTACTATTCAAAGGGTATGTTACTATTCATAAAAAATTGTGTTTGTTCTATTAGACTCAAAAAAATCATGCTAAACACAACTGTGTATGTCAGGTTTTTGAAATTCAAAACATAGAATTGGAAAAATTATGTTTAATGGTTACATAATATTTAGTATCATTATATGTCATTGTGTTTCCTAATGTAATTATAATATAAGGAATAATTATAAGAAGGGAATTTCATTGATAAAACTTTGGTTCGATACATTGGTTTTCATAATTTCTAAAATCCTTGAATTTGAAGCATTGAATTGTGGGTAATGAATTAGTTGGGACCTTATTCTCCCATGTTGTCTGGATTTTCTACTTTTTATTACTTAGAAAAATTTTCATGATGGCCTACTCAAGAAAATGAAAAACATTTTCCTACACCTTTAATTCAATTTATCTTATACTTAATCCCACATTTTTGGCATTTAGGTTGTTGAACATTATTCCATTCATGTGATTTATCATTCATGTTTCCATGAAATCTTATTTTTCTTTTCTTGTCTCTATATCCTTGGGAATGCTGAGAGTCTCCGGTTTCTATTTCCACCTTATGTGAACATCAAAAAAATTATTTAAATCTACTAATGTCTCTTATAGATGATACATTTTGAATAATTTTTTAGGAAACTAAAGAGACAACAAATTATTATTTCTGATACAATATTTTTTGGAACCAATGGTATTAGATAATGGTATTTTTTTTAAATATTTCTAGTTATTTAGGAGTTTTTTGGATGTATTTAAAGAACATATCTTGAGGAATCTAGAGTTTTTTATGAAAATAGTAATAGAAATTTGAATTATAAAAGAAGCATTCAATAACAACTATGAAAGTCAGAGTACCATATTGTGATTGTTGATATAGAACTGAAAATTGACAATATTTGAAAAAAAATCAAGTATATTTTCAAGGTTTATAAGATTCATTTACATTGTAATTTTTTATGCCAAGTTTAAATATGATGCAAGACCACTAATCATGAAACAATGGTGAATAGATTTTAAAAAAGGGTGTCTATTACAAGGCTAACACATCAAAGAAACCAACCACCTAAAGGGCATTAACCAAGATTGATAGTGAATTGGCTACAATGGTAGAGAAGTGGAGATCCAAATGTGGGTTGATGCTTGGAGGTAGGAAGAACAGTGACACTAAGCAACACTATAGACCAGGGTGTTTTTTTTCATAGAAACAATGATGAGGTGGTTCATAGCATGGGGAGGATCTATGGAGAGGAAAAAATAGGTAATAAAACATTTTAGTTGACAAAGAAGTGTAAATTCACTGAAAATACGGTTGTGGGATTTAGTTAAAATAGGTGACACTGCAAGACTTGTGGCAACACTACAAATGTGATCAAGGTTATTTTTAGAAATCAATAGTGTTTTGGGGGAACCCACATCATGGAGATTATAATACAATAAAACATGGTAAAACTTAAATGGGATGTGATGATGACCACACCGCAGCATTTCACATGTGACATGAAGTTTTTATTTTTAGAAGTGCATGGTATAAATATTTTTTGGAGTCTACAGAATTCCACATAGTAAAGTTTTAGGCGAAACCATATATATAATTGAGAAAAATAAATCCATTTTATAGAAAGATATTGAACCATAGAAGGTATATATTCATTAGTATGGCGGTCGTAATTTTTACGAAGATGATAACGCATTGCACCATGAAGAATTATTACATGATGAAGTTTTCAAAGCAGTTCAAAATAATAATTTAACATTGTATCATCATGTGACAAAGATAAATGTTGTTTTATGATCTTGGTTTCTATAGAATTAAAATTTAAATGTATATGTGGCTACATCATGATTTTTTTTCTTTCAAATCATCCCAAACTACCAAATTTGAAATCAATGGTGGGAATTCATCTAGGATTTAATACAATGGTTGGATTTAAATGGGATATTAATTAGAGTTTTAATTTTTTATTTAAAATTAAAAAAATCTATCGATATAAAAAAAATTCTATATAGAGAAATAAAAATTACACAAATGATTTATAAAATATAGAGATTAAATATTGAGGATCATAGGATCTCAAAATATGGAATTATGGAATATTCTATATAGATTGGTGAAGTGTGAATAGACTAAATTATATTGAATATCATGCTTGAAAGAAGATTATTCTATACATTTTTATAATAAATTTGGTAGTGTGGACTAGTGAATAATTGAGATCACCATTACTATTTTGGTGTTTTTTATCTTTGAATTATTTTTTGTAGGATTGACCTATGAGTGAATTTAATCATTTTATCCATATTTAAAGTAGTGAGTTGAATAGATGAAAAGGTTATAGACCCTATTATATTAGTTATCTCTTTGTAAATTGTTAATCTTAAACTATTTAAATGGTTATAATTTGTAATATCAACAAATTGTTAATATTTGTTCCTTGGAGTATCATTTTATAGGTGACCAATATAAAATCAATGTGTTCATGATCATTATGTTTCATAATTTTTTCTATTAAAATCATATGAAATTTATATTTTCACACATAAATAAATGATCCAATTTAATAAATAGAGAGGAATAAATATCATCACCCTAATTCACACCCTCTTAAGGCGAACTGTGGGACCAGTGTACCATAAGCGGTATCAGATCCATTGGTTGTTTATTGAGTTTTTTATGTGATAAATGTAGTTATGGAGAACTTTGTGAATGAAAAGATAGTACCCTTATTTTATATATGAAATTATAATATATAAATGAAAAAAACAATATCCCATTTATGGTCTCATGGAATTGGAATATATTTTTTAGTATTACATGGGAAACTAATAAGTGATCCCACAAGAATATAAATGATGGAAACTAAAAAAATGTTGTGGAATGATTATGCCAAGTATCAAAAATTTATTTATTCATGGTGATTTATAATATATATATATATATATATGATGGATTGTTCAATTGAAAATGGTATTTTGGTTGAACATTCTCATATCTTTTATGGTGACACAATAATAAAGGAAAAAAAGTTACAGGTTTTACAAAAATATATATTTAATGATCTGAAGATGAATTAAAATGAAAATATAGATTGTTTATATAATCATCTTACTAAATTTATTGTTTCTATTAGTGGAATTATTTAGAATATCAAGGATTCAAAATTTTTGAACAAGATAATTAAAAATATTACCACTTATATACAATATAAATTTATCATTGTTATAGGTGATGAATCTTGGTGAGTTATCTCTTATGTAATTTCATTGATTTATAGTTTCTTATGAGACATTAGTGGAGTAAAAATGATGTTTATAACATACATATAAAGATATAATTTCCAAATATATTTAGAATAACGAATTTAAGGATGTTGAAAATGAGTATGGTGTATGTAATGGCTTCAAATCACTTATTTCATGGAATTTTAAATGTGGAGAAGTTATATTTTAAGTCATGTTACATCTATATTGATTACATTTTTGGAATTTTAGATAAATAATTTATATTTTTCCAATGAAATATGATAAATAGGATTGTTATAATGAATCTTGTCCAAGATAGACAAATAAGTTTTCCTCTATAAGGAATTTCAATTATGGTAATTCAAGTGACAAGAAGTTTCATATGAAAGTTATTTCTAGAAATGAAGTAGTGAATACTAATGATGGTCTATTGAAGACATTAAATTTGAGTTTATTTTAAATTATAATATTCTATGATGGGATCTATAAAAAATCAAAGGATAAATTTTAAGAATAAAATTATTTACAATAGGCAGTTATTGATTGTCTCATTTAATAGAAAAGAGAACATGAGGGGATTCACTTAAAAAAGAAGCAGAATAAGAAAATTGGAGTTTTATTGAAATAATATTCATGTTATAAATATGAACAAGAATATGAAGCTAATAATCATGAGAAATCTTTAGATTATTTTTAAACGAATCATGTAAAATCTAAAGAAGTTATGAAATGCAATTTAATGATTGAAAGAAAAAGTGTTATCATTAATGATACTGATTTATCATTAAAATATAAATTCAATAATATTGAAACTCTTGATGAAAAATTTATATCTTTGAGAAAGAATTTTTAACAAAAAATAAATGTTTTGAAGAAGAATATTTAGTTTGGGAAGTTTTCAGATGATGATTTAAAAGAAAGAGTTGAACGGGGCCAAGTAATTTTACTAAAATGTTTAGTTCATGATGGATAAATGGTTTGGGTAAGAGTGGTATTATATTTTATTTTTAATTATGAAATAAAATTTTTTTTATCATGAAGTGGATAAGGAAGTAGTTAAATAATGAGAGTTCTCAACCAATGATAAATTATCAATAATTAAATAATTACATAAAATCAATATAAATGTGGAGAGGTGATTACAACAAGATATTTTCAATGTTTATATATCAATTTTACTATTTTCTTGGACATAATATATCCTATTATGGTGAAATTGAAATTTATCTTTAAGGATAATTTTTTTAAAGAGATTAAAGGTGAGTTAGAACATACTCTTCATACCATAGGAAAATTTTTCTATGGTTACTATTATAATTTTTCAAACATTATACATGGAGATTTTGATTATATGTGTATAAGATGATGATCATATTGTAAACGATAAAATAAATTGGGTATAATATTTAGTGATTCAATTCCACTGAAAATATATTTTATCTCATTGAAGAAAAATAATTCAACTTTTTGGATTATGATAAAAATGATGTGATAAGACAAATAAAAATACCAAAACATTTGGTAATTTATTGGATGTAATAAAGTAATATTAAGAAGGAATTTTTTTTGGAATTTTTCTTAAAATCTATAAATAATAGTAACACCTAGATTTTTGACAGTTGGTGTTCAAATCATATGACAAACAATATGAATTGTATGAAGAAAATTATAGTCAGATTTTATTGAATTATGTGATTCAATAATGATAAGGCATTTAAGATTAATAGAAGTGTAATGATTTTACACACTAGTAAAAAATTAAAAAATACCTATATACATTCTATAAATTGACCTTTTTCTAATTTATTGAGTGTCAGTTAACTTTGTGACTTAGGTTTGGAGGTCAAATTTAGTCAAAAGGGATGCAACATCATATGAAAATATAAAAACACTTTAATGATTTATTGGAGAACTAATTATAATCTATATTAGGTTTATAGTGAATAAAATAATTTCATATTAATGGTGGAAGAAGAAAACATGTAGTTTCATCAGAGGCTAGGAATTTCCAATAAAAACTATGTGGAGAAATTATCAAAATTCATGGTAATAGTGGATTTTTTTTATTTTGAAGGGAGATTTGGAAAATAATTTTTAAACCTTAAAGTGAGGAAATATAGTTCAAAATATGTATCTTCCAAATAAAAAAGAGAGCATCAGGTTTTTTAAAAAAAATTACACTTTTGTGTGTTGTCTAATTGGTTAGGCAAGAACCTATAGTGAGAGTTCATCCTATTTTGGGTTAATTGTATTAATATGTGGTGTGATATGTTTATAAATTAAGAAAAAAGGATATGATGGATTTCATAAAAATGTTTTCAATAAGAGAAAAAAACTAGAATAATAATGAATATTTTGATATTAGATAATAGAAAAGAGTACACATCATGTGACATTGAAAATTATCTAGAAAATCCTAGTATTAAACATGAGGTGTCTTCGATGAGAACCCCTCAATAGAAAAGGTTTTTATACAGCCAATGTTAAATGGTCAACAATAAGAAAAATACATTGTTTATAGTGGTATTTCACTCCACTAATAGAAATAAGAAGTTCAAGTGAATATATATACTCAAAATAGAGTATTACTTATTCCATTTGTAGAGAGGATTCCATAAACAAATAGTTGGGGTATTGGCCTAGTTATTAACATTTCCCTATAATCATGTATCAATTCTAGAGATAAATCCCTATCCACCCAAAATATTTATGGATTTATGGGTGTCACTTCGGGACAATAGTGATGGTGGGGTTGTGGTGTGTGATCGGCATCAATCCATGAGTGAGGTGGTGTGGGTGAAAATTTTAATAGATGATCAACTTTTGGTCGGGACAGTTGGCATAGACCAAAGGGAAGCTTCATCAGACTCGTAGTAGGAATATAGATGTGACTCGAGTCAGTTGGCATCAGTCGACGGTGAGACCTATGATCAGTGGGTAGTGGTTTCATCAGAGCGGGAATAGAGAGTTGGCTCAACACAGTCAACATTAGCTTATGGAGGGACCTATGATTAGTTGGCTGGTTCTTCTTCGGACTCATTGGTAGTTGTGTCGCGACAGAGTAGGCATGTATGGTGCAAGTTCCGTACATGTCGGATACAGGTAGGTTGGGTTATGATGGATACAAATTGGGCAGGTTGATCTATGAGTCAGTGCATGTGTTGTTGGCATAGTGAATAAGAGACTACATAGGTCATGGGTCCACATAGTCATATATATAATAAAAATAATAGGGGTTTGATGGGTGGATTATCCCTTGGGGGGATGTGATCTTCATGTTCAGCTTTGTGGGTGTGTGGCATGTGTGTGTTTAATTGTAATTGTACCCCAATCACCTAAAATATATAAGATTCCATACAAAAATTAATATTGAAGGAAATATTCATTGAATCATTTAAATGTATTTGGAAGAAATTTTTTATCAAAAATAATGATGGAAATGACGGAATATATAGTGATGTAGGGGATGAAGTTATCTTCATATGAAATTCATTAAAGAGTAAAGCCTATAAATGTTTCAATAGAAGGATAAAAATAATTAATTGTATTAGTGGTATAAAATAGGTTTAGAATAAATTCAAATTATATTATATAATTACTATTTCTGAAGAATGTTTTGGAGAAGGATAAGAAACAGAAATAGATTTTTGAGAAACTAAATATATTTTGGCTAATGATGATTTTGAGATGGAATTAATATATGATCAATGTGAATAATTGATCTAACCTATAAATAAAATAATATGTAAAGGGTCCAAGTTAATTCAAAAAAAATATTGTAAATGAATCTTTTCTAACACATACTTGAAGAATGAAAATAATTAATCACACAACTTTATTATCCGATATTGAACCTAATTTATATGAAGAATAAAAAAAGGTGAAATTGTGGGAGAAATCCATGTATACATAATTTGATCAAATTGATAAAAATAAAACTTGGAAACTTTTGGATATACCTAAAAATCATTATGTGAGTGGTACAAAGTGGGTATTCAATAATAATATAGATAAAAATGGAAAGGTAATCCAAAATAAAGACAAACTATTTTTTAATGTATATGCTCATATTGAATTCATTGATGTTGAAAATATTTTTTTCATCAATGTAAATTATTCATTTTATTAGAGTATTTATAGAAATGGTTTTCCAAATAAAATTAAAATTGTTCCAGATAAATGTGAACATGAAATTTTTAAATGATTTCTAGAATTAAGTTGTGTATATCAAACAACTGGTTATATTTATTCTTTTTAGTGATGACTCAAAAGTGTGTAGGTTGATAAAATATTTTTATGACCTAAATTGAGGACCTCATTCTTGGTATGCATGGATGGATACTTTTTTGAGGTATATGGAGTCCCATATAGGAAGGATTGGTCATAAATTTTGGGTAAAACCCCTCATGGTTTCATGTCTTTGTTTTTGGTTTGGATGATTTTTTTTTGGAATAAGATAATAGATAAAGTTGATTATGAAGTAATATTGTATTTGTTTATAAATTATTTTTACAATTATATAGAATATTGTAGAATTTTATAAGATTAAATCATCTATAATGAGAGATAGATTAAAATTATCCAAGAAAGAAGAGAATCAGAGAATGGAAGCATTGGATGGTGTTCATGATGTTGCTTGTATAAGTTGGTTATGTTTCCTAGGGGTCAAAAAAATTTGGGACTAAAATTTTGAGGATGGGAAAAAAACTAAGCAATGGAATTTTTTTCAGGAAATGTTAAAAGTCATGGGAACATGAGTATAAGTATTTCTATGTATCATGAATGTAAATATTTAAGGTTTTTGAATTAATATATAGAAAACTCAAGAGTTTCTTGAATATTTTGTGGTTTCATAATAGTCATATTTGTTATAAAAGGATAGAGTTGTTAGAAAAGGATAATATAGATGAGAGTTTTGTGATGGAAATGAGTTGTATAGTAAAAGAGATATTAAAATCTTGATGTTTAGATAATTAAAAATTTTGTTTTCAGGGTTTTTGGTTTGAAATAAAATTGAAAAAAGGTTGATAATTTCAATAATTAGTCACATATACCCCCATATTTGATGTATCTAATCCTTAGAGAATATCAGGGCACTGATGTGACATAAGAGTTATAAGAAGGTAATTATTATATAAAGTGGTTATGAAATTATTAGTTTTTTAGATAAAAATGGACTTTTGTATATATGAATAACTGATATTCGTGAATGTTTTTGAAGTTTTGTTAAACTTGGGAGTTCTGTGACAAAATAAATAATTCTAGAAAATTAGGAAGTGATGTGAATGTTATGAAAAGGTTGTGGCGAAGTGAATGTTTCATTAACGGGAAGTAATTTCTCATACATTCTGTAGTTAATTTATATTTATTAAGTAGATGAGAGTTGAGCTTCATTGTACTTCAAATTATGTGTAAAGAAATTTGATTCAGGATGTCAAAAAATGATTCTTTTATAGGTGCAGTTCCCAGAATTTAGTTGAGAGAGTAGTGAGATTTCAATGTATAATTGGTAGCACTACTGGAATTCTACTCTTTACCAATGGTTCTGAACCATTGGTAAAGGCCTCAAAATTGTTGGTATATTATATACTAAGGGTTTCCCAAACTGTGGCCAAGTAAGCTGTTTGTATAGCCTTATACCAACGGTTCTGTGTAACATATTGGTATATGTGTTAAAGGAAGAGATATACCAACGGTTTCACAAACTATTGGTATATGTTACCCTTATACCAACGGTTTATAACCATTGGTATATAGTGTAAAATATACCTAAAAGGGGTATACCAATAGTTTTGAAAACCATTGGTAGAAGTTTATACCAACGGTTATAACAAAATGTTGATATAATATATAAAAAAAGGATATACCAACGGTTTTGAAAACCGTTGGTATGGGCTGTTGCAGCTCCAGCAGCCAGCAGCCACCTCCAACCTGCTCTTCACTCCACAGTAGCAGCAGCCACCTCCAACCTTCTCTCCATGACCTACAAGAACACATACACCCAAAATCCAAAAGGCTATATGGGATGTTTAAAATTCATCCAGAATTCAGAAATTTAGAAATTTAAATTCCATTCCTCACTCAAACCACAACACAAGAGAAAAATCCAGAATCCAATACATCCAAAATCCAATACATCCAGAATTGAAATGAAATAACACCCATAACACCAATACAAAATTAAAATCCAATACATCCAGAATACAATACACATAACAGTATTCAAAATTTAGAATTCATTACCAATACATCTAGAATCCAATATATCCAGAATTTAGAAATTTAGAATTGAAAAGCAATAACACCCATAACAGTATTCCAAATTTGGAATTCACTCCTCAATCAAACCACAACACCAATACACACAAGAGAAAAAACCTACATGTTATAGGAAGCACATGGGATTTTTACTCATGGTCTTGGGTTGGCTATCTTAAAACCAACAGAAAAACTTGGGTATAGTGGAAAAGGATCATGATACCCATAAGATAGAAAATGGTAGTGGTCATGTTCTTAGACCTAGGATGAGTTATAGAATGCGCATGGGATGTTTATATTCCTATAATGACTATGTATCCATGTATAAATGGTTCCTGATGTGTTAGTGGAAAAAATTGGCCAATCTTGACATATGAGATGGGTTACCAGAATAGCCTACATGTTTTTCATAGACTTTTCAATTGGAATAAGGGGGTATGTGGCTAATTGTAATTTGGTCTCCTTGGTGTGATGTGAGATGAATCCCCATTTTGGGTAGTGGGTATGAATATTCAATTATGTCTTTTGTATTGGGTTCCCGAAGGGACTTTGGTTTGGTCCATGAACCCACTGTTTGAGGATGAGATTGGTGTATTAAATGTCATGTGTTCTAGAATAGTGGTAGGAGTTCCTCACATGAGAAGTGGATTGTGTGAAGCTGTACTAGGGATCCTTGTGCTAAAGTATCAACACAATCTGAATACGTTTGGTCTGTTTTCCATATGCAAGTTGTTGTTTTCACTTAAAATCCTGTCTATTTCAAATAAAAGTGAGACAGTTTGAGTGGTACCGGCCACACTGTGTCTCGGATTGAGGCAGGGTTGACTCTTATAAGTCACAAATGACCCATGGATCATTTTCCTAAAGTATCAACAGAATCTGAATGCGTTTGTTCAGTTTTCTGTATGCAAGTTGTTGTTTTCACTTAAAATATTGCCCATTTCAAATAAATATGAGACACTTTGAGTGGTACCAGCCACACCGTGCCTCGTATTGAGGCAAGGTTGACTCGTACATGTCACAAATGACCCATGGATCATTTTCTTAAAGTATCAATACAATAAAAAAGTGATTGGTCGGTTTTCCTTATGCAAGTTATTGTTTTCACTTAAAATCATGTCCATTTAAAATAAAAGTGAGACAGTTTGAGTGGTAACGGCCACACCGTGCATCAGATTGAGGCAAGGTTGACTCGTACATGTCACATATGACCCATGGATATTTTTCCTAAAGTATCAACAGAGTCTGAATGTGTTTGGCCGATTTTCTGTATGTAAGTTGTTTTTTTCACTTAAAATCTTGTCCATTTCAAATAAATGTGAGACACTTTGAGTGGTACCGACCACACTGTGCCCCAGATTGAGGAGGGGTTGACTTGTACATGTCACAAATGACCCATAGATCATTTTCCTAAAGTATCAATACAATCAGAAAGTGTTTGGTCAGTTTCCGTATGCAAGTTGTCGTTTTCACTTAAAATCTTGTCCATTTCAAATAAAAGTGAGATAGCATGAGTGGTATTAGCCACACCATGCCTCAGATTGAGGCTAGGTTGACTTTTAAAAGTAAAAAATGACCCATGGATCGTTTTACTAAAGTATAAACAAAATATGAATGTGTTTGGTTGGTTTTTTGTATGGCATTTGTTGTTTTCACTTAAAATGTTGTCCATTTCAAATAAAAGTGAGACACTTTGAGTGGTACCGGCTACACCATCCCTCAGATTGAGATGGGGATGACTCGTACACGTCACAAATGACCCGTGGATCCTTATGCTAAATTATCAACATAATAAAAATATGTTTGGTAAGTTTTCCGAATGTCTATTTTTTTACTTAAAACAATGTCCATTTTAAACAAAAGAGAGACACTTTGAGTAGCACCAGCCACACCGTGCCCTGGATTGAGGTGTGGTTGACTTTTAAAAATAACAAATGACCCAAGGATCATTTTACTAAAGTATCAACCGAATCCAAATGAGTTTTGTCAGTTTTCCGTATGCAAGTTGTTGTTTTCACTTAAAATATTGTCCATTTCAAATAAATGTGAGACATTTTGAGTGGTAACGGTGACACCATCCCTCAGATTAAGATGAGGTTGACTAGTACATGTCACAAATGACCCATGGATCATTTTCTTTAAGTATCAACAAAATCAGAATACGTTGTTCAGTTTTTTGAATGTCTGTTGTTTTTACTTAAAACAGTGTCCATTTTAAACCATAGAGAGGAACTTTTACTGATACTGGCCACACCGTGCCTCGGATTGAGGTTGGGTTGACTTTTACACATCACAAATGACCCATGGATTTTTTTCTGAAGTATCAATAAAATTAGAAAGTGTTTGGTCAGTTTTTCGTATGCAAGTTGTTGTTTTCACTTCAAATCATGTCCATTTCAAATAAAAGTGAGACAGTTTGAGTGGTACCAGCCACATTGTGCCTTATATTGAGGCGAGGTTGACTCGTACACGTAAAAAATGACTCATGGATCATTTTCCTAAATTATCAATAGAATCCAAATGCTTTTGGTCAGTTTTCCGTATGCAGGTTGTTGCATTCAGTTAAAATCTTGTCCATTTCAAATAAATGTGAGACACTTTGAGTGGTACCAGCCACACCATGACTCAGATTGAGGAGTGGTTGACTCTTAAACATCAAAAATGACCCATGGATCGTTTTCCTGAAGTATCAATACAATATGAAAGATTTTGGTCAGTTTTTTGTATGCAAGTTGTTGTTTTCACTTAAAATCTTGTCCATTTCAAATAAAAGTGAGACAGTTTGAATGGTACTGGCCACATCATGCCTCGGATTGAGGCGGGGTTGACTCGTATAAGTCAAAAATGATTCATGGATTGTTTTCCTAAATTATCAATAGAATCTGAATGCGTTTGGTCAGTTTTCTGTATGTCAGTTGTTGTTTTCACTTAAGATGTTGTCCATTTTAAATAAAAGTAAGACACTTTGAGTGGTATTGGACACACCATCCCTCATATTGAGACAGGGTTGACTCGTACATGTCAAAAATTACCCATGGATCCTTATTCTAAAGTATCAACACAATCAGAATAAGTTTGGTCAGTTTTATAAATGCCTTTTGTTTTTAATTAAAATAGTGTCCATTTTAAACAAAAGAGAGACACTTTGAGTGGAACCGGCCACACCATGCCTCGGATTGAGGTGGGGTTGACTCGTACACGTCAAAAATGACCCATGTATCTTTTTCCTAAATTATCAATAGAATCCAAATGCGTTTGGTTAGTTTTCCGTATAAAAGTTGTTGTTTTTTACTTAAAATCTTGTCCATTTCAAATAAATGTGAGACAGTTTGAGTGGTAATGGCCACACCGTCCCTCATATTGAGACTAGGTTGACCCTCACATGTCAAAAATGACCCATGGATCTTTTTCCTGAAGTATCAACACAATCATAATAAATTTGGTCATTTTTCTGAATGTTTGTTGATTTACTTATAATAGTGTCCAATTTAAACCAAAGAGAGAAACTTTGAGTGATACCGGCCACGTCGTGCCTCAGATTGAGGTAGGGTTGACTCGTACACATCAAAAAAGACCCATGGATCATTTTCTTAAAGTATCAATACAATAAGAAAGTGTTTGGTCAGTTTTCCGTATGCAAGTTGTTTTCACTTAAAATTGTTTCCATATCAAATAAAAGTGATACAGTTTGATTGGTACCGGCCACATCGTGCCTTGTATTGAGGAGAGGTTGACTCTTACATGTCACAAATGACCCATGGATCATTTTACTAAAGTATCAACAGAATCCGAATGTGTTTGGTCAGTTTTCCGTATGCAAGTTATTGTTTTCACTTAAAATATTGTCCATTTCAAATAAATGCGAGACAGTTTGATTGGTACCGGCCACACCGTGCCTCATATTGAGGCGGGGTTGACTCGTACACATCACAAATGACCCATGTATCGTTTTACTAAAGTATCAATAGAATCTGAATGCATTTGGTCAGTTTTCCATATGCCAGTTGTTGTTTTCACTTAAAATGTTGTCCAATTCAAATAAAAGTGAGACACTTTGAGTGGTACCAGCCACACTATACCTTGAATTGAGGCGGGGTTGACTTGTACATGTAAAAAATGACCCATGGATCATTGTGATAAAGTATAAATACAATCAGAAAGCATTTAGTTATTTTCCCTAATGTCTGTTGTTTTTACATAAAATCCTCTCCTTGCTTCCTCTTTTCGATTAGGGTTTGCACTCTTCTCTCATCTTCTTCTGAATCTATAAACCCATCTTTTCCGTTGGGATTTAGGGTGAATATTGAAGAGATATTAGATTGGGATATGAGATGCTGAATTAAGAGTTTGATTGTCTCCGGAATCAAGGTAGGTGGTTGGTGCTTGGTACTGAAGTAATAGTAATGGAATCTTAATTAAATTTGGATTTAGGGTGAATCTTGAAGAGATCTTAGATTGGGTACAGTGACCTTATGATGTAGTAATTAGTGTGATAATGTCTGTGATACACAGTTGTGTGAGGTACCCAGTGGAGTATGAGGATATATGTGGCAGGGGTTATGCATGGTAGGAGGAGGGTAGGGGTTGTCCAGGGTCCAGGAAGGAGGGGGTTGTCTGGGGTCCAGGAAGAAGGGTGGGGGCTGTCCGGGGGCTGTCTGGGGGGATGTCTGGGGTCTAGGGAGGATGGAGGATGTCTAGGGGACTGTCTGGGGAGCTGTCTGGGGGGCTGTCTAGGGGGCTGTCCGGGGTCTAGGGAGGAGGGTGGGGGGCTGTCCGGGGGGGCTGTTCGGGGGGCTTTTCAGGGTCCAGGGAGGAGGGGGGGTTCGGGGTCCAGGAAGGAGGGTGGGGTGCTTTCCAAGTGGTTGTTTGGGGGGCTATCCGGGGGGCTGTCCGGGGTCCAGGGAGGAGGGTGGGGGGGCTATCTGTGGTCCAGGGAGGAGGGTGGGGGGCTGTCCGGGTGCTGTCCGGGGGCTGTCCGGGGGGCTGTATGAGGTCTAGGGAGGAGGGTGGGGGGACTGTCCGGGGTCCAAGAAGGAGGGTGGCGGGGCTATCTAGGGGGCTTTCCGGGGGTTGTCCAGGGTCCAGGGAGGAGGTTTGGGGGTTGTCCGGGGTCTAGAGAGGAGGGTGGGGGCTGTCCGAGGAGATTTCCACTAAAATATTACAATTTCATTAAAATAGGGGGATTTCACAGCAAATTCTGGTCTGATGCGCCAATCCACCAAGTCACGCTGAGATCATAAATCATCTTTTGTCTTTCCCTTAACATTTAGAAGTATCAAAAGAAAAATTTCACATATATTCTTTTCAATGTTCATTATATCTAAGAAATGATGTAAAAAATTGGTTGACCAATAAGAAAAATAAAAAAAGATACTCCTCTTCCTCCAATTATAACAAGTTCTAGTGGAAACATTCTTTCTATTTCCATATTTCATTTGACCCTTCCCGAATGAAAAACCGAAATATATCAATTCATTAAGCACATCAGTTTCAGACATACGCTAAGGTGGATCATCGGTCTCTATAGTATTATAAAATCTTCGACCTATATGGATGATCCATTGGAAATAATCGACGATGTCCCATAAAACTGAAACTACAGTGATGTTTCAATCTTATGGATAGTGTATTATTCATACAAATAGGACATGACATTTTTACCTTTGTGCTCCAACTAGACATCATTACATAAGACATAAAATCATTGATCGTCCACATAAGCGCAGCACACATCTGAAATATGTCTTTCGAATATGCATCGTTTGTGCACACACTCACATCCCAAAGAAGTTTTAACTCTTTTATTAAAGCTTGCATGTATACGTTAATATCAATGATGGGATCAGAAGGGATAGATATTAGTATACTCATTAAAGTGAAAGGTTTTTTCACACACACCCATGGGGGAAGATTATAAATGTGTATAAAAACTGGCCATGTGTTGTGCTATGTAAGTATCTACCCAAACGGATTAAAACCGTCACATGAAAGACCCAACCTCACATTACGCACATCAACTACAAAATCAGGATATCGAACCTCAAATCTCTGCCATGAAAATCCATCTACAGGGTGAACAAACTCATCATTAGTCTTCTTTCTCTCGGTATCATTCCATTTCATTTTTATTGATATTTCATCATACATAAAAAGATTCTGGATTCTGGGGATCAATGTAAAGTTCCACATTCTGTGGCATGTGGGATGGTGTTATATCATATTTTGACTTCCAGTGGGATGTGCCACATTTTATAAAATCATTTCATTCAGTGGTTTCCTCCTAGAATAAACTACAATCTTTCGGGCAATCATGAATTTTGTTTCTGGAAAATCCAAGTTCCTCAACTAACTTCCATGCCATATAGTGGTTTGAGGGAATATCTACATCATCTAGAAGTAAATCCTTCAAGAAGGTAAGAATATAATCGATTGTTTTATTATAAATCCCATACAGAGTTTTCCCATGAAACAATCGGATTAAAAATTACAGCTTCTTCATTTTATCACATTGTCGATATACTGGAGTCGTGGCAGCATCATTCAATCTTTTCACCCTAAAAACATCATAATTTTTATTAAACGCATCATCCATTATCATATTGAAGTCTTATTGCGTCAGAATCCTTTCTTTTTCATGATAATGAATAAACGGAAACCGGTCATATAACAAATTCCCCACTCCAATCCCCTCATTTGGATCATCAACAATTTGAGATTTCATTTTCTCTTCATTGTGATACCACATATAGTAGTTTTCTTGAAAAACAAATTTGGTCATGTGGTAGTTGACTTCTTCACGGATCAACCAAGGTATGCCAACACAAATGGAACATGGGAAGTGTATGCGACCACTATCTAAAGCATTGTCAAATGAAAAATCTTAAAATCTCTCCAAATTGTTTTGAAATCGCTTGAGATCCGATCAGTTTCATACATCCAACTTGTATCCATTCTGTAAAAAAATAATTTTTATAAGTCATTTCTTCAAAAGCAATTCAATAAGATTGAAGTTTCATTGAAAATATATTTAAGTAAATGAGAATTGTTCACTTTATATGAAAACATAATTGACACACTACTCTATATGAGAATCATAATATAAAAGACAACAAATTAATATATTTATAACAAAATATCTTTGAATAACTACACATAAGTGTACAAGATCATGTACACTTGTGGAGGACAATTATTCAGGAGTTGACTAAATTTTAGATTGAAGAAATTTTATATTTTAGTAGATAATTTGAGTGATCACATGCATTGCCCAAGGGGGGGAGTGTCCAGAGGGTGCGGGGTGTCCAGGGGGTGGTGGGGCCATCTAGGGGGGTCGGAGGTCTCTAGGGGGTGGGGACTTTCTAGGGGGGTTGGGGTGTCCAGGTGGGCGGGCTTTCCATGGGGGTGGTCGGGTTGTCCAGGGGGTAGGGGGGTCTAGGGGGTGGGCGGGCTGTCCAAGGGGGTGAGCGGGGTTTCTAGGGGGTGGGGGATGTCCAAGGGGTATGGGGTGTCCAGGGGGGTAGGTGGGCTGCCCAGGGGGTGGCGGGGCTGTCTATGGGGGTACGGGGTGTCCAGGGGAGTGGGCGGGCTGTCCAGGGGGGTGGGTGGGCTTTCCACGGGGGGTGGTCGAGCTGTCCACGGGGGTAGTGGGGTTTTCCAGTGGGGTCAGGGGTGTCAGGGGGGCTTTCTAGGGATTGGGGGCGTTCGGTGGGATGGGGGGTGTCTGGGGGGTGGTGGGTAGGTGTCTGGGTGGGCTATCAATAAGGATGGAGATTGTCCAGGGGGTACGGGTTGTCTAGGGGGGTGGGTAGGCTGTCCACGGGGGTGGCGGGGCTGTTCAGGGGGTTTGGGGGTGTCCATGTGGTGGGGGCTTTCTAGGGGGTGGGGGGGTTGTCCAGGGGGTACGAGGCGTCCATGGGGTGGGCGGGCTATCCAGGGGGTGGTGGGGGTGGTGGGGTTGTACAGGGGGGTACGGGGTGTCAAGGGGGTGGGTGGGCTGTCCATAGGGGTGTGGGCAGTCCACGGGGGGAGGGGGTGTCTTGGGGGTGGGTGGGGCTGTCCAGGCGGTACGGGGTGGGTGGGCGGGATATCTATGGGGGTGGGGGGTTGTCCAGGGGGTACGGGGTGTCCAGGGGGTGGGAGAGCTATCCACGGGGGTGGGGTCTGTCCAAGGGGTACGGGGTGTCCAGGGGGTGGGAGGGTTGTCCACAGGGTGGCGGGGCTGTCCAGGGGGGTCAGGGGGTCCATAGGGTGGGGGGTCTTTCCAGGAGTGGGGGGATGTCTAGCGGGTACGAGGTGTCTAGGACAGCCCACCCCCTAGGACAGTCCACACCCCACCCCCCCACCTGAAAATCCCACCCCCCCCCACTAAACAAAAAACATCAAACCCTTTAACCCCTACACTAAACAAACCCCACTAAATAGACCATTTATAATGTATAAAGTGTAGAACAAAAAAACATAAAACAAACAAAGGGTTCGGTACTCCAACAACAATAACTCTAATTTAACCAAAATCAAAACATCAAACATAAATAAAAAGTGAAAGAACACTAAAACTAAGATAACACTTACTAATTTGAAGTGTAGAAATAAAAAATTTGTTTTATTGAAGAAGGATCTTCAGCTGGAAGGTATTTCGCGGCCGAGAATACGTCGGGAGGAGGTCTGGATTAGGTTTGCAATTGGACCTACTGGGAGCTGGGGTGCTGGGTATTTGGGGGGAAACATTCTGAAGTCAAGCGAAACCCATGGGTGGATAAATTTTAGGCTTCTACACTAATAGGTTGTTCATGGACCGTAAAGAGGTTTAATTTCATAAAGTATAGACATAAACATTTATTCTTTAAATTTGAGATTAATAATAAAGTATGTCAATCATACTATACACATCATAAATAACACAAAATAGTGATAATTTTAAGGGATAGTTTATAAACCATATTCTATATACTCACATAAATCTACCAATCAAGTATTATTCATTGATTCAATATCAAATAGTGTGAATCATAAAATTTTCCAAAATCCCTAGAAATAGGGAATAATGTCGTGATCTTTTTAGATATTGAAATAAACGGAGAAATCGGGGGAAGAGGGCTTCTAGTCTGTATTTGGGAATATGTTTAAGGAGTCTGACCTAGATGGGGGATTTGCAGCCAATCAAATTGAAGACCTCGAGTTAGGGTTTATCTGCATGTGGGTGCTTTTGGAAATCGAGGGAAATAAGCTTCTATGCGGGTTGGTTGTATTTGGGGAGACCTTTCCCAATGGTTTTTAAAAACCGTTGGGAAAACCATGGCCTTTACCAAAAATTCAAACCATTGGTAAAGGGTGAAAATGTTGTGGATTTCCCAACGGTTTCATAAAACTGTTGGGAAATCTTTCACTAAACCAACCTTTACCAACGGTTTGTACAAACCGTTGGTAAAGGACCCCTATACTGACGGTTCTACAAAACCATTGGTATACAAGTGTTGGGAAAACCCAACTTCCCAGTAGTTTAGTGAACTCAGAGGGATAGTGAGTCCACTTTGAACATTTTAAAACTAGTGTACTATAGTGGATTTTTTACATTAACACATTTTCCTTATATCTTTCTTAGACTACTTAGTTGAGGTTAAACCACATAAACATTTAATGTCGAATAAATGTTTGTATTTTTGTTCATATATTTTTAAGGGATGGAGGGAGAAGATAGTTTTGTTTAATAATGAAATAAGAACCAAAATGAATAAGTGAATGAGTCTATCACACCATAATCCATCCCCCTATTAGGTTATTTAACCTAGTGTGGAAAACAATTGGTATCAGAGCTAGAGGTCATTGTGATTTAATCTCTCTTATTTGAATCCATGATAGTTTTCAATCACAAAGGGATTATGATCTATGAGGGAAACCATTTAAAAATACAGAAGAACTAGATGAAAAAAAATCTTTTTAACCTTAGACATAGATTTCTATATAGTTCCTATGCATGAGATATCGGTTTGTATAGAAAATTATTCTTTATCAAATGTTGAATGAAGAGATCTCGATGAGTATTGTAGATAAATCAATACTTTAGGGGGAGGTTTATCAGACACACTCTACATGAAATAAATTCCATATAAATCCTCATATGACATGTGGAAAACATAGTTAAAAATGTAATAATATAATTCTAATGTTTTAGAAGCTATGTTTCATGTTCTATGGAAAAAATGTGAGGACTTAAGGATACACCCTAAAAAATTATTAATGAATTATTTGATCAGGTGAACATTATTATGATGGACATGTGTGGTAATATAGAAACCCTTGATGACATGAAGATCCTAAAACACATCCTATGAATATTACCATTCCGATTCAATCTAAAAGTATCTAAATAATTGGATAAAGATCCAAAGGATTAACATTGGATATTTTTTATTGTATTCTTGTCACATATGAGAAGTAAAATTTTGATAATGAGGTCATGGAAAAGGGTAAGTCTAAGTAGGTGGAATTAAAGTCCATGATGAAGATCACCATAGGGGATATCCAAGAATATGACCAATTAGAAGATATCATATCATTCTTATCCTTAAATATAAAAAGGTAAAAAGGAAAGTTAAAAGTAAAAAAATTCTAATCACATGTTTATGATGTGAAATAGTTGACTTCTTCAGACAAAGTGTCCCAAGAAGTTTCAAGAAGAGGATGAGGATAATCAAATTCCCATGAAGTAGTTTTCAGCTAATGTGAAAGGAAGGAATTAAAATAAGAAATATTAAGAATATGAACATCATTTCACAATAAAATAGTAGTTCAAAAGAGGAATTGGTAAAATAATATCAAAACAACTAAAAACAAAAAATAATAATGCATAAGTGAAAAGAATAGTTTTCAGAGTAGAAGGAATAAGTTGAAATACACAAATATACTAGTCCAAAAAAATCAAATAAGTTAATTAAGTATAATATCATTATTGAAGATAAAACACATCAGAAAATGTGTAGAGGATGATATTATTCTATGATGAAAATATAAAGATAAAGAAAGACTATTGACTTCTAGGTTGATGTCGAGAAAGCATATCACATAGGTGACAGAAAGAGTGAATGTGGGGTATAGTGATCCAATAAAGTAGGTAAAGGACTATCCAAATAAGTAAAATTTGCATCCAGTTTAAAAGGTTTTTATGGGGACTTTTTATAAAAAATTGTAGTGATGGTTGATGATAGACCATAGAAACCAATTCTTATGTTGAAGGATGATTTTGTTTTGGCCCAAAATTAGAGAACCCATGGGATAATAATTATTGTAGTAATAAAACATCAGAATGAACCTCGGATCATGTGTTAAAATTGTGAAAGGACGAGACATTCAAAAAAAATTGTTCTATTTCCAAGAGGAACCAAAGGGTATAAGATCAACAAAGAGATCTTGGAATAGTTTAATATTCCAGGGATTCTATTGATGGATATTGTTTCTTATGTGAAGGATTTGAATATATGGATAAATATATATTGTTAATAATGTATAGAAATGTGTAAAAGAAGAAAAAAGTTCTCTTACACAATATCTCAAAGAATATTCAAGTCAGTTGAGAAAACAAAATCAATTTGTAACATTGCAAGATGATTTTAGTCAATTTTACTTTGAATAAGATCAAGCTTTTTAATCAACATTTTAACAACCCAAAGTTTATAATTGATATTTATCTCTTGGAATAAATGTTTATTATATTATATAAGTATTATAAACATAGAGTGAACAGAGAAACCAACAAAACTTTATTTAATTAATGAAAATAAATACATTAGTTAATGACTAAACCCATTAAAATACCAAATATTAAAAGGTAACAAAAACATAAAATATAAAAAATGCAATGGGAAAATTTGGATCACCTTGATCGACTAGAATCATCACTCTCATGAACACCACTATAGAAAAGAAACAAAGTATTAGTAAACCAATCAAAATTATTGAAAATGAAATTATAAAACCATAGGAGAAATTTTAGTGAGTATTGAATTAATAAATGTAGTATTATTTATATATGATAATGTGATATTTGTAAAAGTAATGTGACTGTTGGAATAGTAACCTGGCTGTTAGGAATAGTAATCTGACCGTTTGGAATAGTAACATAACCATTAGAGTAGCAATTTGAGCTCAAAATAATTAAATATAATATAAATAATATTTATCATGATAAATTTAATTAAATATAAATATTATAATTCCATTAAATAAATATCAAGATTAATAACTCAAAGAAAATATTAGCACATTTTTAATAAAACGTATTTTATGGTATTTTGAAAAAACATGATTTTGATATTATAAATTAAAATAACCTATGATATAAAATTATTTTACTAAAATTTAATTAATTTTTTAAATCATCAAATATAGTTTTTCCAAGGGTTATTTTTTTTTAATTTTCTAAAATACTTCAATTTTTAGGTGAATTGTAAAAATACAGGTTTTTTCATAACTATTGTATCTTGAATTAAATCATTCATGATAAAAATGAACTAATAATTTTTAGAACATGATACACGACAAAAAAAATAAATTTTATAAATGATTCATTAAAATACTATAAAAATTATTTCAAAACCTGAAAATTACTTTCCAAAGTCCAAAGTATTCCTTAAAAATAAAATTTCCATTTACTCAACTTTCCTTTTTAATAAATTATTGAATTCAGATTATAAAGGGGTTTAAAGAATTAAAAATATTTATTTTATTTATATATTATTCATATTTTTTAAATAATCCCTATTAAAATAATTAACTTTGATATATTATTTTATTCAGTATTTTATTCTATAAATACTTCTCTCCTCACGTATAAATAACCACTCTCCCTCCCCTTGGAAAACCACTCCTCCAAAACTTATCAAATCCAAATATCTTACAAAATACTCTCTTGTAATCCCTTATAAACATTAGGTTTGTTCTGTATTAAACTAAATCCATTAATCAGGGAATTTTGGTGTCGTATAAGAGAAGTAACACTGAGAAAAGATTAAATTTGTATCAACTCTTCTCTTGTTTTCCTTCAATATTCTCTTTTTATCAATCTATTTAAAAAATATATATTTTAGGAAGAATTAGGTGGTATGATAAATGTATATTTATTATTATAACCTATAGTAAAAATATATTTTTTAATTATTTATATTTCTCTCTTTCTTCTTCTTTGAACATTGTTACTATTAACGGTCGGTTAACCACTAACGAGGACGTTTACAAATATTTCCTTATAACCATACTAATGTATGTTAATAATAAATTATATATAACATATAAATTTATAAATATATGTATTTTAATCTTTTTAATTAATTCTACTTATGTATAAATTACCTTTAGAAAAATTAGCAAAATGAAAGAAAAACGGGAAACTTTTAAGGAAAACATGATATCAAAATATTTAACATTTAACAATAGAAATTATGAATCATAATACAATTGTTAAAATTGATAAATAGTGAAAATGGAAATAGTTCAATTCTGGTTCAAATTTTTAATAAACATACTTTTATTATTCAAGAGCCATAAAAAATAAGAAATAAAGATGGATTTAAGGCAAGGGGATTCTCAAACCCAAACTATTTTCTTCGGGTTATTACCTATTTCACATTGATTTCATTATGGATATTACTATAATATCTAAAATATGACCTTTAAATATTATTTCTATTTTATTTTGGGGATATACATATTTATACCCTTCTAAAATTTTTCTAATCTATTTACAATTAGTTTTTAGAAAGTCATCGATATCCAAAACTTCTCTTGAATTATATTGAGTTGTTTCTCATTTAAAATAAAAATAATAATATTTTATACCAATGTATGATCTCCCTTATTTATTTGGGAATACTGAAGTCATTTTTATTAATTATGACAAGTGAAAAAATTTATGAAACTCATTCAATTCCAAGGGTTATTTCATTACTATGCTTATAATCCTTCCATGTGGCATTAAAGATTAATAGCATTTTATGATATGACTGGTGGGCCTAGAATTATATAGCTCTAAAATTCATTGGTTAATTTTATGTATCTTTTGAGATTTTTTATATTATGATTGATCATGATATTATTTTTTCATAATGATGATGTTATGATTTATACCCATATGGTATGCGTGGACTAGATGATAAATTTTTTCACAACTATGTGTGGTATTTGACTACTATGACATGATGTTACAATTTTATTCATATACCACATTCCATGAATTTATTAAATTTTTCCCTCATGACTATTATGATTATACTATTCATATTATTTTATGATTATTATTATTATCAACCATGTTCTATTTATTCATGTCCTTTATTCCTCCTCTTACTAGGCTATTAACTCACCCCTTTATTTTATGTATATACTTAGGTTATTACATGTACTAAGTAGAATGTGAGGTTTCATAGTGATAAAGAATAAGTATTTAAAAAAATATTTATGATTTATAATGTAAAATTGATGTTTGAACCTAATTTTCCCAAGACACTAAACCTTTAGATCCTAGATTTGTAACACTATAATATTATTTAATGGGTTAGAGATCTGCCTTTCATATAATATTTTAAATTATGAAATTTAAACTAACACCTTAGTGATTTGAAACTCTCTTTATGGTAGGAATAATCCTCCATGGTCCATTATTTATCTCATATAAAGATGCATGAATCTTATCCGTCATGGTAGATTAAATCACACCTGGAAAGAGGGAAATTACGTTGCAGACTACCTCACCTCAAATGGAAATTAGATTAATCAATGTACTAATAATAAAATGAGGCTTCGGCCCCAACCTTTAAAAAATTAATTTTAGAAAAAGGCTAAACATATAAATCCAAAAATATATTCCTTTATAGTTAATTTTCTCAAAATATTAAATTATTTCTTCATGATTTGTTGAATTATGTTTTGTCAAAACCATTACTATTTTTTAAAATTGAGGTAACCTGGAGAAACTGGGCCACAAACCAGTGTGAGGTATAATTCAATTATTTTCCAAACAACATTTCAAATTTGATGGGATATTGAGTTCAAAACTCCATGGATATGCTTACCCAATTGTATCAGGCTATAAAATATAATCTAAACCATTTAGAATATCAAACTTCACTAAATAAAAAGAATCTGGATATTGAGCCCTATATTTAAAAATTACTACCAATATTCAGTGGGTATTCTGATCCACTTATTTTTGAATAGTGGGTTAACTCAGTTTATAATATCTTCTTTGTGATCAAATATTCTAATAATGAGAGGGGGACTCTAGCCCGCAATTTTTTTGATGGAGAGTTAGATCAATGGTGTCCATTGCTAAATAACACCAATCTGGAGGATGAAATAGAAGAGATGGAGTAGGAATACATAAAGCTAATATTTCTTAATAGGTATTTCCCTTGAACTCTATAAAAAATACAGAGAGATACTTCCTAAAGATTAAGAAAAAAAGTTTTGGAATCAGTCTCGTCTTACAAGGAAAATCATACATGGCCTGAAAGATACACTGAGGTATTTGTTATCTACAATGATATAAATATAGATAGATTATTTAGTGGTTTAAAAAACCTTAAAATTTATCTAGCTATCTAAGACTTTGGGAGTTACAATGAAGTAGTTTTATGCACTCCTGAAGTAGAAATGGAGTTTGGAAAATGGTCTCGTGGTCATGAAGATAATAATAGAAGAATTGAGTTTCAAGATGGTGGGTCAAATAAAAAAGAAGGGAAGATGATAAAACCATCCACATGTCAGAAATGTGGGAAAAACCTTATTGTAATTTCCTTAAAGGGATGTGGGAATGCATCAAGTGTAGGAGAGGAGGACACCAATCAAATGAATGTCAAAGAGACATGAAGAAGACAACCAACATGATAGGGGAAAAGAAGGCACCTCTTAATTCACCACCCATGGTTAAATTATTCAACTATAAGGAGAAATTTAACTATGTAAGCAAATTCACTAAATCATGAGTTATTGAGGGTATTTAGTGTTAATAACCACCAAAGACAAAGGTTCAAGATGAAGCTTATGCTATCACTAATACTAAACTGGAGCGTGAAAATGAATTCATGCAAGGTACACAACCTATTAACTCAAGAATGAAAAATGATTTATTTGATTTTGGTTCAATTCATTCCTTTATATCCTACATGTTTTCCATGACAATTGAATCGAAAACTCGATACCTTGACATACATATATCTATAAACACACCTAGTGGTATGATTATTGGATTCCAAGTGTTGGACTCTTCCCTTTCTAGCATCTGTGGGAATATTCTTCTAGTGAGTTTTGTAATCCTTCCCCTTGTAGAATTTGACACTATACTGGGCATGGATTAGATCTCATTTTATAGAGAACACTTCAACTATCTGGATAAGGAAAGATATTTCTATAATCCAAACCATAAAATGCTCTAGTAGAAATTTAAGAAAGATCATGATTATCCTCAAGAAAATCCCCCAACTATGTGGGTGATTATACCCTATAAAGATTCATACTATGGCCAGTTGGTTTACTGAAAGGAAAGTATCAACCTTTAGTAAATACCCATTATAAGGAATACACTAATTTATTTCCTAAATAGTTACATGAATTTACACTATATAGTGATAAATAGTTCTCAATAGATCTCATATCTAGTGATAGTCATATCTCAAAATTCCTCAATAGGATATCCCCTATCGAGATGGAGGAGTTAAAGAAGAATCTTTAAGAGCATTTAGAGAAATATTTTCATATGAAATAGTGCATCACCTTGGAATTCACTAGTTGTGTTTGTAAACAAAAATGATGGATCAAGGTGGATATGTATAGATTATCAAGAGATCAATAAGATCACCATAAAAAAGTATCCTTTATCAAGGATTAATGACTTGTTTGATCATCTAAGAGGATATCAGTACTTATCAAAGATGGATCTTCATTCTGGATATCATCATTTGATGGTGAAGAAGGAATATATTTAGAAAACATCATTTCATACAAGGTATGGGAACTATGAGTTCATATTTATACCATTCAGACTTACTAATCCCCTAAATTCTTCATATATTTGATGAATATAGTATTTAGTGACTACCATGAAAACTTTTTGGTTGTTTTTATTTATGATATTTTTATTTAATCAAAGATCAAGGAGGAACACGAAGTGCATTTAAGGATTTTACTTCCAACATTAAGAAAATAGAAAATGTATTACAAGTATTGGAAGTGTTAATTTTAGATGTAGAAAGACACATTCTTAGCGAACATGGTCACAAGTGAGGGAATTTATATAGACCATTCAGAGACAAAGGCATGTGAGGAATGGCCCAGACTCACTAGTGTCATAAAAATCAATATTTTTCTTGGATTATTTTCATAATAATGATGTTTTCTAATAATTTTTTCATGATTTTCTACCTACTAAAAAATTTAATATAGAAAGGGGTAAAGTATGTCTAGAGAGACTAATGTGAGGAAATAATTAAGTAGCTTAATAAGAGGCTAATCACTATTCTTGTACTCACACTACCATCAAGTAGAGAATGTTTTTTTATATACAGTGATTATTAAAAGAAATTATTGGGTTGTGTACTCATGGATAATGAAAAATTCATAGCCTATGCCTCATGAAAATTGTGTTCCATGAGATGAAATAACTAGTGCATGATATGGAGATAGTAATTATGATCTTATCTCTGAAGATTTAGTGGCACTACCTCTTTGGAAAGAATCATGACATATATACCAATCTAAAGACCTTAAAGTATATATTCACATAGAAAGATATCAACATGAATCAAATAATATGGTTTTAGCTAATGAAAGACTATGATTTCTCTTCTCACCACCATCTAGGAAAGAAGAATAGGTGGATACTACTAATAGAATAAAATAACCTAATACACTATCCATGATGTGGATTGAGAAAGATCATATCATCAAGGATATATAAATGATGGATTTAGAAATCATAAAAGTCGGGAATACATCTTACATTTCCAAAATTATTTCCCAAAAATATATCTATGATAAGATTAATGTGGCATAAAGGTATGATCTAGAGATTCAAAAAAAGGGTAAAAAAGTAAAGGAGGGTAATCTTCATGAGTTCCACATAAATTAAGATGGTGTGATTCAGTTTGGAACCAGATATTGTGTACCTTTATCACCTGATATAAACAAGGAGATATTGGATAATTTATATAGATTATATTTCTCCATCCATTCTGGAATCACCAAGATGTACTTTGATCCTTGAGAACACTTCTGGTGGGACAACATGAAGGATTAGATCACTGAGTACACCTCAATGTTCTTGGTATGTTAGTAAGTTAAAGTAGAGTGGTATAATTCCAAGTTAAAGATTCAACATTTCCTATACCCATATGGAAATGGGAGAACATCACTGTGGACTTTGTCACTGGTCACCTGAACATATCCAAAGGATATAATGAAATATGGGTTATGGTGGATCGAATCAAAAAGACTTACCACTTAATTAACATTTGAGAATATTTCTCACTAGAACAACATTCCAAGATATACATAAATAAAGTGGTTATGATACATGGGGAACCACTTTTGATCATCTCTGATCATAGTCCAAGGTTAACATCAAAATTTTGGAGAATCCTTCAACATGATTTGAATACTAAACTGAATTTTAGTATGGCCTATCACACCCAAAATTATGGCCAATATAAATAGAATATTTATACACTCGAGGACATGATGAGAGCCTAATAAATGGAATTTAAAGGATGATGCGATCAGAATCTCTCATTATTTGAGTTATGATACAATAATAACTTCCACCCAAGTGCTCAAATAGATCCATATGAAGTTTTATATGGAATGTGATGTTGAACTCATACTTGTTGGAATGAATTTGGGGAATGAAAGCTACATGGACCTAATATTATAAAAGAGATGACATAGAAGTTTGAATCCATTCAACAAAATATAAAATATTCTCATTGTCAGTAGAAGATATATGTTTAAAACCATCAAAAGGATTTAGTGTTTGAAGTTTAAGACACATTTTTCCTTTGAATATATCCATGGATGAGAGTCATGCAGTTTTTAAGGAAAGGGAACCTTAGTATTAGGTACATTGTCCCATCTGGGATCCTTGATCTCAAAGGATCACTAACTAATTTGTTTTCACCTCTACCAAATATAGATCAAGTTTATGATGTGTTCTACATATCTATCTTGGGGAAGTACATACCCAACCCCTCACTTGTACTGAATTCGGGGGTGGTATAACTAGAGAATGAACTCTTATAAGAGGATTAGTCAGTAAAAATATTGTACCTTATAGGAAAATTCCTACACAATAAGACAACACACCTTATCAAAGTTCTATAGCCAAACCATAAGTATTAAGAGAAAACGTGTGAACTAGAGGAAACAATGAAACATAAGTACACTCACCTATTCTCAATTGAAAATACAATTTGAAATTTTGGGGATGAAATTTATAAAGGGTGGATATTGTAAAAATCAGGATTTTATAAATGATTTGTTTCTTGAAATAAATGTTTTTTAAATTATATAAGTATTATATATATACATTACATAATGAAACCAATAACACTATATTTAATTAATTAAAATAGTTACATTATTCAATGACTAAACCCATTAAATACCAAATATTACAAGGGAAATATAATTTTAGAAAAATATGGTAGGAAAATTTGGATCATCATGATTGGTCAGAATAAACCATTCTACAAACAACATAATGGAAAAGAAAAAAATATATATTAGTAAACGAATCGGAAATATAGAAAATGAAAATATAGATCCTTGGATAAAATTTGAGTGAATATTTAATGAAGTAATATAGTAGTATTTATAGGTTCTAATTTGGCCATTGGAATAATAATGTGACCATTGGAATAGAAACCTGACTGTTGAGAATATAACATGATGGTCAAGAATTGTAACTTGACAGTTGTAATAGTAATTTGACCTCAAAATAATAAAATATAATAAAAATAGTAATTATCAAGAGTAATTTAATTAAAAAATATTATAATTCCATTAAATAAATATCATGATAAAAAAACTCAAAGAAAATATAAGCACATTTTTAAAAAACTTTATTTTAAGGTATTTCATAAAACTACTAATATTTATATTAAAATTTTATATAATCTATGATATTAATTTATTTTTATAAAATTGATGACATTTTTGAAATATTCACATTGAAATTTTTTAAGGGTGATTTTTTTTAAATTTTCTAAAATACTTCAATTTTAGGTGAATAGTTAAAATACAGTTTTTTCTATAACCTGTGTGTCTTGAATTACATAATTCATGATATAATATTAACCTAATTAATTATTTAAATTTAATCTCGACCCAAACATAATAAATTTGATAGATTATTTTTTTAAATATAATAAAATACATATATTTATATATTTATATATTTATATATTTATATATTATAAATAACTTATTATTACCATCCATTAGGTTGGTGATAATGAAGTAATTGGAAACATATTTGTTGGCGGTTAACCAATCATTAACGAGAATGCTGTCAAAATAAGAAGAAATACATAAATATAAATACCAAAAAAATATTATTTTTTATAGCTGGTTAACATAATTAATATAATTCTACCATACTTAATACTTATTTTTATAATATTTTTATTTCAAATAGATTGAGAAAAATATAGGAGAGAAGGAAAATTATAGAAGAGTTGATAAAAACTTGCTCTTTTCTTGGAGTTTCTTCTCTTTTATAATGCTACAAATATTTAATGAATGGAGTTGGTTTACTCTATAACATCCCTAAGGTTGATAATGGAATAAGATAAAGTCTTTTGGTATATATTGTTCTTTTTTAGGTGATAGAGTAGTGGATTTCCAAGGGGAGGGAGAGCGTTTATTTATACTTGAGGAGAGGGGAATTTTTATAATAAAATGTTGAATAAAATACTATATCCAAGGTAAACCTTATAATAGTGATTATTTTGGATATAAAACTTTGATAAGGTGTGTTGTCTTATTGTGTAGGAATTTTTCTATAAGGTACAATATTTTTACTGACTACTCCTCTTATAAGAGTTCATTCTCTAGTTGTACCACCTCCAAATTCAATACAAGCGAGGGGTTGGGTATGTACTTCCCCAAGATAGATATGTAGTATTTAACTAATATGACACGATGTTTAATTTTTATGCATAGGCCACATTCCATACCTTTATTAAATGTTTCCCTTGTGATTATGATGATGATATTATTCTTATGATATGATGATTGTGATTATGCTCACCCATGTTCTATTAATTCATGTCCATAATTCTACCTCTTAATGGGATATTAGTTTATCCATTTATTTGTTATATATCCTCAAGTGATTAAATTTACTAAAAATAAAATGATATTTTATATGGATAAATAATAAAGATTTTAATAAATTCTTATGTTTTATTATTTATAATTAATTTATTATCATAACTTTTCCAAGATACTAAACCTTTAGATCCTAGATTTGTAACATTGTTATGTTGTTTATCTTAAAAATGATGTAATAGTCATGTATGAAAAATTTGGATTGATATAAACACCAGGTGTGAAACCAAATACATGGATTAATAAGGTAATATCTAAGTATATGGTGGTTGAAAACATTTCTCTAAATTCATCAAAGATTACTTGTGCATAGATCATTGATAGTGTATTGACCTCCCATATGATGAGAAATAAGGATCCATACACAAGAATAAAGAACGATAATTAGGGTATATTACAATTTTCCAATGATAAAGTCCCTAGGATTATTGGATTTTGTAGTGTAAAATTCATAGGAAAATATATGAGATATGAAAAGGTATTTATTGATGAAGGTATCAATCAAAACATGTGTAGTTTCAGTTAATTGTGTTTCTCAGGTCATGCAATATTATTTAATAATAATTTGTGTATCATCAATGGAAAAGATGGTGTAGTAATGATTCACTAGAAACACATGAAGGGAAATCACTACCTTGTGAGTGGAAAAGAATATTCTTACTATTTAAGGAAGAAGTGTACATGTTGTGGAATAAAAATCTTGGTCATTTTATATAACCATCCATGGAATATTTGGTGAAAATTGATGGAGCTTACAATCTCCCTAAGCTATCCTGTGATCATTGTAACAAGTAAAATGCTTGAAAAAATAATATTACTATAAAATAATTATAATGAAAAATAATAAATATTGATAAGAATGTTTTAATTGTAAGATATTGATTTTTATGGACATATCTCATGAAGATCTATTGATGGGAAGAGATACTATATTTTGTTCATTGATGATTACAGTGGGATGGCATAGATATTCATCATTAACCATAAGTCCTAGGAGTTTAGTTTTGTAACCCAATATCAGAGGAAGGATGAAAGTTTTATTAGATAGAAAATATTAATGTTATTAACCGATAATGGTATGGAGTTCACAAACATCCAAGTAGAGGATTATCTAGAAAAGCATGGGATAAGGAACCAAGACTCAATATAGATACCTCTTTAAAAAATAGGGTGGTTAAGAGAATAAAATATATCATAAACACCATGGATAGATCAATTCTTATTGAGAAAGGTATATAAGAATTTTTTTAAAGAAGTAGTATTGAAATCACTCTATATTTTTTACAGAGAATTGTTGTGTTTAAGGGAAGTGAAGACTCCATGTGAGATTTGGAATGGAAAAGTATCAAATATTAAAGTATATTCTTGTCTTTAGAATTAAATGTATCATTCTCAATATGGAGAAACATAGGAAGTTTAAATCCTATGGAGATAAATGGATATTGCTTGGATACTCTAGAAAAAATGAATCATATAAATGATGTAATAAGTGGAAAGTAAAGGTTATAGAGAGAAATGATGTTGTTTTTTTAGAGAATGACTATATTAATTAGTAAATCATTGAACATTTTTTTTGGAGGATATTGATTAAGATGTGACTAGATCAGGGGGAATGAAAGTGACTAAAGTTGATTTAGAAGAAGATACTGAGTATGAGAAGGATTAAATTAGATCTATTTTCATTCAAGAGTATAATAGGTGACCTGTAATAGATAAATATAATATCATCAATAATCAAACAATGCTATTGTAGATAAGGGGAATAAAGTCACTACATGAGACAAATTTCCTATCAAAAATAGATCCAAATCATTTTAATTATATTTAAAATAATATAATTAGGTTTATTTGATAAATTATGTGCTTGAAAAAATCAAGAAGAATCATAAATGGGAAATTATTTTGAGGTCGGTAGATAATAATTCCATCTATACTAAATGGGTATTCAAAGAAAAAATGGATAAAGAATGCATGGTTATTAGAAATAAATCATGACTAGTGTACAATTGATACTCCCAGATTGAGAGAATCTATAAAGATGAGAAATTTTCACCTTTTTTAAGGTTAGATAATATTTGAATATTCTTATCCATAATATTAAAATAAAAATTCAAGGTTTTCTAGATATGTATCAAATTCACATTTATGAATATAGTTATTAAGGAATTGGTGTTAATCAAACAACTTTATGGATTTCCATGAAGATGAAAAAAAAATTGTTGGCTATAGAAATTTTTATATGGGTTGAAGCATGCACCATGATTATGGTATTCATGACTTGATCAATACTTGATTAATCTTGGTTTCTGGTGTGTTGGAGTTGATTGTAATACCTATGTAAATAAATATATTAATTAATTTTTTATGGTGTTGGTGTATGTTTGAGACATAATTTTTTATATATTGAATGAAGTGATGTGGAATTATTTTACGGAGTATATGGAATTTTATTTTGAAATTCCAAAGATTGTTGAACTGGTGTTTTAACTTTGTCTTCATGTGATGAAAGGATGGTATGATGTATTCATTGCACAATCAAAATGTTCCATATATGTTCTAAAAATATTTAGAATAGAATATTCCAAGGAGATTAAAACTATGTTTTTTATTGGGATGAAACTATCAAGGGATGGTGAAGGAAGAGTGGTCAATTCCATAGAATACAAGTAGATTATTGGGAGATTATTATATATAATAGTAACACGACCTGATATATTTTTTTCCACATTTCAATAGGTACAATATTAAAGTAATCCCAAGTCAATCTACATACATTTAGTGAAATTAATACTATGTTATATCAAAGGAATGGTGGATTTTGGTTTACTATATAATGAAAAATCTCAATAAGAGTTATTGGGATATATATATTCAGATTAGGACAGTTCATTAGATGAAAAAAATGGGTATTTTATTCAATCTTGATAGATTGTGTATTTATTTCCTGAGTAAGAAACATGATTTTATTTCTTTGAGCACCACATAAGCCGAATATATTGTAACAAATCAAGCTTACACATAGTTACTATGTAGGAAGCAACAACTTAGTGATATTGGTATTGATGTGTGGCCTAAAATTAGAATCTATTATGATAATTCGAGTGCTATAAATATTAGTAAAAATAAATTCCATCACTCAAGGACTAAACACATTGAAATAAAGTATATTTTTTTCAAGGATAATTTGAATCATAGGATGGTGAAGTTGGAGTTTGTGCCAACAAAACTAATAGTTTAAAACATTTTTTCAAAGGCCTTACTTAAAGAATCATTTTAAAGGAACAATCTCACTAAATGAGTCTAGTTGAACCCCAAAACCTATGTGGTGTGGATACGGAACCCCATTTCTCTGAGGTATGATATGGTGTTCTTATGTGTTGTCCTATCTTTATTCCCCTATTATAGAACATAATAGATTGGCCTTTGGGTTTTTTGAACAAGAGGGATAATATAAGGGAAAGGGTTAAGAGATGATGTTGAATTAGGCAGAGAAAGGACTCATGGAAATCTTTAAAACATGATTATGTTGAAAATGTTCATTCAATGAAGATATATAATGAAAATTTTACACATGAGTTCATGAAAAAAGTAATTACCTAGTAGTTTTAAAGAATTGGTCTTCTCAAGAGCTTCTCTATATGAAATAATGTTTGAACTATTTGTATCACAACAATTATCAATTTAATGTCTAGGATTTTTCTTTTATTATTTTTAAAAATTATATGGAATTGTTTCGAGACCGGGCGCGAAGACGGCACATCATTCCGAGGTCTAGTGAGCCCAGAATGGTGGTTTAAACTTTTTTTTAAGTTAAGTGAGTCGGCACTTGTGCGCGGTTGTGGAAGCTTCCAAACAGATGCCCGGATTAAAAATCTGAGGGCACCGTTGTGTCCAGGGTGACGACTTTACCTAAGAACGAGCCTAACCTCGACCAGCGCGGGTTGATGGAAAAAGTTAATTTTTGGACATTTTTTGTAAAATGAAAATAAAATAAATAGCTAAATGTTTATTTTATTTTTATGGAAACATTCGCTGCAGTGCAGCAATAGGGCAGTTGTTTCAGTCATTAATGTCATGTCATAATGACTCAGAAATAGAAACATTGCCTCATTAATACCGCAGCGTATCTTAAATTCCAATCATGTTTCCCTTTTTAATGGGTTAAGCGATTGGTGGTTGTTGATGAACTTTTGGGAGAAATCACTGGAGGATCCACGGAGTGCTGGAGAGAACCCTCAACGGTGAACGATGATGGATCAGAGTTGAGAATTGTTGCGCCAATGATGTTGAAGGATCTCGACGATGGCGGCAGCGCGACACCTTCATCGGCGATCGATCACAGTTGAGGTAGGGGTTTGTTAATTGAATTCTTTTCCCTGTTTTTGATTTTTAAACGAAGAACGTGGATCAACAACGAACAAGTTGATCTGCGGATTCATTCATTCTTGCAGGAGGGTTTTATTGGGATGATTCAGGGAATTAATCAATTTTGTTTTGTTATTGTTGATTATTTCTCCATTTAAGCCTGCTAACGGGAGCGGATCAACGTCGTGACGAACGACGGCGGGGGTTCATTCCTCACTTTGTTTATTGGATTTCTTTCCCCCTTTCTTTTCTCGCGTGTTCTTCGTGTTCTTCGTGGGGAAACGAAAAACGAATCGTTGAGCATCCGTTCCATGACGCAACGATCCCAAATCGAAGGTTCGACACCGCAATGACCTTGCAGAGGTGAGACGACAATGGCGGACGACGAATCGGACTGAATCGGGAAGGACTGTTCTTCGAGCGTTCTTCGTGCGGGAGGATCCAATCATGTTTTCAGAACCGATCGGAGGTCCGAAAACATCGGGAGCAGCTTCGTGGTGTCGGGTCAACCAATACCTGGAAGTTTCACGGTGATCGGACGGCTGAATCGACGAACGGATCATCACTGGAGGTGCAACAGCGGAAGTCTATGTTTCTGGAAATTTCTAGAATACACGGCGTGTACTTCTGAAGAGCACATCATGTAGTAATGGCGGCGGCTAGGGTTTCGGGGGTCAGAGAGGAATCACACGGCATGTGACCCTGGTCACACGGCATGTTGGACTTTCCCGAATCTCGGCGTGTATTTTGGGAAGTACATGGACATGGGATGATCTACACGGCTTTAGAACACGGCATGTACAGCATAGCAGAGGCGGCTACACAGGATTCGGCATGTATCCAGGGGGGTACACAGACATGGGATGGATTAAACGACCGTGTACTCCATCACACAGCCAAGTGAGGCTAGTAACGCGGGTCACCCCATGTACCGATTGCACGGGTTAGAGTACACGGGTTGAAGACCGTGTACGGGCACATGGCCAGCATACACAGAGTCGATCCCAGGCACTCAGACATGGTGTGTACAGAGTACTACACGCCTTGTACTAACTCTTCTACATGACTAGCCTTATGAGATGGGTCGTTGTACATGGGAAGTACCCGGGGTCAGACAATAGGGCGTGTAACTTTTCTACACGCTGTGTAATTTTTGGAAAACAGCATAGTCCTCTTGTTCACCGTATCTTGGACATCTTTAGTTTGGGTTAGTGCCCCTTCTTCTCATTCCCCTGAAGGTCAGGCATCATTTCCTCACACAGAAGTATGATCCCATCATCAGGACTTTCTGTGATAGAGTCAGGAATCCATCTGAGAGGCCCGGATTGAGATCCTCTATCCATTCCCGACCCTAGGTAGAGTCAGGCATCGACGTGACTAAATCTACCGGGCGTTGATCCTCTACCTAGATAGTGTATCACCTAACTTGTAACATCTCGACCCCAGTTACCCAAAGTCTGTGAATTATTACATAACATTGGCATGATCACAAAAGATCAAGTCTCGAAAGACCGATTAGTTTAGTAGCCTTGGAATCACTAGATACATTCATAAAGTTTACATTACATCATAAAGTTAAAAACTACAACAACATCTTGTTTCCATATACGACACTCATATCCTCATACTATCCTTATAGGTCATTCATAAAATACTTCTTCACATCCTGGGAAAAATAAAACATAGAAATGGGTGAGCTCATATGCTTAGTAAGGATAACAATATAGCAGAAACTTTCATAAATAAGCATAAACATTTAAGGAAATGTATAACTAAAACAAAATCCTTTTAAACTAGAACTTCAACATAATATGGCAAAGATAAAATGAAATAATTCCATTTACTTTTTCACATGTATATTCTACTAATAGAATAATCACATGTAATATCAATAACCACTTTCATAATGATGGAATGCATAATGTCAGACTATCATAACCACATAGTCAAGGCCTCATGCTAAGACTACAAATAAGATTTTTTCAAGGCCTTATGCCAAGACACTAGTTTGTCTCATGAGACCTACCGATGCATCGAGGATCTATAGTAGGCTCCACCCGTCACTTAATAAGTCCAATGCATTCCTCATATGAAAAGTTTGAAACATAACATAAACATTCATATTAAAACTAGCATACGAAATGTCAATACTTTATCCACAAACCATGAATGGTATAAAAATAGCACATCCACAGTCAAACATAACTCATTCAATACAATATGGAAGGTTTTATTGTAACAGATTAACCTCATTCGAGAATAATGAAGGATATCGACATAGATTAATATAATCATCAAACTATTGAGATAAATATCCCCCTTTTTCTTGAAAACATTTAAAAGTCACACTATTAGTCAAGAAGCCATTTAAAATAGATTTTTGAATAAAAGTGTCCCATACCACTTTGAAACTTTTAATAGGAGTTTTAATTTTAAAACTTTAATGTCCATGTAAATAAATCTTTAAAACCATTTTTAAAACATGGACATTAATGAGAAATATTTAGAATAATAAATCTTTAAAACATTTAAAATGATATTTTAGTTAGAGTTACTAACCAAATGAGTGATACTTGAATACAAATAATTGAGGTAATCAAAACATTTTAATATCATGAGAATAAAGGTATTCATGATATACTATGTCAAAGTACATTATATACACCATATAAAAGTGATTTGGTGTATAACAACAAAGAAGTCTCAATGGAATGTAAATTGAGATGAAATCTCTTATAAAGACTGTATCATTAGGTTAAGGGTAGATGAACGACATAATTATGTTTGAAAGATATAAATACACTCAATATGATTGGATATTCATTGTAAATCAATCTGAGGACATTCACACATATTCTTGTAAAAACAACACCAATGAATTGGATTCTTAACTCAACAAATGGAGATTCAGTTAAAATTACTCTTATCAAGTTCATATCGATGACTTGAGAATTTATTAAAGGAGTGATTATGTGTATCAAAATTATATCCATAGAAAGGGGAGTGGAAATTATGATATAATCAAATGAATATTGATTCCACACATAATCTTGGAGTAAAATAATCAATGAAGTATGCATAAAGCCGAATGAGTGGAAATTGAAATTTCAAATTCCCTTATTGATTTGGTAACTTACAAAACATACACCCATGAAAGAAGGATAATACAATGATGATGTAAATATCCATAAATTAAAGTATATTACACAATTAATACAATCATGGTCAGTACACACACCACATGCAATAAATAAGTGGTGAACAATGGAAATCTCATAGAATTAAAAGTGAGATAAGAAACCACTTACTTTGTACATTTTCCTTGGTCAAGGGTAGGTTAACCTCCTTTATAATGGTTAAATAATTGTTATTTAATTATAAAAAAAATCATATACATTAATATTATATCATATATGATCTTTTAACATTGATTTATTGATGATATCTTAGTATTTTCGTCGTTTCAGGTGTTAACAGATTCATTTTGATTTATATTCTTTGTTATGTGAGCCATATTTGTTATGGATGGTATATTTCTTATTCATATCCAGAATGATATCATGTATCTAAAAATTATTTTTAATCATCAAATGAAATTTAGTCTTTAATGGATATGATGGGGAATGAATCTCATCTCGTTCGTGGAGACGGTAATCTGTACGTACGCACGAGCGAAAATATCATTATTTTGATATTAAAATAATATATAATTGGATGGTATGTCATATATAAAGAATAATTACCATGTTATATTTATTATTTAAATTAATTACACATCATTATTATACCCATCCAAATAATAATATATTGAATAACAATTACACCACGACGTGGAGACGGTAGGTCGTACGTACGCACGCATGGTGAAATGTCATTCAAAGGATTGATAAAATACTTAATATGGTTGTACCATATTTATAATAACATCATAGTATATAGAAGATACTGGAGTTATTATTTTAGAATGGAAATAACAAAGAAAGAAGAAGTGGAAGAAGAAAGGAACTTGAAAGAGGGTGGTGAAATCATTACCTCTTCTTCGGGTTCTTCCTTTTGATTTGATCAAAAGGGCTCCTTAAGATGGATTTATGACCAAAGGAGGGCCTCTAGAATTAATTTATTGAAGTTGAGAGGATATTTCGTCAGGAGTTGGCTGAGACAAAAGGCTTTGAAGGTGTGAATTAGTGAGAAGGGTGAGTGCCCTTTTATAAGAGGGGTGAGGGGCACCTTAGAAAAATGTAGAAATATTATTTTATAATAAATTACTATTCGGTTTCTAATGGCTCCAAAGTGGATTAATTAAAGGTTAAGGTGGTTATAGGTCGCAAACAACTCAACCAATATGTTTTAGATAGGTTTGGGTCACTTTATTAACCTTATATTTTATTTTTAACTCTTAGTTAATTAGTTTGACATTAACCTTGTCACTTTGTATTTTTATATTATATGGTTAATAAACTTATTATAAACTTCCAAGAGAAATCCAAGTGGTACATTAATAATACACCTATCATTATATAAGTAATTTGGCCGAACCTTATATTTTTAGGAATATAATATCAATTAATAATATAATATTTTTTTAAAAAACTCATTTATGTTAATTTTGACAATATTCAATAATTGATTTTTAATTAAAGTATTAAAAACTTTTTTAATTCAAAAAAAATCATTTAAGCAATATTAACATGTCATATTAACCAATAAAATTCTTTTATGTTATAAAAACTTTTAAATTATATTTATTTTAACATTTATAATACCAATTATTTGATTCTTTCATTAATAAGGAAAATATTGCATCATTATTGTGTCATAAATATATTTAATTATTAAATGTATAAAAATTATAAATAAAATACCATTATTTAGGAAATATTTTTATCTTTCTAAATAATATTTATATTCGAACATATAAAATATATAACCCTATGTAAAAATTGTTTTTCTAAAAGATATATGCTTATGTCATTTTTGTATTTACTTTAACTTAATTAATATAAAGTGTCATTATCACTTACAAGTGGATCCATGGGGTCCCAAAATCGACCCAAAGATGTCCATGGTCAGACATGTATCAACCAATAGGTTTAGGACATGTTTTAGGGTAAATTAATATTATTATAATATTTTTTTTTACCCTTATTTACCAGATTTACCCTTTAACCATGGTAAATAAAATATTTACCGAAGTAATTATTCAAAATGTCTAAAAATAATAGTTACCTATTTACACAATTTGGACATCCTGATTCCAAATATGGAATCCATTTTTCCAAATTCAAAACACGTAAGTGGCAGAAATTAATTTAAAATTAATTCCCGCTGTCAAAACAAAAAGCGTGTTTTTAAGAAATAATAACTATCAAAAGATTGACACTTGTTTATGTCTGGTTTAAATTTGAAATTACATCCAATGAACAAAATTATATTAAATGGTAAAAATATATTCCAAATATACTTTAAAACCACTAAAATTCATAATTTATCACTATTAATTATTTCTATTAAAAAAGTTGTTTTTAATTAAAATTTAGTAATTTTCACTATTCATAAAAATATAAAAGTTATCAGAAAAGTACCAAAAATTCACCCTAAGATAATTTTGATATTATGAATCCAAAAATAAACTCCATTTTGAAAGATAAAATTTATAAATTTTCAAAAAGTAGGTATTACTATTTATAACTGCTAGTTTGATTGGTTGTGGTGTGTGTTAGAACTCGAAGTTGTGTAAAACACATGCTACTATATTATTCAAAGAGAATCGTACCATGGAAGCTTGGGGTGTTACATAACTAGTGAATCTGGATGAGTCGCAGTATCATCCGTGGTCCTGGCAGTGATCCTCATCTGTGTATCATGATCTTTCCCACTCATGAGTGTGTCTCCCGTAATGAGTGCTTCTATCTACCAGAAATCTTCCCACTCAAGAGTGTGTCTCCCGTAATGAGTGTGACTACCTCTCGTGATGGTTCCTGACAAACAGTACTTCCCAGATGGACGTCATCATAGCTATGAGACTCGTGGAGTGTGTTCTCCCGGAATGAGTGCATCGCGGAATCTTCGAATTGAATCCCTACCGGGGGTATGCAGTTGTGTGACCTGTCTCTAGACCATGGGTCTAGGTTTGGAGTATATCTAGTTTGTTTTATATGTTTTGTAGACATACACTGTGCATAGCTGACTGTACCTTTACTTTGTGTATTGTTTTGTGGTTTTCTGGGTCCTCTACTGAGTATTGTTATACTCACCCCTGCACGGGCTTTGCCCGCACGTCTGGTATCTTGTGCAGACGAGCAGCCTTTTGACAGAGTCCAGGGCGGACTAGGACAGGACCGAGATTTCTGAGTTCCCTACAGGCCGAGGTATTCCTACGGTGACGAGTAGCAGTCCCAGTACCTTTTGTGTTAACAGGATGGACTTTACAGTTTTCAGACTCTTGTTTTTGGTGGGCTTGTATTCTAGCCCAGTTTACTTTTTATTACTCTACCTTTCATTGTACTCTGTTGGTTGGGTTTAGTTGTATGCATGTATTTTTGTTCCTTAGTGGTTTTTACATTTCAGCATTGTGGGCTTGGAGATGTGTGTGTGTGTACAGGTACATAGGCAATGCCTCCCATGTTAGTAATATGCCTACTCGGTGCTAGTCACCAGCCCCTGCCCTTTTGGAGGCGGGCTTGGGAATTCACGATGTGGTCCCCATTGGGATAGGTCATGACAGAGTGGTATCAGAGGTGGTCGGTTCTACCTTAGGACCAAGAGTCTATGAGTTTGGTTTGGGGCAACAGTGTTGAGTGTTTCGGGTTCGGCTTTCAGGCCAAAGACTCCAGTGTTGGTGCGGCGGCCGAAGTATCCATACACCAGGACTCTGATAACCTGGTTTTCGACTCGGTACATGAAAACATGGGTTTCTAGGAAATAAAATGTATGTGCATCATATAGGAATGGTCTGTGTTTTCCATGTCCTTTGTGTCAGCTATCCAGATATACTCTTTGACCATGGTACATATTGTTTCCTTACAGGATGCCTCCGCGATGCATACCCGCTAGGATTTAGCAGCACGATCACGAGGATGACCCCCTCAGTGATGAGGCTTCGATACTGGGACAAGTTCCCCAGGTGTTTCCACCAGGTGGTGCACTAGTTATGCCAACACCAGTGGAGAATCCAGTGGTACCTGCAATACCGACCGGTGAGGAGTGCAGGCTTAGCGCGCTCCATGAGTTCCAGAGACAGAGACCTCTCGGGTTCCGAGGCGAGCCCAACCCTCAGGCGGCTGAGGACTAGCTTGAGGCGGTGACTAGATTTTTCCATCTAGTGAGGACACCAGCAGACCAGATGGAGATCCTAGGAGCAAGCCATCTTTAGGGTTCGGCGGGATGATGGTGGAGTCTGACCACACAGACTCATGACGAGGAGACTCTTTCATGGACGGAGTTTGAGTGACTCTTCAGGGAGGAGTTATCTCCGGTTACACTGAGAGTTGTACGCATCCAGAAGCTTCTTTATCTCCAGTAAGGCAGTATGTTGGTAGCTTACTATTCATCGAGGTTCACCAACCTCGCCAGGTACTCGATGGATATGGTCAGGGATCAGTACTTCAGAGCTCGGACCTTTGAGCGAGGTCTATGAAGAGACATAAGAGCTAGTGTCGTACCTCTATGCATATCAACTTATGCTGGAGTGCTCGAGCGGGCCTTGGTGATCGAGAGATTCTTGGTAGAGCAGAGACAGCCGCCGACAGTCAGCAGCAGGCAGACAGGTGCAGAGACCTCAGCAGCAGGGAGCCGACATCAGCCACAGGGATCTGAACATGGGAAACATCATAGGAGGACCCAAGACAGGGGATCGACAGTCCAGTTCTCTTAGGCTAGATCCAGTCATCCTAGGGAGAAGCACTGTTATGCATGAGACGGTAGGGGACATCTCGCTAGAGATTACCCGACCCATCGAGCTGCTGACAAGGAAGCGGTGGATGGACCACCGAGGCAGAAGCAGAGAACGGAACGTGCAGACCCACCAGGTGGCGGACGTGGTAGAGGAGCAAGGAGAGATGCAGATGGTGGAAGACGCTTCGACATACTTCCACCACCACCCCCAGGAGGTCCGCACTAGGATCAGGGAGCTGGGGAACAGGGGCGGGGATAGCTGCATGTGGTCAAGGCATACGACCCAGGGACTCTAGGGATGATTCAAAGTACGATATGTGTCTTCTCTACCTTAGTTTCCATGCTTATAGACAAAGGTTCCAGTCATTCCTTCATAGCCACATGTCTTTCACAAAACCTCAAGATTCCGGTAGAACCGTTGACTCGATCCTTACATTTGGAGACACTTATGGGAGGAGACTCGACGATCACGCACCTTTGCAGACAGTGTGATCTTACCCTTGGAGGTGAGAGTTTCAGTTGAACCTCTTTGTGGTAGTGTCAAGGCCTTACGATTTCATTCTCAGTATGGATTGGTTATCTTCGGTCCATGCCCAGATTGACTGTTTTAGGCAAAGAGTGTGGTGTGTCCACCGTGATGGAACGAGGTTTTCCTTTGTTGGAGAAAAGGAAACCCAAGCAGCACATAATGGGATTATCCACAGGTGGGTGCAACCAATCGCTCATGAGTTGGTTAGCCTTTCCCTTGGAGTAGTGGATGTTGTGAGCCCCTAGTTCCCAGCAGTAGTGGCAGAGTACGAGGACGTCTTTCCCAAAGATGTTTCATTATTACCTCCCCACCGGGAGATCGACTTCTACATTGACTTACACCCCGGGATGGCATCGATTTCCTCATCAGCATATCATATGGATCCCATATAGCTTCACGAGATGAGGGTGCAGTTGGAGGATTTGCAGATCAAGGGTTTTGTGAGACCCAGTGTCTCACCCTGGGCGACCCCAATCTTGTTTTCCAAGAAGGCAGACAGGAGTCTGAGGTTGTGCGTGGATTACCGGCACCTGAACCAAGTGACGGTGAAGAACAAGTATCCACTGCCAAGAATCGATGACCTCTTTGATCAGCTAAGAGGGGCACAGTGGTTCTAGAAGGTTGACCTTCAATCAGGCTATCACCATCTATGAGTGTAGGATGAGGATATACCGAAGACAAATTTCAGATGCCGCTACGGTCAATATGAGTACTTGGTAATGAATTTTTGCATGACGAACGCCCCTATATTGTTCATGGGATTGATGAACCGGATCATCTAGCCATACTTGGACCGGTTCTTAGTGGCCTTCATCGATGAAATCCTTGTGTACTCAGCGTCAGAGGAGGAGCACGCAAGACATCGGCGGATGGTTCTAGATGTACTCCAGGAGCACCATCTTTATGGGAAGCACTCGAAGTGAAAGTTATGGATTCAGGAGGTACACTTTCTGGGACATGTCATCTCAGCATATGGAGTAGTTGTAGACCCAGCCAAGGTAGAGGCTGTGTTAGCATGGGAGCCACCTTGGAGCGTGACGGAGGTGCGGAGCTTCCTTGGGTTGGTAGGATATTATCGGAGATTCATTCATGATTTCTATCAGATATCAGCACCAATTATGGCCTTGACCAGGAAGGGGAAACCATTCATATGGACGGTGAAGTGCCAACAAGCTTTTGAGTAGCTGAGACAGAGTTTGACGAGCACCCCAGTATTGAGATTTTCGGAGGAGGGTGTCGATTACGTAGTTTTCTGCGATGCATCAGGGAATGGGCTCGACTGTTTCCTAATGCAGTGGCATGTAGTGATTGCTTATGGTTCGCTATAGCTTAGGCCACATGAGTAGAACTATGTGACCCATGATCTCGAGTTGGCAGTGGTGGTCTTCGCATTGAAGATGTGGCGACACTACCTGATGGGAGAGCGATTTATCATCTACTCTGACCACAAGAGCCTCAGGTATATCTTTTCACAGAAAGATCTAAATCTTCGGCAGAGACGATGGCTAGAGTTCCTCCAGGACTATGATTTTGAGATCATCTATACTCTTGAAAAGGGGAACAAGGTGGCGGATGCTCTTAGCATAAGGTCGAGATCACAACTGTTGAGTGAGGTGACACAGCAGTTAGTCGCGTTGCAGTTATTCTTCATGGATGTAGAGGATATAGCTTACCTACAGTCAATGGTTTTCACCCCTCCACTCTTATAGCGAGTTAGGGAGGCACATCTTGGGGATGTCGACTGTGTGGCTTTACGTGCTCATTTATCCACAGGACATGCTCCTGATGGATATTCACAAGGTGGGGAGCACGTACTTCTTTTCAGAGGATGAACTATTGTACCAGTGGAATTACAGGAGGAGGTCCTGAGGGAGTTTCATACATCCACTTTGGCGGTACATCCTGGGGTGGAAAAGATGTACCAGGATCTTTGATGATAGTTCTGGTGGTCAGGCATAAAGAAACCAGTAGCGGAGTTCGTTTCTCGATGCCTCACATGCAGCAGGTGAAGGCTGAGCACCAGGTTCCAGCAGGATTAGCTCACCCCCTGGAAGTTCCAGAGTGGAAGTGGGAGGGAATATCGATGGACTTTGTGACAGGCTTACCACGGACATCCAAGGGGCATGATTCCATCTGGGTGATCGTTGACCGACTCACCAAGTCGGCCCACTTCCTAGCTATCAGGGAGTAGAGTTCCGTAGAGAGCTTGGGACACCTCTATATGCAGGATATAGTTTGGCTTCATGGCGTCCCCTAGACTATAGTCTCAAATAGAGATTCCCTCTTCACATCTCGGTTGTGGAAGGGATTGTAGGAGGATTTTGGGACTCAGCTATGTTTGAGCACAGCGTTTCATCCTCAGACTGATGGTCAGATAGAGAGGACCATTTAAGTTATGGAGGATATGCTACGAGCTTGTATCTTGGACTTTGGTCATAGTTGGGAGGACCACTTACCACTGGTGGAGTTTGCGTACAACAACATCTACCACTCCACCATTGGTATGGAACCATTCGAGGCCTTGTACGAGAGACCCTGCCGATCACCGCTTTTCTGGACCAACCCCGGAGAATCAGCACTCATGGGTCTAGAGTTGGTGTGAGATACCACAGAGAAGGTGCAGATCATCTGAGAGTGGATGAAGACTGCACAGAGCCGGCAGAAGTCCTATGCTGACCAATGACGGAGGCCTCTGGAGTTCGAAGAGGGAGACCATGTCTTTCTTCGGGTCTCACCTCGATGAGGGTTATGGAGATTTGGCCGAGGCGGAAATCTATCTCTAAGGTTCATCGGACCCTTACAGATACTGTGTAGAGTTGGCGAGGTGGTGTACCACCTTGCTCTACTGCCACGGTTTCATCGGGTACATGATTTCTTCCACGTGTCGTAGCTGAGGAGGTACGTGCATGACCCGTCGCACGTCATTGACTGGGGTGAGCTAGACATCGAGGATGGAGCGACCTTTGTTGAGTACCTAGTGGAGATTGTGGATTGGCAGGAGAGGATTTTTTGTGGGTGATCGATTCCCTTGGTGCACGTCCGGTGGCAACACGAGAATCTTCAGGAGAGCACGTGGGAGCGGGGGGTCTAGATTTGTGCCCAGTACCCTCATCTTTTTGGGTACCCTTTGTTTTGGCTTTTCGAGGACGTAAAGCCCCAATGTGGGGAGAATGTAATGTCTCGGATTTTCCATGTATTATTTTTAAAAATTATATAGAATTATTTAGAGACAGGGCGCGAAGACGGAACATCATTCTAAGGTCCAGTGAGCCCAGAATGGTGGTTTGAACTTTTTTTTATGTTAAGTGAGTCTGCACTTGTGAGCGGTTGTGGCAGTTTCCAAACGGATGCCCGGATTAAAAATATAAGGGCACCGTTGCATCTAGGGCGACGACATTACCTAAGAATGAGCCTAACCTTGACCGGCGCGGGTCGAGGGAAAAAGTTAATTTTTGGACGTTTTTAGTAAAATGAAAATAAAATAAATTGCTAAATGTTTATTTTATTTTTATGGAAACATCTACTGCAGCGCAGCAACAGGGTAGCTGTTTCTGTCATTAATGTCATGTCATAATGGATTATAAATAGTAACGTTGTCTCATTAATACCGCAGCGTATCTTAAATTCCAATCATGTTTCCCTTTTTAATGGGTTAAGCGATTGGTGGTTGTTGAAGAAATTTTGGGAGAAATCGCTGGAGGATCCGTGGAGCGATGGAGCAAACCCTCAACAGCGAATGACGATGGATTGGAGTTGAGAATCATTGCACCAACGACATTGAAGGATCTCAACGATGGCGGTAGCACAACACCTTCATCGGCGATCGATCACAGTGGAGGTAGGAGTTTCTTATTTGAATTATTTTACCCGTTTTTGATTTTTAAACAACGAACGTGGATCAACCACGAACAATTTGATCCGTAGGTTCGTTCGTTCTTGCGGGAGGGTTTTATCGGGATGATTCGGGGAATTAATCCATGTTGTTTTTTTATTGTTGATTCTTTCTCCGTTTAAGCCTGCTGATGGGAGCGGATCAACATTGTGACGAACGATGGCGGGGGTCCATTCCTCACTTTGTTTATTGGATTTATTTCCCCCTTTAATTCCTCACACATTCTTCATGTTCTTCATGGGGCGACAAACAACGGATCGTTGTGCATCCGTTCCGCGACGCAACGATCCCAAATCGAAGGTTCGACATCACAATGACCTTGCAGAGGTACGACAACAATGGTAGATGACGAATCTGACCAAATCGGGAAGGACTGTTCTTTGAGTGTTCTTCACGCGGGAGGATCCAATCATGTTTTCGGAGCCAATCGGAGGTCTGAAAACATCAGGAAAAGCTTTGTGGTGTCGGTGCGACCAAGACCTGGAAGTTTTGCAGCGATCGAATGGCCGGATTGACAAATGGATCATCACCGAAGGCGCGACGGCAGAAGTCCGTGTTTCTGGAAATTTCCAGAATACACGGCATGTACTTCCGAAGATAACGCCATGTAGTAATGGCAGCAGCTAGGGTTTCGGGGGTCAGAGAGGAGTCCCACGGTGTGTGACCCTGGTCACACGGCATGTTGGACTTTCCCAAAGCTCTTTGTGTATTTTGGGAAGTACACGGACATGGGATGATCTACACGGCTTCAGAACACGGTGTGTACAGCATAGTAGAGGCGGCTACGCAGAACTCGGCGTGTATCCAGGGGGTACACGGACACGAGATGGATTACACGGCCGTGTACTCCATCACACGGCCAAGTGAGGCCAGTAACGCAGGTCACCCCGTGTACCGATTGCACGGGTTAGAGTACATGGGTTGAAGACTGTGTACGGGAACATGGCCAGCGTACACAGAGCTGATCCCAGGAACTCGGACACGGCATGTACACAGTACTGCATGTCATGTACTAACTCTTCTACATGACCAGCCTTACGACACGGGCCGTTGTACACAGGCAGTACTCGGGGTCAGACAACACAGCCTGTAACTTTTCTTCACGTCGTGTACTTTTTGGAAAACGGAATGGTCCTCTTGTTCACCGTATCTTGGACATCATTCATTTGGGTTAGTTTCCCTTCTTCTCATTCCCCTAAAGGTCATGCATCATTTCCTCACACAAGAGTATGATCACTTCAGCAGGACTTTCTGTGATAGAGTCAGGCATCCATCCGAGAGGCCCGGATCGAGATCCTCTATCCATTCTCGACCCTAGTAAGATTCAGTCATTGACGTGACTAACTCTATTGGGCGTTGATCCTCTACCTAGCTGTTGTATCACCTAACTGGTGAATCCGGATGAGTCGCGGTATCCGCCATGGCCCGGGCAATGATCCTTATCTGTGTATCGTGATCTTTCCCACTCAGGAGTGTATCTCCCGTAATGAGTGCTTCTATCTACCGGAAATCTTCCCACTCGTGAGTGTGTCTCCCATAATTAGTGTGACTACCTCTCGTGACGATTCCCGATGAACAGTACTTCTCGGATGGACGCCATCAGAGCTATGAGACTCGTGGATTGTGTTCTCCCAGAACGAGTGCATCGCGAAATCTTCGAACTTAATCCCTAATGGGGGTATTCGATTGTGTGACTTGTCTCTAGACCATGGGTCTGGGTTTGGAGTATATATGGTTTTTTCTATATGTTCTGTAGACATAAACTATGCATAGCTGACTGTACCTTTACTTTGTGTATTGTTTTGTGGTTTTCGGGGTCCTCTACTGAGTATTGTTATACTCACCCCTGCACGGGCTTTGCTCGCACATCTGGTGTCTTGTGCAGATGAGAATCCTTTTGACAGAGTCCAGGGCAGACCAGGACAGGACCGAGCTTTCGGAGTTCCCTACAGGCTGAGGTGTTCGTACGGCGACGAGCAGCAGTCCCAGTACCTTTTGTGTTTACAGGTTGGACTTTGTAGTTTTTAGACTCTTGTTTTTGGTGGGCTTGTATTCTAGCCCAATTTACTCTTTAGTACTCTACCTTTCGTCATACTCTGTTGGTTGAGTTTAGTTGTATGCATGCATTTTTTTCCTTAGTGGTTTTTACATTTCATCATTTTGGGCTTGGATATGTGTGCATGTGTACAGGTACATAGGAAATGCCTCCGATGTTAGTAATATGCCTACTCGGTGCTAGTCACCAGCCCCTAGCCTATTGGAGGCGGGCTTGGGGAGTCACGGTGTGGGACCCACTAGGACAGGGCGTGACAATCAATGGATAATAAAAATATTCTAAACCATTGGTATTGTAGAAATTATCGATCATTAACTAAATTTAGTATTGTTATACAAGATTCAATAGGTGGAATTAATAATTATTTTATTCATTTAATGTATTTTTCTGACTAATCTTGTTTTTAACATTGATCATGGCTCATGTGGGCTTAGATTACATGTTGAGTAAGTATTTTATCTCTCTATAGAGTCACAAAATGAAAAATTGTGGTTATAAAATGAAGTGTGCAACATTTTTTCAATGATATAGAAATAGAATAGTTAAAGTAGTTTCAAAGGGTGAATTGATTAAATCAAAACCAAATGGTGATATTATTAGACCAAAATGTCTCAAGGTGACATGCTAATGTTTTAGGGTTGGTTGTGTTGGATGAAGAATCCAGTCGACAAATTCAATTATGAAGTACCAGTGCAGTTGTTGATAATGTATGTTGATAAACCTCCATGATATAGAAGACCTCTATGAAATCAACATATATATACTAAGATATGGGTTGAAGTTATCCATTAAAGTGGATTATCTAGGTATGTAATCTCTGGACAGTATTTAGGAAGTTATACATATATTGTGGTGATGTTTCCTTGTGTTTTCCAAATTATTTGGATCCAAAATTTATAGAAAGGGGAAAGTTATTTTTGAATCAATAGAAGGGTCTTCATGAAATGTTAAAAGTTTCTTGAATGGTATTATAATTATTGTGATGTTTTGAAAAAGTAATGATTCAAGGCTACCTCATTGAAATATGGAAAAGGAAAGTGTTTCATGAAAGTTATGTGATTTCATGAAAGATAGTGTTGCATGTAGAAGATAGAGTTTCATGAAAACAATTAATAAATATGGTAGTTTCATGATGTCAATGAGTTACATGATAAGGGATATATTAAAATATTCATGTTTGGAGGATCCTAAAATCTACACACATGGTAAATGGCATGTAAGAAATATGCATGAAGGTTGTTAATTCTTACAAATAGGCCACTAACTCACCTCATTCAATGTTTCCGACCCTTATAGAATATCAGAGATGTGAATTCACATAATATTTTTATGAATTTACTTTTTATGAAAATAATTTATGAGAACATTAGTTTCATGGAGGAAAGGGACTTGTGAAGTTGTATAAAAGTTGGTAGATTGTCTATAGACTTCAAAGTTACATGAATGTTGGTAAGTTTTGAAAAAATTGTACAAAGTTTGTGCTGAAGTGAAATTTTTGGGAACTAAAAGGAATTTCTATAAAATTATATGGTAAATATAAATTCATCATGTGTATGATTGTAGAGTTTCATGAAAAAAATGATTTTTAAAAACCATTGATTCAAGAAATCAGTATAAAAATCTTATAGAGAATCAGTTCAAAAATTTCAGTTGAGAGATCAATGAGCTTTAATTATGTGAGTTATAGTGAACTAGGAGGTACAGTGAGCTTACTCTAAAAAATGTAAAAATATTTCACTATAGTAGATTTGGTATATTTCCACATTTTATTTGTATGCCCCTTAGACTATCCCATTTAAGGGTGAAGCAAGTAAAATTATGGTGCCTCATGAATGTTTTAACTATAGTTCATACATTTCTATGGGAAGGAGAGAGAATATATTTTTTTATGATGAAATAAGATCTAAAAGGGGTGAAGTTTCTTAATCAATAAGACCTTTATTCACCCCACCCCCACCCCCCTCTCAAGGTATTTAACCTAGTAGGGCCAACAATATCCTCAATGTGAAAATTTCTGAAGAGGATAAACTCAATGTGTTGGTGTTTCTAGTTGATATTGTATTAGGTGTAATCAAGAATAATTCTACTGATAAATTTTTAAGATTTTTGAGTTCAGAGTTTGAATGTCAATGATCAAAGAATTGAATTATTTTCTTGGGATGCAAGTTCACCAAGATAAAGGGAAGGCATTCATTTCACAGGTGAAGTGTGCAATGGATGTCTTGAAAAAATTCAAAATAGTGGAGTGAAAGACAATTTTAACTCTAATATTGGTTGGAAGAAAATATAGTAATCATGAGGATAGTGAGGAGGTAAAATATAATTTATATAAAATAATATTTGGAAGTTTACTATATCTTCATATTTACAGACTAAATAATTTATATGACATATTCTTGGGAATGTGGTTTTAAAGTTTTCTTAAGAAAGAACATATCATGTTGGTGAGAATAATAAAGGATTATGTTAAAGGAAAATTAAATTATAGTTTATTGTATAAATCTATAAATAACATGTATTTATTATAATTATAAAATACCTATTGGGATAGTGACATTATAAATAAAAAATACACAAGAAGAGAGGATTTATATATTAGATATAATTATATGATTAGGCTAATTAAGAAATAATATTATGTCTCATTGGGTAAAATTGAAGTAGAATATACATTAATAATTAAATAATGTACATAGATTATCATAATAAGGAAGTATTTGGAAGAAATTGGTGAAGGTGTACAATATCCAATAATGAATCAATGCGATAAAAAATGTTCTACTAATTTTTCTAAAAATCTAGTTCACCACTCACACATGAAGCATATGAATATTAGGTATTATTTTATAAATGATAAGGTTGAAAAAAATATTTTGATGTAAGAATGTGTTTGAACTTAAAAAATTGTTTATACATTCCTAAAGCCATTAGAAACCTATGTGTTCTAGAATCATAGGTTGGACCTTTGATTTAAACCTATATTTTAATCCTCAAAAGGTTTGAATAATACCCTCTCTTAATTTTATCTAATGTTATATTTGGAATTTGTGTGTTCTTATAGATTTATATATTAAATATGGTTTCAAATAAAGGGGGTGATATTATCCAAAGGTATTTTTTCAAGATATATGACTTGTATGAAAATAATAGAAATCATTTTAGCACTTAATACTGTTTCTTGTTTCCTACACTTAACTTGTCTCACGTAGGCTTAGAGATATTATTAAAGGAAAATTTCATTGTTTTTAGAGAAAAAATAATGATGAATAACCCTTTTCATTTTATTTTAAAATGGGTAGTGAGTAAAAAATGCTTCCCAATATAAATGTGAGTATCATTGAAGTTTGGAGATCTTAGTGTTTCCTATAGTTCTGAAAACTGGGTATTGAAAATAAAATCCAAATGTAGAGAATTTTAGAACCAAAGGTATTCAATAATTGTATTTTTAATAATTATATTTTGTTAATTAATAGATTTCTGAAAGTCTTGTGATGTAATTTAAATAAAGTTTGATTGATTCAAATTTTTTTCTTGATATGATAAATAGAACATGTAATTCTAGAAAAAGAAGATAAATATCATGTTTCAAGGTTCATGACCAAGCCACGATTACTATGATAGAATCAAGAAATTTAAAGGACTTGAAATTTTTGTAAGGATGTTTTATTTATTTGTAATATTGATTCTGATTTCCATTTTTTTTTATTTTCCACATTACACCATGCTGAAAGACTACTAACTATGTCACAATGGTGAATCGAGTTCAATGAAAAAAATGGGTCATTCAATGTATATAACTCTAATGTATCAATCCACACTGAGGTAATTGGTTATGTTTTATGGTGTCTTAGATAGGGAAGTATAGAAACATAGATCCCAACATGGGTTAATTCTAAGTAGTATGAAAAACCATGGCACCGAGCGGTACCATGGAGTGGAGTGTCGGTGGAGAGTGAAACTATATGGGGGAGTATCATAGGGTATTACCAAGGATAGAAAATGATTGGTGATGTAAAATTGTTGTTGATAATGGAGTGACTAATTAATGGAATGTTTAATGTGGGACTCAAGTGAAATTGGTTATACTTCAAGATAGGTGGCCATTCCATATAGGTGATTAATCCTATTTTTTATGTCATTAAAATTTTAAGGGAACCCATATCATGGAAAAAAATTACAATATAAAGAGGTTAAAAGTTAAAGTTATGTGATGAAGATGATATTGTATCATTTCACCTATAATGTGAAAGGATTGTTTTTGGAACTATAATGGATTGATATTTATTGAGTCTATAAAACTCTAAACTGTTGAGTTTTTTACTATTCCATAGATATAATATAGGAAATTACTTTCATTCCATAGAAGGTTATTAAACCATGGAGTATTTTTATTTAGAACTGTAATGGTAGAGGGTTTTACCAAGTATATAGTTTATTAGAACATGAAGGATTGCTACATTCAATAACATGTGTAAATGTTGAAAACAAAACAGTCAAATTGACTCATGACAACATAGAGAAGGATATTGCACCATGTTAATGGTTTCTACATGATTCCAATAGGAATAATGAAGTGGTTATATCATTTATGTTTTGTGGTTTCATCCTAAACATCAGAATTTAAATTAATTATTAGAGATTAATCTTATAATTAATCCAAGAGATGTATTTGTAAGGGAAGTTATTTGAATATTTAATTTTAAATTTTAAATTTAATCATTTTATTGATAAAGAGAAAGTTGTTGTGCAGAGGAAGAGGAATCACACATAGAATAGAGAAACTTGAGATATTTAATAAAATGTATCAAATGATCTATAAATATGAAGTTATTTAATAATCCAATTTGATTAGTGAAGTGTGACTATACTGAAGTGTGTTAATGATTAGTCATGAAATAAGTTTCTACCATGAAATTTTAAAAAAAATACTAAAGTGGTAACTAAAAAATCATAGATAGAACTTATTCTATTTAGTATTATTTATATTTTATAAATGTTTTTTAAGATCGTATTTTGAGTAAATTGCATTATTTCATCCTTGTTTAAAGTATTTATTGAAATAGAGGAAGATTACATGGTCCTAAGTGGAGTATTGATCTCTTCATAAAGTTTTAATAAAATACTAGTGAAGTAGTGGTTACTTAGAATATTAAAAAAACATTGATATGTGATCTATAGAGTATCATTTTATATGTGAACCAAGTAAAATCATTATTTTCAAGTTATTTTTATTTCTATAATGGGTTATGATTAAAATCAAATTCAATTTTTCATCTCTATATTGAAGATAGGATCTAATTTAATCAATTGAGAAGAAGAAATATTATCACCATAATTCATCCCCCTTAATAGGGTGTACAATGGGCCCGTGTTACAACAATAATAAATACATAATTGTTCCTTGAAAATATTGTGAATTTTTTCTCAAAGGTACCAATGGATTAAAAATCCTTTAACTTTGGCTCAAGTTATTCTCTCTCTATTAATTGTAAAGAATTTGGGTAAAATATTTATTAAAAAATACCTCCTTAAACTACTCACATTTCATAGGGTTTATTTTTAAATTGGAATCATTTTCTTAATGAGATCCCACTATTGGTCTTCTTTACCTTTAAAAATAAATATATAAAATAAACATTTCATGTTATGAGCAATAAATAAAAAATACTATATTTTCTGTGTGTTTTTTATACATTGATTAGTAACTAGTGGATTGGAATTTCCACTAAAGGAAGGGGGTGTTTCCAAATGAAACACTCAATTGAGTGTTGCTCCTTTATTTTTGTGTTTGGGATCTCAATATGGTTTATGTTATTATTAATAACCAGTTATAGAGTTTCTATTATGGTTTTCACTCCATGTCCAATATCATTTGGTTACTCATTGGGATAATCGTTGAATTGTCTATCACACTTTTTATTGAATTATATCCTTTGGGTTTTATCCATTTATTAAAATTAAAAAAAGTTAGTGTGGGTATTAATAAATAATAATCAGATTAAGCGATCATATAAATAGATAAATTAATCCAATTATGTCTTAAATAATGACACCTATGACCTTTCAGGTTTACCGTACATCACTTTTTGTTCATCATAAATTATTTTAAGTTATGTTATCTTATACATAGTAACACAATATCAAAAAATATTAAACCCTTCTCTGATACTAACTAAACACCATAGAACCACACTCCAAGGTCTTATGAATGAATACATACTTTTCATAGTGGAATTGTTAAAAAACGTAGATAACCTGGATATAACATGCATATATTTTATATAATTTCAATAATTTAACAGATAAATCTCATAAATAGTAACATGAACAAAGAATCCAAAGGTTTATTGTCTTTATAGATTAGCTTCATGATCTTATTATAATAATTCATCAACATTTCTCATAAAATTCCATACACATTATATCATTCTTGATATTTCATACCTGATAATCTTATCCATTATATAGGGAATAAAAAATAAGAAAATATGATCTTAAATGATCAGTAAGGTAAAAAAAATGTGAATGATTCATTAGGTATTAGATCATTAGCATGTGATAAAACAATATAAAGGGATAAATATCTAATTAAAGGATCATAAAATCATAAAAGGTGTCTATGAGGTATGGTAGAAGGTAATATAACCTCAAAAGAATAAACATATGAAATGGTATAAGAATTCAAATACAAGAGACAATTATCATGAGAGATAGAGCATGACATATGTATATAACCTAACATAGAAATATGGGAGATATCTAAGCACATAAAATCATAACAAAACAGATCGATCATCAAAAACAAAAATCTCTCCATAGTATAATGGATTGGGTATCAAAACCTTCACCCCTTAGTATGGTGGATCATAAATTACTATCAATTCCACATTTCATAGTAGACCTTATATTAAAATATGTATCCCATTTCATAGTTTATTGTTCATTAATACATGTTCCCCATTTCATAGTGGATCATACATTATGTAATACTCCCCATTTCATAGTGGGTTTTGTAAAATTTTCATATGGTATCACATAAAATGACTTCATGAGTTATATTGATTGATACAAAAATCCATTCCCCAATAGGAGGTATATCATAAAAACAAATAGTTGATGATCGTAAACATTACTCTATAAAAGATGGATCTTTTGGGTGTATAGAGTAAAATATAAGTAAAATGAAAAATATTAATTGATAAAAAAATTACATTTTTATAAAAATAAGATGTTACAAGTCACTTTAAAAACTAATTTTTGGGAAGGTGACAAAAATAAATTTGGAAATATTATTTTTAATTAATATCCAATAATGTAATGTTGAATTGAAATAATAGGATAGTTATTAAATGTGGAGTGGAAGGTACAAAATATATTAAAGTGAGAGGAAATGCTTTTTTATGCCTTTTGGGTACTTTTAGAGAAAAAAACACATTGATGAAAATGATATAAAACATAATTTTGAAAAGATTTAAAAAATAAATATTAAGATTTTATGAGATAATAAATACTCATATTTCAAAATAAGAGAGTAATACATTTTTGTAAATAAGAAATATGAACATGGAGGAAAAATATCTATTTGAGAAGATGAAAATTGATCTTAACAACACAATATTTTCTACAAAGAAATAAATCCAATACTGCAAAAGATTATGATATAAAAATTTATATTCACTACAAATAAAGATAAATTTCTATATTAAATAATTAAATGGCAGTATATATGAAACTTAAAGCAACATAGTCAATAGAGATAGAGTTTGACATAATGAAATGGAGATCTAGTCAATAAAACCCTTGAGACATTTGTATTAAAGTATTGAAAATAATATGATGGTGTGGTTATGAAAAATACTTTCAAATAAAATGTTTAAAACATGAAGAATGATTTTATAAGTTAATTTTTCATCACTTACACCATATAAAATAAATCATGATATACAACATGAGACAAGTATATACAAATGGAATTTGAGAAAATGAACCCTTACCTTAGATTGCTTCTTAGTAAAACAAGCTCTAACCTCTTGTATAGTAAACTAATACTCGTTAATTAAATATTTTAGAACCATATTCATGTATATTAAATTTTATTTTTGTATTTTTATAGTCATTTATTTCATATTTATTACTTTTTTTAGTTAATATTAGCCATTGATTATTAATAGTTTCAATCATTTCTTATCAGTCATCTATATAATGGTTTTATTCATCATTATATGTTCATGAGTTCATTAGTTATAAATTATTCTAGGTGATAGAATAAATTATCCATGATGATTTATGATGTTCCAGGTCCATTCAATGGGAATTTCATGTATGGTTCTCCAAGATTAACTCAATAACATTCTTATTTTGTTAATTTTTATAGAAAAAAAGGAGGTATTTTAATAGTGAATTAAATCAAAAAAAATATTATCTCTAATTAATAATTTATAATAAATTAATAGTTATTTCATTATATTACCATAATTAATAATTTATTAATAATTCATGATTTAAGCATGAAAACATTATTCATATAGGTTGAATAACGGACCAAAACAAGAACAAGTTATAAAAAAAGAATTAGTAAGAAAGTATAGTTAAATTATGATAATAGCTTTTTTACAGAAGAAAAATGATGATAATAGAATGTAATTGAGTTGTTTATTAGTTTTATAAGGAGATGAGGTGGCAATGAAAATTATGATGAATAAAAAATAACTCATTACTTACTCTATTGAAATCACTCCTTCACATGAAGACTTCCCTTGGAAGAAAGGAATTAAGCAACCCTCATGTGATTAGTGGCTTCAAAACATGGGAGAGGACTCTAGGAGAGTAAAAATGGATAGTTATTTAATAATAGTTTGAAATATAAGAGTTTTTTGGAGGGGTAGAGGAGAGCTCATTTTATTGGTGAAAATGAGGCATAATTATTTAGAAATACAAGTTAATTAGAGGGTAAAGATGGATTCCCAGGGGAGTTAGGTTAATTAGGTGATAAACTTTTGGTGGTAAATCTTGGTATGACTCAGAAATGTATCATATGACTTTTATAATGTATAAATATCACATTAATTAAACAAATTTTGAGCCCTGGAAATTTATCTCTTTTTACCACTTTTCAACTTGTATAATTATTTTCTATAGTAATTATTTTTCTAGTAAAAAAATAATATATCCCTTATTAACTAATTTATATATGGCGTGTTCAAATTTAGACTTCATTTAATCTAAATAAATTCTCATATATGAGAAAATGAACTTTAAAATTAAAATATAATATATATAAAACTTTTTTATTAAAAAATAAATTTTTAAACGTTAATTATTTTTATTTTTATTTCGAATCAATTACTAATTAAATTAATGTTAGTATATTTGTTTGTGTAATGACCTGGACCCGAACAACCACCCGAACGATGCTAAATGGGTCGGGTGTTACTACCTTAGGCACACCTCCCCAAACGCCAAAGGCTGCAGAATAGCAGCGAGGGTCTTATAGGTATAGTGGGGAGGCTATACCCTCTCGGAGGATAATAAAGGTACTGGCCCGAGGATAATGATAAAGATGTAGCAAAAAAACAACTCAGTAGACTCAAACCATACCCGCAGAGCGGAATCACATTCAATATCAATAAACAGTGGAAGCAGTAAATATAAACAACAACAGCAGAAGTAAACACAACAGCATGTTGAAAACCACTTATAACTACTAAAAAAACAAAAAATCATCCATACCGAGTCAATATACAAAAGGGATCCAATGGATAACCAACTGTAGTTAAAATCAAGAAAGTATGCTGATACAGGAAAGAAAGAAAAACAAAGTAAACTCCACCTAGGAAAGACCTCAAGGTCCATATCATCTCTATGCAACAGCTAATGCAATCCAGCTCCTAAAGCTGGACTCTTTCATGCACGCAAATCCATAAAGTTTGCATGCATCCTGAAGGTCCCGTGCAGGGTGTGAGACGAATCTTAGAAGGATAACACCCAATGTTGAGTACATAATATAAGTTTTTAAGCAGACAAACATTTGTAAGGAAAGCAATAAACAGTATAATGCACAAATAAACACTAACTCCATTGGTGCTCAGAAGCCACCATGGAGTGTCACCGACTTCGGCCAATGCTAGAATTTCTGTCGTGTATCCCAGAACCATGTTCCCCCTAACACCGCGTGTCTCAAGTACTGACGTCCCGAAGGCACGCCCAAGAAGTAACCCTGAGGAACAACGATGTATGTCCTCAAATAAATAATCAGAGGGACAGCGATGCCTGCCCTCAAATACATAGCCAGAGGGACAGCGATACATTCCCTCAAATCAAGTAACCAGAGGGATGGTGATATCTGTCCTCAAATAAGTAACTGGAGGGACAGTGATACCTTCCCTCAAATCGCGGCAAGCCTCAGCCCCCAACACGATAGCCTCAAATCTATCCCCTGGAAGCTCCTCACCTCCCACATGGCTTCCTACGGCAAGCACCCCCAACCAAATTACCTAAACTGCATCCACAGGTCCCTCTACCCACACGAGTGGTCAAAACCACCTCATCATAGAGTATCTCTATGTTCACACTACTCAAGTTCCTAGTGAGCGGTAATCACCAAAAATAGTACCTAAGCCACCACACATCTGACACCTCGTGTCCCTACGACCATGCCACTCAAGTCTGATGGCATCTCCATCTAAGTAACCTGGGTCATGCCCAACCTGACAGTCGTACTGCCTCAAGCCGACGTCCATGACACTCAATCCCATGGTCAAAACCACCCAAAGTAACCCTAGGTCAAGCCCAACCTATGATCAGCATCACTCAACAATATATGGGCCATTCCCATCACAACCCGAAGGTTCCAGCATATGAAATTAAACATTTACATATAAAACACAATTAAACAGAACACATAAATAGGAAAAACCATCTAAAAAGATGAATTTCACTATGTGATGTCTCGTACCAGCACTGAAGTTTCTAAGGTTTCCAACAATTCATATCAAGGTTTAAATAACTAAACCTAACAGTTTAAACCAAGATAGTTCAATTAAAACCATTTTGTCACCCCATCCAAAATGCCCCATATGGGAAACGGCCTCTTTCTCGGCCTTGCTCAATCAAAAAAGGACAAAGGGAATACCCAAAGGTATCCCATAGGTCTAATAAGCAACATAATATGCAATAGGAGATAAATTAGGGTCTCTCTCAAAATACCCGAAAACACGCCATAGGCCGCACCACCCAAATGTATAAGAAAACACAAAATAAGGTATGCACCACCTACCTCGTACTAGTACTATGTTACTCCTATGATAACAGTCTCCAATTAGGTCTAAAACTCGGTAGATCTACAAAATAATCAAAACCGATCAAACCCCTATAACTCATTCTAGAACAGAAATCAAGAAAAATGGCTCAAGGGGAATTAAGGCATTACCGAGGGGGTTCCAACGAATCAAAAGATACTCGAAATGGAGTTCGGATGAAGATTCGGGAGGGATTTGAAGGTCTGGCTAGCTATCTCTATGCGAGCCACAAGAGGGAAGAAGAATAGAGAGAAGAATGGGAAATCCTGAGTGTCCTGGAACATAAAAACTATAACTTTAAGTGGCCACACAGTTAACCCCGCACGGTTTGGAAAACTGTGTGCCAACTGTGCAGCTACCATTGCCTCACCCAAGAACTTCGTACGGCCAACCCGCACAGTTTGACAAACTGTGCGCCGCCCGTGCGGAGCCCCCTGCCTCATCTAGAGACTTCGCATGGCTTGTCCGCATGGTTTGTTCAGACCATGTGCCAACTGTGCACACATGCACTACCTCCCCAAATCTTAAAAAAATTTCCCCAAAAATAAGTCAAAATTCAAACAAAGTCTAGATTTGACCCATTCTAAAAACCCACGTTCTTACAATCTCCCCACCTTAACATAGATCGTCCCCGATCTATCAAACGAAACCCGAAGGTGGCACCGAACATACCACCCTGATCAAAACAACTCGGACTTCCCCAGTCACAAGGTTCTAGATAAATTCCTCAAGGGGCTCCCCACCTTAGAAATCACCTAACTCGGTCTCAACCCAAAAAAAATCAGAACGAGCAAAGGTTCGCTAACCTGTTTTCAGACTCAAGGTCCTCTCGTGATGCATTATCACCCTTGTCCCTCATTAGCACCCCCCCATGTCACTTCTGATATCCAACATATCCCGCACTGCATTAGTTTCCACCTCCATGAGGTCCCGCATCCCATGGATTCTCAAAATTAACCTGGTGCCTATCACCTCAAGTAACCTTCATCCTTGATGCCCCTGATGCTATGCATCTCATACTATATAAATATATCACGCACCTGATATGGTTTCAAATCCACTGACTAGCATCTAGTCAATCCACATAGATCATGTTCATCACGTGCACTCAAAACGGACATGCCTCTATAGGTCATGCCAAAAAGGAAACATGGAAATCACAACCATACCCGTGGGGTACCTCTAACCGTCATCGGCTCACCAGCCTGATCGGCCTCTAGCCGCTCCACAGCGTGCACCTGGCCTAAAGTACGGCTGTCTGATGCCTGACCTCCCTGCGATGCTTCTCCATCCACCAGCCACTGACCCCTCAGTTGGATCCTACTGTCCCTGTCATGTCTTCCACATATAGTTGAACCTCAGCTACCCTCTCCTAGTACCAAACCTGAACCAACTCCAGATGCCACTGTCTGTCCCGGTCCCTGTCTTCCGGCTATCTAAAAAGGCTGCCTACAAAACCTCTCCAGATGCCTGACCTTTCCACATGCCTGACACTCCTTGGGAGGCCAATCTCACTGAGTCTGAACATTCCCTAGATGTCCACACTATAAGAAAACCACTGCATAACTATTACGAGGTGGTCTAGTTGAGTCTTTGTCCTGACTGCCCTGCTGAAACTCATCCTTTCCCTGCTTCTTGTTGTCTGAACCATCGCCTGAAACTGTTCCCCAGCTAACCTGGAGCTTATCCCTCTAGTTTCCCTCTTCTATAAGCACCTAATTCACCCCCTCTAAAAAATAACTCAGCCTAAAGATATTCACCTGGATCCAAATGGTGAGCTTCAAGCCATCCTCGAAGCGTCTCACTCTTGTGGTGTCATCGCTTACCATACCAGGTGCAAAGCGAGACAACTTAGTAAAGGTGGCTGCATAGTCCATGACAGAAATGTCTCCCGGCTGAAGACTCAAGAACTCCCAAGATCTCTCTGCCCTTAGTGTCTCTGGGTATAAGTGTTCAAAGAACCTGTCCTCGAAGTCATTCTATGTCAGTCCCTCGTGTCTGCGAGCCTGAACCTTCACATCGCACCAACGCTTGTCGGTCCTCGCAGCATGTATGTAGCCAGCTTGACCCTCCACCCAGGAGGCGTCTCGAGCTTCTCAAAGATCATCTGCATGCTCTCTATCTAGTTCTCAGATGCCTTTTGACCACCCTCACCCTGAAAAAGTGGATGGTGTTGCAACTGGAATTCCCATGTTAGATAAGCCATAGATGGCTTAGTACCCTGCTCTCCTCTGTCAATCCCCTACAAGACAGGTACCAGGATAGTCTAGAGATGCTCGTTGAGCCATGGTCTGAACGCTTCCAAACCCGACTGATGTCCTACCTGCACTAGATCTTGGACTTGATCTTGTCCCTAAGCCTATACCTGCAGCTCGTGCTCTGCCTGCACTGAATCCTAAACCTGATCCTGCACCTACGTCATTGTATTCTCACTCTCCTGACGCTCCATCAAGATGTATAGGAGGAACCCTCTGAATACCATAAATGGTCAGACATCCCATATATATATATATAACAATATATATTCAATGCAGATAAGAAAGCAGTAAAAGGAAGTGCATAACTACTACCCTTACTCTCCCCCACCGCAACCCATGATCCATGGTATCCTAGCCTCATGGCCTCTTTACCCGCCCTTAACTGAGCCAAGTATCAAAAGTAACTCAGGTCATGCCCGTCCTGAAAACCAATGTTGCCTCAAACTGACGACTGAGTCGCCCGATCCTGGTGATCAAATCACCTCAACCGATAGTACTGGCCTGCTCTCATAAGAGTCAGACCCAAATATTCTACCACATGCAATTCTACAAAATATAAATCATGGAGTACACATTGCACAACTAGAAATTCTATCATGAATTTCACCAATTCACATTTCAGAGTACACAAGCATGGCAATTGATTTTATTAACATGGTATTATCACTTCACAAAGCATACGTGCAGTTATGAAATTTAAATACTCTAAAAATGTGCCTATCAAAATCCAAGAAAACAAGCCTTGCCATACTGGTCCAAGGTCAAATTTTCCCTTACCATACCGGGTCAAGGGTCACATATCACAATTAATAACACCACACACCAAGTGAGCCACCAAGGTGGAAATTATATAAACTGTAATCTGAGCAAAAGAAAACAGAAATTTCCACCCATGGAAACTTGGTTCATCCCTCGTACCTGGGGCTGCAGGCACCCAAGCACAATCTAGAAACCCAGTTCTAGTAACAACCTATCTCCAGTCTACCATATCCCAAATAGTAAGACCAGTAGAAATAAAAAGAGAAGTATCAATCTCATTAGTAGCCAGCAAAACAATACTACTAAATCCCTGTCAAGAACAACTCTGATACCACTTTGTAATGACCCAGACCCAAACATCCACTCGAATGGTTCTAAACAAGTCGGGTGTTACTACCTTAGGCACACCACCCCGAATGCCAAAGGCTGCCGACTAGCAGCGAGGGTATTATAGGTATAGTGGGGAGGACATACCCTCTGAGATGATAATAAAGGTACTGGCCTGAGGATAATGATAAAGATGTAGTGGAAAAACGACTCAGCAGACTCAAACAAGACCCGCAGATCAGAAGCACATTCAATATCAATAAATAGTGGAAGCAATAAATATAAACAACAACAACAGAAGTAAACACAACAGCATGCTGAAAACCACTTGTAACTACTAAACAAACAATAAATCATCCATAGAGAGTCAATATAAAAAAGGGAGCCTATGGCTAACCAACTATAGCTAAAGTCAAGAAAGCATGCTGATACAGGAAAGAAAGAAAAACAAAGTAAACTCCAGTTAGGAAAGACCTCAAGGTCCATACCATCTCCATGAAACAGCTAATGCAATCCTGCTCCTGAAGCTAGACTCTTTCCTGCATGAAAATCCATAAAGCATGAACGCATCCTGAAGGGCCTGTGCATGGTGTGAGATGAATCTCAGTAGGATACCACCCAATGGTGCGTACCTAATATAAGTGTTTAAGCAGTCATACATTTGTAAGGAATGCAATAAACAGTACAATGCACAAATAAACACTAACTCCATTGGTGCTCAGCAACCACCATGGATTGTCACCTGCTTCGGCCAATGCCGGAATCTGTGTCATGTATCCTGACACCATGTGCCCCCTGACACTGCATGTCTCAATCACTAACGTCCCGAAGGCATGCCCAAGAAGTAACCCGGAGGAACAGTGATGTATGTCCTCAAATAAATAACCGGAGGGACAGTGATGCCTACCCTCAAATAAATAGCCAGAGGGACAGCGATACCTGCCCTCAAATCAAGTAACTGGAGGGATGGCGATATGCGCCCTCAAATAAGTAACTGGAGGGAAAGCGATATCTGTCCTCAAATCACGGAGAGCCTCATCCCCTAACCCAATAGCCTCAAAGCTATCCCATGGAGGCTCCTCACCTCCCATGTGGTTTCATATGGTAATCACCCCCAACCAAAGTACGTAAACCGCATCTACGAGGGCCTATACCCACATGAGTTTCCAAAACCACATCATCACAGAGTATATCTGTGTGCACACTACTCAAGTTCCGGGTGAGCGGTAATCACCAAAAATAGTACCTAAGCCACCACACATCTGACACCTCGTATCCCTGCGACCATGCTGCTCAAGTCTGATGGCATCGCCATCTAAGTAACCTAGTCCATGCCCAACCTGACAGTCATACTACCTCAAGACGACGTCCATAACGCCCAATACCATGGTTAAAACCACCCAAAGTAACCCCTGGTCAATCCCAACCTATGATCAGCATCACTCAACAATATTCGGGCCACACCCATCACAACCCGAAGGTTCCAACATATGAAATTCAACATTTACATATAAAACACAATTAAACAGAACACATAAATAGAAAAAAACCATCTAAAAGGATTAATTTCACTAAGCAAGTGATGTCCCATACCAGCACTAAAGTTTCTAAGGTCTCCAACAATTCATATCAAGGTTGAAATAACTAAACCTAATAGTTTAAATCAAGACAGTTCCATTAAAACCATTTTGGCACCCCAGCCAAAACGCCCCATATGAGAAATGACCTCTCGACCAACCCTGCTCAATCAAAACAGGACAAAGGGCATACCCAAAGGTATCCCATAGGTATAATAAGCAACTTAATATGTAATAGAAGCTAAATTAGGGTCTCTCTCAAAATACCTGAAAACGCGCCATAGGTCACGCCACCCAAATGTACACAAAAACACGAAAGAAGGTATGCACCAACCACCTTGTACAAGTATGATGTCACTCTTACGATAACAGAATCCAATTAGGTATAAAACGCATTAGATCTACAAAAGAATCAAAACCTCTCAAACCCCTATAACTCATTCTAGAACAGAAATCAAGAAAAATGGCTCAAGGGGAATCAAGGCCTTACCGAGGGGGTTCCAACGGATCAAATGATGCTCAAAATAGAGTTCTGATGAAGATCCGGTAGGGATTTGAAGGTCCATCCAGCTCTCCTCACGCGAGCCACAAGAGGGAGGAAGAAAAGAGAGAAGAATGGGAAATACTGAGTGGCCCGGAATTTAAAAACCCTAACTTTAAGTGGCCGCATGGTTAACCCCGCATGGTTTGTCAAACCGTGCGCCAATCGTGCAACTGCCACTACCTCACCCAGGAACTTCGCACGGCCACCCCGCACAGTTTGACAAACTGTGCGCCACCTGTATGGGGCCCACTGCCTCATCCAGAGACTTCGCACGGCTTGTCCGCATGGTTTGTTCATACCGTGCGCCAACCGTGCGCACCTGCACTACCTCCCCAACTTCTAAAATTTTTTCCCTAGAAACAAGCCAAAATTCAAACAGGGTCGGGATTTGACCCGTTCTAAAAACCTGGGTTCTTATAGTTTATATATATACCCAATAAATCAAAATCCTCATTTAAAAGAGATAAATTTAATTTATTTAGTTAAAAAATTCACAACACTTATAATTTTTTTGATAATAACCCTTTTATACTTAATGTGGTAACTATCTTTTACCTCGATACCATATTTTTATTCCTAAAAATAATGTTTTATACATTATCTAATCTAAATATGATGATTAAAAATTTTATTTTATTTTATTTTATTCAATTTTTAGAATTTAAAAAAAAATTAACTAAAATGCATAATAATACTTTTGAAGAAAGTATTTTTAAAAAATAAAAATAATTTATTCTTATTCTATGAAAAATAAAAAAAATAGATGAATATTGCCTTTTTAATATATATTATAAATATTTTTTTATATCATTATTCAGTAGTGATGAATTTATTTTATTTATATAAAAGCTCACAATAGTAAAAATGTTCTTCGAAAAATATCATTTCATTAAATAATTTTTACTAAATTCTACTAAAATCAATTATTCTTCTTCAAAACATTTAATTTTATCAATAAAGTTATATTAAATTTTTTTATTATTTTATAAATACATGAAAATTAGCATTAATAATAATAATAATAATAAAAAACACTTAAACAGTATATTTTTATAATAAAATAATTTAATTAAATATTATCAGTTTTTTCAATCTAGAATTATATTATTTTAAATATTTTACTAAAAATTAATCAAACTTAATATACCCATTATATACATGCATTTCCAATGACCATATATATGATAACCACATTTCCAACAAAGATATTTCTAATGACCATATTTCCAATGAATATATTTATAGTGGCTAGATTTCATTTTTCTATATAGTCTTACAAACATTCATAAAATCATTAATCCAATTAATTTAATTATATCTAAATATTTCAATAATATTTAAAATTATATTCCTTATTTTTATTTTTGTAATCAATGTTATTATATTTATGGGAAACCCCAATGATAAAGATTTTATGTTCATGGTATTTTTATTTACTTTAAGTTTTATTCCACTTATTATTTTTTAAATTTTGTTTAATATTTCATTCTCATAATTTATTAATATTTAATTGTAATATTTTTATATATATAACATGTATCATGATTTGTTTTAGTTTAGATCTATGGTGAAACATGTTATTCAACATAGTATTTATTCAAAGGGAAATTAATAATAAAACATCAAGGTGTTGCACTCCACAAATCCCAACCAAATACAATTCCATATAGCTAGGCTTAAGAAACTTAAACAATGAAAATAATTAGTTTTATTTAATAGGTTGAACATCAATCTTGATAAAAAATTGGAAAATTTCAATTATATATTAAAACAACTTTTTAAATACAATAATAATAAATTTTAGAAAAATTCAAAAAGATAGAAAGGGAAATCATCCCTCATAATATAGGTTGGATTTTATGCACTACTCATATTTACAATATGTATAAATATATTAAAGACTCTATTCCTAATTTCTACAACTCTCCTCATTTTTATAGTATCTCTTTATACTTTTCTAGTTATGTTATACTTCTCTCTAATCCTATAAACCATTATAAATCATGTAGAAAATTTTTTAAAATCCCTCCCTATATGGTTCCTACTGAAATCACCTAGAACATAAAAAATATTCACCATGTAAGAAACACACTTCCCATGATTTTATTCAATGAATTATTTCTTTTTTTATTTTAATTCCAACATGATATTTAGTATTTATACCATTTTATTTGAAATAAGTTCATGAAATTGAATGATTATTTCACAATCTAGAATTTATCACAACACTTTTAATTATGTCATACCATAAAATAGGGGTCATCCACGATGTGGTTCTTTTCCAATTACCTTTCTAGGAACCTTTCATTTCTTCATGATGTGAATTCCTTCACCATAACATGATTTTAATAATAGTTTACTCTAAGTGTTTGGATTTATTATTTTTAAATTGGTCCTCTATTAAGTGATTTTATAAAATAAAAATCTTTAATTGAATATTTTGGTTAAAATTTCATCAATTCTATCACCTTTATGAATTTACTATGAATCTATAATTACCTTTTATGAAATATCAAAAACTCAACCAAATATCATAGTAAAATACACTTGTGTATCCCTCTATTTTTGGAAAATAATCTCACACATTAGACTAGGTGAACTTTAAATATCATTAATCATTTTATATGTTAAAGGCTTGAAATATTATGAATTTCAGTGATGAAGCAGAATGACCCTTACATTTTTAGTTGTTCATTTTAGTTATTCCAAACATTTTTGAATTTCTATAGTGAATAGTCAAAATGAATCTTACCTATTTCACAAAATCATTCTACTAAGAATATAAAACATTTTTTGAATAAATTATTAACCTTATGTATGGATCATTGATGAATTTTACATATTCTCCTCAGTCATTTTAACACAATAATTCCTTTTCCAAATTTTCCTCTTTAGCTTCAAATTGATATTTATGTATTTCTTTTTGAGTCTTGATACTTTAAAAAATCACTCAATATCTTTTGAATGTTAAAGGAATTAAATCCAAACATTCTTTCATTCCACTTCATGTTAACTTTTAAAAATCCATCCTTCTTTATCCATATTCTTTTTTTATCTATAAGTTAGTCCTACTTTACTTCTAGAATGCACTACTTCCAAATTAATTATTATTCTAATTAACATTTAGATCAATTCAACTTTCTTTTCTTTAAAAAAATATACAAAACCAAATTAAATTAATTACTTTTCCAATAATTCTATAATTTGAATATAATAATTAAAAATCAATAATGAATCTATTTTCTCAATAAATTAAAAAATATACCTATAAATTAAAAATTATTCAATTTTCCTTTGAATATAAAAAATATGGGGATTAAGTCATTGAATTACAAATTAAAAGAAATGGAAATATATTCTCTTTTAGGAAACATTGCCTGTCATTCCATCTACCACCTTTAGGATTCCACAATGTTGACTGGATCCTTAAAGAATCATTTCTAGATTTTACAAAAGGCTTTTCTTATTCGAGTTTAAAATTTTACACATTTGTACTATTAATATAGAACATAGCATGAACATCACATGCCCAGCCTATCTATACTCAACACAATGGGTAATTTTTTATTGAAATAATCCATATATTTAAAACAGTTTAATGAATGTTTTCTAAATGAATTCCAAAGATAGTCCAATACATAAAGGAAATACTAAATATCTCTAAGTCATTGATATACCCAATCATATTGTGTATATGAGAATAAAATAATGTTCCTTCAGCCATTAGGAATATAATTCCTTTAAAAGCTTATATGAATCCTTTTATGCTTCTTATAACTATCCAAATATGCTTATTGAAAAACATAAACATTAGGTTACTCAACAATGTGTTGGTATAACACGTAGATTATTCATTAATACTTAAGACCCCAATTCATAAGTTTCTATAATTATCAATGGAATTTCTTCCATTATTTTTTTTCTTCTCATGGATTGATCTCAATGTAAATTTTTATGATGATAAAAATAAAATTTTCTCTATAAAGTTTTTCTTTATAGGTGTGTATCGTGTTTTAAAATTGAATATGGAATTTTATTAAATATTCACCCACTAAAATAATGACCCATTTTTAAAATTCTTTATTCTAATTAGTGAGATAAGATCTATATTTCACTATGAAATGGTTGGATTGTGAGTATTTATTATCACATAGTTATTTAGGTATGAAATTATTCTAATCATATCAGATATGACTCTTACATATTCTAGTGGAAAACTCATTATCCCAATCCATAAAAATGGATTAACTCAAAAGTATTCCACGTGTATCTTAATTTGATAAGGGTTTCCTAGTTAAGTGTCACCCAAATAAAATGACAGATATAGGCACCAAATCTTATTATGGTCACATACTTTCCTTACACACGATAATAAATGGGAACCCAAATTTTGAATAACTTATATAGATCAATTATCTTGGTCTTGAAATTTGTTTTCTTAAGAGTGAATCTGATACATAGTATTTTTAAGGGGATTTATTATCTCTGCATCTTATCTCATGTATTAACTTCACCTGTATGCATGTTTCTAATAATTTAATTTTGAATATTATTCCATCTAATTAATCAATATATTCAAACCATATTGGTGTGTTTCTATTTAAAAAACATATAGATTTTATTTCAAACCCAAATTAAAATCTAACATATATTTCCACATATCCAAATACATATTTTGAATAATATACATGAAACCATTTCATGTAAAGGATTGAAATCATATAAAATAAATAATAATCATAAAAGTAATCATGAAGTGATAGGTATCCAACATCAAATTTTCAAGATAGATTCTATGCATCTAGTACAGTGACTAGTATGATCATAAGTCCCTATAAATAATGTTCTTACTCAAGAGAGACCTCAAATCCATAATTATTCTAATTTTCAGTACACATGGATTAATGAAACCACACTAAGAGGAGGGGAAAGAATCATTTTGACTATCTTATACTAGTTAAAACATTTCCCCTCTCCTAAATATTCACAATTTCAAGTAATGAATCTCTCAATTTATCCAATGGTTTAGATTTCAAATAAGTATTTCAAGCAGGAATGAAAAACAGCAAGGCATGTTGGGATTTGAAAATGGGATTTTCCTCAAATATGGATTACTATGTTCCTAGTGTATGGTAGTTTTTATCATCCACACCCAAAACTCATATTTTAAAGTGTAGAAGAAGATCATGAAATAATATACTCCTGAAACTATACTCCCAAATTTAACTAAATACTATAAAATAACCAACTTATTGTTTTAAGGATCTATAACCAACCAGTAATTCCTTTATAAATGTCATTTTCAGTTGAATCCTATATAAAGTGTGATCAAAATAGTTGCATTGGTTTCTCTAGATATAAATATTTTGATCTACTTCCTCTTATTTTAGGAATAATAATGGATGTATTAGAATTATTCATACTATAAAATATAAGAATATTACAGGTAGGTATTCTCAATTGCTCATTATGATATAAGTATTTATAAGCTTTAGGGATTATGAAATATAAATATAATTAATTGGAATTCTCAGTTTTACTAAATTGGCATATAAAATCTTTATAAAAAAAAGTCCAGTCTCTATCTCTTATTATTCCTCTTCATCAACACATAAGGATAATCACCATCTTGGTAGAATTGGATCTCACTAACTTTGATATATAAAATATTTAATATGATTTCATGTTTGGTTATCTCTCTTCTATCATATAAATTGTTCTCCTTCTTTTGATATTTATATATATATATACTATTCTTATTAATAGTTTTAATATTTGAGAATATAAAAACCCTTCAATATCAGTAATTTTATTCACCTTCATTCCTAATCGTAAAAACTCATTAAAGTCAATCACAGCTAATACCTTTTAAAATTCTAGAAGAATCGGTATTTTATCATCATTTCATAGGTAAAATTATAATTAATTTATATATCCATGATACCAAGATTACTCTATCTATATTTTTATGATAACATGTTGTTGTATATTAACAATTTTGAAGGGATTCCTCTTAATATCGGTTTTATTGAATCTCATGAAACAATATAAATCTCTCTTGAAATATTCTCTTTATAAAGAACCAAAAAAAGGAACTAACCTCAAGATATGATCACATTATTCATATCAGAAACTACAATTCCACTTGAATCATAACTAATCACCATTAGGACCATGATATGTAAGTCACTCTATATGAACACAATGTCATCACGGTTATTCTTATCTTGAATTTATATTATAAACATTATCTGAATTAATTAATTTTCCAAAACATGAACTTTATAAAAAACCTATTAATATTAAGAAACATCATATTTTTAGAAATGCAATAACCTTTACATATCACCTTTGACAATGAGATGACCATTATATATCAAGTATCTTACCTTAACATATCAGAATATAGCTTGAAAATTTCTAAAATTATTTCTGAGTGGGATTTAGGTATTATTTTTTTCATCTTTATGTATTATAGTGTAATGCACAATACTTTCAAAATTTTCTAATAACTATTTAACCATATGTAATATTTTTCCCCTTATGTATCAAAAAAAATTTACCTTTTACCTATTTTTACCAAATAATTAACATTATGTATAATTTTTTTACTCTTACATATCTCAATGAGGATCTTACTTTTTCCAATATTCTATTAACTCTAAAAATTGTACATATTCCATTGAATAATATTATGTATCAATATGAAACATATAACTTATCTAATTATTCTAATATTTCTCCTTCTAAACACTGGCTTCTAGAAAACTCAAATTCGTTAACAACTTTTAATCATATATATAATCTCTGATGAAAAATTATTCTAGAAATTTTGTTTTTAGAATTTACCTCTAGATGTGGGTAACTTATGAATATTAAAAGAAATAAACATTTGGACTACTAAAATTTTTCAAAAACCCTTCTAAATGCTTTGAAATAACATCAAATTCTGCTCAATCTTCTCAAGAATGATGTAAAGATTTTGAATTGTCATGAACCAACCTAGGTACCCTGGTAACCTGATAATTGAGCCAACCCTAACATAGCTCGAAGGAAATTCTCAATCCCCATAGGTCAGAGAATAGAACCTGAAATCATAAAAACTGAAAGTGGGAATGGTTTTTCCACTAACAGTTTTGGAAGTAAAAGAAAATAGACAGTATATGTAACAAAATAAACTCCACTGGGAGTAATGTACTAGAAGTAAAATACGTTTAGAAACCCAAAGTACTACAACCAAGTACTAGAAAATAGGAAAAACTACCCAAGTCTCAACATGGACGCAACTCACCAAGACCACAGATCAACAGTTAGAACCACCTCCAAGTATTCCTTTTCCCTTACTTGATCCTGGAAGAATATAATCTACAAACACCTGAAGGTACAAGTAGGGTGTGAGACAAATCTCAATAGTTCCATAACAAGATGCCAATGTCAAATTAACCAATAATGTGAATTAAATTTTCAAATAAATAGGTTTGGTATGTCAAAATCATTTTTAAATAAATCATGACTTAAAATTTAAAATATGGAAATACTTTATCAATTCGTGCTTCACATTTCAAATGATGGGAATCCATTTCAAATTATATAATTACCTTTAAACAAAGGGTGCTTTATACAAATGAAACTTTTCAAAAAATTTCTTAAATAAACACTGTTATATATAACAGTTTATATAAATTTACAAGGCATGTAAAGCAGTTTATCACAATGGCATATACATTCGAAATGCAATCAAGTAAGAAACATGGTCATGTGCCAAATAGGTATGAAAGTTATAGGCTATAGGGACCCAACACTTTGAAATGACAAGGATGTACATACACCCCTTTGGTCCAAATGAAAATGGGGCTCATCACCATCACCTAAGGAATGGGATGTGCTAAAATAAAGTTTCAAAATGTTTCCAATCGTAAAGTGTTTTCCAAATAACACACAAACTACTTAAGTCTTGAATTTTCTCAAGTAAAAACAATGATGGGAAATTTATTTCAAGATTGATTGAAATAAAATTAAATCACATTCCCCCCATTTCAAATGTTCTAATTTTCTATTTAAACCCCATAATGGGTTTTTAATAAAAAAACATGCCTTTTTATGATGAAACCATTGGGTTTCTATCAAAACCATTTTTAATCCATTTTCCCAAAAACATGAATTTGAAACTAATTCATGCCATTTAATAATCCATTTCACAATTAAATCCAAAAATTTAATTTTCATACTATTTCAATCCATTTCACAAACACACCCCAATTCACTAGAATTTGGGGTTTTCTTAATTTCATGCCAAAATAAACAAAAATCCCAATTCACCGGAATTTGGTTTTTAATAAAATGATTGAAATCAATTTATTCGATTTAATAAAATTCATTTTAATTCAAACTGAATTTAAATCAAGCAATTAAGGATTAATTAAATTGGAAACCAAAGATAGAACCACCTTACTTTCTCACGAAAACACAATGCCTGCAAAAAACCCTCCAACAAGAATGAAGGGGAAGAAGATCTAGGAACTCTACCTATTAATGAGATTCAACAACACGGGACTTAGATCCATAAAACTCCAAGGAAGGAATATAGAAAGATATGGAGGGGCATGAAAAATGCTTACCCAGAAAGACACACCATGATCGCAACAACAATAAATCATCAAACTAAAAGGTTCAGAGGTGTTGGAGGCTCCCAAAATCACATGGGGAAGGATCTAGGTCAAGAGAAAAGAAGTTTTGAGGAAGAAAAAAAAGAAAAATAGTCGGGATGACTATTTAAAAACAATCATCGGGACATTACACGACATATAACCCAATTACACATCATGTAATTGATAAGTCTCATAATTGCTGAAAAACCCATCGTGTTTTGATAAAAAAATATTTATTTTCATTTATGGTTTAAACATCATGTAACCATATTACATGTTTTGTAAATCTCCATCAGACAATAGAACCTGTAGATTCCAAGCCAAAAATTTCAAAAAATCTCTTACTTCACTATTATAGCTATACTCCTATTTCCTTCTTAAACCTACCCAGACAATGAAAAAGAAAAAACAAGAAAATTTTTAAAACATACTTGATATAAAGGTAATGGGATGTTAAAACCTCCCCATGATAAAAACTATCTACCCTAAAAAATCATATGAAGAAACTTCCATACCAAAATATGAAGTCATTACTCTCTCATCGGTGCCTCCCTCTCCCATGTCTCATGAGAATCAAAACCATACCTTCATAGGACACGAACTAAAGGTCACATCCTCCCATGAAGTACTTTGGTTTCAGAATCAACTATCCTGACTGGGTGCTCAGTCATAGATAAATCTGGTTCAACTTCAAGATCATGCTAGCTCAGAACATGATATGGATCATATAGATATTTTTTGAGTTGAGATACATGAAAAAAATTATGTATTCATGCCAGCTATAGTGGTAGTGAAAAATAATAAGAAACCTTTCCTACTTTATAAATATCCTCAAAAGGTCCCACAAAATGAGAAGAAAGATTCCCTTGATTCCCAAGACATTGATGACCCAATAAAGGTGAAACTTTCAATAACACCCGGTTACCAACTAAGAATTCCAAAGGACTATGGCGATGATTAGCATACGATTGGTATCGTCTCTCTTCTATCAACATCCTATGACAAATAAACTAAATATTTTTTGTCATATATTGGACCAAGATCATTCTAACCAAGGAACTTTCACCAAACTACAAACAAAACAATGAATATTTACAAGGCTGACCATACAAGGCCTCAAAATGATCCATACTGATCACAGACTGGTAACTATTGTTATAATAAAACTCAACCATTCCTAAGTGATCATCCCATGCTCCACCAAAGTCAAGAACACAAACGTGAAGCATATCCTCAAGAATCTATATAGGTCGTTTGGGCCTATGGGTCTCCAGGGCCTTCGGGTCATCAAAGGCCTTTGGGACACAAGGAATCCGGGCCACGTAGACCATGGAGTATCCTAGATCACATAGAAAAGGCCCCAGAAGAGGATCAGAGCAACAAGAGTAGAAACCACTAGAAGAAGAGCTAACCAGACTGGAAGAATGATAGGGTATGGCAGTTGCCATCAAGACCAGGCACCGTGCAGCTTTGTACGGGGCAATGCTAGCTGATCACCAATGCAAGGTGGGGAGCTAGGTGATCAATGATGTAGAATATGGGGTGGGTCAGTTCAAGTGGGTTGGGCCTATGGGTCATGTATTGGGGATGGTATGCCTCTGGGCCTTCGGGTCATGTATTATGGGTCAGTCGGGCCTTGTGCCTTGGGCCTACGGGTCATGTACGGGTTCCCCTTCAACCCTTAAATGGGGGATTATCCATAATAAAAATAAAAATGAAGGCCTTCGGGCCATTCGGGCTATATAGCTCGTTCTGTCTAGCCATCTGATTACAGATGGTATGCCATGCTCTAACGGACATGAGATCCCAGTGCCTCTTGAAGGCCTTTTCAAAAGAGATAAGTGAACTGAGGATCCCTATCAGAGACTATAGCAGATTAAATTCCATGAAAATGAAAAATCTATTTCATATAGATATTTCCCAAATCCTCAAATTTGTTTGTATCATGAATGGGGAAGTAGTGAGCCAATTTTTTCAACCTATCAATCACAACCCATATCTCATTATTCTTTCTCTAGGTATGTGGAAATCCAGCCTCAAGTTCTATAGATATCTCATCCCAATTTCAAGTAGGTACTGAAAGTGGTTAAACCAAACTCAAAGGTTTCAGGTGCTTGGCCTTAACCTACTGGCATGTATAACAATGAGAAACAAACTTATTAATGTCCCGCCTCATACATGGCTACCAAAACTATCACTTCATGTTATAAAACATATTTTTGGTTCCATGGTTCACTTCCCATAGGAAACTATGGAAATACCCCATCATAAATTTATTGACTGAAGAAATTACAACAAAATTATTCTAATATCACAGAATTATATCTTTGGATAATGACCATTGGGAAATTTTCTCCCCACCATAAAGGGAGTCTCTAATTCTACGGAACTATTCATCAGGTTGTTGATTATAAAGAATCAATTCAAGAATATAGAATGTTAAATGAGTGTTGGATAAAAAAACTTCAGACCCTTTCTCCTAAACTCTAATATGAAACTATGAAAAGAGAACCATCAAAGTCCACTCTTATGATGATTATTTTACATCCTCAGTTAGAAGTTTCCTGCTCAAGGCATATGTAATGACATTACCTTACCTCGGGGTATAGAATATTTCTAAATAAAAAGACTATAGATATTCCAATCATCACCTATGGAATACATTTAAATATTTTTTTTAAAGAAGATATAACTCAAGATCTTGTGGTCAGAATAAACAGTAAAACTTACTCCGAAAAAGGTAATATCTCCAACTTTTAAGAGTGTGCATCACAGCTTCTAGTTCAAGGTCATGGGTTGGATAATTATTCTCTTGTGGCCAAAGATGATGAGATCCATAAGTAGATACATGATTACTCTACATAAGAACACATCCCAATCCTAAACCTGATGTATCACAAAATACCACATAGCCCTACCTATCCTCTGGAAGAGTCAACACCGGCATAGTTTTTAGAAGATGTTTTAGCTCAAAAAAATAATTCTAACATTTCTTCTCCCAAGAAATCTTTACTCATTTTTGATTGAGGGAAGACATCGGAGAATCCAAATTCAATAAGTCCTTAACAAATCGATGATAATATCCAACTAATCCCAAGAAGATTCAGATATCAAATACATTTCGTGGTTTCTAACAAGTCATAACAGCCCTCACCTTCTCAAGATCGACTAATACTCCTTGTTCTGACACTATGTTCCCCAAGAATTTCACTTCCCAAATCCAGAAATCACATTTCAAAATATTGGCATAAATTCAGCGATTTCTCAACAAACTCAGAACCATTCTCAGATGATTCATATGATCCTACTAGGACTTAGAGTGAATAAGGATATTTCCCATGAATACTACTATGAAGTTATCAAGGTACTCAGGTAAAATCATGTTCGTCAAAGCCATGAAAACTATAAGAGCATTTTTTAGACCAAAGGGCAGGATAAGTTACTCATAATGGTCATACCTACTTAAAAAGGTGGTTTTATGAATGATAGACTCTTTTATACTTAACTAATGGTAACCTAGTCTATGGTCGATCTTTTAGAACCACTTCTCTCCCTTCAACTAATCAAAAAGATCATCAATCCATGGAAATGAATATTTTTTCTTCATGGTCACTCGATTGAGATTTCGGTAATCAATTCAAAGGTAGAGTGAACCATTGTATTTATTATAAAAGATAATAGGCACCACCCAAGGTGACACACTAAGTCATATAAATCATTTCTACATAAGATTGTCTAACTGGGACTTCATCTCTATCATTTCAGCTGGTGCCATGTGGTAAGAGGGAATTGGAACTGGTTGAGTATCACACATTAATTCAATGGTAAAACTCAACCTCCCTTACCACTGGAAACCCAAATATGTGAGACAGAAATACATCGAAAAACTTGACGACAACTGGAGGGAGATCACCACTCCAATATTACCACTCCATATTAAAGGAAAAATCTAACATCACTTTCCCCAAATTCAGATAATAAGGTCTATCTCTACTCGATCTTGGGTCTCATTCTCCTTGGAAGACACGTCACACATCACTAGGTGTAGAAAAAGAGACATGTTTAAGATAAAAATCAATTCGGGCATTATTAGCAATGAGCCAATCCATCCCGAATATGATATCAATCATTTTTACGTAGAGAATCAAGAAATTCCAAGAAAACTCTACATTTTATAGAGATAAGACACAATAGGAACTATAGAGACCCTTCTCTCTCTTTCTACCAAGGGTTCACTACTATGAATAGGGCTTTTAAAAGTGATAAAACCCACCTTTAACAACTTTATAAAAGCATTGTTAATCGTAGTGAAGATAAAGGGGTCCCCTTTATCAGTGCTCTATTAGCACTGATGAAGGCCAAGTTTCTTGAGAAAACCTAGCACCTACCCACCTGAGATAGCACCTGCACACACAACACAAAACAGCACCTGCACACAAAACAGCTGCACAAAACAACACTTACACACAAACAAATCATAGAAGAACAAAACAGTGTGCACAAGAGTTTTGAAAACAATGTTATATACATTTACTTGAAATCATGAATACAAAAAAACACACTTCTATATATATTTCAAACAAAATTTTATATGGTTACAATTATAATTATTCAACAAACAGTTAAAAAAATTAATGTTTCATCCCTTTTGAATTTGTGATCCCCTCTCAAAAATTGTCGTCCATGGTATTAGTTGCCGAACAGAGCATCTGAACTCAGGAAAAAAATTACACCTATATAAGAAAACAAATATTATGTTAGTAATACAATAATGAAATAAATTAAACATTAATATGAAATAATATATTAATAAAATGTCAATTTTTAATAAAAAAGACACATTTGGGTAGGTAGGGGGCCATAAGACTATATGATACTTGATATGTGACCTTGATATGGATAGGTAAGCGGCCATGATAAGCTACTAGAGTAATGAAAACGAAAAAATTCCACAAAGTTCAATAATTAATGATTTTGATAGGTTTCTTAGTTTATGGACTTTCCCACATTCAATTCTTAGTCCTCTTAGAGGAAGGAACTTCAAAAGATAACTTGAGGTGCCAAGGGTGGTGTTGATGAAGGCACAAAGGGTGTTTCCTTTATATTAGAAACAACCACATCCATGAGCTCCATTTGACTTGGATAGCCCTAATCATCAGCCTCTTATTTACTTTTTGAACCAACATTGGCCACCGTGTCCCTAGGAAAGTAAACTAGAGAGGTGGTAGGTGACCAAATTTTACCAACCTCTTGAAATATCCATGAGAAAAGAAAGTTCACCATAGTCTTAACAATATCAAAGAATATATGAATGTGATGATAAAAATTATCTTATCTCTTCACTAGAGCCATCCCAGTCTCCTTTATCTTCACTAGTTACCATTATTCTAGGAATTATCATTCTTTAAGATAGGGGTGTGTAATGGACTTGGACTTTGATAGAATGAATCACCATATTAAGTTCTTATAGAAGTGATTTGACTTAAATCTGTTGTTGTTCAAACAAGATTCCTTTGGGAATGATCACACTCCCAAATCCCTCTAACTCTATTTTCACTTAACACAACACTCTCTAGACCTCTATGATCAATTTATTCCTTCTCTAGTTGTCCTAGTATTGTAATTAAATGGGAAACACCACCATAATTAGATCATATATCCCACTGAATTGAACTTCTTTCACGGGAACCCCATACATTGTTACCAAATCTGTTGGCACCCTCCTTGTTGATGGTGTTGGATCTAAGTGACTCATTTTCTTCTAAGACATATAGAGAGTTGTGTATCTTCTAGAATATGTTTTTTTATCTGGAATATAACTTTTTTATGATTCTAGAGCCCCTGTGTCCTCCTCCTCATCCACTATTAGAAGATCTATGTGCTTTGTCACCAATGGATTTAACTGACCATTCAGGTATGATCGGACCAAGATATCAACATAATCCTTGGAGAGGCCAAAACCCACACTATCTAGAGGGAAGGTCACTAGAACCTATGTTTCCTATCAGGTGAACATTATCCACAATTTTTGAGCCACCATGGGATGCATTTTTGAATGGATGTGGGGAGGAGTGGGGAATTTCATCAGAATGCACTGAACTATCTACCAAAGTGGTATGATTCATACCACTCATAGAATATATTTCAGTTAATCTAAGTGGATAAAACACCCTCACATATGGCTAATATATATTCTTAGTCTACAAGATCACCCTTCACATTGTTGGTAATTTCACAGGTTGGTGCTCCGTATGGTATAAAAAACTGATCATACTGGTTCACTTTTCTCTTGATCTCATTGTCCTTTGTATGATTATCCAAAACCCACTGATACTTTATAGAAATTTCCTGAACTGGTAACTTGGAATGTTTTGAGTATTAATTAATTCATATCCACCAATGTGGACCCCATCCAACCCCACTACAGTTGGAAGGGGCTGAATATTCTGAACGGGGCATACCCCTATAGATCTAGTGATATTGGCAATATAACTTAGACAACATGGGAAAAAACAATATGATAATCAAACCACCTACAATCAACTCTACCATCATTAAGGTGGAGACCATAACTCCACCTTTTTTTTGCATTGTGAATAAGTACCTTCTTAGGTACATTGCTAAGAAGCATACTAGATGAAGAAGGTGATGGTCCGGGGAGGTGACTGACCATCCCTAGTCATTGAATTGACACTCTTAAACTATTTTAAAGTGATAACCCTCTTCCCCATAGTATTATAATGACGTCCAAGCCTCGGTATTCTTATTTAGACACTCATGTCGAGTCTTCATGATGAACAAGTCAGCCCACTACTTAAAGGGGATGTCCACCCATGGATATGGGTCCTTCCCAAGGGATATTTTGGCTAGATTGATTAGATCCTTTATAATGGGAGGATTTTATTCCATTTCATATCAAGTATATAGGGTATGAATTTACTCATCATACGTGTCTCCTAAAATCACCACACCATAGATCATTTTAATGTCCTATATACTGATGTCGAACTCACCATACATAAAATGAAATGTGTTCATGTATTGACTCTATAAACTGAACAAGTCTACCATCAGAATTTTTTTGCAATAAGTAAATGTTTGGTAAGCCTAAATAGATTCATAAAATCCTATCTTTTTCATCTCAACCACAAACTCTGTGGCAGTACACTGAACCAAGAAGGGACAACCCTGGTTCATCTCAAAGCTTCCACCTGATCGAATAACCCGGTCAAATAACCACCCAAACTTTTAATATGATATATAATTCTACATTTTGATCTGTAAATATGGGTTTTAAGCTCCAAATAATGTTCAAAACCTTTAAAATCAATCCACATGGGCTTCAAAATTAAGTGCATGACTTGTTCAAAGTCATGTGATCACATGACCATAATAAGATCATGTGATCAAATGAACTTGGTAGATTTATATGATTACACAACCCTTGAAGCTTTATAAGATCATGTAAATAATACAATAATACACGAATCATGGTTCAAGTGAATTACTTTGATTATATGATTTGTTTATGTGATTTGATCATGTGATAAGATCACACGATCAGTTCACATGAAGCATTCATACAAAGGAGATTATGTGACACAATCACAAGAAGAGGATTGTGTGAAGTAGAGAAAAAACATAAGAGTTATCATAGATCTATGAAATATTGATTCATTGGTGAAAGAGATTTCCCATTACTCTCCTATCTATAGGAAATTTCATGGAATACCAATAATATCTTAGAACACTAAAAGAAAAAATATAATCCCAACGGAATTAGTCAGGCATTCACTTCCTTATAATAAAGTATTTTTTTCTTCTTTTGGAATTTTTATGTGAGGTTTGTATGAATTTGGGAATTGATATGATTTAGGTTCTATATGAGGTGCGTAGGCACCCATATTTTGATGGGAATGCATATGTGTATATGATGTGGGTTTATTTGAGCAATTGTTGAGATGCAAGATCTATGGACAATGATTTTACTATGCAAACATCAAGATTACCTCTGTGATTGAGTAGACACAGTATTGTTTCTCTTCTGACAAAGGCATGTCACATAGATAGAAATATTCTAAAATAAATTAACCCTACAATGAATAATGAAAATCAAATCAATATTTCATTATATAATTTTTTGTTAAAATATACATATTATATCGTAACACTACCCTTAAATCTTTCCAAATGGTTTCTTTGGTCCAAATATAATCTAATAACAAAACTAATGATTCTTTTTTCACTTTACTACTGTTGGTTAACTATCACTTAGTATAGAATCTGATCTGAACTTCTGATCTGGAATCCCTATATAAATGGGTGTAGGAAGAGAAGTAAAATTGAATGTTGAAAGATGATATCATAGAGATGGTGTCGAATGAGAGCATCACGGGGATGTCAAATCAGAAGGTTAGATCAGATGCTATGCTAAGCGGTAGTTAACCAACATTAGTGAAGAATCCTAGTTTTTTTATTAAATTTGTGAGTGGTGCACAACCAATATTCTTCCAACACAGTGCATCAGTAGAAAAAGTAGCATAAATGACCAAAATACAGAATATAAAGGATCCATTCCATAATATTTTTGGTCTAGTTCTTTTGGAAACATGGAAACATAAAGAACTAGTTCATAAGAGTCTCTTATTAAGTTATGCTTTACTAGAAAGAAAAATCATTTCTAAAACCATTATTCATAACCTAAGGATATAAAACATAATAAAGGGTGATCATATATGCTCAATAAGTGTACACAAGGGAGATATCAATGATCATATAAGGATAACATAAGTAGTAGGAATTCACCTTCATCCTATTTATGTACAATCTTCCATCAGGTATACTTCCCATTTGTTTCTAAACACATCTATATCATCTTTTGAATATGAGTTTTTTCAATAGTCATGGTAGTAATGAAAAAATATAAATACACAAAGGATTAATAAATATTTTAAATGAAATCATAATTATTTTCAAAAATACCTCTTCAGGGATGCTATTTTGTTGATGAAATATGATCTCTTTCATAAATTTACAAACATAATAACCACAGTCCTTTACATTTTTTTATTTTTTACACTGCAGAAACATTGATAAAAATAAGTAATTTGTTTTGATATGTGTTTAAATAGTGAAATATTATTATATATACCAAGATATTTTTCCATTTTTAGATCTTGTAGGTGTTCTTATCCTTAGGCCCTGGATTCATTCCATGAAGTAGAAAATATTGATACACCATCCTATCATAACATTATCCTCATTAAAAGATAATATAAATTATATAACTAGATGTTTAATTCTAAAATGTTGGATATGTTGTATTAAAAATTGAAAAACGCCACCATGTGTGGTCACTTTGTTTCATATGCATGCATTGAATCTAGAAAATAAATCTTTGGATTATCCAAATTGACTACAATCCGAATCCAATGCTTCATGTAAACACAAAAAGGAATAATTAATGAAAGAAATGAAAATATAGTTAATATGATTAAATTATAGAATTTTACCCCTGCATCATTGGTATTAAAAAGAGTCTATCATCTGTAAAAAAAATTCAAACGATTTGAACAGGGATGACATTATTTCAGTCTCTTTATCAGAATTTATTTCTTCTTTTGAAGAGGTGATGTGAGGACAAATGAGTCTAAATTTTTGTTCACGGGTAAATACCTTCAATTGTTTTTCATATATATGCCTAAGAAAAATATGAAATGTATTTAGTAATAATTATCATAGTATATCAGCTTTTGTAAAATCAAATCATAAAAACATACCTCTTGTATACATTTACAACTTAGGCACCTAGCCATTCATACTTGAGGATTTCATTTACATTTTCATCACTAATGAAATCTGATTTTTCCTCTCCATACATATTTTTTTCAAAATCAACTATGTGGGAATTTTCTTCTATCAACTTTGTATCCACATGAGCTTGCAATGATATTAAATGTGTATACAAAACAGGTGGGGTGAAGGTGCTCTCAGTAGATCGTGTCAATCAGTTGGTTGATCCTTGAGATAGTTTTGAGCTGATATATTGTCTCACCCCCTCCTGTTTGTTGTTTTGTAATAACATTCATCAGTTCTGACCTTTTTTCATTAAATGTTAAAGGTTTATCTTGAAAAATAAATTGGAAATGGATACCTCCTTGTCGACATGTTTTTTTACAAGAATTGAAGGCCATGAGATGAATGTTCCAACATCTTGTTCGACTGTATAAGTGTTGTCATCATTATTTATAATAGGTAGCTCAACACTCGACTCATTAGCTACGTTAATCGACAGTCTGGCATGATTTGTTGGAATTTTTCTATTGTGCATCATGTTGTTTTAAAAATTTAGCATTGTAGCCCTCACTACAAGGCAATAGGTGGGAGTTGATAGATATAAATCACAGTCATTTTTACCCTATATAATATTATTACAGGAAAGGTATTAGTGCCTATGTGATTCAAATTTCACAGAAACAATTATTATAACATTGATTATCCCAGCTAATTCAAGTTTTTTAGGGGAATGGCTCGCCTCAAAGATGGGGGTGGGGTGGGATCTTCACGCATGGGTTTTTGTTGAGTTGTTTTATCTATTTGCCTCCCCCCCATCAAACATTCTATCATCTCTCTTTGGTATTGTAATTATTCTTGAAACATAGCTATTATTTCTCTCATCTTTTTTATTTCTTCAGTTTGATCCTCCACTTGTTTTTTATTCTGAAAATATGTTCGGGGTGTCACCCCAAAAACCCACACCTATGACGCGGCCATACTATTCTGGCTACTTTAAGATCATTTAAATTATGTCTACATCTGGTGTGGGTTATGTTGATTCCTGTGACTATGTCAGATAAAAAATTTATAGGAAAATAAGTAGTCATTGTTATGTAATAGCGATTTAAATCAAATAAAATTTATATTATGTCATACTTACACATGTTTCCCAAACTTTTTGTGTGTTTTCATCTATTAGTATCCCCTCTTTATTTACACAAGCCTCCTTCCATAGCACATTGCATGGGATGGAAGTGTATTTCGATTTTGATTCATTAATATGTATATAAATAGAGAAACATAGTTATAGTGTTGTTTTATGTCACATAAAAGTATTATGGTAGATTTAAAATATGTACCAATTTTTTTTTCAAGTTAAGTGTCCCCATCCTCACTTTATGGTAGGGGTACGTTGGTTTTGTTGCATGTTCTTTATTTTCAGCACTCAGTTGTTGTTTCATAAATAAAAAACTATCAATCAAAGTGATGAAAACAAGCAATGTCAAACAACATATTACCAGACACAATGTACCTAAAAAGTATACTCCCCATGACGATTTCTAAATACATTCCATGCTCCTTGGGATATCAAGGGTGCATAAAGAGGAGGTGGGTGTAGCTTGATTTTCCCTTCAGTTTCTTTAAGATGATATTTCGTTAAAATTGTGTGGAAGCCTCTATAAATCCTTCCAATAACTCTTAATACATATTCCTTGTGTGAGTAATCTACTATAAATGCACTCTGCAGTGGATGATGAAGAGTAAGTCAATGTTTTAGTATTTTATTTTATTTTAATAAATTAAAGAAATGATATTATAATGTTACCGTAATCTCTTCCTACATTAGTGTCTTAATCCTGGTGACAACATGGTGTCACGACTATACATTAATCGGCACGTGTTTCCGAGTGATGATTACAATGTAGCTACTAAAGATAGTTTTGTTGGGGTTAACATGTTGACCTCACTTATTCCATCCCACCTCATATTTGATTCTTTTTTCTTTTTCCTTAAGAATTTTTTCTAACACTGTCAAACTACATCGCTATTGTTTTTTTTCACCGTTAGGGTTTTATTTCCTACCATTTCCTTATAAGCATCATCATTATGTTCCTATGGAGCACTAGCATAGACACTGGGACCAGCAGCAATAGGTTAAGAAACCTTTTGTACCTCATCACTGGTACCAGCAATAACAGGTTGATAAACCTGTTGTTGCTCTGCACTAGGACTAGAAACAGCTGGTTGAGAGACCTGTTGTGCCTTAGGATTGGGCGCATTAGCAGGTGCAGAAGTCATTATCTGCATACATGGTTTAACATTTAATTTATATTGAATTAAATCAGTAGTGAATTGTTAATAAAATAACGTAACATAATGTATATTACAATAAACAAATAACCTGATTATTTAAATATTTTTCTTAAAGGATGAATAGATTTGACCCCTCTATCAACTATGTAAATCCATTAATTATGGTATCCTCTAACATAAATATATATATATATATTGGGATCGCTGCAAAATGATTGTGAAGCCCTAATGAAAGGTTCATCCTCCATTGAACTTTCATCTAAACCTTCTGTTGTTTTGGTCGATAACAGAAAAATTGAACAGTTTCAGTTTGCAGTATTTGGAACATAAAATACTTGTAATACCTATGATTACATTATAAATGGTTCTCATTTTTCTCCTTCCTTACTGAAATCAACATTCAAGAATCTCAATTCATCTATTTTAACAGAACTCCTATTATCAACCCACTTTCATTGAAAAATTGATACTTGGAATTTTGTATAATCTAACTCCCATATTTGTTTGATTATGCCAAAGTATAACATATTCACATAAATTGGATTTCTATCCTTAGCATCGGAAACATGCATCGATTCAGCCACAAGAGTAACCCCACTATTCAACATGGTACTGTCTTTATCATGTTCATTAGTATATAATGTATAAACAGTAATTACATAAGCATTGTAAGATAATACATGCACACTTTCTACTCCAGCTAGCCATCGAATTCATTCTGAAATTGAGTCTAGATTTTCATCTAACTTCTTAAAAATATGGTCTCAAAACCATCCTGTGAACTATCTATTATGTGTATCTGATATCCATTTTTCATCCCTAGATAGATTCAAATGCCTAATAATTTCTTTGTGGGTTTGAACATATGGGTCAACGTCGAAACTGTTATGAAAAACGTAAAGGGGGCCTACTTATGATCTGTAATATTGATTGTGAAAACCTCTCTTACAGAAATTCCTTCACCCTCAATCTTCCTAGTGTGATGAGATTTAGGCAGGCCAGTGATTTCCACACCAAACAGGTATTCAGTATAGAATTAAATGGCTTCCTCAACAATATATTTCTCTCCAATACAACCCTCTGGATGACTTTGATTTTTGACATACCCTTTAAAAATCTTCATATACCGTTCAAAGGGGTACATCAATCTATAATGTACAGGACCACACATTCAAATCTCTCTCACCAAATAAACCATTATATCAAAGAATGTCGATGGGAATAACATTTCCAATTCACATTATATGATGGTAATTTCTCTTTCCATAGTTGGTAATTTTGTCAGGTCTATAACATTACTACATATATCTTTGAAGAAGAAACAAATCTTTTTTAATGTATGGCGGACATTCTTGGGAAAAATGCAATGTAAAGCTATAAGAATTAGATATTTCATCAAAACATAACAGTCATGTGATTTCAGACCCTTTAACTTTAAATCGCTCATTGACACAATGTTCTTGATATTTGATGAATACTCATCTGAAACCTTTACGTCATTCAAGAAGTTGCAAAGCTGATATCTCTTCTACCTGGAAAGAGTGTAAGAAGTTAGAATAATAAAAATTTGTTTTTAACCCTTCACTGGTGAAAAATCTTCTTGTATTCCCATATCTACCATGTCTAATCTAGCCTTAATTCCATCCTTTGTTTTGATGGGTGCATTTAGCAACGTGTCGATGACACTATCACATACATTTCTTTCAACATGCATAACATCAAGAAAATGTCTGAAATAAAAACAATTCCATTATAGTAATTCAAAAAAAATGGATCTCTTTTTCCAATTGGTTTTCATAAGGTTTTTAAAAAATAGTTTACCAAAAGTAGTGTCCACATCTTTTACTTTCACAAACAATTGATCACCTGTTAGTGGAGATGATGATGTAAATTCTTCTGAACTTCCATTTAATGATGTCATCCAAGATTGGTACTTATGTCGTCAGGGTAGAAATCTACGATGTTCTAAAAACATATTTTTTGATGAATGTTTAAACCTAATTGACTGTGTACCTTGTTCAAAAATGAGACACCCTTGAGTTTCATTAATGCTATATCCTGACAAATTTCTATAAGTAGGAAAGTCATTTATTGTCACGTACAACATGGCTCTCAAAGTGAAATCTTCATTTTTTTAAGCATCATAAAATGTAACACCTAAATCCCACAATAATTTCAAATCCTTAATCAATGGAGCTAAATAAACTTCAATATCATTACCCAGTTGTTTTGGTCCTAATATTAGCATAGATAACATGATTTATTTTCGTTTTATACATAACCACAGTGGTAAGTTATAATTTACCAACATAATCAGCCATGTACTATGACTACAACTTTGAAAACCAAAAGGATTCACTCCATCTATAGATAATTCCAGACGAGGGTTTCTCATCACATTCCCAAATTCCGGATACTCATGATCAATTCTCTTCCATTGAGGAGAGTCTTCCAGGTGACGTAGTTTCTCATATTTAATTCTTGTATCTGCATGCCATGTCAATTTTCTTCCAGTCTCCTCACTTCTATATAGGTACATAAACATTAGAATGATTAGAAAGTACCATACAACTTTTGTAGGACTGGATTCAACTTTCTTGTATCAAGAAGCACTACACTTTGGGAACTCTTTAAGTGATTTGTGGTCTTTTTGAAATAATATACATTCATTCGGGAAGGCGTGTGTTATTTCAGAGATCATACCCATCGATCGTAGTATTAATTTGGAATTATATGTTCAGCTTGGTAGAACATTATCTTCTGGGAGTATGTCATTTAGGAGAGCAAGTAGTTCCGTAAAACTATTATCAATCCTCCCATTTCCTTCTTTCAAATTATACAGCTCCAGTATGGCTGAAAATGTTGTATATTTAGTGCAAACAGCATAAAATGGCATCTTTGCACAACTCTTTAACTTCTCAAACAATTTTGGGAAATCATGAAGTTCATCTTCAACTGTCCTTGTCATTTCCTCAATACGATCTTCATCATCATTCACATCTATAATCACATCCTCCATATGATCATCTTCATTTTTCATGCTTGTAATCATATCAGATGATCCATAAAACGCAGTGATATCCCAGCCACTACCTGCATTCATTTTTTCCCAATTTTTATTCCAACATGTATAACTTCGATCTATTCCATGATAGATCATGTGTTCTTCCAACTCCTCTGGACTAATTTTTCTTGAATAAAAATAGCATAAACATGGACAAAAGATTTAAGAAGGGTCATATGCATGATCTTTTGAAAACTTGATAAACTCTTTCATGCCATCTTCATTCTCAATTGTCAACCGATTTGAATTCATCCATTATTTATTCATATTCATCCTATTTGATATAGTAATATTAATATTTAACAAAATAATTACACAAAAGATGTTCAACTAAGGTCATCATCTAACTATAATCAATGGAACTAGCTATGGAAAATAATACCCTTACCTCTCCTTGCATTACTCAAGACCAAAGTAAATCACACCCATCTTCCTAACCACCTGATAAATGGAACTAGATATAATAATCCCTTGCACTAGAATGTTTTAGTATCCCACATGTGATCTGTATTCATTGTTGTAAATAGATTTTTTAGTGATTCTCTAGAAACAAAATGTATATAGTCAAGAACTATGGTACTAAACTAATATATGGTATTATTTCAAATAGAGTGATTGTGGGTGGAAGGATTAATTAAATGTGTTGTTATGGTTATTTGATTAAGGTGTCCATAAATTGTCTCATAGAGTCCTCTAGTGAAGTGGTTTTCTAAGATTCAGTGGAACTAAACTAGTAACAAAGTGGTGGTGCCATTGAAATGGGTAAATTTTTGAATGATATTCAATGGTGGAAGAACTACAACATGGAAAACAAATGTCATACCAATAATTCCAACAACTGCAACACCATAAAAACACACAATTGTTCTCACAATCGCAACACCATACAAACCAAACAATCACAATTTCAGATTTTACAAAGAATCCCTTATTCAATTCTGTTTTTTAATTCAGGGGTTATCACAGAAGTTTTATCATACTGGAGCATTCATTCAATAATCAGTATACGTAAATTACCATTTTTATATTCAAATGTTTAATAGGAACCAACCAATATGCAATTCATTCAGTGTGAAAATAAGGACCACCAACAGCCATGATTTTCAGTGAGGCGTTTAGCTCGTACATTTCAAAACATAACCATCAATATAAAATTGTAATAACATGAAAACAAGAGGAAAACAATGAGTAAGAGGAGAAAACTCACCGCGAAGGTGTCGTTCAATGTGCGGAAGAGGTGTGTTCCTGGAACAGGAGAGGCATGCGGCAGAGGATATTTCAAACTGAAAAGAAAAAATAAAATGAAAACTCACATGTTAAACAATTTTATTGGTCAATAGAGGGATTTTATTTTCCATCTATGATATCTTCTTCCTATTTATTTATTTTTTGTGTATCTACTATTTTCCTAGATGTTCAGCTTATTAATGGGACATATTAGCTTTTTAGGAGAAAGATCATTTTTAATTTACTCTAATTTAGGGATAAAATGTTCCACATTAATTGTACTTTTTTCCCAGGGGATCGTTGCTATTATGTAGAGATCATGAACGCCTCTTTGGTTAGGGGAAGGTCAGGTCAGTTGTTGGTTATGATACCAGCCTAGGCTGTATCATTACATTTCCAATTTTAATTGACACATATATATTTAAATATAGAATTTGGGGGGGGGGGGGGGGGTCGGACACTAATATATATAAGGAATAAGATAGGTAAAAATTATCCTAGGCTCTCCAATACAAGTGATTAAAGATGAAACATACATCAGGTGAGGGAGAACCACCCAAGAGGAGAGGAGGGGGAGATTGGCGTGGTATGGAGGGGTTTTGGACGAGAAAAGTGGAAAATTCAGTAAAACCTAAAAGGTCCAAAGGGAAAGGGGTGGGCTATCTGAGGGGGGTAGGGGGGCTATAGGGGTGTGGGGGAGGGGGTGTGGGCTGTCCAGGGAGGGGGTGGGCTATCCAGGTGGGGGTGGGTTGTCCAAGTGGGGGGGGCTGCAGGGGTGTGGGGGAGGGGGTGTGGGTGTGGGTTGTCTAGGGTGGGGGTGGGTTGTCTACTATGGAATGACCATTCGGGGTCATAAATAGTGGATTATGAGAGGGAAAAATTATGGGTAAGATGGGTTTGGGTGATGGGGTCAAGTGAATAATAAGTAATAGAGAATCCTCATTAAAAAGACTAAAAACAATTCTTTTCAATTCAAGAATAGGGTACATTATGGTGTAGCCTAAGGGTCTATTTCTCACATTGTTGAATTACTACAAGGTATACACTACAACACTCATCCCCTAGGAAGAACCATTAAATCTTGATCATGAATTTTAATGTGACTATATGACTCATGGAATAACATCAACCCCCCAAAAAATAGTATAGAGGTCATAACATAGCCAACCTCCCATGTGATCCAAACCATTAACATAAGGCGGGTCCCATGGATAAACTCACATACTTAAAGGAGGACCTAAAGAGGAATAACCAATCTAACGCCTAACACAATCTAAATCACTAATACAAGGTATTCATCATGGCTAATAATATATACTAGAAGTGGATCATGAGAAGGTCATAAAAGAGCCAACTTACTGCCTGAGAAAAACTACCAAGGTAAGACAGATCACTTGGCTAAATGAACATACATAAAGCAAATCCTAGGGAGGGTATAACATAGCTAACCTTAAACACAATTTGAACCAATAAAATAATTTATGTCTTATCGAAAATCACATATACCCTATGATGTATAGCCAAACATAAACATTAAAAAATTTAAAGAATATTCACCTTGGTGGAGTATCCCTACATTGCAATCTCAGGGTCTCTAGGCCTCATACTCATAATAGATATATAATAATGATTAAGATATAATTAATAAGCATGGAAGATAATCCTCATCATAGATCTTATCTAGCCAATGATTGATACCTAGCATCGAGGATGAGGTGGAGGATGGTCATGGCGGAGGAGGATGAAAAAGCAGCGGCGGTGGAGGAGAAGGAGTGGGCATCATTTCCCAACACTAAGGTATAATTTCCCTAGTCATGGGATCACCATAGAATGGGTATATCATCCCTCAAATTCATTCCTTTAAGATATCAATATTATTGGGCAGTGCATCTCAAACCATTTGAATATTTCATAATTGGTATAGCATCTAGGATCACATTATTATATAGTAAGTGGGAAATGAAACTCATACAACACATCACAGGATCACATCAAGTATATCATCCAATTCTTTAGGCATATTCAACATAAATTTTCATATCATCCCAATCTATAGGCCATGTCGGAGTGATTAGGCAGGCCATCCCACATCCAAACAAAGATATTCTTCAAGGGGCAGTACTTCCACCACATAAAAATAGAATTACCAATGAGAATAGTGTCCTATAGTATATAAAAACATAAAATGTAATAATAAACATCTTATAAAATACTAAATAAACCATAACCAGGTTTTCCTAACATATGACTCACTCAAAGTTTCAGATTAGTTTATCCTCACATGCTGAACCCATATCCAAATCCAAAACTAGGCTATAAACCACTCGGATATTACATGTCATAAGGGGGAGGAACACTCACCCCATAAGTTATTCAAATAAGAAAAAATTTCTATGAGGAAACACTAAGTTCCATTTGGGTCAAGGCTCACATAGAACTCACATAATCCACACATCTCTTATTCAAGGGAGGCTAAGGGAACCTATTTGTTTACCTCTATGTTATTTTATACCAAGGAGGAATACCTATTGGTTATATATAACATAATTACCATTAATTTAATTTTCAAACATGGAACATATTGTCCATTGAATCACTCTACATCCCATGTAAGGATTGAACATAGCCCAAAAATAACTTACCTACTCTTAGGTAGTGAATTAAAAACATCCTAGTAAAAAACTCAAAATGGAATCTCTCAATTATAAACTTATCCCAAATCTAGGGTGGAATAAATACACTTAACCAAGGTCCTAGGAATCATAGTATAACACAATGGAATCCCCTAAGGGCTCTTGAATGTAATGTTCAATGTATTTTAACTTATTCCAACAACCCCTGATGTTTGTGGAATTGAGGGATAATACTCAGAGGGTCTATAACATCCCTAAATGTTTATCCCAATACATATGGTCAAGGTAAACAATTTGAGTTGATTTAATACCAACTATAAGAGGTTGGAAATACTACATATCACTCAATGCATGAAACAATACATAAAACATTGGTAATGGTTTGAAACCACTAACCTCAAAGTGGAGTTGACCCCTTGATAATTCCAAACCACCATATCCTAAGATCATCCAGGATTTATAAATATCCATCATCCATTTTTAAAAAACATGAGGAGGTGGTCGTGGAAGAGGAGGATTATTCAGCAGTCGGAGGAGGAGGAGGAGGAGGAGTAGGGTCACGGCGGAGAAGGAGGAGAAAGCAACGGCGGCGGAGGAGGAGGACGGTCGCGGTGGAGGAGGAGGACAAGGTAGTGGCAACGGCGATGATGGGGGAGGAGGAGGAGGAGGAGGGGTTATAGTGTAGGGTTCATCTTCTGCGAAGTCTTGAACGGGTGCGATGGAGGAGGGGCCTATTAGGGTTATTTTATAAAAACTGATAGAACCTTTATCAGTGCTACTTAAAAGTGATAATAAAGGTATGTTTTATCAGTGCTAAAATAGAAGCTCTGATAAAACATACCTTTATCAATGCTAAAAAAGCATTTATAAAGTACTGCTTTATCAGTGCTAACATTTTAGTGCTGATAAATAACTATTTTTATCAGTGATTTTTTAGCGCTGATAAAGGCACGTCTTTATCAGCGCTAATAAATACTTATTTAAGTAGTACTTTTTAATTATATATATATATAATTAAATGTATTATATATTTATAAATAAAATAAATATATTAAATATAATAAATGGAATAAATAGAATGAACTAATCTAATAAATCTAATAAATCTCTAATAAATCTAATAAGTATATTTATTATTTAATGTAATTTACTATAATTTTATAATTATATAATTATATATATAACTTTTATCAAATATTTTGTCTAGTGCTAATAAAGGCTCACCCCTTTATCAGTGCTTTTTGCTTAGCGCTGATAAAGGGCAGCAGTTACCTTGCCCTATTTTTGTGGTAGTGGGTGTAGTAATATCCATTGCATGGGACAAAATATTCATAGGAATATTTAGCATATTGACAATATGGGTTGAAATAAATGAATGAGATACACTGATATCTAATAGAACATTCACTAATGATGAAGCTATAGTAATAGTACCTCTCACAGTCATTGAGCTCGTATCCACTTCCACTAGAGACTCTTCTACTGCATGAAGAAGCATCATTTTGGATACCTGTGGCTATAACCCTGTCATACGTGAAGCATATGATTATCCCATAGTTTTAGGAGGTTTTGATGATATTGTTCTACTATGGGGAGTATAATATATATGGAATAATCTATTTAAGTTCCTTGAATGTCTACAAGAGCCATAGTTCTTGGATTCCTTAGTGAAAATCCTCTTCGAATGTCCTTTCTTACCACACTGGTAGTAAACCAGAGAATCTCTTCTAGGTAATGCAATATGTTTAGAAAAACCCTTCCATTGAGAACCTCCATGAGATTCGTCATGCTTCCACTTTCCCTTAGAGGAACTCATGCTACCACTAGGAGATAAAGAAACTCTTGATAACCGTGACTTTATAGACAGGTCCATTTCAACCATAAGTGCTATATTCAATACGTCAGCCAAAGAAGGAAGTTTCGGAAAGAAAACCTTAGAACGAATATCCTGAAAAAGTCCCAAATCGAACCTTAAATCCTTCATCCTATCATTTGATACTATCTCAGGTGAGAAATTCATGATCTCATCAAAATGGTTTGCATACATTGTTATGGTCATGTCATCTTTCTCAAGTTTGAAAAACTCTATAAACTTGGACAACCGCATTGATTCTAGATAGAACTAGTTAGTGAAAATAAATTTTATGTCTTTCCAATGTAATACCTAATGCTTCTAATTCATTACCATGGTGTCCCACCATCTCCTGCTCAGTCCTTCTAGCACAAAGTTGGAATACTTCACTTTGATTTCATCAGGTTAATTCAATAACCCACATAATCATTTCATCTTGCTCAACCACTCCTTAGCATCTTGAGGATTATTTTATCCTTTGAATGGTTTTGGATTCTGGATAATTAAATCTTAAGAAAAAATCTTGAGAACATCCCTCTAAGGTTTCAAAACTAGATACTGAACAGAAACTGGAGGTGGTGCCTACCCCAGATCTTGGACAGTGCACACAATCACCTCTACCAGGTTTAGATCTACAACAGGATTAACCCAGTGAGGTTCAGTAGCAGCTTCCTCGTAGATCTGATTCGCACATCTTCTTGGGGTTACTATAAGAACCAAGGTTTTTAGAATGGGCCAAAATCCCAACCTTATTTGAATTTTTGACTCGATTCTGAGGAAACTGAGAAAATATGGGAAGTTCTGGAAATTTCCAGACTACACACTATGTGCTATAAAGTACATTCCATGTAGGGGTTATGCACATACTGGCCATGTTCTCGCTGAGTACATGTCGTGTGATGACCATGTAGGAATTTCATACTACACGGCATGTAGTATTTCTCAACATGTTGTGTACCCTTGACCGTGTGGAGGCCATACTTGGCGTGTAGGCCTGGGGGATGGGTAGAATGTTTTTAGTAAGTGCACACCATGTATTATTTGTACATTCCATGTAGAGGGGTCGTGTTTGGGAATATACATGGTGTGTTGGGGATGTTGGTCGGGTAGAGAGGTACATGTTGTGTACCATAGGTACATGCTATGTTGTCAGTCGGCAAGTCCTTGGTGAATTTTCAGTCGTCTTATGAACAGTAAAATGAAACACGGCATGTATTCCTAAAGTACACATCGTACACTTTATTTTTTTCTAAAATGGGCAGTATCCTCGTTTTGTGGTAGAAACCCAAACCCTCAATGGGTTTGAATGGGGAGATCCAGTCAGAGCTCGTTTTTACTCTCGAGCATCCATATGAACTCTATTTAAATCGTTGTCATATGTGTTAGAACCCCCTTTGTAAGGACTTGATTTCTATTGAGTCGTTCTTCTTGGTTTCTATTCTAGGATTAGTTATAGGGGTTTGATAGATCTTTATTCTTTTGTAGATATACCTCATTTTAGACCTAATTGGAGGCTATTATCGGAGGAGTAGCGCCATATGAGTCTCGGGTAAGTGGGGCATACATCTTTTTGTGTTTTTGCAGACTTTTGGGTGGTGATAACTATAGTGCGTTTTTGGGTATTTTCAGTGTGACCCTGTTTTATCTGTTATTGCATGTTTAATTGATAATGGACCTATGTGATGTCTTTGGGTATGCCATGTTACCAGTTTTATTGAGTGGGGAAGGGCGAGTGGTTGTTTCCCATCGGGGCATTTTGGTCGGGGGATGCCAAAATGGTTATAATCAAATTATATTGTTTTAAACTATTGAGTTTAGTTTATAAAACCATGATATGAATTATTAGAGGCCTTAAATACCTCTGTGCTGGTATATGACAACAATTGGTTAGTGCATTTCAACTGTTTAGTTTGGTTGCCTGTTTAAAAGTGATTCCTTTGATTATTATATGTAATTGTGGAATTTCATATACTGGAACCCTTTCGGTTGTGTTGGGCATGGCCTATATATTCTTGAGTGATTCTGATCACGCGTTGGGCTTGTCCTGGGTTACATTGGGTGGTTTTGACCACGATATTGAGCGTCATGGACGTCGGCGTGAGACAGGTTGACTGTCAGGTTGGGGATGGACCAGTTTACTTGGATGGTGAGGTCGTCGGACTTGAGAGTCATGGTTGCAGGGACACAATATGTCAGAGATGTTGTGGCTTGGGTACTATTTTTGGTGATTACCGCTCACTTGGAACTTTGAGTAGTATGCACACAGAGAGACTCTGTGATGAGGTGGTTTTGACCACTCGTGTGGGTAGAGGCCCCCATTAGTTGCATTTTAGGTACTATTAGTAGGGGGTTATTATCATAGGAAGCCAAGTGGAAGGTGATGAGCTTTCAGGGGATAGTATTGAGGCTATCGGGTTGGGTAAGAAGCTCTCTTTTATTTGAGGGAAGACATTGATGTCCCTCTGGTTACCTTATTTGAGGGCAGACATTGATGTCCCTCTAGTTACTTATTTGAGTACATACATCATTGTTCCTTCGGGATACTATTTCTTGGCATGCCTTCAGGATATCGGTATTTGAGACATGAAGTTTCAGGTGGCACATGGTGTCGGGTTACATGACAGAGATTCCGACGTTGGCTGAAGTAGGTGACACTTCATGGTGGCTGCTGAGCATCAATGGAGTTTGTGTTTATTTTTCATCATATTGTTTATTTTTTTCCTTATAAATGAATGCCTGCTTAAAAACTTATATTAGGTATGAACCATTGGGTGGTACCCTACTGAGATTCTTCTCACACCCTACATGAGCCCTTTGGGATGCGTGCAGACTTAATGGATTTACGTGCAGGAAAGAGGTCAGCTTCAGGAGTTGGACTGCATTAGCTATTGCATGGAGATGGTATGGACCTTGAGGTCTTGCCTAGCTGTATTTTACTTTGTCTTGCTTTATTTTATGTATCATAATGCTTACATGTTGTAGCTACAGATGGTTAGCCATTGGTTCCCTTTATATATATGGATATGTATGACCTGTTTTGGATGCATTATTTGTTGTTCAGTAGTAGTTACAAGGTTTGGCATGTTGTTGTGTTTATTTATGTTGTTCTTGTTTATATTTATTACATCCACTATTTATCGATACTGAATGTGATTCCTCTCTACGGTTCTAGCTCGAGTCTGCTAAGTCGTTTATTCTACTGCATATTTATTATTATACTTGGACCAGTACCATTATTATTCTCCAAGAGGGTATAGCCTCCCCACTATACCTATAAGACCCTCTCTACTAGTCAGTAGCCTTTGGCATTTGGGGAGGTGTGCCTAAGGTAGTAACACCCGACCCATTTAGCAATGTTTGGGTGGCTGTTCAGGTCCGGATCATTACAAAGTGGTATCATAGGGGTTCTTGATAGGGATTTAGTAGCAGTGTTTTATTGGATACTAATGAGATTGAGAATTATTTTTTTATTTCTGCTGGTTTTACTATTTGGTATATGGTAGATTGGAGATAGGTTGTTACTGGAACTGGGTTTCTAGCTTGTGCTTGGGTTCCAACAGCCCCAGGTACGAGTGATGGATCAAGTTTCCTTGGGTGGGAATTGTTGTTGTGTTTTTTCTCATATTAATGTTTATATGATTTCCACCTCTATGTCTCACATGGCGTGTGATGTTATTGATTTTGATATGTGACCCTTGACTTGGTGTGGTAAGGGAGAGTTGGACCTTGTCCCGGTTTTTCAAGAATTTTCTTCTTGGATTTTGATAGTCACATTTTAGGGTATTTCAATTTCATAATTGCATGTATGCTTCATGATGTGATAATACCATGTGAATAATGTCAATTTCCATGCATTGTATGCTTCGAAATGTGAATAGGTTAAATTCCTGATAGAATTTCTTGTTGAATTGCAATGTGTTTTTCCATGATTTGTATATTTGTATAATTGCATGTGGTAGGGTATTTGGGTCTGGCTCTTGTACAAGAAGGCAGGTACTATTGGTTGAGGTGATTGTGATCATCTAGATTGGGCGACTCGGTTGTCGGTTTGAGGCAACATTAGTTGTCCGGATGGGCATGGCCTGAGGTACTTTTGATACTTGGATCTGTTGAGGATGGTTAAGAAGGCCATGAGGCTGGGATGCCATGGGAATGGGTTGCAATAGGGGAGGGTAAGGGTAGTTGTTTTATGCTTCCTCTTTACTGTTTTTTTATCTACATTGAATAATATATATATTTGGGATGTCTTTCCATTTATGGTATTCAGTGGGTTCCTTTAGTCAACTTAGATGGAGCTTCATCTGGGAGATGGTATAGTGCCACAAGAGCAGGATCTGGTTCAGGATCCAGTGCAGGTAGAGCATGAGCCACAGGTATAGGCTCAGGTACAGGATCGGGTTCAGGATCCAGTGCAGGCAAGACAGCAGCTGATTTTGGTAGTATTTGGACCATGGCTCGATGATCAGCTCCGAGCTAGCCTGGTACGTGTCTTGTAGGGGGTCGACAAAGTTGTGCAGCCTACCGAGCCATCTATAGAATATTTGACGTGGGAGTTCCAGTCACAGCACTCGCCACTTTTTTAGGGTGAGGGTGGTCTGCAAGTGGCTGAGAACTGGATAGAGAGCATGCAAATGATCTTTGAGCAGCTCGAGATGCCTCTAGAGCAGATGGTCAAGCTAGTGACGTACATGCTATGAGGACCGGCAAAGTACTGGTGGGATGCGTAGGTTCAGGATCACAGGCATGAGGGACTAGCATGGAAAGACTTCGAGGATAGATCCTTCAAGTACTTTTACCTAGAGACATTGAGGGCCAAGAGATCTTGGGAGTTCTTGAACCTTCAGCAAGGAGACATGTCCATCATGGACTATGCAACTACTTTTACTGAGATGTCTCACTTTGCACCTAGTATGGTATGAGATAATGCAGCAAGGGTGAGGTGCTTTGAGGATGGCTTACAACATACTATTCGGATCCAGTTAAATATCTTCAGGTTGGGTTCATTCTCATAGGCGATGAATCAGGCACTTATAGCGGAGGGAAACCAGAGGGATAGGACCAGGTTGGCCGGGCGATGGCTTCAGGTGATGGTTCAGACAGCATGAAGTGAGAACGGGATGAGTTGTAGTAGTTCAGTCAGTCCAAGGACTCAGTTAGACCACCTTGTAGCAGTTCAACAGTGGTTTTCTTTCAGTGTGGGCAGCTAGGACATGTTCGGACTCAGTGCGATAGGCCTCCAAAGGAGTGTAGGGCATGTGTACAGGTCGAACATCTTGAGAGGTTTTTCAAGAAGCCTTCTCAGACAGTCGATAGGTAGGGACCAAGAAAGATGGTGGCATCTGGAGTTGGTTCAGGTTTGGTACCAAGAGAGGGTATCTGAGGTTCATCTGCATGCGGAGAATGTGATAGAGATAGTGGGACCCAGCTGAGGGGTCAGTATCCAGTGAATGGTGTAGCACCATAGGGAGGTCAGGCATCAGGAAGTCGTATGTCAAGCCAGGTGCATGCCGTAGAGCTGTCATAGTCCAAACAAGATGGTGAGCCGACGACGGTTAGAGGTACGCCACGAGTGTGGTCGTGACTTTCTCGTTTTCTTTTGGCATGACCTGCTGAGGCACGTCCGTTTTGAGGGCACAAGGTTCACAGGATTCTTATGGACTAACTAGATGTTGGTCAGTGGGATTGGAACTATATCAAGAGTGTTATATATATTTATATATATATATATATGTGTGTGTGTGTGTGTGTGAGGTTTGATGGGAATTGGGGCATCGAGGATGTGGGTTACTTGAGGTGCCTTGGGCATTGGGTCATCAAGGATGTGGGTTACTTGAGGTGCATGGCATCAGGTTTTATTTTGAGTTTCCATGGGATGTAGGACCTCATGGAGGTGGGCACCGATGTGGTGTAGGATACGTTGGGTGTCAGAAACGACACGGGAGCACCAATGAGGTGTAGGGGTGACGATGCATCACGAGAGGACCATGCGTCTAGAAAACAGGTTAGTGAACCTTTTCTTGTGTTAAGTTTTTTTGATTTGAGACCAAGTTGGGAAATTCCTATGGTGGGGAGCCCCTTGAGGAATTTAGCTAGGACTTTTGAGACCAGGATATTCTGGGTTACTTGATCAGGGTGGTATGTTCAGTGCCATCTCTAAGTTTCATTTGATATCTCAGGGACGAGATATGTTAAGGAGGGGAGATTGTAAGAACCCAAGTTTTTAGAATGGGTCAAAATCCCAACCCTATTTGAAGTTTTGACTCGATTCTGATGAAACTGGGAAAATCTGGAAAGTTTTGAAAATTTCTAGATTTCACGCCGTGTACTATAAAGTACACGCCGTGTAGGGGTTATGTGTGTACCGGCCGTGTGCTCACCGAGTACTTGTCGTGTGATGAACGTGTAGGAATTTTGTACTACATGGTATGTAGTATTGCTCGACACGCCGTGTACCCTTGACCGTGTGGAGGCCATACTTGGCGTGTAATCCTATGGGTTGGGTAGAATGTTTTTAGCAAGTGTACGTTGTGTATTATTTGTACACGTCGTGTAGAGGGGAAGTGTATGGGAATATACATGGCGTGTTGGTGATGTCAGCTGGGTAGAGAGGTACACATCATGTACCATAGGTACACACTGTGTAGTCAGTCGGCAAGTCCTCAGCAAAATTTTAGCCGTCTTATGAACAGTAAAATGAAACATGGCATGTAGTCCAAAATTACATGTCGTGTACTTTCTTTTTTTCGCTAAAACGGGAAGTAGCCTATTTTTGAGGCAAAAACCCAAACCCCCAATGGGTTTGAGCAGGGAGAACCGTCTGGAGCTCATTTTTTCTCCTGATCGTCCATTTGAACTCCGTTTAGATCGTCATCGAATGCGTTAGAACCCCCTTCGGTAAGGCCTTGATTCCTCTTGAGCCATTCTTATTGATTTCTATTCTAGGATGAGTTATAGGGGTTTGAGAGGTTTTGATTTTTTTTGTAGATCTACCCCGTTTTATACCTAATTGGAGGCTGTTATCAGAGGAGCAACATCGTATGAGTCTCAAGTAGGTGGTGTATACCTCTTTTTGTGTTTTCAAAGTCTTTTGGGTGGCGCGACCTATAGCGTGTTTTCAGGTATTTCGAGTGTGACCCTGTTTTATCTGTTATTTCATGGTTTAATTGATAATTGACCTATGGGATGCCTTTGGGTATTCCCTGTTAGTAGTCTTTCTTGAGCAGGGCCAGGTGAGTGGTTGCCGCTCATCGGGGCATTTTGGTCGGGGGATTCCAAAATGGTAATAATTGAATTGTATTGTTTTAAATTGTTGAGTTTAATTTATTAAACCTTAATATTAATTGTTAGAGGCCTTAAACACCTCTGTGCTAGTATAGGACAACACTTGGTTAGTGCATTTCAACTGTTTAGTTTGGTTGCCTGTTTAAAAGTGATTCCTTTTATTGTTATATGTAATTGCTGAATTGCATATGTTAGAACCCTTGTGGTTGTGTTGTGTGTGGACCATATATTATTGAGTGATTCTGATCATAGTTTGGTCTTGGCCCGAGTTACATTGGGTGGTTCTGACCATGGGATTGGGCATCATGGACGTCGACTTGAGACAGGGTGACTGTCAGGTTGGTTATGGCCCGGTTTACTTGGATGGTGAGGTTGTCAGACATGAGCGGCATGGTCATAGGAACATGAGGTGTTAGCGGTGTTGTGGATTGGGTACTATTTTTTGTTATTACTTCTAACATGGACCTTTGAGTAGTGTGCACATAGAGAGACTCCGTGATGAGGTGGTTTTGACCACTCGTGTGGGTAGAGGCCCCCGTTAGTTGTGGTTTAGGTACTATTGGTTGGGGGTACTTGTCATAGGAAGCCACGTAGAAGGTGATGAGCCTTCATGGGATAGAATTAAGGCTATCTGGTAGGGGAAAAGGCTTTCCGTTATTTGAGGGTAAACATCGATGTCCCTCCGGTTACCTTATTTGAGGGCAGACATCGCTGTCCCTCCGGTTACTTATTTGAGGACAGAAATCACTGTTCCTCCGGGATACTATTTCATGGAATGCCTTCAAGACGTCGGTATTTGAGACACGCGGTGTTAGGGGGAACATGGTGTCGGGTAACAAGACAGAGATTCTGACATTGGCCAAAGCAGGTGACACTTCATGGGGGCTGCTGAGCACCAGTGGAATTTGTGTATATTGTGCATCATACTGTTTATTGTTTTCCTTATAAATGAATTAATACTTAAACACTTATATTAGGTATACACCATTGGGTGGTATCCTACTGAGATTCATCTCACACCTTGCATGGGCCCTTCAGGAAACATGTAGACTTTATAGATTTACGTGCTGGAAGGAGGTCAGCTTCAAGAGATGGACTGCATTAGCTATTACATGGAGATGGTATGGACCTTGAGGTCTTGCCTAGCTGGAGTTTACTTTGTCTTTATTTATTTTATGTATCAGAATACTTACTTATTGTAGCTACAGATGGTTAGAAATTGGTGCCCTTTATATATATGGATATTTATGACCTGTTTTGGATGCATGCTTTGTTGTTCAGTAGTAGTTACAAGGTTCATCATGTTGTTGTGTTTATTTCTGATGTTGTTGTTTATATTTATTGCTTATGCTGTTTATCAATACTGAATGTGCTTCCTCTCTGCGGTTCTGGTTCGAGTCTGCTGAGTTGTTTATTCTGTTGCATCTTTATTATTATACTCGGACCAATACCATTATTATCCTTTAAGAGGGTATATCCTCCCCACTATACCTATAAGACCCTCGCTGCTAGTCGGTAGCCTTTGGAGTTTGGGGAGGTGAACCTAAGTTAGTAACACCCGACCCGTTTAGAAATGTTTGTGTAGAAGTTTAGGTCCGGGTCGTTACAGTTATGATGCCACAAAACATCAGTAGACAACAATAAAGGAATCATATTTACACTCAAATACAGAAGTAAGGAAAATTGACCCCAATAAATAGAAAAAAATAATATTTGGATTTCACTCCATCCAAATCAAAAAAGGGAAAATACCAGAACTAATCCACAAGAATTATTTCCCTAACCACCCCTAGTGACTTAAGGTTCATTGCGGTGAGATATGGCTAGGCACTCAATTACAACTAACTCTTAAGTCCTGAAAATATTTCACCAATTCAAACTGACTTCAAAACAAAAGTTCAACCTAGACCTTTGATACCACTTTGTCATGAACCATCCCAATTACCCTAGTAACCTGATAACTGATCCAGCCTTAACATAGCCCGAAGGGTGTTCCCAATCCCCTCAGGTTGGAAATTAGAACCTATCATCATAAAAAATGAAAGTGGGAATGATTTTTTCACTAATAATTAAGGAAGTAAAAAAAATATAGTATGAATATCAAAAGAAACTCCAATGGGATTTATGTACTTAAATTCAAATAGGTATAAAAACCCAAAGTAATACAACAAAGTACTATAAAATATGAAAAAATATCCAAGTTTCAACATGGATACAACTCACCAAGACCACAGATCAACAGTTAGAACCACCTCCAAGTGATCCTTTTCCCTTACTCAATCTTGAAAGAATATAATCTACAAACACATGAAGGCACAAGTAGTGTGTGATCCAAAGCCTAGTAAGATTTACCCAAAGGTTACATAAAAATATTCTAAAATTAAATTAACCTTCAATATGCTTTCAATTTTCAAATAAAAAATTATTTCATATCAAAAGAATATTTAAACAAATCATGCTTTAAAGTTCAAAAGATAGAAATAATTTACCAATTCATGCTTCACATTTCAAATAATGGAAATCCATTTCAAATTATGGAATTACCATTAAAAAAGGGTTCCTTATACAAATGTAACTTCTCAAAAAATGAATTAAATAAACACTTTTATATAAAATAGTTTATATAAATTTAGAGGGCATGTAAATTAGTTTATAACAATAGAATATATATTTTAAATACAAACAAGTGGGAAACATGGTCATGTGACAAATAGGTACATAAGTTTTAGGTTATGGGGACCCAAAACATTGAAATAGAAAGTATGTACTTACTCCCCTTTGGTCCTAAGGCGAAGGGCACTCATCACCATCACCTAAGGAATTATATGTGTTGATATAAAGTTTCATAATATTGTAAATCGTAAAGTGTTGTCTAAATAACACACTAAATACCTACGGCATGCATGTGCTCAAGTACAAAAAATTATGGGAAATTTTTTTCAATAATACTTAAATATATAATTAAATCTCATTACCACTATTTAAAATATGCCAATTTTCTCTTCAAAACCCATAATGGGGTTTTAATCAAAAACATGCCTTTTACGATGAAACCATTGGGATTCCATCAAATACAATTTTAATCCATTTTAAAAAAAAGATTTGAAACCAATTAATGAAATTTCACAATCCATTTAAAAATTAAATCCAATGATTTTATTTTCATATATTTTCCATCCATTTCACAAACACACCCCAATTCACTGAAATTTAGGGTTTGTCCAATTTCATTCTAAAGAGAACCAAAACCCCAATTCACTAGAATTGGGTTTTTAATAAAATGATTGAAAGTAATTTATTAAATTTAATAAATTGAATTTAAAAATCAATAAATTAAGGGTTAATTAAATTGGAAACCAAAGATGGAACCACTTACCTTCCTCATGGAAAAACAACACCCTCAAAAACCCCCACTAACAAGAATGAAGGTGCATAAGATCTAGGAACTCAACTAGGAAATGAGATTCAACAACAAGGGGATTAGATCCATAAAACTCAAGATGATCCATCAAAATCCATGTAAGGAATATAGAAAGTGATGGATGGGCATGAAGAATTCTTACCTAGAAAGACCCACCATGATTTCCAAAATGATCATTCATCGAACGAAATGGTCTAGATGGGTTGGAGGCTCCTAAAATCGCATGGGGAAGGGTCAAGAGAAATAAAATCTAGAGGAAGAAGAAAAGGTAAATCAGTTGGTATTCTTGTTTAAAAAATCATCAGGATGTTATATGATGTGTAACCCAATTACACATCATTTAATTGATAAGTCTCATAATCATCAAAAAAAATCATTACCTTTTGATAAAAAATGGATTTATTTTTATTTATGGTTTTTACATCATGTAACCATATTACATAGTGTTTAAATATCCAACAGGTTGTAGAACCAGAACATTTCATTCCAGAAATTCCAACAAATATCTGACTTCACTATTAAAAGGTTTAGAACGTACCTGATATAAATGTAACAGGATATTAAAAAATTATATATTATATCCTTAGAGTATTTAAATGATATTTCACTTTGTTTAATTATTTATTTATTTTTGAAACATCATAAAATTATATTCAGAATTTTATATCCAAATCCACCATGTGATAATACTTAGGATAGAACTTCAAATCTAATTTCCACAACTTCCTCAATGAGTTAAAATATTCATCATTTTTTTTAATCCATGGGAAAACTCATCAACTACTTAAAAGCTTGCTCACATGAATTATCATGTAATAATATACTTAATTTACAACTATATTTTTCAAAGGAACATTCTATATGAAATATTATTATTGAAAAAAAATATAAACTACTTCATAATTTTCTATATTTGAATAGATATTCATAAGTATATTTAATGGTAGCATCTCAATTCATTCTCCCTATTTATTAAAAAATATATCTATGATGAATTAAATGTGAGGAAGCTTCCACAATTGAAGTTCAAGGTTTATTCAATTTTATTAAACTCATTATATTATGATATGTTTATTTGGAACTTCACTCAACCTTATTTTTATCAAAAACATGTTTGGGATACTTCACTCACCTTCCATGTTTCTTCATAAACACATATTTACATCATGAATATTTACTTCATTCTTAATAAAAATAAATAGAAGTTGATATCAAGTGGGTTTAAAATTAAACCCCTTTTTTATTTCATATCAATAATAATATAAAAAATCATGTCAATATTTTTTTCATTTTATTCTCTAACCCACTTATTAAGAAAAAATATTATGAATCTTTGAGTTGGGATGGAATAAATTCACTAAAGTTAATATTCCATTAATTATTACACTCTAAGAATATGTTAGTATTTATGAGTCTAAAAACAAGAGGAAATATTATTTTCAAAAATGATAAACATAATCAATCTAGATAGATTGTACATACTTAATATTGTTTTCACAGGTGATGTTCACATAAATTTTCAGTCTAATCAAATTTTTTAATATATTAATAAAATTTTCAACATGAATTCCTACACTCCTATTATAACATAGCTTTAAAACTCCAAAAAACTTTTAGTTTTATCTTTAGAAATCATACATTGAAGTTCTTAGTTTTTAATTCCACTGATAATTACAACTTTCCCCCCTTAATATCAAAATTTATTTATGTAATATCAAGGATGAGAGAATTTAATTATACACCTCTTCAATTAAATCCTTTCAAGAACATTACAAAAAATTATATTTTGATGAAATTGTATATTTTTAAGGTTCTCCAATGTTATCTCCCTAAAGCGATACAATTTAGATTCACTTTATCATGGTCGATCTCTTTATCAAGGACAATATTCAAGATAAAAAAAATTGGATCATACCAACATCATGAAATCCATCCTATCATGAATAATAATTATAGATTTTCCAATAATTGGTTATCCCCCTTAATCATGAATCAAATTCAATTACCAATATATAAATAATAAAGAAACAATTATATGTAATAAGGTGGTTCTATACTCCTCTTTAATTAGTGAAACTAGGTTGAGAGTGTATTCTCGACCAATATACTTTTCAGTCTTTAATTATATATTAGGGAGAACACTTAATTCTGGCATTTTGATTATACTGAGTTACAACCTTAGAAATCATGTACTTATTTCTTTTCTTAACTTTCCTTCGTGTTTTTGTTTCTTGATTTCATCAGTCAACAAAGAAAATTCATCTATGTATACCTGTTATATATTCTTTAGCATCACTACCTTGGATTGTAGCATGATTAAAAAATTCTTTGAAATGTTTCTAGCCTTCTTGCACCATATTCATAGTTCCTTAAGAAATATTGGGTTATCAAATCTTGAAAACCACTCTTGAAATTTGATATCATATTTATGTGGGATTTCTTGCTTCACTATAGTACTTTAAATTTTTTGTTCTTTCGCCATCTTTGATCCTACACATGGTTTATCATAAAATCCTTCCACAAAGTTAATCATTTAATTTCCTTCATGGAGACTTACTTATTAATTTCATAGTCCTACCTCCATAAACACTAATACTCATGGATTATTTGAAAAATTCCATGGTGTGTCCTTTTTCTACAATATAAGCAACTCCTTCACAATGGGTTGGAATTCTTGTTTATTGTCTTAGGTTTACTTTAAACAATATTATTCTTCATTTTTTATTAAAAATGAGTTCTAATTTTTATTATTTATTGACTTATTATACAATATTCTTCTTATATCAAACTCTTTAGGCACAATATTGGTTTATTTTCATAATCATGAATCTTCACAATGACCATTTTTATTGAAAATACCAAAAATATTCTCTATGATTCCAAATCCATTTGAGATAAATAGATTTTTACCTTTATTTTATGATATTTAAATCAAATAAACTTTTCTCCCCTTTATATATATTTTATTTTATTTCCAAATATTAACATATTATGTTAACAGTCATGATCATTGTAACCAAATCGTTCACAACACCTGAAGTATACACCAAACATTATTCTTTTCTTAAAAATAGGATTCTTTCTTGATTTGTTCCATTCTATTTTTGTGATATTTTATTTTTCAATTGGTATTTCTTTGGGAGGAAATCCTCTTAAAATTTATTTCATCCACCAAAGTTTTTGTGGGGGATTTTATACCATTTTTCATCATCAATGTTTGTCTAAATTTTTAATTGGAACATACAATATGAAAGAAAATATATTTAATAAAAATAATATTTTCTAGAGAAGTTTTTACCTTTTTATATGACCATGAAATAATTTTATCATAATATTTCCTCATATTTTTATCTTGAATAGATAGGTCACTTTTAGTATAAATAATTTGATTAGGATTCTTGATGGCATTGATTCACCTTTAATAGTATTATGGATACTCAACATGAACCCCTTCTAGATTTTCCAATTTAACTTCAATATAAAGAATATTTATATTAAGGATATTCTTCACATTATAAATAATTTTTATTCTATATTCACATTCCTTCTTAGACCTCTCAATATTATTATCATATATTTTTATCCTTTATTACAATACATTTTCAAACTCCTTTATCCTATAATTTTTTACTTACAATTGTGCATTATAAATATCAATGCAAGTATATTATTTTTCTTATAATCCATGGAACTTTTATTTAACACTTTATGTAGATTAATATTTCATCAGGATTCCATAAATACAATCCTTTATATATAACCCCAAGATTTTATAACATATTCCTCTTTAAATTATTTTATTTCATTGATATCTTGTGTTACACGTAACAACGAGTTTAAACGGATCATGATGTACTATTAAAATATTATTACGTGAATGTTATTGCCTAGTCATCGGATTAGTGGGTATGAATAGTAAAAACAAAATTATGAAATACATACATTTAAATATATGTAAAATGAATTTATTTATTTTCAATTAATTATAAATAAAAATAAAAAAAATCAATTGAAAATAAAAAAATGTTTTTTCTGAAAAACTATTTTTATATATGTAATGTATTTTTATATTAATAAATTAAATTAGTCACTATTGATGAATAATTTTAATTAAATTTATATATTATAAACTCAATAATGTTTTAAAAAAATCATCTAATATTTTTATTATGCATGAAATAAAAATAAATACAATTTTATGCTTAAAAAATCTATTTTTCATAAATTAGTTTTCAATGTGTTTTGAATGATTTTTTTAAACATAATCTATTCCACTTATAAGTATTAAATTTATTAAAACTGTTTACATATTTATAATTAGTAGGTTCCAAATTGGTAAATATTTCCATTTTATTTTTAGGCATTATGAATAATAATTGTGGAAAAAGTATTACCTCGGTAAAGGGATAATCGGGTTAATATAGGTTAAAACTAAGTGTCATGGTCACAATTTTTAAAATTAATTATAATTGGATGACTTAACTTTGACCCTTATCACATTAATCTAAAAAATTTGGTTTTTTAATAGACACTTTTTCATGAAAATGGCCAATACAATATTTAAATCAAATAAAGTTACAAAGTGTCACTCTATTTGGGTTAAATATATCTTATGTGTTCACATCAAGAAAAAAAAAGTTATGAATGAATATTAATAATAATTTTGTGAATAATGAAATTATATTCGTATTGGTAATATATTTTTAATTTTTAGTATTTGTATAATTACCATAAATTATTATGAAATATCGATATAGTATTTATTCAATTAATAGAAAAATAAAATAAATATATTTAAAGTAATAAAATTTGAGTGAATTATAGTGTTACATTAATTTTGAAGATAAATATAAAATATTAATGATGTGTAAAATTATTTTATTCTAATATCATATTTTTCATGGTTTCTTCAAGGTAAAATTTAATGAATAGTTCTAATATTGAGATTAATGACATTTTATAATAATTAATATTTTATTAAATGATTTAAAATTCATCAAAAATACTATATTAGGACATGTGAATGTAATATGGTTGAAAAAATAATCCTTTTACATCTATCATTAACTTTTCCAATTATGGTAACATTCATAACCCTTTATGGTTAAAATAGTTGTTATCGTGGTTAAGGTCAAAAATAATTAACAAATGGAGTAATAAAAAATATAAGGTTTAAAATGACACAAAAACATGTATAAATTTCAGTTTATATGGTTATTTAAACTCTATAAAACTTTTTATTCTAATTCATATACATTTTAATGCATTTGGTTTAAGAATTTATTTATTATATTTTAATCTTTTAAAAAATTCAAATGGTGTCCTCTCCCTCTATTATAAAAGGACACCACTCCTTCCTTTTCCTTACAACACTTTGGGCTATATGGATCAATAATACTCTACCAAAATTCATTATAAACTTATTTATATACATTTTATAAGTGTTTTTCTTCACAAAATACCAACCTTATGATCCTTAAGAGTAGATCTAAAGGAGTTCCTCTAAAGAAGACGTAATCATCTCAATGAATCACTTCCTATTTAAATATTACTTACCTCATCTAAATATATGGTATTAACATAAAATATTAAATTAAATATCTTAAATGTACTATATTTTTATTATGATTATTAAATCACAATTATTGACCTTTTTTACCATCAAATGGGATGTGAAAGTATTGCTCATGCGTATATACGGCATATCGTCTCCACATAGCGATATAATTAATTTTACACTACCATCATTAATGGATGGTTATTATGATGTTTTTATAATTTATATTTAATAATAATGATATAATTATTATTCTGGAAAGTAAATATCATCTCTACCTTCTTACCTTCCAAACCATTGGAAAACGATAACGTTGTTCATGCATATGTGTGGACTACGACATCCATGAAGCAGTGTGAATTGTTTTTTATTTCCATTTTACATGTATTATAATAAGGATTGATTTAATGAATATATATTATATATATTACATAATTATTATTATTTAAAGGTGACTAATTTTTTACCTTTCTTTTTTTCATCATTCCAAAAATGATAACAGCGTTCATTCATATGTACGACTTACCATCTCCATGAACCATGTAATTCAATTTTATATCTTTATATTTTATGAATGATTATAAATATGTATATAATGGTTATATATAGTATTTATATCATTATTAACATTATGTAGATGATGTAACCATGATCAATGTACATGGACTGAAAATACCAAACTGAAATCTTAATGAAAAATGAAACAGTTAACACCCAAAAATGATAGTTTTAATAAGGAATTATTAATAAAATGGTGTTGTAAAGTTATAATGGGATAATATATGATCTTATAGGTACATAAATTACTCTGGTGTAAAATTATAATAAATTTAAATTTATTATACATGGTTCTAGAGTGCTTTCCATGAAATTCAAACTTGAGGTAAGGTATTATTGTCTCAAAATATCTTGTTTGGGATATATGTTATGTCATGCACCTATATTATTTTATGAGGTGTATATACCACCCTTTGAAATTTTATATCATCATTATACTTATGTTAATAATATTTAATGTTTTATTGAAGTTAATATTTCATGGGTCTTATGATTCAAATGTTTCCAATGTGGTAAGGGTTTTATGTTACAATATCATTGATTATCAGGATTGTTTATGACTAAGTTTTAGATGATGAAATATTATGACCTAACTATCAAGAAACTCATTAATTTTATTATAATTTTTTTATTTAATGAGAATACATATTTCCAATTCAATATCCACACTTCAAGTACTCAAGATTCCGAAAGATAATTTTTAAATAAAATCAAATTTATTTCTCTCGTTGGTCAAAAAACATTTTTTATCCATATCAATGTTTTTGAAAATATGTTTTCCAGATAATTTTTAATATTATACTATTATTTTTTAAAGTTATTTTTACCCATGATTTATTTTTTCAAATTTTTTTACAATGAATCTTCTTATCATTTTCTGAATGAGGCACTTATTGATTTTTTACAAAAAATGTTAAAGGAATGTTTTATTTTAACTTATATAGCATGAATGGAATTTATCATCATCATGACCGATAAATACTTTAATGAATCTTTTATATGTTTCCTAGGTTATTTTAAATATTCTGTGAATTTATAGTTTTTTGAAAATTTATTTTCAAGGTGGAAAGGGTATTCTCCTCATGAATGTTTTAATGATCTTGTAATATAATTTATATTCATCAATAAAAACAACCCTTGATTTCACATATTATTTATTGGGGATATGATCCAAGGGTACCATCCTTATTCTTTCTATATATAGTTAATTTATATTATTAAAGGATGTCTATGAAACCTATTCCTTTTCCATGGGTTATGCTATGAAAATATGATTAATTGTTTATCAAATCCATTTCATTTCCATGGGTTATTCTATAATGAAATATTTAGGAAACCCATTTATTTTTACATGTTCTGATATGATAAAAATTTTATGGTCTAGTGGAAAACATATGTTTGATTTTAATTATGTGATGGGTGGTCCTAGAATTATATACCTCTCCAATGTATTGTGTAAATATTGATATATAATGTGATAAAAATGATTGTAATGGGGAGTGAACCCAATTCAGTAAGTGAATCTGTCTACTATGATAGTATTGAAAGTGAAATTTGACTACTATGATGGCTTAGGGGAGTGAAATCAATCTACTGTGATGGTATTGGAAATGATCCTTGACTACTATGGAAAGGATTTTCTATTCTTATGTGTATGCCACAAACTTATGTCTTATTCCAATGTTATACTCTCATGGATCATGTTCTTTTATTCCTTTATTATTAATGTCTTATGAGCTACCAAGGTTTATTCTATGACTCAATATTATTATATATGATATGAAGGTTATGTTTTTCAAAATTTTATACTCATGTAATCATACCCTTATACTCATGTTATATTGATATCTTCCTTGTTTACCCTTACTAAGCATCTAAGATTATTCTTTCTTATATTTTCATTTATCAGGTTATCAAGAAAGGTATTAAGTATGACATGTCTAAAAATTGTTCTAGTTATGAAGAACTTAGTGGAAGATGATGTAGTTCACTTATGAACTAGTCGTGTATGTATCCATGTTTTTAGATTCACTAGATATATATAATTCTGGAATGGACCATTATTTCATGTAATAAATATGAATCTAATAATATGTGATATATATATATATGAATATTATGAACCATTACAATTATTATCAGATAAAGGTTGAGTTAACATTTGGAAACTAGGATGAGAAAAAATTTGTAAGAATCCCAAAGATAAGTCTATTTATAGGATAAAATTGTAAATTTTTGATAATTATCATAGATAACCTAGGTTAAACCCAAGGTTTCATAGATTGAAATTAAGTTGTATTTATTTAGAAATCCAATAAATTATTTTTCCTAATTATGTGTTTTTACTATATGATTATTGTTTCTCACATTATGATTTTTGGTTTTAGTCAATGGATGGAACATGAAGAAATTTTTTTAATGTAGAATACAATAGAAAATGAAATGATTTTCCTCCTAAGAAACCAAATATTATAGTATATGCAACAAACATTATCATTGTTATGCTCACACAAATTTCTAAATCTATGAATCAGGATGAAATTTAAAATGAGGAAAGGATGGAACGAAATTCTATTGATTACTTCATGAGGAAACATCCACCTTCTTTTACTGGTTTTTCTGATCCACTAGTTTATGAAATATGGATTTGTACCATTTAAAATATATTTTCCACTTTCCTATGTTCGAATCATGAAAAAGTCATTTTGGTTATCTACATTTGGACGGAGAAGCAGATCATTGGTGGAATCTTATCAAGAATAAGAGGTGATAGGAAGAAATTGACTCCATTGAGTGGGGTGAGTTTAAGAGATTATTTTTCAATAATTACTTTTCTCTTATTCATCATATGATAATGGGGGAGGAATTTTGTGAGCTATAATAGAAGGATGATAAATCAATTATTACCTATGTGGAAAATTACTCGAGACTTGTGAGGTACTCTTCTCATATTATCATCCAACCTTAATGTAAGGTTTATCTATTCTTCAATTGATTAAAACAAAAAAAATAAAGTCACTAGTTGTAAGATACTTTATTAGTTGTGAAGAAATTTTTTGATGTTATATCATGGGGGAAATAGAGATTGAAGTTACATATCCATTTAATAGTTTTGATAATAAAATAAATATGGAATTAAAATGAAATTATATAAATCATTAAGAGAATAATATGATAATTCTTTTATACTCAAAGTGTGAAAGGAAATATGGTGGAAATTTAATTAAATGGACTGATAAAATTTGTATGTGTGGAATAGAATTTAATCAAGAAATCAGATGCTAAAGTGATGGGAAGAAGTTAGATAATTATGTGAATAGATATAAAGCTATAAATAACTAACCACCCATACTCTAGTGTTTCAAATTCAAGGAATGTAGGAATTATTCAAACCAGTCATCAAATCCAAAGGTTAATATTAATTGATAATCGATATTAGCAACCTCTTATGTCAAGATAAAAAATTAAATCTCATACGATCACTATTTATGATGAGGGGTACAAAAATGATGTTATGAAAGGTATACTTACCATCCACTCTAAAACTGTTAATGTATTATTTGAATTTTTCTACCAACTCTTTGTATTTGAATAATTTTAAAGGGTATCAAAATGGAACCCCGATGATTAAATGTTGAATTAGTAGTGAAACCCCTAATGGTGTGATGATCATATCTCATGTATATAATTCTTCTCTAATTGATGTTTATAAGAATATGATCCTTGAAAATATCATTATTCTCCCTCTGGTTGAATTTGATGTTATTTTGGGAATGGATTGGATTTATTTACATAAATACCACATCAATTTCTGATTAAGGGAAGTCGCATTTGATATCTAAACCAACAAATTATTTCCTAGTGGTGTGATGGTAAATATAAACTTTTGATGGAAATAAAAACCATCATATGGGTATTATTTTTACTAAAAATGGATGTTTATCTCAGATGGTCAGGGAGAAATTCAACATCAATGATATGACTATTTTTCAAGAGTTTTTTTATCTATTTTCAAAAGAATTTACTAGACTTCCACTAAATCATTAAGTTGAGTTCAAAATTGGTTTTACACCTATTGTAAAGACTATATCTAGAATGGTCTAGATTGAGTTACAAGAATTGAGGAAAGTCTAGGAGAATCTTCACAATGGATTAATTCATCCATGTGTATCACCCTGGGGTGTAACTATTCTTTTTTTCATGAAGAAATATGGATCAATCTGACTTAGTATTTATTATCAAGAACTTAAGAAAACCATATTCAATAATAAGTATATTTTACCCTATATTGATTACTTTTATGATTAAATATATAGAGATCAATAATTTTCTAAGAATGAACTTCATTATAGATAACATCAATTATAGGTCAAGTAAAAGGATATACCTATGAAAAAATTCTATAAATGCTATAGAAACTATGAATTTATAGTGATCCCATTTGGTCTTATTAATGCACCTGTTATCTTCATGGATTTAATCAATAGAGTCTTTAGATATTTCCCTGATCAGTTTGTGGTAGTATTTATAAATGATATTATTATATATTCAAAAATAAAATAAGATAATTATGATTAATTAAAAATTGTGCTAAAACCCCTGAGGAATGAGAGACTTATAAAAAATTTAGAAATTATGAATTTTGGAATTGTAAAGTTTCATTCTTGGATCATATAATCTAAAGTGAGGGTATATCATTGAATTAATCAAATATGGATGTTATTAAATTTTTCCCTAGACCGACCACTATTATTTATATTTGTAGTTTTCTTGGTTTGGTTTGATATCAATAGTGATTTGTGAAAATTATCTCATGAATTTCTAATCCACATAAAAATTTAACTTGAAAGGGAGATAAGTTTATTTGGACATATTAATGGGAATAAAATTTCAAGGAACTGAAGAGAAAGTTAATTAGTGCACATTTTAATACATTACCCTACAATGGAGAAGGGTTTGTAATCTATAATGATGCATCATAGAAGAGACTGAGATGAATTCTCATAAAGAATGATATATTTATATCTTATGCCTCACACCAATTGAAGGTTCATGAGAAAAATTACCCAACTCGTGATTTGGAGTTAGCTATGGTAATTTTTCATTTGATAAATAGAGATAGTATCTTTATGAAGACAAGTATTGTATATATATACTAACCACATAATTTTAAATTATGTATTCATTCAAAAAGATTTTAATATGAACCATATAAGATAGCTAGATATGATTGATGATTATTACTTCTCAATACATTACCTCCCTAGGAAGTGAGAAAGGTGGTATATGATCTGATTTGAAAGTATTGTTTTATATTATCTATGATAAGGATAAAAAGATATAATATTTCTATATTTTTAATGGATGGATCTTTAAACCATGAATAAATGATAGGCATATTATCTTTCTAAAATGAGTGTTCAACCATCTATCTAAGTGAAAATTAAAGAGGTGTAGAAGGAAAATACAGAGTTATAGAAGGTGAGAAATGTTCCTAAGTTTTACCATAATTGTGATGGAATGGTGATGTTTTGGAACCATGTATATTTTTCATCCGTACAAAATTTTAAAAAGGAACTATTTAATGAGGCTCATAATTCATCATTCTCTATTAATCCTTGAAGTATAAATATGTAGAGAGGTCTATAAGAATATTTCTAGTAGGAAAATAATAAGTGATATATTTATTACTATATAAAAAATTCAAGGCTAAGAGATAAAATTTTAATGGGATGTTACAACCATTACATATATCAGAATATAAATGGGAAAATATCACTATGGAATTTGTTGTCAGACTCCGTAAAACTTTGAAGACCATAATTCCATTTGGGTTGTAGTCAATCGCATTAAATTTAACACACTTCATTTAAATTAATAAGAATTATATCTTGACTAGATTTTATGAATAACCATTAAAGAAGTGGTAAGTTTTCCTAGATTACCATGTTATATTATATCATATTAGGATTTTAGGTTTATCATGATTTTCTGGAAAACCCTATACTCTGCAAATCATTTTTTTCCATTATTAGAAGTCATTTTATGGATTCTGATACCCCAAACCGGTTTAAGGAAACAGGAAACCATTCAAACCATTCAAACCGTTCCAACCTCATACAGATTTCAACAACATTTAAAATTCAGAAATAAAACCAAAAGTTCAATCAACACCACGTGACCATCATCACGTGAGCCCATCACATCCAGCCTCGAGCCGCGCAACCCCGATCAACAATGCCAACATGCCACCGGCGAAACCACGTGCCCCACCTCGAGCCACGAATCCCTACATAGAAAGAGGTATAGAACTCCAAACTACTTGGATGAAGTTAGAGAAATAAATCTATTGTGGCCTGAGATAGATTAGGAAATGGTGGATAAATTCAGATCCATTCAGTAAAATATCAAGGAAACACATAGTCGATAAAAACTTTATACTGACAATTGTCAATGGAATTTAGAATTCAAAGTTAGTGAGATGGTGTTCATATGAATTTATCCATGGAAGAAGGTTATGAGGTTCAGAAATAAGGTAATGTTGGGCCCTAATTATATTGTCCCATTTGATATTCTTTATCGAGTATGGGTTGAAGATTATCGCTTGGTGCTTCCACCGAGTGTCTCTCAAGTTCACGACATGTTCCATGTATCTCTCCTAAGGAAGTACATACCTGATCCATCAAATGTACTGGAATTAATGGTTTTATCAAAATAGTATGATATTTATTATGAATAAAAACTAGTATAAATCTTACATCAAATAGATAAAGTGTTACGGAACAAGACTACTCTCCTGGAGCAAGTTCTCTGGAGGAATCATAAATTTTAAGAAGCTACTTCGGAACCTGAGGATATAATGAAACAAATATAACCTAATTTTTATGTATCAGTGTAAATAATTTTTAGGGAAAATTAATTTTGAGAAGGGTATAATGTAACACCTTGATATTTTAAAATATATTTCTCTTTAAATAATTTTATTTATTCGGTATCTTGTATTACACGTAACACCAAGTTTAAACAAACTGTGATATACTATTGAAATATTATTATGTGGTAGTTATCACATATCCAATGGACTGGTGGGTATGAATTGGACTAACTAAATTATGAAAAATTTAGGGTTACATATTTATAAAATTAATTTATTTATTATCAATTAATTATAAATAAAATTAAAATAATCAAGTGAAAATAAAAGAAGTTTTTTTCTGAAATTTTTTTTATGTGTGCAATGTATTTTATCATAATAAAATAAATTAATAATTATTTGTGAATGACTTTAATTAAATTTCAATGTTATATATTCAATAATATTTCTTAATAGTCATCTAATATTTTTATTATGCATGTGATAAAAATAAATCTAGTTTTATGCTTAAAACAGTATTTTTCTAAAATTAGGTTTCATTATGCTTTACAAAATTATTTTAAAATTCATTTCTAGCGCTTATTGATATTTAATTTGTTAAAATAAATTCTATATATGGAATCAAGTGGTTTAAATTTTAAAAATAATCCCCTTATTAATTTTAGGTATTATGAATAGTAATTGTGTTAAAATTTATCACCGCAGTAAAGGGTAATTTAGGTTAATCTAGGTTAAAACTAAGTTTCAAGGTCACCACTTTTCATCTTAAATCATAAGGAATGAATTAACTTGTACCTTTATAACCTTAGGCTTTAAATTTAATTTTTTAAGATACACTTGTCCATGAAAATGAACGATATAATATTTAAATAAAAAAAGTTATTAATGAATATTAATTATAATTTTTTGAAAAATAAAATTATATTCATGAATATAATTTATTTATAATTTTTAGTAACTATATAATTACCTTAAATTCTTATACAATACTGATGAAGTATTTTTTAAATTAATATAAAAATAAAATAATTGATTTTAAAAATATTAAAAGTAATATAATTTCAGTGATTTATAGTGTGAAGAGTATTGTTTTAGATAAATATAACATATTATTGATGTTTAAAAGGATTATATTCAAAATTAATCTTTTTCTTGGTGTCTTTAAGTTCAAATTATATGAATTGATCCAAAATTGAAATTTATTATATTTTATAATAAATAATATTTTATTAAATGATTTAAAATTCATAAAAATATTATCTTTGGCCATGTTAATGGAATATGATCTCACACATAATCCATGGTTAATTTCTAAGTAAATTTTTCATTTATGAAATCATTCTTAACCCTTTATTTTTAAAATAGTTTTTCTCATGGTTAACATCAAAAATAATTAAAAAATATATTAATAAGACATATAAGGGGTAAAATGACACCAAATATAGTATAAATTTCCTTGTATGATGTTACTTTAACCCTTGAAACATTTTATTTGAAATTATGTCCATTTAGAAGCATTTTTATTGATAATTTATTTATTATATTTTAATATTTTAATAAATTCCAAGTGTTTCCTCTCCCTCGCTTATAAACAGACACCCCTCATTACTCTTTCTTATAATGCTTTGATCCATAAAACTCAACCATTCCCAAAAAAATACCTTTTAAACTTCTTTAAAAATATTCTATAAGTTTTTTTCTATCTAAAAGTCCAATTTTAGGATCCTTAAGTAGAGATATAAAGGAGTTCTTTCAAAGAATATGCAATCTCCTTAACCACTCATGATATTTTTTACTTATTATTTACCTCCTATAAATATATGGTATTTTTAATAAATTTATAAATTTATTATCCTAAATATAATAAAATTTTGTTATGATTATTAAATTACCATTATCTATACACTTTCCCATCAAATGGGAAGTGAAAGTGTTGCTCGTGTGTACGTACGGCTTACTATCTCCACATAGTGATACAATTCATTTTACACCACCATATTTCATGGATGGTTATTATGATGGGTTAAAAGTTTATATTTAATATTTATTAAACAATTATTCTTCTAGAATGATAATATCATAACTACCTTCTTACCTTTAAAATCGTTGGAAAATGATAATGTCGCTCGTGCATATGTGTGGACTGCCACCTCCATGAAGCGATGTTATATATTTTTCATTTCAATTATATTTAAATGGTAATATGGATAGATTTAATTAATATTTATTAAATATATTATATAATAATTATTCTTTAAAGATGATTTATTATTTACCTTTCTTTTATTACCTCTTTCAAAAAGTGAAAATAACATTCATGCATATGTACGACCAACCATCTTCATGAACAGTGTAATTCATTTTTCTTTCTATATATTTTATGAATGATTATAAATATGTATATAATAGATATATATGATATTTATAGAATTATTAAAATTTTATAGATGAATATACCATGATCAAAGTACAAGGACCAGAAATACTAAACCAAAATCCTTATGAAAAATAAACCAATTAATACCCATAAATAAAAATATTAAAAAGGAATTATTATTAAAAGTTTGTTGAAATTTTATAAGGGGGTAATATATGATATTATAATTATTTATATGACTTTTTTATAGAATTATACTAAATTTAAATTTATTATATATTATTCTATATGGATTTTGAAGCAATTCAAACTCAATGTAAGGGTTTATCATCTCAAATTATCTTCTTCGGGGCATAAGTTATGTCATGACCCTATATTCTTTTATGAAGTGTATATACTACCCTTTTATGTGTTATTTCATTAATATACTTTTGTTTATGATATTTAAAGTTTCATTTTAATTTATTCTTTTATTGGGAAGACAATTCAAATGTTACCAAAGTAGTAAAGGTTTTATGTTAGAACCTTATTATTTATAAGGTTTGTTTATGATTAAGAATACGATGATGAAATATTATGATCTACCTCTCAAGAAACTCATGAATATTCTTATCCACTGGTTATTTCTTGAGAATAAATGTTTTTCTTTCAATATCCTCACTTTAATTACTCAAGATACCTAAATAACATTTTTAATGAAAATTGACTTTATTTCTATCTTGGGTCAAAGTAAATTTTTTCTTGCATATCTACATTTTTTAAAAAAATATTTTCAATGATATTTTCAATATTATACTATTATTTTTTAAATTCATTTTTACCCATGTTTTACTTTTCTCAAAACGTTTCAAAATCAATCTTCTTTTTATTTTCCGAACGAGGTAGTTTTTGACTTTTTATAAAAATACAAAAGGAATATTTTCTTTTAAGATATATGAAATGAACATAATTTTCTACTGTCATGACCACTAAATATTATAAAGAGTATAATATATGTTTTCAAGGATATTTTTAAAAAAATCACAATATTTAAAGAATTTATAGTTTTTTAAAAGTTAATTTCAATGTGGAAAGGGTGTTTTCCACAATAATGTTGTAATGATATTGTAATGGTATTTTTATTCATTATGGTTTATGCTATTGTGAAATTATGAAATGTCAATGAAGACCATTTATATTTCATGGGTTATGCAATGATGAAATGTTTATGAAACTCATTTTTTTCATGGGTTGTGATATGTTTAATGTTTTATAATCTTATAGAATACATATGTATGATTTTCATTATGTGAAAGGTGGGCCCAGAATTATATATCCCACCAATTAATTGGGTATATATTGATATTCCGTGATATAAAAAATACTTTAATAGGGAGTGAAACTTCTTTAGTAAGTAAATATATTCACTAATATAGTCTTGGGAGTGAACCTTGATTACTGTAATGGTTTGTGGAATGAACACAATCCACTGTGATATTCTTTGTAGTGAGCCTTAGCTATTATGGAAATGATATTCTATGGTTATGTGTATGGAACAAACTTATATATTATTCCAATTTTACGATCTCATGGATCATGTTCTTTGATTCATTTATGATTCATGGCATATGAACTTTCAATATTTATTGACTAACCCAAGATTATTAACTATGATATGCAAGTTATGGTTTTTCTAATTTTAATCTCATGTTATAATTCCCTTGTACTCATGTTATGTTGATATGTTCATTTTTTACCCTTAATAATTGTAACGGCCCGAAATTTTGAATAAATCGTGTTCCCTAATTTCATTTGTTATTTTATTTTATTTTTATACTCAACAAAAATGTTTTATTTGATAAACATGATTATAATTAAAATGAGACCAGTGGGTTTTGACTGTTATATGACCATCGGTCAATATGACCACTGTGAACAAAATGTTTTGATTATTGTCTCCAAATATAAGTAATCTTGGTTAACTATTATAGAAAGAAGATTTGATGGCCTCACCTAGTAGTCTTGGACTGATTGAAGCCCATCTAACAGAGATTGGGAAGGAGGTAGCACCATTGGGCTTTTCTCTAGACCAAATCCAAGCTGAACTTCATCATGTGAAGCTAGAACGGAATCGTCTTCGCGAGAAGTTCAAACTGATAGAAATTACTACTCGGGCAATGTTGACTGAGCCGCCCCAAGATTATATCACCCTAGCACACCTTACTCTTAGGTCCTATGCTGGTATTATAAGGGGCTATGTAATGAGACCATAACTGCCTTGTGTAATCCTTGTTTTAAATAAAAATTGGGATTTCTTATTATGATGATGTTTATGAATTTTCAAATGACTGGATAAAAATAGTATGCATATTTTTGATAAATTTTCAAAAGGATATTTTAAAAAAAATGTTTGTGTAAACCTTAAATAATTTAAAATGTGTAATGATTCCCAAAAAATGGTCTTCTACAATTATGTCCAGTACGAAATTTAGAGTCTAATAAGATCAACTTGATTTTTGATGAATAGTAAATTATGAATAGTGATTTTATGATTAGGATTAGTAATATGACCAAATGGAATAGTAACCTCACTTAAAGAAAGTTTTAAAATAATCTAGGCACCTTGATTAAGTAATGTGATTCAATAAAATGGTTAAATAACGGTTTCATAAATTATTATTCAAGTATTAGTTTTTTCAGGTGAATTGTGTTTTTTAATTAAAAATTTAATTAAAAATAATTAGAAAATTATTTTTATAAAAATGACTTTATTTTTGAACTTAGAGCATCGATATTATGTTATGGTAATTTTTGGGGTTTTTTCTGAAAAAATGAATTTTCGGTGAATAGTGTTTTTATTTAAAAATAAATTTAAAAATACTTAGAAAATTATTTTTATAAAATGGAGTTAATTTTTGAAATCAGAGCATTGATATTTAGTTAAGGTGAAATTTTGGGATTTTTCTGAGAATGATGAATTTTTCAGTGAATAGTAAAAATGCAGTTTTAGGGTTTCGGTATGTTTAATGACATCATAGTTGTTTCATGATGATGTCATGAGATATTTTGAGGGTTGTCCGGCAAAGGGTGATGAATTATTGTTGTGGGGGCCCCATGTGGCCTAACTCCATGGTAAATTCCAAGGGAGAGCACATGGGTTTGAGAAAAGCACATGTGAGGTGTCCCTTGGCCATTAATGCCTTGTCCCCTCACTTTCCCTATAAATACCAAGCCCTCCTCTCATCAATTAGACTCCCCACTCTTCCCCAACGAAGTTCTGGTCTCATTACCTCCCAAGGAGTCCTCCCAAGGTGCCCCCAAGCCCTCAAGGTCCCAACCATTGAGGTTTAAGAGTTACATTTTAAGGTAAGGGATCCGACCCCTCTCTTTCTTTTCAAGTGATCTCTTTTATGTCATTCCTTTTATGATCCATGTTCTTATGTTGGAGGATGTTCTTTTATAATCCTATTACTGTCCTTTTTATTTTCATATAATGAGAGATCCCCTCTTACTCTCATTATTTCGTTTTATGAAGTTTTAAGTGGCGTCGTTAGGCTGCCGAAATTTTTGTAACGGATTCTTTCTCCCTTCTCATTTTTCAAGATCTATTTTCATGTAAAGTATTTCATGTTCTTTTTTTTATTATGTTGGGGTATGATCTCTAAATTTATCATACTGATCTTTTATGATCATATGATGAGAGACCCCATTTTATCTCTTCAATTCAGTATTTTGAAGTTTTAAGTGGCGCCGTTAGGCTGCCGAATTTTTAAGTGGTTCTTCACTATTCTCGTTTTGAAGTTCTACTCTCATGTCAATTCTTTCAAGTTCCTTTTTGTTATGTTGGGGTATGATCTCTATATCTATCATACTGGACTCTTATGTTCATATGATGAGATACCTCATTTGATCTCTTCAATTCATTATTTTGTTGAAGTTTAAGTGGCGCCGTTAGGCTGCCGAATTTTTAAGTGGTTCTTCACCATTCTCGTTTTGAAGTTCTACTCTCATGTCAATTCTTTCAAGTTCCTTTCTATTATGTTGGGGTATTACCTCTATATCTATCATAATGGGCTCTTATGTTCATATTATGAGAGACCCTATTTGACCTTTTCAATTCAATTTTGTTGAAGTTTAAGTGACGTCGTTAGGCTGTCGAATTCTCACAAGAGAAATCTTTTTTTCTTTCTTTCATGTTCTTCATTTCATATGGTATATTTTCAAATTTCATTACCATGTTCTTAAATACCTTATATTTTTTCCCTCTACGGTTTGATGGGTCATTTATGAATGTTTGACCCATGTCCCCTCTCTTCTCAATGTTTTCTAAAACCTTGTAACATAGTCGTTATGCTGCAGAATTTTCGTCTCAAAATGTCTCTCTCTCTTTTCTAAAAATTATTTTATGTTATAAAGTGAATACTCAAAGCTCTTATTTCTACAGGGGTATTCACATATATATCAAAATGTTCTATTTTAAATTCTGGGAATTACATAAATGAAACCCTCTTTCCCTTTCCGTGGGTTTAAAGTGACGTAAAGATCATGTCTTTAAAGCAGTTTTTAAAATGTTATGATTATGAAATGAAACCCATTTATTTTATGCTATATGGGTTATTTATGAAATTTTTGATGATGATATATGTGGATCACATGATAATAAAGGAAAATTTAAGGGTGCGCCCTGATAGCGCTCCAATGCATTGGGTAAAGACTTAATCTCTAGAGATGACCATTTTAACGACGCCTTGGTGAATAACCTTGGTAATTTTAACGACACCTTGGGGATGGACCCTGGTGAAATGAAACGATTGTCAATATTAAATGTTGTAGCCACATCTTCAAGTTATAAAAAAAATGTTATTTTTTATTATGATGTATCTCATGATTTCATTCTCATGCCTTAATGTTATTTTCATGACCTTATTGAAGTATCTCAAGTTCACATGTAAAATGTTTCTCTGGTTTCTCTTACTGGGCCTTCTGCTCACCCTTTCTTTTGATGTATGTCCCCAGGTTATGAGATGCAGTAATGAACCTAGTATGAACTTGAGGAGAAGCCTTTCAAGTCTTTAAGAAGAATGTTTTTTTTTGTTTCATTTATTATGTTCCTGGTTTCCAAGACACTAAACCTTAAAGATCCTCGGTTTTGTAAAATGTAATGAAAGTTTATGTGATAAAAAGGCGGGATGCTATAGTTGGTATCAAAGGATGGTTTAGTTATTTGTGGAAATTAGGATATGAAAACTTTAGGAAGAACCCTATAAAAAAATTTAAATATAGGAAATCTTCCTAGTATTTTGGTGAGTATTGAGTAAAGGGTTTCTAAGCAAATACATCCCAGTCTGGATACGAGCAGGTAGAGGTGGCTCTGGAACAGATGTACATAGGGGTAAAACCCGAAAACACCTCTTTGAGCTAGACTCGAACGGGAACTGGTACACGACAACGGGCCTTGCTGCACTCTTGGTTACCACACTCCCGGGGGATATGCTTTGGTAAATTCATAAGCTTAGTATGAACCATTGTTAAAGGAACAAAGATAAAATAAAATAAAGATTCACATAAGAATATATGATCATGGATAACCTAGAAGGTAACCTAGGGGATCACAAGTTAGGGTATACTTTACTTCTACATGTTATCCTTAGATGCTTTAAGTTTCTTTTCATGATTATTGGCTAAGTATTTAATTCCCTAACTATAGCTTCTTTTCTTAGTTAATGGCGGGAAATGGAAGAACATGTCCCAACAACCAATGTGATAGGAAATGCTACGATTTCCGTATTAATATGACAGAGATGATTAGGGGATTAAAAGATGATTATTATTTTGGAAGACGTTCACTATTTTGAGGACCATATATGATCAAGGTAAATAGATTACTACGGTGTCTTCATTGAGGAGTAAGGTTGAATTATATTTTGAAGAATCTATGAATTTAAGGTGGCCTTATAGTAATTTAGGTTACTTACGGGAATGATTAACCTATCTTGGGTAAAATATGTTTAGGTTAGCTACTTTTTTTATAAGATGTTAGGAGTGGTTGATACTGTTTGGGGATAAACAATGAAGTTTATTTTGGAAGACTATGTTATCAAGTCCTTCTTGTATTTGGGTTTCAATCTTAGTTTGGTTTATTTTCAGGAATCTTAAGGACCATTATTTACAGAATGGTCTATGATGAACATTGGGTAGTACCATGGAACTTTGAATATTTAAAAGTAGTTTCCATTTCTATGGGATTCTTTTTGAAGATTTGTTTTACCTTACCCATTCTATTTTTGGGATAATGTTTAAAGATAGAAGAAATAGATAGTTGATCTTTTGTGGATCATGTGATTCTCTAGATGATGATTCTTGTGTTTTGATGAGACCAAGTAGTTTTGAATGCTCATCATTTGGAGAAAAGATTAGTTTTGGTAGAAACTTATTAATGTATGAAACTCTACATGAAGGTAGATATATTTCCTTATGTTTTTGTTATATGTTGTAAATGAATTCCTCAAAGTTATTAAAAGGAACGTAAAACAAAAACGTTGTTGGTTTACGTTCCTACTAGGTAATCAAAGACCGCTTACACACATCATAATTTTGGGATTTTCTGGTGGTTAACTTCCCCCTAATCATGTTTTCTATCACTCTCCTTTAAGAACTTTACCCTTTGTTTTCTCCTCCATGTCCATATTTCCTACATGGAATCCTAGTATGAGTAAACTCGGGTGGACTTTGTACTTCCTTTTCTTTCTTTTAAAGTAATGGTGTTACTGACTCTTTTTCTGATGTGGTACTTTAAATGAAATTTCAAAACCCAATTTTAAAAATTGCGAGGACACAATTTCTTAAGGGGGGAAGATTGTAACGGCCCGAAATTTTGAATAAATCTTGTTCCCTAATTTCATGTGTTATTTTATTTTATTTTTATACTCAACAAAAATGTTTTATTTGATAAACATGATTATAATTAAAATGAGACCAGTGGGTTTTGACTGTTATATGACCATCGGTCAATATGACCACTGTGAACAAAATGTTTTGATTATTGTCTCCAAATATAAGTAATCTTGGTTAACTATTATAGAAAGAAGATTTGATGGCCTCACCTAGTAGTCTTGGACCGATCGAAGCCCATCTAACAGAGCTTGGGAAGGAGGTAGCACCATTGGGCTTTGCTCTGGACCAAATCCAAGCTGAACTTCATTATGTGAAGCTAGAACGGAATCGTCTTCGCGAGAAGTTCAAACTGATAGAAATTACTACTCGGGCAATGTTGACTGAGCCGCCCCAAGATTCTATCACCCTAGCACACCTTACTCTTAGGTCCTATGCTGGTATTATAAGGGGCTATGTAATGAGACCATAACTGCCTTGTGTAATCCTTGTTTTAAATAAAAATTGGGATTTCTTATTATGATGATGTTTATGAATTTTCAAATGACTGGATAAAAATAGTATGCATATTTTTTATGAATTTTCAAAAGGATATTTTAAAAAAAATGTTTGTGTAAACCTTAAATAATTTAAAATGTGTAATGATTCTCAAAAAACAGTCTTCTACAATTATGTCCAGTACGAAATTTAGAGTCTAATAAGATCAACTTGATTTTTGATGAATAGTAAATTATGAATAGTGATTTTATGATTAGGATTAGTAATATGACCAAATGGATTAGTAACCTCACTTAAAGAAAGTTTTAAAATAATCTAGGCACCTTGATTAAGTAATGTGATTCAATAAAATGGTTAAATAACGGTTTCATAAATTATTATTCAAGTATTAGTTTTTTCGGGTGAATAGTGTTTTTTAATTAAAAATTTAATTAAAAATAATTAGTAAATTATTTTTATAAAAAGGACTTTATTTTTGAACTCAGAGCATCGATATTATGTTATGGTAATTTTTGGGGTTTTTTCTGAAAAAATGAATTTTCGGTGAATAGTGTTTTTATTTAAAAATAAATTTAAAAATACTTAGAAAATTATTTTTATAAAATGGAGTTCATTTTTGAAATCAGAGCATTGATATTTAGTTAAGGTGAAATTTTGGGATTTTTCTGAGAAAGATGAATTTTTCAGTGAATAGTAAAAATGCAGTTTTGGGGTTTCGGTATGTTTAATGACATCATAGCTGTGTCATGATGATTTCATGAGATATTTTAAGGGTTGGCCGGCCAAGGGTGATTAATTATTGTTGTGGGGGCCCCATGTGGCCTAACTCCGTGGTAAATTACAAGGGAGAGCACATGGGTTTGAGAAAAGCACATGTGAGGTGTCCCTTGGCCATTAATGCCTTGTCCCCTCACTTTCCCTATAAATACCAAGCCCTCCTCTCATCAATTCGACTCCCCACTCTTCCCCAAAGAAGTTCTGGTCTCATTACCTCCCAAGGAGTCCTCCCAAGGTGCCCCCAAGCCCTCAAGGTCCCAACCATTGAGGTTTAAGAGTTACATTTTAAGGTAAGGGATCTGACCCCTCTCTTTCTTTTCAAGTGATCTCTTTTATGTCATTCCTTTTATGATCCATGTTCTTATGTTGGAGGATGTTCTTTTATAATCCTATTACTGTCCTTTTTATTTTCATATAATGAGAGATCCCCTCTTACTCTCATTATTTCATTTTATGAAGTTTTAAGTGGCGCCGTTAGGCTGCCGAAATTTTTGTAACGGATTCTTTCTCCCTTCTCATTTTTCAAGATCTATTTTCATGTAAAGTATTTCATGTTACTTTTTTTTATTATGTTGGGGTATGATCTCTAAATTTATCATACTGATATTTTATTATCATATGATGAGAGACCCCATTTGATCTCTTCAATTCAGTATTTTGAAGTTTTAAGTGGCGCCGTTAGGCTGCCGAATTTTTAAGTGGTTCTTCACCATTCTCGTTTTGAAGTTCTACTCTCATGTCAATTCTTTCAAGTTCCTTTTTGTTATGTTGGGGTATGATATCTATATCTATCATACTGGAATCTTATGTTCATATGATGAGAGACCTCATTTGATCTCTTCAATTCAGTATTTTGTTGAAGATCTAGTGGCGTCGTTAGGCTGCCGAATTTTTAAGTGGTTCTTCACCATTCTCGTTTTGAAGTTCTACTCTCATGTCAATTCTTTCAAGTTCCTTTATATTATGTTGGGGTATTACCTCTATATCTATCATACTGGACTCTTATTTTCATGTGATGAGAGACCCTATTTGACCTTGTCAATTCAATTTTGTTGAAGTTTAAGTGACGCCGTTAGGCTGCCGAATTCTCACAAGAGAAATCTTTTTTTCTTCCTTTCATGTTCTTCATTTCATATGGTATATTTTCAAATTTCATTACCATGTTCTTAAATCCCTTATATTTTTTCCCTCTACGGTTTGATGGTTCATTTATGAATGTTTGACCCATGTCCCCTCTCTTCTCAATGTTTTCTAAAACCTTGTAACATAGCCGTTATGCTGCAGAATTTTCGTCTCAAAATGTCTCTCTCTCTTTTCTAAAAATTATTTTATGTTCTAAAGTGAATACTCAAAGCTCTTATTTCTACAGGGGTATTCACATATATATCAAAATGTTCTATTTTAAATTCTGTGAATTACATAAATGAAACCCTCTTTCCCTTTCCATAGGTTTAAAGTGACGTAAAGATCATGTCTTTAAAGCAGTTTTTAAAATGTTATGATTATGAAATGAAACCCATTTATTTTATGCTATATGGGTTATTTATGAAATGTTTGATGATTATATATGTGGCTCACATGATAATAAAGGAAAATTTAAGGGTGCGCCCTGATAGCGCTCTAATGCATTGGGTAAAGACTTAATCTCTAGAGATGACCATTTTAACGACGCCTTGGTGAATAACCTTGGTAATTTTAACGACACCTTGGGGATGGACCTTGGTGAAATGAAACGATTGTCAATATTAAATGTTGTAGCCACATCTTCAAGTTATAAAAAAATGTTATTTTTTATTATGATGTATCTCATGATTTCATTCTCATGCCTTAATGTTATTTTCATGACCTTATTGAAGTATCTCAAGTTCACATGTAAAATGTTTCTCTGGTTTCTCTTACTGGGCCTTCTGCTCACCCTTTCTTTTGATGTATGTACCCAGGTTATGAGATACAGTAATGAACCTAGGATTAACTTGAGGAGAAGCCTTTCAAGTGTTTAAGAAGAATGTTTTTTTTTGTTTCATTTATTATGTTCCTGGTTTCCAAGACACTAAACCTTAAAGATCCTCGGTTTTGTAAAATGTAATGAAAGTTTATGTGATAAAAAGGCGGGATGCTATAATAATAATCTGATCTCACCATTTATTTTTTTTATTTCACTATTTTATGAATAAAGGAATTAAGTATGATATATCTAAGAAGAGTTATTATTATTAAGAACTTAGTGGGAGTTGATGTAGATCACTTAAGGACCATTTGTTTATGTATCCAATTTTCCAAAGGCACTATACCTATTCAATTCTATCATGTATTTATAAATCATGAAATGAATATGAATTTATTAAGATGTGATATCTATGTATGAAAATTTTGGGTCTCTATAATTTCTATCATTGTAATAATTTCCATCAAGCACATTAATTCTATCTATTTTGGAATTACATTTCTTTTGAGTTCTATAATCATTATTACTTTATTTTCTAATGTTTTCTCCCTTTCTTAAATTATTCTTCATGTTGTTTTATCTCCTCCTTCAAAAATTTAAAATATCCATCAACAATAACATTTTGAAGTCTCTTCCATAAAATAGTATATGAATCATCATTCAATACTTATAAGATAATATGTTCCCCACTTCTATTTTTATATTCCAGAGTAAAATAATGAAATGATATATTGGTTACCTATTGATCACAAGAATTCTTTGATGTTATTAGGTATAAAGGTTTTCCAACTCCTTGGTATTTGATTCAACAAAAATTTCTTCCACTTTTATGCTACATCTGATTTATTTTTCATTATATCATAGGAATGTTAAAACTTATTCCACTTTACATATGATTGATGAAAATTTCATTCTTTTTAACTTTTTCTTACTTCTCTTTTTTATATTCCTTTAAGAGATATAATTCTTTGTTGTAGTTTATACATATTCTCTAAGTCATCACTTGAAAATGAATTTAGGGAGATAAAATCAAGACATCAAAATCATTTACATTGTTTAAAATCTAATCATGGGTGGAACCTATAAATTTGATAATAATTTTTGTTCTATCGATATTAGTGTAACCACATAGGGGTGGGAGGTTTCTGTGAGTGAATTATACAAATTAATTTTTTCTTTATCTCTTAACTTTTCACAAATTTAGTGAATGTATCTCTCATGATTTCCTAAACATTTATTTTTATGCAAGTACTTTAATCTGGAAAGAAAAAAACAAGGAAAAACTAGGTTTGATGATATTTTTAACCTCTAATGTGGATGAGTATGTGTCTGGTGTATGTTGGTTATTGTCACTTTCAAAAAAGCTCATATTTCATTATCAAGATGAATATTAAGAAATTATATGAACTTGAATCTATAAACATGGAACCAAATAGGTATAATGAAAGCACCTGCTTATTTTTATCAAGATCTAGAAATAATATGGCTTTTCTTTAAAATACTTATTTTGATTGACTGTTCGATGAAGGGATATTAACAAAGTAGAACATGTTTCTCTTGATATAATGATTCTGATCTTCTTCATCAAATTACTATAATCTCAAGGGTTATCTCACAATTATTTAGACCTTGTAATCTAATATTATCATACGCTATTATCCTAAATTAATCCTTATGATAAAAGGAATCATAAGATTATATCCTTATGATATTTAAATATTATTATCTTAAAACTTATGTTTTTCTACTTTGGTCTATTATATATTTTTTAGAATCACAAATGATCCTTGTCCCTATTTCTCTTCTTCTTCTTCTTCATGGGAATTGTATAATCACATTCTAACCAACATTGGATCTCACTAGCTTCAATACATAGAATCTTCAATATTATTTAAAGGTTGGTTATATCACTTGTATATCATAACTTATTCTCTTTGTTATACTTTTTATATACTCAAAATATCTCCTAGACAATAGTTTTTATATTTTTTACTATGAAATCCATTTAATAATGAAACTTTAATTCACCTTCTTTCACAGTCTTTAAAATTCTTAAATTGATCAGAGCTAACATCTTTTAAACCTTCAGATACTCTATATTTTATCACGACAAGATATCCATAATTATTTTTATATTCTATTTTCATGATGCTTACATTACTCTCTCCACGTTTGGATGTTTACATGCATCTATCTAGTCACAATCATAAAGGATTCTTCATGACACGTGATTCTTTAGGTATTTTCATAGTTACCTCACAACATGAATCTCTTTTATACTAATATCTTCATTTCATACTACAATGAGGACTTATACTCATGATGTGATCACATTCTATATATCATAACCCTCATTTATTATTTAATATTGGATAATACACATTAAAATCATTATATTTAAGTCAATGGATATCAGTATTGCATCCTGAAAATTAATCTTTGCTTGAATTTTGGTTGTGAACATAATCATGATATTTAGATAATTGAAAAATAAATCATTCATTTCATAAATTAATTCTTTTTCAATAACATAAACCTCTGAAAATCCTCATTGGATTCTAGAAATATAACATTTCCATAAAAATAATAATATTTACACATCACCTTTGACTCCATGATTAACTTTACATATCAATTATATAACCTTTTTATATTATAGTGTGACTCAATTCTTTTCTAAATTCTATTTGAGTGACTCTTACATATCAGTTGTTTGACCATTATATGTCATAGTGTGATACAATGCACTTTAATGGATTTTATTTAACTATTCAATACTATATAAGATTTTGTTACCCTTATATATCATATAATATATTTTTAACTTTCTTATATTCTTACTTATTTAAGACCCTTTTGTAATATTTTTTCACTATTATCTAACACAATGTGACTATTCACTTTGCTAATTTTATAAGAAATCCAAAAAAATTATCTCTTCCTTTGAAGAATATTATGTATCATAAGGTGACTCAGGACTCATCCAACACATAAAATATCCCAATTTCCACACTAGTTTCTGGACAATAGAACTTCTTCAATAACTTCTGACCATCTTTATAATATTAAATGAAAACTTATAGAAATCATGATTCTAGTCTTCTTCACCATATTTGGGTAACATCCATATATTAATAGAATATACTTTTGTACTACTAAAATTCATTACAAACACTTTAAATCACATTATAATAACTTCAAAATATATTAAATAATTTCTATAACAGTTACAAATATTATTGAACATATAAATACTCCATCGATTATTTCATTTATATCCCACTACCTCCATATCTATATTTCTTTCTCAAAAATTGTTTAATTATATTCTTCATGTAATATCTATCTTCTCCTTATGATAATACATAGGATGGAACTTCACAATTTTATTCCATATCTTCTTTATAGAGATTAAATATTCATCATTATTCACTCTCCATGGGAAAAATTATTGACTACTTAAATAGTCTATTCTCATAAAATATCAAGAATCAATAAACATAATTTCAAACCAGCATTTCTATATGACTATTATTATAGAAATTTTATTATTATAAGAAACTTAATCACTTATTTAATCTTTTCCATATGTGAATTGATCTACAAAAGTATTTCCAATGGTATAATATCAATTTTTTGTTCCCCTGAATTGACCATCTTATTTATTATTAATTAAACATGATTGAACTTCCAAATTCAAGATTCAAGTTATTATTAAATCTTATTAAAATTATAATGTGATGAAATATTTCTTAGGAACTTCAATGAATATAATTCTTCTCATCAACATGCTTGGGTAATTCACTCACCTTCCAATATTTATCTTTAGCACATATTGACATCCTTCATATTGATTTCAAGCTTATTTATAATAAATACAACTCAACTCCAAGTGGGTTCAAAACTAACACCTTATATACATAAATAATAATTATGTTCTTAATTCAATATTATAACCTAGTATTATCCAAATTAAATGTGGAAGAAAACTAAACCAAATTACTTACCATGGGTTTAACTTTTTTTATTCTTGTATGACAACTTACGGAAGTACATTAACACCTCAAACTAAATCATACACTAATTAAAAACATAAAAAATTATATTCATAAACTAATCATGGAATAAAAATAAATAGATAAAAAATTCATAAATTACGATATGAGATAAGTGTTTATAAAAAAATTATAAATAAATAAGTTATAAAAACATTATAATTTATCCATGCATTATGAACATTCCATTATTAAGTAAATATAAAAACTTTATATTTAATTTTAATATTAATTACTTTATATTAAACTTTAGATGAAATTTTACTTAAATATATGAAATTAATTGAAATATAATCACTTTATATTCCAAATATATTATGCAAAAATTAAACGTAATCAAAATATTTAATATTTAATATTTTTTAGCTATGACAATATCATTTATAAAAGTCATTTTGATATGGTTGAAATAATTCCTTCTAATAAGGATTTTAATTTTAACATGTCAAATTAATAATTATTAATAATTCATAATTCAATATAAACTACATTATATTTAGCCTTATATTTAAAATTTATAAATATTTTTATGAATTACCTTATAATTTCTATATAAATAGTTTATATAAAAATTATAACTCATGCTATATATGTTCGAAGGTATATTTATAGGAATAATTAATATTATAGACATTTATTTAATAATTTTTTCATAAAAATTTATTAATTAAATATAAAAACTATATAATTATTTAGTATATAATCACTTTATAAATTAATGAAATATCCTAAAATACATTTTCCCATAATTTATAAATATTTTATAAATTATATAGTTTATTTCATAATTGATAAATTGAATCATAATTTTTTATTCTTCATAAAGTATTTTATTGTATAAACTTATTCATAAGTCATGATATATTTTAAAACATATATTGTGGTTTATGACTGATAATATACAACCTATGATAAATAATACAGCTTCTATCAGTTGTATTTTACAACTCACCAAACATCACCTTTATTATTCGATGATTTATATTTTAGCTTGGAATGTGTGTAATTTGAAAGAAATATAAAATATTTCTAGCCATGTAGTACACTATAATTTGTTAAAAACTGATGAAATTACACAATATTCTCATCTATTATATCTAATATTGTATTGTGTCATTATATTTTGGCTTACGATATCATATATCATAAGGAACACCATAATAAAAAACAATATCATTTCCTATGAATCCTATATCATAAAAAATTCCATAGTTCAAAATCTGTATCATATTTAATGGCATGTAATATGATGTCCATTTACTTTATTTTAAAACATTATTTTATAAATCATTTGAAGCATGTTATGGATATAACCACACTAATAGATGGGATGAAATTGATCATTAGAAGATGTTCAATGAGAAATTCATATGAAACTATCATAGCACTCCACTACCTAAACTCTTGGGCTAGACAACTCTTTACATGAGTAATGGATCTCCTAGGTTGAGTGAGAAAATTTTATATATTTATGTTTGATAGTTAATAGGAATTTATTAACTCTTTAACCTTTTCCTTGATACCACTGATGGTATTATAAGGATTGAATAAAACTTATTCATGTATCCAAAGACATAAATAATACCTTAAAAGAGATCTCTTTGTTATAAAACTAAAACCAAGTAAAATATAAAATGGAGAACATGTGTATAACTTACACAGAATATAGGTGATCCTCCTATATTTGAACACAAGTTTGATGAATATAAATAAAATAAAATAAAAAGATATTTAATCTATGATTTATTCATGGGCTGAAATGAATAAACTTATATTTGGGTTGGATTGTTATTCTATATAGGGTGTGTTGGTATCTTTATGGGAAAATATATAGAACAAAGAGATATTTTTGAAAGAATCCATAGAAGAATCTTGAATAATCTCAAACAACCATCTCAATGGTTGTAGCCTTACTTAACTAGACTCTAGGACACTATATATCCTTCTATATATTTTATCATACATTCATAACATGAAAGTACATGAAAAATAGATACAACATTTGAAACCCTTATAATTAAGAGTTATCTTCTAATTATTTTATCATATGAAATGTTTATAATCAATAATAACTTTTTTGTAGAAGATAAATTTGAAAAATAATAATTAAAATTATTTTACCATAATCAATTATAGGGATTCAATGTAAATTATACAATATGATTCACCATTCTTTATTATATAGCCTATCATAGAGTACAATTGTCTTAGTCATATACATGATATCTATATATCATACCTTATAATATACCTAAACCAATAACATATGATATGCCTTGGTTTCCACTATATCATACCATATGATATATATATTATAGTATTATATGTATATAGGATTTAGTGCATATCTCTATCATAAAACACAATAGTAAAAGTAATAATAATTAGAGAATTAGAATCAACTACCTTGAATTAATGATTATAATCTCACAAAACCAATAAGAGACAAAAATTGATGATTAAAGCCATAAAATTTCACAAAAAATATTTAATAAAAAATATTTTATCATCTATACATGAATTACCCACCATATCCATGAACTGTACATTTTTATACCTCCTCAATAAATAAGAAACAAGATATGAGTAGAAGAAAAGATAATATGAGTACTTTAGATCATTAAGAATCAATATCATAAAGCTAAGAAATCATGAATACTCCATTATCACCTAAAAATACTAAAACAAATCCTCTATTCCACATTAGATTTCATGAATAATGGAGAAAACATATTAAAGAAGTGAGAGTGGATGGATTTATACTTAACACTCAGTGGACCAAACCATTGTGAGCTGAGATTAAACCACATGGTTTAGTTTTATCAACATCGATCTGATAAATACCAAGCTTAAAAATGATAGATCCCTTAAATATATTAGTCTTTTTTTTCAAAACTTTTCCTTGACTATACCATGATGTTTCTAATAAAAAAAATTGAATGTTTCTCTCCAAATACCTTTAATTTTTATAAGAAATCCACAATGTTGTGTTCATAAAACCACATCATTTTCTACCATGATGAATAATAAGGACTATTTTATACCTCCCCTTGGAATATAGAGATTCCACCAAAATTACACCCCAAACTATGAATCATAAAATAGGAAAGGAAGACAAAAAAATCATGGTTTACCACCACTACAAAATATATCCCTAAAAAATTTCTAGATTGAACTCTAGATCCTAATCCCTGTAAAATGGTAACTACACCATGAAAAGATCCATAAACATGAGAAACCTAAACCATACATGATGTGGCTAGGATAAAATAGTTACTTTTTACCCTCAAAAATCCAAATTCTCATCTCTTTATCCACCATTAACCTTTAAACTCACTTATGTAATCTCTAATACATACAAAACACATCATAGAGGACAAAAAATCTAGGAATATACACTAAAGGTATTATCATTTATGAGTATCATTAATAACATACATATTGATTGGCCTCTCAAAATATATACATATAAATTTCTTTATAAAGGGTTAAACCCTGGTCCATATGGATACTAAATCCATATTATAATCAACAGTGCAAGGGGATATCAATTTTATTGATTCTAGTTATAATTGATGATGATTTCTTATATTTTTAATTACTTTTTATTTATTTATTCTCTACATTATATTATTATTTTTTACCATACTCTTCATTCTATTTATTATATTATTTTTCTTCCTATGATTCTTATTGTAATTCATCTTCATCTTTGAATTTTGCTAATATAGTTTATTGTTTACCATGTTTTCATTCATCATCATCATCATTGTCTTCCTATTTTAAAATTATAAACTATAATTAATTTGAAATAATGTTTTGAATCATAGAAAACATGTTCTAATTTTTTAAGAACTAAATAATTTTTATTTATAAAATATTATAATAGTTTTTTAAAATTAGTTTAAAAATTGTTTTAATAATCTATATAAGTAATTTATAGTTTTAAAGGGTATTTTACCAATCTGATTTGAATATTTTATAGTGTTTTTTCTTTTATCAATTTTCTAATATTCATTATATTCAATCTAAAAAATATAAGATATTCAATATCATCTTTTAGTTATATGATTTTGGTTTTATATGTTGAATAGTAATGCATTGACATATTTTTTTAGTTAATAATGAATATAAGTGAAAATACTATTTAAATTGAGAAGAATTTAAAATTAATGTTATTGTATAACGCTTCACTTTTACTAGTTGTAGTATGACATTTTCATTATTGTTTATCAACCTTATCATTATTTTATTACACCATGAATGAATTTTAATTTTTTTTCTTATCATTAAAAAATTTAAAATATTAGTAATTTATATACATTCTAGCTCTTAGGGAGAAGAAAAGTTGGAATGTTTATTAAACTAGAAAAATTAAAGAATATTTATAGTCAATGTTTATTCTTAATTACATTATATTCAAGACAATTTCTCATAAAAATGACTTCATATGTATTTTGTTTATTAATATATAAAGGCCTACATTTATAGTGTTTGGTCAAAATTTTGTGTGTTTTAAAGTTTAGGGAAGAAGGAGGAATATGTGGAGTTAAATTTGAGATGAAATTTTGTCTGAAATTGAAATCATTTCAAAATAATTGAAATAAAACCAAGATTTTTTTCCCATAGAGATATCCATGTATAAGTGTTATAGCTGAAGAAAGGTGTCACCACTGACTATTGTGACCTATTCATTTCACTCAGGTTTTAAAGATTATAATGTGGTTGTTTTAATGACACTATAGTGAGATGTAAAAGATATTTTAAATTCATCGTTGGATGTTAATGGGATACAAGTTAAGCCATAGTACTAATATATATTTTTTAAGGAGTAAATGAATCATGTCATAGTCTTATTTTTTATATCTTAATATATTTTTATTATGTGAAAAATTAAAAGGTAAAGCAGTTATCAACATTATGTGATGAAATATTACAAGCCATAAATTTTTTATTGAATCATTAATCAATTAAATTTATGTTAATGATGGATATTACATGTTAATGTGTTAGAAATCATATAATTTAAGGATATGTTTTATGATATATTATGATAGATAAATGATTTTAATTCCATGATTTTTAGATCCCTTATTAACCAACCAATATTATGTCATAATATATTGCCCTATTCCATGATATTCATACTTCTCATTTATTTATAATTTGGATAGATCTCTCTCCTCCCATTTAGTTTCTTATTACATTGGATGACTCTCGGTTACATAGTGGGATAATGTGGTCTTTATTTGATGATTTTTTCTATTCACTTTTATTGTGTAAACTTTTTTTTAATGCTAAATATGTCTTTAATTTGGTTAATTATATTTTTATGGTTAATTTATATTATATTTTATAAATTAATGATAATAATGATAATAATTTTTTTTCTAGTTTAATTTACCTTTTGTTAATTTATTAAATTATTATTTTATTTTATTTTGTATTTTCTTTTTAAATGTAAATTAATTATATTAATGATTAATTTAAATATTTTGTGAATTTAATTTTATATTTATTTTTTTCTAATTAATTAATTAATCAGTTATTTATAGAAATTTGAATTTAATTTTAATCTTTTATTATTTTAACATTTTTAAAGAGATATAATTTATTTCTTATTTTTTAAATGAATAAATGTTTAGTTAATTTAATTAAATTAATTAACTAATGGAACTTTAGTATAATTTTTTATCTTTTAATTTGTTGATTTATCATTTTATAAATTTTAACATAAAATTTTTATATTAAACAATTCATTAATTTTTTAATTTTTTAATATTTTTTAATTTTTTTTAATATTTTGGATGTTTAATTTATAATTTTTAATCTTTTATGTTTTTTTGTCATTTATGGTTGAGGATGCCATAATTCTGTGAGATGACACTTCTACTAACTTGGTAGTAGGATTTTTATACCATCAGAGGTGGTACTCATTGTTAATATTATAGGTTTCTACCATGCGGTCATCTGCTTCTACCAGAGGAGTTATCATGCTATTGAGAGGGAATTTTTTGTGCTACCATTCTTATATCTATGAAGAATATGATATTGTGACTTGTGATTATCCTACTACCATTTAATACCACCATTTCTTAATTTTTCCGCTACGATTTCCTCATTTTTTATTTGTGCAATCATTACATGGAAAATTATATACATATGAGGATAAATAATGGATCATGAGTATCATATACTCAAACTAGATTAACCAAATTTTCAGTAATTGATTGATGAAGTATTATTTAAGTATTTACTTGAAGCTCGATTTTTTAAGATGATGTTGAACCAGTTCTTAGGGTGAGTTATTATAGATATTTGAAGTAGGCCCAACTTTTATTATAATAAGATCAAAGATTAACCAAGATTCTAGGTTTCAGTCAAATTTTAAAAAAGGAATTGGATGGGGGATTCATAGATGAACTAAGATAGAGATCTTCTTTTTGAAGTTTTGATGAGCTCAAAACCGTTTTAGTTGGACATTAATCCCAACATGAGCTCAGAGAATATGAAATTGAACCGGAACTGGCTAGATCACAAGGTGTTTGTTAAGATTGATAGCGAGATTCAATGATTTCTTGGGTGCTTAAAACAAGCCCAATTTATCATAACTCTTCAAGTAGGATGAACTATTTTAGATTCAAAATTAATAAAAATTATATCTACAATGGATGATGACTTGAAAATTAGTGACAAGGCCAATGAAGGATGATTCGAGCTTAATTATTGAAGCCAAATTTATTTTTTTAGATTTATGTGATATATTGAATTTTTTTTACTAGTATAATTATGTTTACAGGTTCATATAGGTTCATGGTGGAAGTAATCCAAGCCTCAAGATTCCCTATTTTATGATTACAATAATGAATACAAACACATTCATGGAGTTTGACATAATTTCTCAAAGAAGATAAAAGTTTGGTTAAAGTTTGTGATTTTTGAAACCTCAATCATTTGGTCTTATGGATTTGAGTGTGATGCCAATTAAATTTTGTATTATGATTAAATAAGAATATCTTTGATCTATTCATGATGTTAGATCTATTTACAAATATAATTTTAAAAAAATATGATCCATATAGATACAATGCAACTAAAAACCACTCATTCGCCTTCTATTTTAAGATGATACAATGTTTTCTAAGGGAAACCCTGACCAATAAACATTCTAATGAAATTCCTATCAAATTGATATGAATTATTTTTCAATGTATATGAGATTGATCCAAGTCTAGGATGTGATATTCATGAAGAAGTTCAATGAAAAATTACTGATACTCATTGATACAAGGAAACTCAAGAGAATAATTCAGGTTGTGATATTGGGAGTTATTGCATGAAAAAATTACAGATTTATTTTTTTAAGAAGAATAAAAATTTAGATTACATCAATAATTTCACAAAAATTCATTGCAACTCGATTTTTAACATGTTGTATGTGGATTTGTCACATTCAGTTAAGAGGGATAATATCATGTCAAGTGGAGTTGGCAGTGCATAGTAAAGGAGGCCACATGAATGATGTCAAAGTTAAGAACACTACCAAGTTATTATTTGATCTCATGGGTTAGAGGAAAATATTTTTAAAAATATTATTAGGGGATCCATCAATCAATTATAAGTAGAACACAAAATAGAGAATATAGAGTTTTAATTGGATCATAGAACAACTAAAGGAGATAAATCAAAGTTGTAAGTATAATGGGAGCAAGAGGATAGAAGCAACTTCAAACTTATGATATTCTTTACACTTAGTATTTTTCTTATTGTTCTTCAATTTTCATGATGATTTCATTGAATAAATTAATTATTTATTCTTTGAATATTTTTATCTAAATAAATTTATGGGAAGAATATTTTTATGATTAGAAATATTAATATGGCCTTCTTTTGATAACATAATTGTATTAATGTCACTTAATCTCAGATATCTCACATTCATTCATAATGTGTTTTTATTTTACACTACTCAAAGGAATGATAAGTGATGATAGTTAACACTTTGACATTGAAATTTAAGTGAGGTACTAAAAATAGAAATGGGTAACATTCCCTTCTCCATTTCAGAACATTTCAATTCCTGAGTGATTATTGAGAGATCATTTCTAAGGAAATATAAAATTTCCATGTTGAACATTAAGTTATAGTTTATTGACTCAACATGTAATATTTTAAGAACTAATACAATTGTGGTTAACTTGATTAAGAGAAGAAACCCTTTTTAATCATTTTGTATCAGTTTGATCTCCCTAATGTCAACCACTATAAGTCTCTTTCTCTCTCCAGTTGTTATTCTTGCACCAACTCTATAACACAACTTCATTTTCACACACTTCCATTCAATGTTTTTTTGTTTTTATGTTTTTTATGAGTTTTTTGGTCTGTTTTTACTTTTATTTTTCTCACACTAATCTACATCCTTCCCCATGGATTAGACAACCCACTCATCATTATACTAGAAGTATATAGGGTTAAATAATTAATTAATTTGACTTGGCACAGGTCAATGGACTAGATCCTCATAACATTTTTGTGTTATTTCTTGTGAAGGAACATGTTTCCAAAAACAAAAAATATATATATTTTTTAAAAAACTTGAAAAAAATAACTTTTAAATTTTTTTTGAGTGTTGTTATGTGTTTCATTAAATTCATTGAATTTGAATCTATATGAACACTCAAGAATCTTGGTTAGAAATTCAAAACTCAATTACTAAAAAAATAACCCTTATTGTATACTTATAAATTGAAAGAAAATAGTAATTTAAAATTTGTAAAATTTAGAAGTTGGAAGAATTTAAAATATTAATAAAAACCAGAATCTCATACGACCCATTAGTCCATCCCCTGAGAGACCTATACTGTGGGGGTTTCAACCAACTTCTTTTTTCAATAAATAATTCCTATATTATTTTATCCCTTAGGTCTAGGAAATATGAGATCTAGCAGTCTTTTCTTTCTATAATTCTATCATTCATTAGTCTTCATGCAGAGGATTCTTTAGAGTTTATTAAAGACTTTTATAGTTTTTTTCCAATAGTTTACTTTGTGAGGCTTAAGTGAAGAGGATTTGGGGTTAAAGGTGTTCCCATTCTATGTTAAGGTGGTGGATTGGATATGGTTTCTGATCCAAGATAAGGATATCAGTAACACTCATGATGATATTTTCAACGAACTTTTTTCCAAATTCTACTCTATGAGCACCACCATTGAGGTTAGACATAAAATCATAGGGTTTTTCTAGGATGAGGGAGAGTTGTTTTACGAGGAATGGGATAGGTTTATAAGTAGTCTTAGATAAATTTCCAATCATTAGTTATATCTCTATCTTCCCATAGATATATTTTATAACTCCCTTACCCCTATCATCATAATTTAGTTAATCAATCATATGGGGGTGACTTCTCTGATATGGTTTTTGATGAACGTAAAAAATTATTAATAAGTCAGAAAAAGTTATAGAAAATGTTCACTATGAAGAGAACCATTCATATGGTTTAAAAAACATTTAGGTTGTTTTTTTTAATGAACACACACTAAGGGGGGTAGTGTAGGCATTATGGGATGTCTAGTCATGCTAAAAAATGTTGTCCTAACTTTGATCTCCATGTTCAGTCTTGGGAGACTGATTAATTTTTTATTAAAGATATAAGAATAAATGGGTTAATTATCCATTATCTAATTAGTATAATACTTGATTTAAAAGTCACATCAACCTATATAGGAAATAATAAGGTGTAATGAAATAAACTACTAGCTTCTAAACTTATCCAAAACATTAATTTCAAAATGAATATTAGGCTGAGACTTCAAATAAAAAAATAATTAAGAGGAATTTAAATATAAGGGTTTAATAAATTGTATTCTTTATAGGCTATGTTAAAAGATTTAATTGATTCTTAAGAGGTTAAGAAAAAAACTTAAATGAAATCTCATAAATTTTCTGGAACTATCTTGTTGTCCAAATGGGTTAGTTGTCCAGAGGAATGGGAGGGAGAGGGAAAGGGAAACTATCTAGTATAGAAAAACCTAACCCAAGGGAGAATGTGATGGAATTAATAACAAGGTTAGGTATAAAAACTCAAGAAGAGGTTATGGAATAGGTTAGGGATAATAAAACTGATGAACACATTAAATTTGAAAATAAAAATCTAGAAAATCTCTATTTTATACATTTAGACATATTTGATCAATAAGAGGAAAATTATAAATCTTCACATGAATAATAAATTTAAAACAATAATATGAAATGGTAAGTCCTTAAAGAGGGTAAGAAGAAGGTGAGTTTTGAGAAGATGGATATTAAACAACCTATGTTTAATATTTATTCCCTCCCAAAACTTTTCCCAAAAAGATGAAAATGAATAATGAATCTGATTATCTCAAGTTTATTCTAAAAAAATTGATCTTTAAGGTCAATATGCCTATTTTTGGAAGCATTAAATAAAATTATAGCATATATTAAATTTCTTAAGAGATTTGTATCCAACAAAATGGATTGGATTGAGAGTTCAATATTAAATTTGAATGAGAATTATAGTGTCATTATCCAAAAAATTATTCCTCCCAAACTAAAATACCCTAGTTCCTTTATTATTTCCTATATAATTGGAGGAAGTGATGGGATTAGGTGCTAGTGTAATCTTAGATCTTGAATTAAACATATTCCATACTACCTGTTCAAAAATTTGGACCTTAGGGTGTTTGAACTGACTTCTACTTCTCTACAGCTAGCTGATAGGTCACTTTCTTATTATTATGGGAGGGTAGATAACTAATTATTTAATGTATGGAAACTATATTTTCCCACAAACATCCTTATTCTTGAGAATGAGTTTGATAATAAAGTCTAATCATTTTTGGAAAACCATGTTTAGATGTAGTTGGGGAAGTCATTGATGTGTCAAAGGGTAAGCTGAAACTTCAGGTTGGTGATGGACAAGATGAATTTAATGCTTTAAAAGAGTCCCCTTTTTTAGTTTTAAGCTGTTATATATTCCTGAGAAGTGTTTATATTTGAGATTACAAAATAAAATCATCATCATTTTGATGATTTGGTCATTAAATCTGCCAATACATAGTGTATTGCAGGATTTATTAAATTTAAATCTATATAGAATCTCGCAATATTGGGGACAATTGAGAGTCAAATTAGGAAATATATTTCTTAGTTTCATGAGTTGGTCCATCCTAAACCAAGTTAACTTACTAATTTTTTTCTCAACATGTTCAATGTTTATCACCCTCCCATGTACCCAACCCCGAATCTGCTTCCTTTTTCTACCAAATTGAAAAGAGTAAGTAATTTCATGGCATTTATTCTACTGAAAATGAATGTTAAAAGGCTAAGGATGAATCTTTAGTTAGATTTTTTTACAAATTAGGGTTAAATATGAGTTTTCTCAATCCATTTACAGTTAGTTAGAGATGTTTCAATACATTTTACTAGATGTTGAAAGTTAGTATTTCCCAACTTCATTGAATTACATGGATAATGAATTTTCTATCCATGAATTTGAGAAGTTTTTGTTGGTCGGAGTAGTTTACTCAAGAGGGGAGGGGTGAATTGAGTAACTATAAAAATTTCTGTTACAAAAATATTATTTTAAAAGAAATGGTTTTCCCCAAAACTAGATACAGGCCAATTAATCAAGGTTATACTATTATAAGAGTTTGACTGTTTAAACAACTTCTTAGAAGATTGATTAATTCTCAGTAATCTTAATATGTGTTATTAATATTACTTTTGAAGTTATCCTACTAAGACAAATCAGTTATAACTTCTTTCCAAGACTAACTATCAAAGTGAAATTATAGTTTTCTGGATTGTGCAGTAAAGCAGTAAAAAAGAGAAGACTAAATTTAAATAGCACAATAGATATGAAACAAGTGGTTCAGTCTAAAGCCGAGACCAAATCCACTCCACTTGGTGATCACCTGCCACCAAGCAGTTTATATAAATAAACTTTGATCCATACCCTAGATCGGGGTTAACATAGTACAAAGACTGTCCATGTCACACAGGGACCTCTTCCACAGTTTTCATGGGTAGACAAAAACAATAACCAGGCCACACAGGGACCTCTTCCACAGTTGTCGTGGGTAAACAAGAGTAAAAAGAGTTTGATGTAAGGATTTAGAAATCCTTCAGTTTAGCACAAGAGTTAGTGTGTGTATGGAATATACAGAGTACACACACTGCTCAAAAGTAAGTAAAATAATCACTGAGAGAGATTATATATGAGTTTAGAATGCTCTAGTGATTTAAAGTTCAACTCTAGACTCTTTCGATTTAGTAGAAGTGATTCTGAGTCCTTCTCTGATTTTTTTCTTGAAAAACAGAGTGTCGCGATTCAGCTTGTGTTCTCCATGAGATTTGACAATGTGAAGATGTTCTCTGGATTCCAGTTTACTTCATATGTTCTTCAACAGAGTCGGATTGTATGCATGTGAAAATGCTTTCTTTAAAAATCTTGAAAAAGTTTTCTTTGTGGTCGTGCTCACACGCTTGTTTTATGTTCTGTATCACACACTCTTACTCTTGGGAACTCTGCAATATTTATTTACGAATGCATGTATTTTAGCCAACAGGTTCCATGTGTTTCATACCTCGTACCCCGTACTATGTCTACAAAGAAACATTAATTATGTCAGTGCATTAAAGGCATCAAATACGATGGTTAAACATTAAATAGAAAGACGAAAAAATAGTTTAAGAAACGGTGTCACAGTATGTTATGCAAACGGTGTCTCCTTTACATGGTGTCTGAGTGTCACAGTCTGAGTTTCACGATCTGACTGTCATGGTGTGAGTGTCATGGTGTCTGGTCTTCATGGTGTCTGGTCTTCACGGTGTCTTGTCTTCACGGTGTCTTGCTCACAGTGTCTGATCTTCATAGTGTCTGGATAACTGTGTCTAGATTCACGGTGTCTTGCTCACGGTGTCTTGTTCACGGTGTCTTCTCACGGTGTCTTGTTTACGGTTTCTACTCATGGTGTCTTCTCATGGTGTCTTGTACTTAGGCAAATAACATTATTCAAACTTAAACAAAAATATGCATGAATTGGATTGAGCTTAACCATTATAAATCATGCGTGAATTTGAAACATAAATACACATGATTGGATATAATTTATAGGATTTAACTAGGTTGAATAATATTTGTGATCATTGATGAGATTTTTGATCATTAAAACAAGATTAATACATGAGGAGTCCAACAATATCCCCCTTTTTGATGATCACAAATCATACACAGTTAAAGTGAGAATCATATGTAGCTATAGAGAAAATAACATATAGAAACTTTAACATATAGAAACTTTATGTAGAAACTTCTCCCCCTTTTGGGATTATCAAAAGGTGGAAATAAGAGAGGGTAAACAATGAACATTCAATTAAGAGTAAACAGTTCAGTACAAAGTAAAATAGGAAGAAAAAAATGAATGACATCCCAATCAAAAAGTAGTAAGAACTGGTCTTCTTCAGGGATTGGCCTTCTCTTTGCCTTTATCAGTAGTAGAAGTGGAAGCCATATGGGCAGTGGTTGATGTAAAAGAAGGAAGAGATGTGGTAGATATGAGGGTAAAGGGATACCTTCGAAAACTGAGGGAGCCAATGTAGGAGCAGTGGAAGATCTTGGTCGTTGCTGGTCAATAATGACAGGCCTGATCTGACTAAGATCTTAACCAATAGACATGGTAGTTGAGGGTAAGGCAGAGATAAAAGTAGGTAGTCCAGGTCTTAGAGGAGCAGCTGCAGGAGAAAAAATTGTTTTACTCTGGACATGAAGATAAGGTCTCAGGAGTTTGATGAAGTCTGCAATAATTTCTCCACTATACTGCATGGCCTTTTCAAAGTCATCTTTGTTTTCCATGAACTTGTCCAACAATCTAGTAAACTCGGTTAGCTTCTGGACTTGGTTTTTGAAGGCTTGGGTTACAGGATTAATTCTCAGATTCTCTACAAGGTATTTGAAGTGGTTGGTCATATCAGTCTTGGAGAAAATCCGGTTGAAATAGAAATCCACTTTCTTAGAAATCTCCTGCTGGGCATCATTGGCAATCTTGGAATGGATTTGCACAAGGTCAAGAACTCTATCACTATTCTTGATAACTTCAGAGAAAGAAGGCACATTGAAGCCACTTAAAGCAGTCTGAAGTTCTTCTTGAACTATAGATCTGAGCAAAGAACTGTCTAAGGCAGGTGTAGAGGATTCACCAGAGGTATTAGAGGATTTGACGGCAGTGGTCAGAGATTTGAGATGATTTAATACCTTTTGAATACAGCCAGTGTATTCATCAGTGAGTTTATTTAGGTTCACCACAAGCTCTCTCATTTCCTTCAACAACTATTTGTGCCTTTATACAATCTTTTCATTAAAGGATAACAAGTAAGGGTGAATTTGAGACACAACATCTCGAGAGATTTGAGACACATAAGGTTCTAGAGAGGCAGCAACAGGTGCTGATCTGGAATGCAGATCTTTCTGCATATCTTCAACCATGCTTCTCAGGGTTGAGACTTCACTACTGAGCAATTTATTTTCAACTCGAACTTCTTGAATTTCATGGAGCATTTTAGGTTGTATCTGCCAGATAATCTTCTCCAAAATCAGTGAGGCATCTCTCTCACTCAGATTTGTTACAGCACGAGGTTGGGAATTCAAAAGATTCTCAACTCCAGATAAGATAGTGTCTCCAAAATCCTTCAAATCATCCTTACTGACAAGGGACATCTATTTAGGTAGAGTTTCAGGTGAAGGAATTGGTACAAGGGTAGGTTCTGGTTCTGGTTCCTTCTCAGAGACAAAGATAGAAACTGAATTCAACTGAAATAGTGAGGAAAGATCAAGTCCAGTGGCAGTAACTTGCTGAGATTCACTCACATCATAAAAGCTATGGAATTTTTACTGAGTGTCCATAAGAATAGACTCATCCAGATGTGATGCTTCATCAGTCTCAAGATTTTGGGTTTCCTCCCCCTCAACAGATGCTTCCTTTTCAGGATCTAGAGACTCAGGGGCTAGTTCTAAATTAACAGGTTCATCTCTGAGTTCCTCAATCATCTCTTGTCTAGCCAATTGAAAGGCTGTCTCCATCCTCTCTTCAGCAGAGGGTATTATCTCAGAAACAGGTTGTTCCTCTGGGAGTTCTTCCATATTTGATTCTTCCATAATAGGGATTTGTTCTAGAACAGGCTCTTCTATGACTTGGTGCTCAGGTTCTGGGACAATTGATTCTCTTTCAGCCTCAGGTTGGATTTCCATATTTACATCATCTTTAGGGATAGGAACTTCTTCTTCAAGAACAACAGGAGTAACAATAGTTATTTATTCTTCAACAACAACTTCTTCCCTATGAGTTACTTCGGCATCTTCTTCCTCTTCTTCTTCTGGATACGCACCAAGTTCATCTAGTTCCAAACCAGGATCAGAAATGTCTTTTGGCCTTGATGGATAATCCACAGGATTAAACTTCTCATAAATCTTATTGTTGTCTTCAACCCACTCCTTTTTCTAAGGATTCCAGTTTATTTTCATTCTTCTGATGATGGGTTTAGAGAGACAGTACTCAAAATCCACAAGCACTTCTTCATTGGGTCCAACTACGCCTTTGGCAACAAGCATGGCTGAAATCACCCGAGAGTAGAACAGGGATGTGGATTTGGATGTAACCTTGATCAATTCACACATATGGTGAATTATGTACTTGAACATGTTGATTTTGTATCCATTATTAATAAGATGAATCAGAAACACATCTTGGTACTTTAATACAGCAAATTCACCTTTCCTTGGACTAACCAGATTTTGAACAAACTTAAACAGCAGCCTTGTTTCCCCATCAAGTTCAGCTGTTATGGCCCTTCTCTTGGTGCCATTTCTAGTTAGGGTTTTTAGAGCATCTTCAAGGTCAAAGAAATCAGTTGTAGGTGGGGGTTCTCTCTGATAATCATCACAAATTCCTTCATGAGGTATCCTAAGGCATGCAGCCCATAACCTCGATGATAAAGAACATCTTTGTCCATTAATCCAGCTCCTTACAACAAAGCTTTCACCAGATTCAAAATAAAATTGTGCGTACTGGTAGAACTAAGCAACTAAACTCGGATAAATGGGTCTATTATCCTTTGAGAACCATTCTAACCAGCCTTGTTCTATTCAAACTTTTAGTACTAGAGATTTTCTAGACAAGTTCCATTCGGGGCAAAAAAAATTCTCAGGAACAACACTTCGATTTACCAGGTTCAGATTCAATGGTCCTTCGGGCGTCAGCTTAGGTGCTATCTTCTTTTTCTTCGAGCTGTGCTTCTCAGGTGTGGATGAAGATGGTCACTTAATTCTTGGAATCCACTAAAGGTTGCGAGAGAGAAAGAGTCTTGCAAGGTTGAAAGGGTTCGAATCGAGTGAGTATGAGAAAGTCCTGGTGAATAACTGAGTGAAACTCTTTGTTTTATCGTTTGGGAATGTCAAACGTCACAAAAATAAAAACGTGGGAAAGTAAAAGAGGTGAAATAACAATTACCACGATACGAGTTTAACTAATATCATAAATAATTTTCACGGTGAGACAGTGAATGGTTGTTATGGTGATATAGTGATCGGTCGTCACGGTGCGACAGTAAAAGGTCATTACGGTGAGACAACAAGTGGTCGTCATGGTGAGATAGAAAGTGGTCATCAAGGTGAGATAGTGAGCGAACTTGTTAGTGTGTGTTATAGTGAGACAGTAAATGTCAGACCGTGAGTACAAAGTTCTAATGGTGAGACTGTAAGCATGAGATACAGTAACTTAGAAACCGTAATCATGAAACAGTAAAGTAAAACATAGTAAAATATTGAATCAGTAAGACAAGTAAGATATATATTTGAGATTTATCATGCCAAGGTCATGTATGATGTAGTCTATTCTCTTAGAATTTAATGGTTTAGTGAATATATCATCAAGTTTATATTCAGTACCAATGAATTCCAAGGTAATATCACATTTTTGATAACAATCTCTCAAAAAGTGATGTATTACATCAATATGTTTTGTCCTATAATGTGAAATAGGGTCTTTTTAGATGTTAATAGCACTTGTGTTGTCACAATTTATTTTTACATGTCTGAACTGATATCCATAGTCTAGTAATGTGTGTTTCATCCACAAAATTTGTGCACAACAACTGCCAGCAGCTATATATTCAGCCTCTGTAGTAGATAATGCAATAGAATTTTGTTTCTTACTACACCATGATACTAGTGACTTGCCTAAAAGGTGACATGTTCCATAGGTTCTCTTTCTATATAACTTACAACCACCAAAGTCAGCATCAGAATAACTAATTCAAATGATTGTCCTTTAGGATAGAATAGTCCTAGGTTTGGTGTCTGCTTGAGGTATTTGAAAATTATCTTTACAGCATTTAAATGAGATTCTTTGGGATTTTCTTGAAAACGAGCACACATACACACACTAAACATAATGTCAGGACAGCTAGCAGTTAAGTAGAGTAAACTTCCAATCATTCCTCTATAAGTGGTTTGATCAACAGATTTTCCATCTTCATCAAGATCCAACTTACAGGTGGTACTCATGGGAGTGTCACTAATTTTAGTTTTATCCAATCCAAAATGTTTTAGAAGATCTTTAGTGTATTTACTTTGAGTTAAAATAATTCCATCATTATTTTGAAAGATTTGAAATCCAAGAAAGAATTTTAATTCACCCATTAAACTCATTTCAAATTCGTTTTGCATCATTTTAGAAAAATCAATACATAATGAATTTTTTGAAGATCCAAAAATAATATCATCTACATAGATTTGAACAACTAAAACATCATTATAAATTCATTTTATAAAGATATTAGGATCAACTATTCCTTTTGTAAAATCTTTGAAAATAAGAAAAGTACTCAATTTGTCATACCAAGCTCTTGGAGCTTGTTTTAAACCATATAAAGCTTTTGATAGTTTGAAAATATGATTGGGAAAATGAGGATTTGTAAATCCAGGGGGTTATTCAACAAAGACATCCTCAGATATATACCCATTTAAGAATGCACTCTTAACATTCATTTGATATAGTTTGAAATTCAGATGTGCAACATAGGCAAGCAGAATTCTGATAGCTTCAAGTATGGCTACTAGAGAAAAGGTCTCCTCATAGTCAATTCCTTCCTCTTGACTATAGCCTTGTGAAACTAATCTATCCTTGTTCTTAACTATGTTTCCAGCTTCATCTACTTTATTTCTAAACACCCATTTAGTGCCTATGATGAAAGTGTCCTTAGGTCTTTCAACAAGTTTCCAAACTTTGTTTCTTTCAAACTGATTAAGTTCATCTTGCATAAACATTACCCAAAATTCATCGTTGATGGCATCATCAATGTTTTTAGGTTCAATTTGTGACAAGAAGGCTTGATGTTCAACCTGATTTCTAAGAGAAGCTCTAGTTTGTGTTCCTTTATCTAAGTCTCCTACAACAGCATCTAAGGGATGGTTTCTAAGGGTTCTAACCTTTCTAGAAAAAGAGGGACTTGTGATTTCAGGTTCATCAATAGATTCTGGTTCATTATGACTCGATTTTAGAGAATTTCTAGAATTTGAAGTTTTCACAGATTCTTTCACTGAGGATTTTGAGGATTTTGAGTTGATGTGTAGATTTGATACATTATCCTCCAGATTTTCAAGGATGGTTCTAGGCTCCTGTGGATCTGTTTCATCAAACTTGATATGAACATATTCTTCCACACATTTAGTTCTCTTATTGAATACTCTATAAGCTTTACTTAATATTGAGTAACCTAGGAAAATTACTTCATCACTTTTGGATGCAAATTTGTTAAGATTATCCTTAGTGTTGAGAATAAAGAATTTGCAACCAAAAACTCTAAAGTAATTAACCTTAGGCTTCCTATTTTTCTAGAGTTTATACGGGGTCTTTTTCAGAATTGGTCTAATCAAGACTCTATTGATTATGTAGCATGTTGTATTAACAGCTTCAACCCAAAAGTAAATAGGTAAGTCATATTCACTAAGTATTGTTCTAGAAATTTCTTGCAAGGTTCTATTTCTTCTTTCTACAACACCATTTTGCTGAGGTGTTCTAGGGGTAGAGAAATTGTGACTATAACCATTTTGTGAGCAAAAGGATTAAAATTCTTGATTTTCAAACTCACGACCATGATCACTTCTTATAGATTTAATTTTAAGGCCACTAAGATTTTCTAAAGACTTGGCATACTTAGTAAAATAAGAGCATGCTTCACTTTTGTGAGCCATGAAAAAGGTCCAGGTGTATCTAGAGAAATCATCTACTAGAACATAAACATAGTGATTCCCATTTGAACTAGAAACTCTAGATGGTCCAAAAAAATCCATGTGAACCAATTTGAGAGGTTGAGAAGTAGAAACTTCTTTCTTTGATTTGAAAGATATTTTGTGTTGTTTTCCCTTTTGACAAGGATTACACACTTTGTCATTTGGAAACTCAAGTTTGGGTAAGTCATTAACTAGGCCTTTCTAGTTAGCTTTCTAAGGGAGTGAACATTATAATGTCCTAGTCTTCTATAACAGAGCCAATATTCTTTATGAAATACACTTAAGCATGAAACATTTTGAGAAGTTAAGGAATCTAAATTAACAAAATAAACTTTATCATTCCTTGATGCAGAAAATACTAATTCATCTTTAGAATTAAAGACATTGCAGGCATCATTTTCAAATTTAACATGATATCCATCATCAAATAATTGTGAGATACTAAGCAGATTATATTTTAATCCATTAACAAACAGTACTTTAGAAATTAAAATCGAATCAGAGTTACCAATCTAGCCTAAGCTAATGATCTTCCCTTTGGAATTTTCACTAAATGTGACATGTCCTCCATCTACTTTTATCATATTCTTGAAGCATGAGTAGTCTCCTATCATGTTCCTTGAACACCCACTGTCCAAGTACCATAGATTCTTGTAGGATCTCTTTAAGTAGATTTCCTATAACATGATCAAGCAAAGACAGATTTTGGTACCCATACTTTTTTGGGTCCAATAACATTAGTAATAAGTGCTTTAGGAACCCATATTTGTCTCATAGGTTTCCTACAAACATTATGTAAAGTGTTTCAAAAATAAACTATATTTGGTCTACAAAAACTTGAAATAGTATAGTATATATCATGACTCGAGCTAGATGAGTTGTGCCCAGAACTGGGAACAAAATTATATGTCCTAGATTTTGAAACAAAATTCGTTCCACTAAGGTTTCTTTTACCAGGTTGATAACCAATGCCAGTATTGTATTTAGGGTTAATTTGTTTTCCCAACATTTGGGTAAGGGTATTTTTCCCATTAGTAAACTTTTCTAAGTCACTTTTTAATTGCTCATTATATATTTTTAATTCATTTTTTTCTTTGAGCAATTGAGAATTTTTCTCTTTTTCAGTAGTAAGTTCATACTTAACATTTGTAGTGAGAGCATGTTGTTTCTTCAGTGATTTATATTCATATTTTAATTCATTTCATGTCTCTTCAATCATGTTACAATATTCAAACATTTCTTCATTAGTAATATTTTCTAAGTCACTTTCCTCTTTAGAATAATATGAATTATGAATAGAAGAGTTCAGTGTTACCTCAGATGTGTTTCTCATAAAACACATATTGACTTTGTTAGCCTGTTCATCATGTGATGTCTCTAAGTCACTTGAACTATCCTCAGAGGCACTCTAAGTTACATTCATTGCCTTTTTTTACTTCTTTTCCTTATCCTCATACTTCTTCTTATATTTGAGATTTGGAAAGTCAGCCTTTATATGTCCCTTGTGTTTACATTCATAGCATACAATTTCATCAGTTTTTTCACTTCTTTTCCAGTCCTTTTTTCAGTTTCCTTTTTTTATCAAACTTTCCCTTGAAGTTAGGCTTTCTAAAAAAGTTCTTCTTTTTGTAAAATCGTTTGAACATTCTAGCCAGTTGATCCATCTCCTCATTACTGTCAAGTGATGATTGTTCAGTGGTGGAACTTTCTACAAAAGATTCTAGTTTCCCTTTGTCTTTGTGCTTTGAGAAGGTGGTCTTGAATGCTACAGATTTCCTCTTTGGTTCATCCTCCTCTTCTTTGTTGACTTTCAACTCTTCCTCATACATCATCAGTTTCCCAATGATTTCTTTTACAGGTAGCTTGTTGATGTCGCATGATTCTCTAATAGAGACAGAGGTTCCCCTCCATCTGTCAGGTAGACATCTAAGGATTCTCATGATCTGTTCTTTGGTAGTAACTTCTCTTCCAAGAGAAATCATTGTGTTGACAATCTCATTGAACCTAAGATACATGTCAGAAATAGGCTCATCAGGTTTCATCTTAAAATTATCATATTTTATAGTATAAGTATTAAGTCTCATTTCCTTTACACTAGATGTGCCTTCATGTGAGACAGACAAGGTATCCCAAATTTTATGGGCAGTTTTACAAGCAGAAATCCTATTAAATTCTTCATCTCCTAAGGAACAGTATAGAGCATTCATGGCTTTGCAATTGTTATTTTAAGCAAGTTTTGTAGGTTCATCCCATGTAATTATATTAGTCATAGGTATTTTGTATTCATCTATAATGGATCACCAAATTTCAAAGCTCATACTCTCTAGATGCATTTTCATTTTAATTTTCCATTGAGCATAGTTAGTTCCATTAAAAAATGGTGGTCTTTTGGTTGCAGCACCTTCCAATATATTATCCATACTAACAAATTACTTTAAAAGAGCTATAAATTTAGAATTAATAGAAATTTATAGATCTTTAAAGTACAACTACAATCACAGTTTAGTGAGATTACACAGAGTCCTAATAAAGAAACCTCTGATACCAAATGTTGGTCGGAGTAGTTTACTCAAGAGGGGAGGGGTGAATTGAGTAATTATAAAAATTTCTGTTACAAAAATATTATTTTAAAAGAAATGGTTTTCTCCAAAACTAGATATAACCCAGTTAATCAAGGTTATACTGTTATAATAGTTTGACTATTTAAACAACTTCTTACAAGATTGATTAATTCTCAGTAATCTTAATATGTGTTATTAATATTAATTTTGAAGTTATCCTACTAAGACAAATCAGTTATAACTTCTTTCCAAGACTAACTATCAAAGTGAAATTAGAGTTTTCTGGATTGTGCAGTAAAGCAGTAAAATAAAGAAGACTAAATTTAAATAGCACAACGGATTTGAAACAAGTGGTTCAGTCTCAAGCCGAGACCTAATCCACTCCACTTGGTGATCACCTTCCACCAAGAAGTTTATATAAATAAACTTTTATCCACACCCGGTATCGGGGTTAACACAGTACACAGAATGTCCAGGTCACATAAAGACCTCTTCCACAGTTTTCGTGGGTAGACAAAAACAATAACCAGGCCGCACAGGGACCTCTTCCATAGTTGTGGGTAAACAAGAGTAAAAAGAGTTTTATGTAAGGATTTAGAAATCCTTTAGTTTAGCACAAGATTCGGTGTGTGTATGGAATATACAGAGTACACACACTTCTCAAAAGTAAGTAAAAGAATCACTGAGATAGAGTAGATATGAGTTTAGAATGCTCTAGTGATTTGAAGTTCAGCTCTGGACTCCTTCAATTTAGTAGAAGTGCTTCTGATTCATTCTCTAATTTTTTTCTTGAAAAACAGAGTGTCGTGATTCATCTTATGTTCTCCACGAGCTTTGACAATGTGAAGATGTTCTCTGGATTCCAGTGCACTTCATATGTTCTTCAGTAGAGTCGGATTGTATGCATGTGAAAATGCTTTCTTTGAAAATATTGCAAAAGTGTTCTTCATGGTCGTGCTCACACGCTTGTTTTCTCTTCAGTATCACACACTCTTGCTCTTGGGCACTCTCCAATCATTATTTACAAATGCATGTATTTTAGCCGACATGTTCCATGTGTTTCGTACCTTGTACCTCGTACTATGTCTACAAAGAAACTTTAATTATTTCAGTGCATTAAAGGCATCAAATATGACCGTTAAACATTAAATAGAAAGACGAAAAAATAGTTTAATAAATGGTGTCACAGTATGTTATGCAAACGGTGTCTCCTTCACATGGTGTCTGAGTGTCACGGTCTGAGTGTCGCGTTGTGAGTGTCACGGTGTATGGTCTTCACGGTGTCTAGTCTTCACAGTGTCTTGTCTTCACGGTGTCTTTCTCACGGTGTCTGATCTTCACGGTGTCTGATCTTCACGGTGTCTGGCTAACTGTGTCTGGCTTCACGGGGTCTTGCTCATGGTGTCCTGTTCATAGTGTCTACTCACAGTGTCTTGTTTACGGTGTCTGCTCATGGTGTCTGCTCACGGTGTCTTGTACTTAGGCAAATAACAATATTCAGACTTAAACAAAAATATGCATGAATTGGATTGAGCTTAACCATTATAAAGCATGCGTGAATTTGAAACATAAATACACATGATTGGATATAATTTATAGGATTTAACGAGGTTGAATAAGATTTGTGATCATTGATGATATTTGTGATCAGTAAAACATGATTAATACATGAGGAGTCCAACAGTTTTTATTTGTGTTAGGGGATTCATCCTCTTCTTAACATAAGGAAGTATCCTTAGTGATTCAATTTATAGTTGACATGGAGCTTCCTTTCTTTAATACTGTATATTTTTCTGAACTTGTGATAATGTATCAGGTGTGGGGGAAAGTGCGAGGGAGAAAGTGAGAACTGAGGTTGGTCATCATGGAAATAGTATTAATTTTTCTCCTTTTATTTATTCTTTGAATGAATATATGGGTCTTGAAGATGCTAGTGGATAGAGGATTTCTCCTGGTGTTTTAGTGTATTTAGGGAGAGTTCTTCAGGCATCTAAGTTACTTGATGTTTTGAGTGAACTTGTTAAAATTTCAGAAAAAATACTGAGGCCCTAATTAATAATAATTACTAACATTTAAATGATCAAGGATAGATCTTTAGGGGGTTATGAATGGCTGAAGTATTTAAATTTATCACTTCATGGAAGGCAGCCCATGGGTTTATGTTGTTGCTTTTATTATTCAATTTGAATAAATGGCTCTTCCTCTACTATGTGCTTCTCATATCCTTATTATCCTTGTTGGCTAAGAATTTCATTATAAAAAACTCCCACTTACGCTTTTTTGGCATAATGGATTTTAAAAAATGGTATTAATTTTTTATCTTTTCACTTCTATTTGACACTTTATTGGAGGTAGAAAAGTGCGCTTCTATGTCCAGGGAGTGAAATTTTTGTATAAACAGTTGGTTGATGAATTGTACATGTGATGTGTTTACATAGTTGATGAATTTATATGAATAAGGCATGGTATGTGAAGTCCCTAAGGTGAAGTGGTTATGAGGTTTGTAAAGAACCGGAAATTTCAAGGAAATTTTTTTCTTAATTTCTTTGGAATTTTACATGAACGCAGTTTCTGACGGCGCCTGATTCCGAGGCCCGGTGTGCACGGAATCATTTTCCGAAGTTTAGCTCGAGTACGTTCAGTGAACGAACGAGTGGGTTTTTCTATATTTTGAACCGGTGCTCGGAATTGAATTCTGAGGTCACCGATGGAACCGCAGCACCGGTAATTTCTTAGGAACACCTTTTCCGGAGTTGCGTTTGCTCGGGAGGAGATGTAAAAAAATTGTGGAAGGTAAAATAAAATTGAGCTTCAATTTTATTTTATTTTCACTAAGTGGTTATCCGTTATGTGGAGGTTGGGAAACTATCCTAGATAGGTTATGAGGGCGGTGGGGCCCACACGAACCCCACCCCTTTATATTCCCTAACTCCTTCAACTCGCCATTTAATTAGATAACTTAAGTTAAATAAATGTGTGAGTTTAATTTGAATGTTTGAAATTCAATTACTTATGGCATAGGTAATAAAATAAGACGAAACACTTATTTTATTATTGTTGGAGCTTGTTGTGTTAGAGTGGATTGGGGGGGGGAAGAAACTCTAAAGTTCTTCTTCATCGTCGAAGAACGCAAAGAACGCGAGGAACGCACCGATCTCCGACGAAGAACGCCGAATCCTCGGAGATCGACTACGCAACACTGTTTACCGCGACACCAACGAAGTTCCTTCTGCGACGCCTTCTTCCGCGACGATCAATTCTGCAACGTTCCTTTCCACGACGAGCCTTCATTCAACAACGCTCGAGGTAGGGGATTTTTATTGTTGTTGTTATTCATGAATTCTTCTGTCGTCGTTCCTCATTTCATTTGGACCTCTTGCTATCGATTAATGGGAGGGGGTCGGACAACACAAACACGGTCGACCCTCCTCCCTTGTATGTTGTGTTGTTGCGGTTCGAAGGAAAGTGGCGCGGTGCAACGGTAGCGCGCGGGATCTTACGGAAAGGGTGTGCGGCGCCGTCGTGCCGCGTCGTTGAAGTCAAACAAAGGCGCGGAGTCGTCGCGTCGCGCCAGAGAAACACGAAAACACCGCGGCCAGAGCGGGGTCGCGGCGGAGCAGGGACTGGCGGCCAATTTCCGACCGTCGGCGTCAGAGCAGGGGGACCGACCCACGCCAGTCCCGTGGTGCAGCAGCTGGTTGGCCGGAGCGGGCCGGCCGGTCAGGGGGAGAACCGGGGGTTTGAAACCCCCGGCTGGAGGCAGGAGTGGCCCCACGTGGGGGGGGGGCGCATTATTTGAGATAGGGGGCAGCGCCACCCCCCCCCCCCCCCCCGACCGCCAGCTCGGTGTAACCGAGCTGGCCAGCGCGCCGGGTCGGGCCGAGCCACGCCAGCCGGGCCGGCCCGCGCCCAAGCGGGCTGGATCCAGACCCAGGTCGGGTCGACCCGGTTCGGGCCGACCCAGGGGGGTTGGGTCGGGCCGGGCCAGGCCCAGACCCCCCATTTCGGACTGTTTTCGTTTAAACGCCCATAACTTGGGCTACGGACATCCGATCTATGCACCGTCAGTTGCGATGAGATCCTTGGATCAAGACGGTTGTTTTCGTATATTACACTCAAGGTTTCGAAGAACTTTGGGAATAGCCGGGTTGGTTCGAACACGAAACGAACCGGGCCCTCGGAGCAGAAACGCTTATAACTTGAGTTCCGGACGTCCGATTGACGTACCGTCGACTTGGTTGGATTCCTCTTGATGAGACGGAACTTTTGCAATACTTAACCTAATATTTGGACACAGTTGGAGTATGTCCGGGTTGGATTGTACCCGAAATCCAACCAGGCCCCTGGAACGGAAAAGCTGATAACTTTCAGACCGACCGTCCGTTTGACGAACCTTCAGCGGCGTTGGTGATCACGTTTAGAAAAGGTCCCTATGAGCATACCCTATTAGAGTTCGGGGTACAGTTGAGATACGTCCGGGTTGGTTCGCACACGAAACCAACCGGGCCCCTGGGACGAAAAGGCTAGTAACTCACAGACCAAGCGTCCGACTGATGCATCGTCTGTTGCGTTGAGACCCCTATGACGAGGCGGTCCTTTGAGATACTTCTTCGTGGAAACTTTGTGATACTTGGATTATCTACCAGCAGCTCATGGAGTGGACCCTCCCGGAGACGAGCTAGCAGAGTGTAGAGACCTAGTAGCTGGCTGAGACTTGACGACTGTTGATCTATCGTCTCGGTGTGTTTCAGATAGCCCAGTGGGGAGCGCTTGGTTGTAGCGGCAAACCCACAGTACTCAACAGAAGGAGTAACTCTAGAGGCTATGAGGGGGAGCGCTTGGTTTTAGCGGCAGACTCACGACGGAGGAGCGCTTGGTTGTAGTGGTAGACCTGCGGTACTCAATAGAAGGAGTACCTCTAGAGCCTATGAGGGGGAGCGCTTGGTTGTAGCGGCAGACCCATGGTGGGAAGCACTTGGTTGTAGCATCAGGACCACAGTACTCGATAGGTGGAGTACTACAGCAGTCCAAGGTTAGTGGGGCACGCTTGGTTGTAGTGGCAGGCCCACTATACTCGACAGAGGAGGAGTTCTCCAGCAGTCGTGGTTTTGACATCATGAATAAAATCCTGTTTGAGCTGAGACTATGACCTTTGTGTTTACCTCATGATTGAGATGGGTCACTTGATAACTTAGGTATATGTATGGTCATATACCTGGGTAGTGGTTATCTGTTGATTTCATAATCTTTGTGTTTCCTCATGATTGAGATGGGTTACTTAATAACTTGGGTATATGTATGGGCATATACCTAAGTAGAGGTTATCTATTGAGATCTTCTTTTTGGTTATCCTTGTTGAATTTAGTAAGACCTTGAGGGTCTCTGGGTCCCTACTGAGTATCGTTATACACACCCCTGCACGGGCTATGCCCGCACCTCATTGTGTTGGTTGCAGACGACGGGCAGCGCAGACAGAGGCCGAGTGTTCGAGGACTGGACGGTACCCGGAGGTGGACCTCACGAAGAGACAGTATCCAGTGGTGGACTTCACGACGAGGTGACACTCGGAGGAGGTTGATGGGTGAGAGAGTTGTGGAGGCTATCTGTACCTACCCTTCAGGTAGGATCCGTGGTGGACGATCCAGGAGTTGTGCTATCTGTACCTACCCTTCAGGTAGGATCCTCGGTGGACGATCCAGGAGATGTTTGTCACCTTTTGACTATTTTATCTTTTTTCCTTTTACTTTACAGTTGGGCTTGTATTTCCGGCCCCTTTACTTTCAGCACAGCTTGTTTCAGTTTTACTTAGTGTTTTACTTCCGCTTGTACTCTGTGGAGTTTTGTTTACTTTTATAAAGGCAATGACTTCCCAGTTATTGGGATTTACGCATTTGGTGCTAGTCGTCAGCCCCTGGACTATGGAAGGCGGGCTTGGGGTAGTCACGGCATGGGCCCCGAGGACGGGTCGTGACAAATTGGTATCAGAGGGAAGTTCGGTTCTACCGCAGAACTAAGGACTCTAATCTTTTTCTATATGGAGAAATATTGTTAAGGGTACCGAGTGTGGTCTTCAGTTCAGGGATTCCAGTGTTGGTGCGGCGGCTGAAGTATCCGTACACCAGGACCCTGACTACTGATTTCTGACTTTGTACACAAAAACACTGATTGCGTGTGTGTTTCCAAAGTTTTTAAGTCAGCTCAAACCAGGTCAGCTCACCAGGTATAAATCGTTGATCGTGCCGCATCTGTTTAGAATTTCTCCACGTAGACAGTCAGTTGGAGTTTCCGAGAGAGTACTCGATGACGGCTCACCGAGCGATGAGGCTCTGGTGCAGGGCCCTCTTTCTATGTTGGCACCCTCGGGTGGTGTACCAGCAGCACCACCACCTGTTGGGCAGTAGATGCCACCAGTCGTACTAGTGGACGGTGCACGCTGGCAGAGCACGATGCACAAGTTCCAGCAGTAGAGGCCTCCGAGGTTACGAGGTGAGCCAGATTCCCAGACAGTAGAGAACTGGATGGAGGTGATTTCTAGAGTTTTCCGCCTAGCTGAGACATCAGTAGAGTGGATGGTGGACTAGGCTACTAGTGTTTTCCAGTGAATGACCATGAGGATGGTCTGCATAGTGATGAGGCTTCGGTATGTGGACTGATGCCTGAGATAGTGTCTTTGGGTAGTGTGCCAGCTATACATCACTACCTGTTGGTCAGCAGTTACAACCGGCGGTACCGGTATGTGACACATGTATACTTACTGCCTTACACGTGTTCAAACATCAGATACCCTCAATTTTCGAGGCGATCCCAACTCATAGGTGGCTGAGGACTGGCTTGAGGAAGTGGTTGAGAGTTTCCTAGAGCTTATACAGCTTCGACAGGATGACATGTTGGTAGCTGAGAATTCATCAGGGCGTACCAATCGTTCTTGGTACTTGATGACTACAATATGATCAGTGCTTTAGAGCTCGGATCTCAGAGCAAGGTGCGTTTAAAGTATATCCGAGTAAGCACTCTTTCCTCTATGCATTCCTACTTATGTTAGGGTGCTAGAGAGAACCTTTGTGGTTGAATGTTCTATGGCTAATCAGTTATAGCCAGTGAATGTTAGTAGTGGGAAGATGCGAACTGGCGTCAGTCCCAGAGACTTGGACGTGTAAAATGTTTCAAGAAGAGGAAGTGTCAAGGAAGGATGAATCTGCAGAGTAGCAGACGTGGAAGCAGAGCTAGAAGAGCAGCATGGGGTGGTGTACTTTTCGACATGTTACAATCACCTGCCTTTGTAGTCCCTGCTAGGCTCAGGGAGCTGGAGGGAAGGGGAAGAGAGTAGCTGCATGCGGTCAAAAAGTGTGACCCAATGGCTCTAAGAATAATTCTAGGGATAGTCTGTGTCCACTACTAGCTGTCGTAGTAACAGATGTAGATATGAATCATTCCTTCCTTCCACGAATCATTTCCCAGACCTAGAGTTTCCGGTAAGCCGTAGACTTGACACTCACGTCTGGAGATACCTTGGGAGGAGACTCGATAATCACACTTACGCCGACAGTGTGATCTGACCCACGAGGCGAGAGTTTCGGTTGGAATCTCTTGGTGGCAACGTCGAGGCCTTACGAAGTTGGTCTGAGTATGGATTGGATCCATAGTTCATACACAAATTGATGGTATTAGGCAAATGTCGGGATGGGTTTTCCTTGGTCGGCGAAAAGGAAACCCCACGCAGCATAGGATAAACTCATGCATATGAGGGATTGGCCGATCACTCTTGGGTCGGCCAACCTTACCCTCGCGGCAGTAGGAGTTTTGAGTTTCAGTTCCAAACAAGAATTGGAGACCTCTAGAGTTCGAGGATGACGATCATGTCCTTATACGGGTCTCACCTCGACGAGGTTTACGGAGATGTGGCCGAGGCGACAGGTTATCTCTGAGGTTCAACGGACCTTTCTAGGTCCTTAGCAGAGTAAGCGAGGTGGTTTACCGCTTGACCCATCCACCTCAGTTGCAAAAGGTGCACGATGACTTCCACGTATCTCAGCTGAGGAGATACATGCACGACCCTTCGCATATCATCGACCATGAGGAGCTAGACGTTGGCGATGGGGTGACTTTCACAGAGGTTCCAGTGGGGATAGAGGATCGACAGGAGCGGATCCTACGAGGACGGTCGATTCCTCGGGTGTGCTTTCACTGGTAGTACGAGAACCTCCAGGTGAGAACATGGGAGCGGAAGGCTCAGATGCGTGCTCAGTACCGCTTTTGTATCCCTAGATTGTGTTAAAGCTTTATGGGGACGTAAATCCCTGAGGTGGGAGTAATGTAAAGACCTGGAAATTTCAAGGAAATTTTTTTCTTAATTTATTTGGAATTTTACATGAATGCAGTTTCTGACGGCGCCTGATTCCGAGGCCCGGTGTGCCCGGAATCATTTTCCGAAGTTTAGCTCGGGTACGTTCAGTGAACGAACGAGCGGGTTTTTCTATCTTTTGAACCGATGCTCGGAATTGAATTCTGAGGGCACCGATGGAACCGCAGCGCCGGTAATTGCTTAGGAACACCTTTTCCGGAGTTGCATTTGCTCGGGAGGAGATGTAAAAAAATTGTGGAAGGTAAAATAAAATTGAGCTTCAATTTTATTTTATTTTCACTAAGTGGTTATCCGTTATGTGGAGGTTGGGAAACTATCCTAGATAGGTTATGAGGGCGGTGGGGCCCACACGAACCCCACCCCTTCATATTCCCTAACTCCTTCAACTCACCATTTAATTAGATAACTTAAGTTAATTAAATGTGTGAGTTTAATTTGAATGTTTGAAATTCAATTACTTACGGCATAGGTAATAAAATAAGACGAAACACTTATTTTATTATTGTTGGAGCTTGTTGTGTTGAGAGTGGATTGGGGGGGGAAGAAACTCTAAAGTTCTTCTTCATCATCGAAGAACACGAAGAACGCGAGGAACGCACCGATCTCCGACGAAGAACGCCAAATCCTCGGAGATCGACTACGCAACGTCGTTTACCGCGACACCAACGACGTTCCTTCCGCGACGCCTTCTTCCGCGACGATCAATTCCGCGACGTTCCTTTCTGCGACGAGCCTTCGTTCAACAACGCTCGAGGTAGGGGATTTTTATTGTTGTTGTTATTCGTTAATTCTTCTGTTGTCGTTCCTCATTTCATTTGGACCGCTTGCTATCGATTAACGAGAGGGGGTCGGACCGCACAAACACGACCGACCCTCCTCCCTTGTATGTTGTGTTGTTGCGGTTCGAAGGAAAGCAGCGCGGTGCAACGGCACCGCGCGGGATCTTACGGAAAGGGTGCGCAGCGCCATCTCGCCGCGCCAGAAAAACACGAAAACACCACGGCCGGAGCGTGGCCGCGGCGGAGGGGCGCGGCACCGTCGCGCTGCGCCGGTCGGACCAAGCCCGCGGCTTAGGCCGCGGCGGAGCAGGGACCGGCGGCCAATTTCCGGCCGCCGGCGTCGGAGTAGGGGGACCGGCCCACGCCGGTCCCGTGGTGAAGCATCCGGCCGGTCAGGGGGAGAACCGGGGGTTCGAAACCCCTGGCTGGAGGCTGGAGCGGCCCCACGTGGGGGTCGCGTTATTTGAGATAGGGGGCAGCGCCCCCCCCCCCCCCCCTGACCGCCAGCTCGGTGTAACCGAGCTGGCCAGCGAACCGCCAGTGCACCCAGTGCGCCAGGCCACGCCCAAGCGGGCCGGACCTGGATCCGGGTCGGGTCGACCCGGTTCGGGCCGACCCAGGGGGGGTGGGTCGGGCCGGGCCGGGCCCAGACCCCCCACTTCGGACTGTTTTCATTCAAACGCACATAACTTGGGCTACAGACCTCCGATCGATGCACCGTCAGTTGAGATGCGATCCTTGGATCGAGACGGTCATTTCGGTATATTATACGCAAGGTTTAGAAGAACGTTGTGAATGGCCGGGTTGGTTCGAACACGAAACCAACTGGGCCCTCGGAGCGGAAACGCTTATAACTTGAGCTTCGGACGTCCGATTGATGTTCCGTCGACTTGGTTGGATTCCTCTTGATGAGACGGAACTTTTGGCATAATTCGCCTAAGATTTGGATGCAGTTGGAGTATGACCGGGTTGGATTGTACCCGAAATCCAACCGGGCCCCTAGAACGGAAAAGCTGATAACTTTCAGACCGGATGTCCGTTTGACGAACCGTCAGCGACGTTGGTGATCACGTTGAGAAACGGTCCCTATGAGCATACCCTATGAGAGTTCGGGGTACAGTTGAGATATGGCCGGGTTGGTTCGCACACAAAACCAACCGGGCCCCTAGGACGAAAATGCTAGTAACTCACAGACCGGGCGTCCGACTGACGCGCCATCTGTTGCGTTGAGACCCATATGACGAGGCGGTCTTTTGAGATACATCTTCATGGAAACATTATGATACTTGGAGTATCGACCAGTAGCTCGTGGAGCGGACCCTCCCGGAGACGAGCTAGCAGAGTACAGAGACCTAGTAGTTGGCTGAGACTTGACGACTGCTGATCTATCGTCTCGGTGTGTTTCAGATAGCCCAGTGGGGAGCGCTTGGTTGTAGCGGCAGACCCACGGCGGAGGAGCGCTTGGTTGTAGCGGCAGACCCGTGGTACTCAACAGAAGGAGTACCTCTGGAGGCTATGAGGGGGAGCGCTTGGTTGTAGCGGCAGAACCACGGCGGATGAGCGTTTGGTTGTAGCGGCAGACCCGCGGTACTCAACAGAAGGAGTACCTCTGGAGCCTATGAGGGGGATCGCTTGGTTGTAGCGGCAGACCCATGGTGGGAAGCGCTTGGTTATAGCAGCAGGCCCACAGTACTCGACAGGTGGAGTACTACAAGAGTTCAAGGTTAGTGGGGCGCGCTTGGTTGTAGCGGCAGGCCCACTGTACTCGACAGAGGAGGAGTTCTCCAGCAGTCGTGGTTTCGACATCATGAATAAAATCCTGGTTGAGCTGAGTCTATGACCTTTGTGTTTACCTCATGATTGAGATGGGTCACTTGATAACTTAGGTATATGTATGGGCATATACCTGGGTAGTGGTTATTCGTTGATTTCATAATCTTTGTGTTTTCTCATGATTGAGATGGGTTGCTTAATAATTTGGGTATATGTATGGGCATATACCTAAATAGAGGTTATCTGTTGAGATCTTCTTTGTGGTTATCCTTGTTGGATTTAGTGAGACCTTGAGGGTCTCGGGGTCCCTACTGAGTATCGTTATACACACCCCTACACGGGCTATGCCCGCACCTCGTTGTGTTGGTTGCAGACGACGGGCAGCGCAGACAGAGGCCGAGTGTTCGAGGACTGGACGGTACCCGAAGGTGGACCTCACGACGAAACAGTATCCGGTGGTGGACTTCACGACGAGACGACACTCGGAGGAGGTTGACGGTCGAGAGCGTTGTGGAGGCTATATGTACCTACCCTTCAGGTAGGATCCGTGGTGGACGATCCAGGAGCTGCGCTATCTGTACCTACCCTTCAGGTAGGATCCTTGGTGGATGATTCAGGAGTTGCTTGTCACCTTCCGGCTGTTTTATCTTTTTCCTTGTACTTTTACAGTTGGGCTTGTATTTTCGGCCCCTTTACTTTCAGCACAGCTTGTTTCAGTTTTACTTAGTGTTTTACTTCCGCTTGTACTCTGTGGAGTTTTGTTTACTTTTATAAAGGCAATGTCTTCCCAGTTATTGGGATTTACGCCTTTGGTGCTAGTCACCAGCCCCTGACCTATGGAAGCCGGGCTTGGGGTAGTCACGACACGGGCCCCAAGGACGGGTCGTGACAAGGTTGGTTGACTGGTTATGCCGTATGAAGGTAAGAATTAGGCATTGCAGACCATGTGGTTATGTGAGTGTCTACTACTTAAATCAGTTCACCAGCAACAATAGTTTTTCAATGTGAATGGATTTGAAATTAGAGCTTCTAACTAACATATCCCCTTTCCATTCTATATGGTTATCTTCACTTTGAGCTTTAAATTGTGGCACCTCATGCTAACCTTTTCATTTTATAGGTGCTTTAATTTTCAACCAGTAGAGTGTCTTAATTATTTCTTTGAGGGGAGTTAAAAATGTTATCTTTAAATGGATAAAGCTTCTTCAAATAGCAGAGTAATTGTTTCACCCTTGTAATTATTAATTACTGCCATTTATTATTTTAATGCAGCTGCTTGTTTCATGGTATTAAAATTCTTTAATTTATTTTCATAAACATTTTATGCATGCCAAACTTCTTGACTAATCTCTATTGGACACTACTACTCAAATTACCTTTGAAAGCTATAATGTTTCAATTTTTTTGATAGTGATTATTTGAAATTCATCCATAAACTTTCCTATAGCATAAAACCTTTAAGAAATTCTTTTCTTAAGCTTAATTGTTTTATGTAGTAGCCAACAAGAACCTTGGGCGTGTTTGTTAAGAGTTTGAGTGGTGTGGCCAAATTCTTTAAGCTTTCATGTTACCCCTCGAAAATGTATTTCTCTCTGCTGCATTTTCAAATCATTTTGAATCCAACCACTAAAAAGTTTCCCTCGCTTTGAGATACAACTTTGCGGACAATGCTGAGTTTTATGTAGGGGGTCTAAATTGAGCTATACTGTAATTCATTGAGAAACCATGAAACCCCTTAAACTTATTAAAAATTGCGAGTTTTAAAGCATCAATTATGCATTTTCAATGGGGATTTTTTTTTTCTTAAATTTGAACGTGTTGATACCACTTTGATGTGATTAAGCTTTAGTACCTTATGAATTTTATTGGGTAAATCGTTTTTCTTGCCCATTTGAAAAAGAAATTCATTAAAAAATTAGGTATATGTTTTAAAATCACCATTGACATTGAACTTTTTAATTATAATTAAACTCATAATATATGCATCCAAATGGATTATGAAATGAAAATCCTAATTTAAATTGAACCTCTTTTCCTTCATTCTTTTATTTCTGTATTCTTTAAGTTGTTGAATGAGTTATCCATACTATCTTGTAATTATTAAGTTTGTTTTTTCAAACAAAGTGTATATTTATTATAGTTTTTAATTGAGTGAATTTGTTCTCCTGGACGTAAAAAGAAGTTTGATGTTTTAGTTGGATGAAAATTGAAGATTGTTTAATTATCTTTACATTTTTTAGTTTTTAATAGTTTTTGTAAAACAAAAACCAATTTTTCACTAAGAACATTTATTTCGAGAGGGCAATCACACCATGTATTCAAAGGGACCCATGGAGGAAAATCATTTCATTTTGTCATTAGTATTTTTCGAACTCAAGATTCATTTTTCTTAAACTAAATTTTTATTAAGCAGTTTCTTTAGGGCAAGCAATATAAGTGTGAGGGAATATGATGTTTTTTTTCAACATCACCTTAGTTGTGTAAACTGTGTTATTAATGCTAAATATTTCAATAATTTGGTTAATTATATTTATAAGGTTATTTTAAAGGCGGTTCAGTAAATTAATAGTAATTATGATATTAATGTTTGTTTTCTAGATTACTTTATCTCATGTTCATTCTTTGATTTTTTTGTATTATATTTTTTAAAATTAAATATTTTTGTTAATTATTTTTTTTGTATTTTTTGAATTTAATATTTTATTTCATTGTTTTTGCTAATTTATTAATTAATCAATTATTTAAAACAATTTGAATTAAATTTGAATATTTTATTCTCTTAACTTTTTAATGAGCTTTAATATAATTCTAAATCTTTTGTTTTTTAGTGAATTTAATTTAATTAATTAACTAATTTGATTTGAATGTAGTTTTTAAACTTTTATTTTGTTGATTTTACATTATGTAATATTTAACTTAATTTTTTTGTATTAATTAATTAATTGAATTTGTTTTTAATTTTTAAATCTTTTTGTTTTTAATGTTTTAATATTTTGTAAGTGTAATTTATAATTTTTTATCTGTTCGTGCTTCTTTTTTCATTTGCGGCTGAGGAGGCCATGCTTCTGTGGGATCAAACTTCTTCTTCTACACAACCTAGATTAACCCGATTTTGGATAATTGATGAATGAAGACCTACATAAGCACTGACTTGAAGATCGATTTTTAACAACGATGCTGAACCTATTCCGAGGGTGAGTTTTTTTTATCGAGATTCGAAGTAGGCTGAGCTTCGGGTATGAGAAGATTGAAGATCAATCGAGATTTTGTGTTGGACCCGAATCTGAAAAAAAGGAGTCAGAGCTGGGGTCCATAGACGATCCGGGGAGGAGATCTACGGTGTGATATTGTAATGAGCTCAGATCCTCTTGAGTTGGAGATTCATCCCAACACGAGCTTGGAGAAGACAATATTGAACCAGATCCGGCCGGATCTCACGGTGGAAGACGAGATTTACCCGGAGCTTTTGTTGCTTGAACCAAGTTCGAGTCGTCATCGCTTGTCGAGAGGGATGCATAATTTCAGACCCAGAATCGAGGTCGACCAGATCTATGGAGGGTGAAAACTCAAACATCGGTGACAAGGCCAGTGAAAGATGATCCGAGATCGATTACTGAAGCTGACTTTGTGGTTTTTAGAGTTCTGTGATCTATTGAAATTTTATTCGTTGGTATGATCTTGTTTGCAGGTTAACGGTTGAAGTTAGCAGAGCCTCAAGCTTCCCTATGTTACGATTGCAATGTTGAAGACGGGTGAATTCTTAGCGTTCGACGTGAGTTCTCAATGAAGTAAAAATTTGGGTTCATGTTTGCGAGATTTGAAACCCTCGATCACTGGGTCTTATGGATTCGAGTGTGACACCGATTGAATTATGGGTCGAGATTGAAGAACACACTACAGAGAACAGAGAGTTTGAAATGGAGCATATAACGGCTTGGAGAGGTGATTCTTTACTCTTGGACTTTTTCTTGTTCATTGGTTCTCAAGATGGTTTCATTGAATAAATTCATTGTTGCTATTTTGAATATGTTTAGGGAATCAGATTTTTATGGTTTTAAATTTTAATACGTTCCACTTTTGTTTCCGAATTTATATGGTGCCACTTAACCTCAGAGATATCATTTTCATTCATAATGAGCTTTAATTATACACTATTGAAAGGACCGACGGGTGATGATTTTTGAACTGTAATCAAAGTACTGAAAATAGAAAAGTTTAACATTCTCTTTTCCATTAAATAACATTTCAATTCTTGCGTGGTAGAGCTTCGTTGAACATTAAGCGATGATTTTGTGAACACGTAATCTTCTATGTACTAATAACATTGTGGTTAACCGAAGTAAGAAAACCTTTTAAATCAATTTATATCAGTATAATCACCCTAATATCAACCATTGTTGGTCCATTTCTCTCTATAATTGTTCTTCTAGCACTACCTCCATGCCATAACTTCATTATTACACACTCCAATTCATCATTTCCTTATTTTCTTGTTTGTTTTGCGATTTGTTTTTGTTTGTTTTTACATTGTTTTGGTCCCCCACTCATTTACAGTCTTCTATGTGCATTTGACACTCCACTCATCATTATACTGGTAGTATGTAGAGGGTTTCATTAACTAATTTAACTCTGTGCTAGTCAATGACCAAGAACCTGGTCAGGGGTCTCATAGATATCCTTGGGTGATCATTTGATGATTTTTTATTATTTTCCTTTTGTGATACTAATTATATGTGGATCTAGCTGCCTTTTTTCTTAGTTAATTTTTCTATTTTATTTTCACCATCTTTCTTGAGAACATGTGTGGAAGGTATATAAAAATTTTAAATGTGATTTATAGAATATTGTTTCATTTTATGTTCTTTGTAGGGAAGAGAATGTTTGATTATAGTGTTTTATTCTTCGATGATGTGATGATTTAAGCATCAGATGATTTAAGCATTAGATTGAGGCCGATGATTCAAAAGAATTTATTTATTTTCCTACTATTAATGAGGAATTATCATTTTAGAGATTCCTTGAGTAGTTTTACGAGATTTATTAAATCATATTATTTAAATTGAAAAATCTAGGTGGGATGTGATGTTGTTATGACATATCAAATATTTTACTACTTTCTTAACATGATTTTACAATTAGATTATATTTGGTAATAGAGTAAAAGTAATTATTCATATGGTAGTGTAATGTTGAGATGGGATTATAGTGAAGTTGATTTTGTTGGGTTAATGAGGTTAGTTTCCCCTGGATATTGAATTACTGAATGAATGAGTTGAATGGGATGTGTAGCTTGGAATGATGGAGTTAAACTATCTAATGCGATTATTGGATAATGTGGTAAACTAATAAATGATTATGAGTAGAATTATATGGTAGCTTGTTTAACAATAATATTTTACTTTGTGTTGAATTGTACATTGTTATTAGAGAAGAGGTGGTAATTATGTTGTAGATGTGATGTATGTGAGGAGATAACGCTAGATAACTTCGATAGGAAGTGGAATGTTAGATGGGATATGAGGGTGTATATATATATATAATTGTGTATTTTTTTTACTTTTGTAGTAGATGATATATCATTTTCTATTTTTATTACCTGAGTTGGACACCATAACCAATGCCCATGCTCATTTGGGTACCAGGTGAACCCCCACCATTCAAGATGTTTTGGAAATGGATGGTTAACTACCCTCTATCTCCCACTCCCCCTTTTAGAGGTTGTGATGTAGTATTGGATGTGGTTATGCGATTGTGGTATGAGGACTCGTATGCGATTGTGGTATGATAAGGTTTTGGTTGCGATTTGATGTGGTTAGTGGATATCGAAAGGCATGACAACACCTAGAAACATATTTTTAGGATGCGAGGTTGTCTATTTTATTGGGAAAGTGTGTGTAGGGTAAGTGTTGTATTGTCATATTTTATTACACATATATTATACTATTATTTTTGGAGTGTGCTTGTTGTGAGATGAGATTATATATGTCCTGATATAGGGCGACATATCTATTTCACTATTTATTCATTGAAGCCTTAGTATGATTCTTCCTCGTTAACACATGATTTCTTGGGGTGGTACCTACTAAGTATATCTTATACCTACTCATAGTTTTATATGTTTTTCCATATTTGTAGGTATGTGTTAGAAAATTGATTAGACTGTATTGGCTTGTGGATTTCTAGTCGGTGGATGTTGAAGGAGTCATTGTTTTTCTTAGGAGATATTTGGTTTGGTATTGACTTTTATAGTTGTTATAATGGACTATATGGCATTACATTCATTTTTTAGTGTTAGGATTATTAGGCTTTATTATATTTTGTGTTTGGATGTTAATTTGTGAATTCTTCTCATTTCTTTGGTTTCACAAGGATATTTCCTTTGATATTTCATTTTCATACCCTAGGCTCTAGTCGTTAATCCATGCCCTATTGGAGGTGAGATTAGAGGGTCACTGTTGATATCATTACCGATTTGGGTGGGGTCTTGTCATGGTTGAGTACATAATTACAGTGGTATCAGAGATCACGTCTTCTTTAAAAAAGAGTTTGGAGTGGGCATTAGTGAGGATTTCACTGGTTTGGAAGGGAAATAATATCATTTGTGATTAATGTTTCATATGGTTCAATTTGACCAGAAGGTGTAAATGTGTCCCTTTATCAAATTTAAGGAATCTATTTAGTAACAAAACATTCTTATGATAGAGTGTACTGATTTTAGGGTAGAAACATAGGTGTGGTATATTCATCACCATTATTTGAAAATGATTCTTATTTCAGAGGCTTTTGGAAAACATAAATTGAATTTAATCAATATATTACTGATAGATCTTGGGGATAAGGACCTCATATAGTGCAGGTGAGAGAGGAGCATCAGGATGCAAATGCTATTCATAGATGGGTTAATCTTGGGTATGATGATACATAAACAGTAATTCTATGAGAGGTTTAGTAACAAGATTTACCAAATCATAAAGGATCAATTTTTGATAAGGAGGTAAAGCCCTGGTAGGAAGTAGAGATTTTTTGGATGATTTGAGTTTCGGTTGAGCATTGGGTTCCTTTAGATTTTAGTTTAGTTTAAGGTCTAGCTCTACAGTGCTGGGTTGTCTGTCTTAGTGGTCTTGAAGACACATTAGCCATATAGGTGCAGTTCAAGTGGCAATTTCTGATGAAATTTGAATATTTGATGTTGAAAGTCATGTGGAAATAGGAACTACTCTCTTTTCAATAAGGGAATTCAATCATATAAGAGTCCAGGGATAAATTCATGAACCCCCTATACTATTATCTTATCCTTTTATTACATGTGGTGTTAATGGTATGAAATTTTGAGGAATATATTTTTTTCTTAGATTTTGTTTCATATCATCAACATAACCTTGATAACTTGTACTAAGGTGCTTATAAAAGATAAATTGATTTAGAAGTCTCTATCACAGACGGATTTTCTTCATGGTGAGATTCATCAAAACATTCCATGGAGGGGAGATACGGAGAGGAGTTTACATTCATCTAGATAGTCACGATTTTAAATTGTGAGGGGTCTCCCTCAACCTTCTATCTCTTATTTCAAAAGAGTGGGTTTCTCACCATTCTCCATGAAAATGGTAGCATGATGGTGAACAAACCTTAATAAATTATAATTCTACCCCAACCTCACCTTTATCCTTTAAGATATTGACATATTTATTGATTATGGATTACATTTTATTATAGATACAACTATATGATTTCATTGTTTGTATGGATTGGTTGTAATCTATGTAAGGTTTCTTGATTGTTACTAGATATGGGTGACCATTACTGACATGGAAGGGGAACATGTGATGTTTATTGGCTATTGGGACCCTCTAATAAATCATAGATGTTTGGAACTTATCACATTTTAGGTAGCAAGATTGATATTGAATTTAATGAAGATATTAAACAAGAGTTCCCAAGAGTTGTAGAGGAGTTCCAAAATGTTTTTTTTTCTGAAGAGGTTGTAACCATACCCCCTTAATGTGAGATCGAGTTTTGGATATAGTTACAACTAAGTGCTTCTCTATTTCACTATATTATTATAGGATGGAACCTTTGGGGTTGTGGGATTGGTACATTTATAATAATGATATATTGTAAAAGGGTTTATTTGACCCAGTATGTCTCTTTGGGAAATTCTAGTGTTTTTGGAAAGAAGGAAGATGGTGGTATACTACATTGTGTAGATTACATATTATTAAACAAAGGGATATTAAATTAAGACTATTTTCTCTCGAGGGAGATTAAACCAAGGGATATTAAAGGGAGATTACTAGTTATTGATGATTGAAATGTTGTTTTGCTTTCATTGGATGCTGGTGAAGGAGGTAGATATTCAAAATACTACTTTCAGGTGTTTTTAGGAGAATTTTGAGTCTGTAGTTGTAATGACCCGCTTATTCTCATTGGCTTGAGAATACAACGAATCATTACTAGGCCTTAAGCGACATCTCCAAGTCGCCAAAAGCCGACAATAAATGTTGAAGGGTTTTAAAAGAAAGTGGGGGCGATTTACCTGTTAAGAATAAAACCATAAACTTAACAACTCATAACCAAACAACTCATTATATGATGCATGAACAATGAAAGACAATTCAATCACTTTATTCAAGATAAAACAACTTCAAAGTGTGCAACAACGGAAGACAAACCAACTATCAAAGTAAACAACGTAATGGAAATTAAAGACTCCAAGAAGACTACACGACTCCATGTTTCCTAAGCTTCATGCTCCAAGATCACCAAACAACTTGAGTATCACGAAGTGGTGCTAAAAACGTGTGAAACGTTACCTTTGCCCCTATCTCGGAAGATAGCATCTGCAAAAGCACCAAAGTGAAGAAGTAGGGTTGAGTATAAAACTCAATAGGCTTTCCCCCAATGACTTCTCTACTCACGCCACTAGGATAGTAGAGTTGACAACATTTATATAAAATTGTTTATATAAAACCGTTTCCCAAAACAGTTTATAAATAAATATAAACAAGTTCCTAAAATTGTTGCAACCAAAAGTACACAAGTACTATTAAAACTACTTTTTCAGCAAGTTATCATTCTATAAAAGTACTAATAAATCTTTAAAATCATTTCACAATATCCTTTTTGGCATACGTGAATCATTCCACACATTCATATTATCAAACATGCATGCTTCGTTATGACAGTTCTATACTCATTATCGGTTTCTCGTCGATTTACCAAGTCGTCACAAGGTAATTATATCTCATGTGCCATTAACCCTTTAGCACTGAGCACAATGTCATATTTCAATCAAGCCCTGTATATTTAATATTAACTCACACACCAATATGCCCAAAGATCATGCCAAAATACCTTTTCAATAAACCACCTTTTTATTGAAAACCATTTTCCCATCAAAACCATTTCTAAGTCACACTACCACAAAAACAGTTTTTCCCGGCGCCAACCTTTATCAGCGCTAACAAAAAAACGCTGATAAAGGTACCCCCTTTATCAACGCTTTTTTTAGTAGCGCTGATAAAGGGGGGTCTTTATCAACGCTTTTTTAAAAGCGCTGATAAATGGTCGACTTCAAAAAAAAGAAATTTAATTAAAAATAATATATTAATTTATAAATATATAAATATAGTTATATTGATATAAATACAATATATAATTTTTAAATATATTTTAGATAAGTATAAATATACATTTACACTTAATATACTTAATATATAAGATATTTAGTGAAAATGGATTATAAAAAAATTAAAAAAATATTTTTAATTAATAATTTGCTAATTATTATGGAGTAATAGTCATTTAATAACAATTTGAAGACTAAAAAAATTAAAAAAATTAAAAAAAAGATCCAAAATATGTTGAAAACGCAACTCGAACTTCAAACGACCATAACTTTTGATCCGGGTGTCCGTTTGAGCTCTACCACATATCAAATCGAAGCCTGCGATGATCTCTACATCCTTATGACTTGGGGGCACCTCGGTCAAGGTTTTTTCGAGGCCAAAAAGGCCCCGAAGGCCTCCAAAACTGAGTTTTTAGTCGGGGTATCCCGATTTTTTAACATTTTGTGGATTTTCAGCATCGTTTAAGGGGGTATTATTAGTTTTTTTTGTGGGGACTGAATTTATTCCAAGGTATTACATTCAAATTGATATTATGTCTTTGAAATTTTATCATTTTTTATAATGCACTGCTATTTATAATCAAATATATAACAATATATACATATTTTTTTATATATTCACACATAAAAATTTAATTATAAATATAAGTAATAAAATATATTTACATATAAAATATATTAGCTTTATCTAAATAATAACTAATATCCATTTTATTTAAAATGCCAATATATAAATATTTATATACCTATATATTAATCTAACTATATATGTATATTAATATAACTACATATATATATTGATATAACTATGAATATATATCTTAATATCACTATAAATATATATATTAATATAACTATATATATTAATATAACTATATATATATATTAATATAACTATATATATATAATAACTATATTAATCTAACTATATATATATTAATATAACTACATATTTTGTTTTGAAGCTCAGTTAAAAAAATGACCAATCCACTAAATGACAAAATTTCAATTTCCCATGGAATTATACCTTGTATTGAAAAAACGGGTCATTACAACCTCCCCCCTTAGAACTTATCATCCATGAGAAGCCTTTAGGAACAATGGAAATATCACTTGACCTACAGGGGTCCTAAAGTCTCATTCAAACGGTCACATTGAGTTTCCAATATATAAATATTTATATACCATTTACATATAAAATATATTAGCTTTATCTAAATAATAATTAATATCCATTTTATTTAAAATACCAATATATAAATATTTATATACCTATATATTAATCTAACTATATATATATATATATTAATATAACTATATATATATTGATATAACTATAAATATATATATTAATATCACTATAAATATATATCTATTAATATAACTACATATATATATTAATATAACTATATATTACTATATGAATAAATATAACTAAATATATATATAAATAAATAGATATGTCATTAACTGGAGAACAAATCAATATGGCAGAGTGGTAAAGTCTTTAGGCGCGTAAGGGGGAGGTCTCGAGATCAAATCTTGGTGGGGGCAAGGGCGTGCGCATGGGGGTGGATTTGGGGCTAGCGCTGATAAAGGGGGTGAGTGTAGCGCTGATGTAGGGTGGAGGGGGGGTGCGTGTCGACGCTTGAGGGGTTGGAAAGCGCTGTTAAAAGGGGGGCTCAAGCGCTATAAAAGCCCTCCCGATTGGCAGGTTTTTTTTTAAAATTTTTAAATTTTTTAATTTTTTTTACTTTTATCAGTGCTTTTTTTAGCGCTGATAAAAGAGGTCTTTATCAGCGCTTTTTGGAGCACTGATAAAGGGGACCCCCCCTTTATCTTCGTCGGCTTTAACAATGCTTTTCCAGCACTGTTAAAGGCCATTTTTAGCGCTGATAAAATGCATATTTGTAGTAGTGCCAAACCATTTTAATAAAACACCATTTTCATTGAAAACCCCATTCCTAACAACCCATTTAGATATTCCAGCAAATTCACAATTTAAAGCTACCATGTTAACTTCATGAAACTAAAGCAATTTGGAGAACAATTCATTAAGATTTCACAATTTCACAAAAAACAATAAATCATCAATAAAGTGATTTATTCCATGTGTTAAACCAAGATTTCACAATCAATTTAATTCAATTTAATCAATTTAAAATCAATCCAATCAATTCTAGAAAGAGGTGATGAGAGTGAAGCCACATACCTCAAAGGTTTTGACGAAACTCGACAACGGATGAAGAAAGCACAAGAAGTCGGGTCGATTTTCCAAGAAACAGTCTTAGATCTCCTCCTCTATCAAGAACAACACAAGATCTGACTTTATTTGATGTTAACAATCTTAGATCTACCCACAACGGGTGTAGATCTAAGAAAATGAGAAGAGAGGGGAAGGAGATCTAAGAAAACGAGACAAAACCCAAGAAGATTGGACACTTACCGTGAGAATCGGGTTTGAAATCACCAAGGGAGGGTTCCGGGTTGGCTCCAAAGCATTTGGGAAAGGTTCTAAAATCTTCTATGGAGAGAAATATCGAGTTAGGGCTGTTTTAATGCAATATGAGTGAATTAGAGCAAAAATGAGCAATTTCCTAAAAAATAGGATCTTGTTTTTGACTTTGTGCACGACTAGACAAACCGTGCGCTAACCGTGCATTAGTTACCGCTTTAAGGAAATCCCCACACGGCCTCCTCACATGGTCTCCTTAACTGTGCTCAAACGTACCGAAACTACCACCTCAAAACTGCAACAACGCACAGTTTCTCCTAGGAGATCCACACGGTTTAGACAAATCGTGTGCAGCCCGTGCGCATCTACTTTAGCCCCAAAACTTATTTAGAGTTCACCCAACTCTCCCATCCTTCACCCTTAAACTTTATAACCATGAAAAACATCAAGGGTTACATACCAGAAATCGGGGGTATTGCAGTAGTAATTCCTTTCGAAGTTATAAATTCTCAAATAGTAGTAACAAAACAAATAAGCATGATGTTTCATGAGCTCTTAGATCAACTAATGGTAGGGATCATCAATGACATGCAATCCTATTTAAGAATAATAGAAGAGAATATAGAACATTTAAGGAATGTCTTGCAGATCCTTCAGTGAAACTATTTATATATAATGTTGGCAAGCATATGTTTAGGATCAATGAATTCCATTTCCTTTGTAACACCCTAATATTTTACGGTATATCCCTTTTTAAATTTAAATCTTTTTGATAGTATTGTTGCACGCAACACCCAACGTAAATGAGTAATGAAATATTATTATAACCTAGCCATTAAATTGGCAAGATTGAATATTATTAACCATATTTTGAAATTTATATATTATATATTCAATCAAATTTTTTCAAGAATAAATCTAATTTTATGCATAAAAATTATATTTTTCTGAAGGCAGTTTTGTCGTCTTTTAATGAAACACATGGTTTAAAACTAATGTTTTACACTTATAAATTCTGTTTGAAAAAATAAATTTCATTTTTAAAAGCAGAACATGAATATATACTTTGATTGAATTATTGGTGTTTTTCTGGTATGTTTCATTTTTTTATAAATAGTGGAAAATACCACATTTTAATTTAAAAATGACTTTTCATCTAAATAATTTATAATGATGAATTATATTTTAAATTGGGTTTAAAGTAACATTAGATCAATTATACATCTATTAATCCATTGTAGTTCATTGAAATATTATTCTTATTGAATTTATATATAAAAACATTTAAAAAATTCGAACATTTTCACTTAAAAAACCCGTTTTCTCGCCTCGTCTAGGAGATTAATTTTAAATTAATTTTAGGCAGTTCTATATTTTGAATTTTGAAAAGTGGATTCTATATTTGGAATCAAAAGGCCTGGATTTATTAAATTTGTCCATTTTATTTTTGACCAATATGAATAGTAATTTTGGTAATTTTATTTTCACGGTAATGGTTAAATTTGGTAATTTAGGTTAAAAATAAAGTGATAACAACTATAAAATACTTGTAACACTTGTTCAAATTTTATTGGATGAAGTTAATTCAACCGTTAACTCCTAAAGTTTGAAATTAAATTATTTAATGGACACTTGCCCATGAAAATAACTTAGGTATTATTAAAATCAAAGAGAGTGACAAAATGTCACACTCTTACTTTTAATAAGTATAATATTTCTAATATACATTTACGTAGAAGATATGCTCGATTAGAAATATTCTTATGAAATCTAGAAAGTTTATCTACACCATCATATTTTATTTTTAATTTTTAGTGAAGAAATAATTATCATAAATAATTACATAATGATGCAGTAATTATTCAATTAATGAAAAAATCAATTAAATGATATTATAAATGTTAAAAAAAATACAATTTGAATTAATTAAGGTGCTCCATGAATTTTTTAGGTGATTATGACATATTAGGAGTGTATTAAATTATTTGATTCAAAGTTATCTTACTATATTGATTTTATTAAAGTTAATGTAATGACTAGTGTCAAAATTGACACTAATTATATTTTATGAAAAAAATATTTTATTAAATTATTTAAAAATCATAAAGATCATAAGTAATGACCAAGGAGATAAATTATGGTCTAAAATATTATAAATTGACCATTTATGGTTCAATTGACACCTTATATGTAAAAATATTAACCTTTTAATAATGAAAAAATTGTTATTATAGTTAAAATTAAAATATGTTAACTAAAAGGTTAATTAAAATGATAACGTTTAAAATTATACCGAAATTTGTCTAAAATCTATTGGTTGATGAGATTACCACCCTATCACACCTTATATTCGAATATCTTACCATTTGGAGGTATTTTCAGTGAGATTGAATTTATTATAAAATAATCTTTTGAGAAATTCCAAAAGTACCCCCACCTCCATTATAAAAGGATACCTCCTACCTCATCTCATTTCATCACTTTGAGTCTTATAGCTTGATCAAAATCTGCCAAATTATCTTTTCCGCTTCCCTAGCCATATTCTAGAGCTGTTGATCTTCCCAAAGGACCAACTCTAGAATCCTTTAGAGGGGATCTAAAGGATCCATTTCGAAGGAGAGATAATCGCTCTAACCGATCACTCTCTATTTATACTCTTCTATACCTCCACTAAATCTATGAAATTTATCATAAAATAATAAATTTTGCATCCTTAATATGATGAAATGTTATTATGATTATGAATACCCCATTATACACCATTTTCCCATCAAATAAGAAGTGAATGTATCACTCGTGCGTACGTATGACTTACTGTCTCCACGTAGCGATAAAATTCATTTTCCATCACTATCTTTTATGAATGAGAATTATGATGGGTTTAATGTTTATATAAGATATTCATGACATAATTATAATTCTGAAATGATAATATCAGGTCTACCGTTTTATCATCTAATCTTTTGGGAAATGATAACGTCGCTCGCGCGTAAGTATGGCTTACCATCTCCACGATGCGATGTGATTATTTTTTCATTTATATTTCACATGGATGGTAATAAAGATGAAATTTATGAATATATATGATATATATAACATAATGATTATTCTTTAAATAATGGGTCCACGATCAAAGTATAAGCACTGGGACCACCGAACCAAAATGTGCGTGGAAAATGAAATAATTATCACCCAGAACAATGATTTTAATAACATATTATTAATAAACAGGTGATAAGATGTTATAAACAAATAATACACGGTATTATTGATATATGGTTATGGGATACATGTATAATAAATCAATATTTATTATACAGGAGGTTTGAACGCGAACAATGAATAAAGAGACTTGTGGTAAGAGTTTATTTTTCAATCTCATCATTATTCATAATTGTTTATATTTAAGTCTCCACTAGGAAATATTTATCTTCAATGTGCATGTTTTATAAAAATGTTTTCAAAAAGGTTTTCACTATTCTCCTATGAATGTTTAAACTATGTTTTACTTTTTACAAAAATAGTTTGAAAAGAATATTTTTTGTCATTTTCTAAACAAAGTCCTTTTTGACTTTTCTAATAAAATATAGAAGGAATGTTTTTTAAATTATACGACATGAATGGAATTTATCGCAATCATGACACATTAATTCTTTGAAGCTTACTTTACAAGCTTATAAGGTTCTTTAAAAAAAATTTCCCTTTAAAATTGCGCGTCTCTTTTAAAAAAATGATTTTAGAAAGGAAATGATATTTTCCTCGAGAATTATTTCAAGTGATCTTTCAAAAATCATTTTTCTTCTAAGATGACTTTATTTGATGTTACTTATGCTTTTCTGGGGATATGACCCAAGGATACAATTCTTATTATTTCTATGAATGATTTATGTTTATGATGACATGATATTTATGGAACCTATTTCTTTTCCATGAGTTATGTTATGATGAAGTGTTTATGAAACTGATTTCTTTATATGAGTTCTGAGATGATGAATGATTTTTTTAGTCCTGTGGAACACATGTGTATAGTTTTCATTATGTGAAAGGTGAGACATATATCTCACTCCAATGCATTGGGTAATCAATTATATCTCATGAGATAGTTAGGGGAAACAAGTCAATGTGCTTGATCTGTGATGGGAAACAAGTCGATGTGCTTGATCCGTTATGTGAAACAGGTGATGAGTATAGAGACCCCCACTTTTCATACGTTAACATTATATTACTTTTGCGGAATAATTAATACACTACATAAACAAATGCTCAAAGACCGTAGTAGTTTAGTGTCTTTGGAAACATGGAAACATAAATACCAGTACATAAGTGAGCTACATTATCCCCCACTTAGTTCTTCATGATGAGCACCTTTCTTAGACACATCAAACATAATACATATTTTCATAACCTGGGCGAAAGGAAACATAAAAAGGGGTGAGTTCAGATGTTCAGTAAGGGTAAACAAGGGAGATATGTAAACATAATCATGAGCATAAGGGTATAAGAACATAATCATGAAATTAGAAGATCATACCCTACATATGAAAGATCATAAACAATATCATGACATAAATATTGACAGTTCATAAGACATGAATCATAAGGAAATAAACAACATGAGCCATGAAAACATAACATAGCAATAAAACATGGAATTATGGCAGACACATAAGCATATAATAATGATTTCCATGGTATTCAAGGCATTGATGTCAAGACAATCTTGGCAGTATGAGTTCACTTCTCATACAATCTTTGTAGTCATGGTTCACTCCCATGACTATCTTAGTGGACAAAGTCCCTTATGTATATCTCATGAGATATTAATCTTTACCCAATGCATTAGAGGAAGATATAGGTCCCACCAATCTCATAATGAAATCATACATACATGTGCCACAAGATCATAAATAACCATATCATAATCAAATGGGTATCATAAACATGTAATCATTTCATAATCTGTGGAAAAGAGACAGGTTTCATAATCATTTCATCAAAGCATAACCTATGAAAAGAAGCGGGTTTCATAAGCATATAACCCGTGAAAAATAATGAGATTTCGTAAACATCACGCCATAAAATGTAAACCATTCAGAAAAAGAATATGAATGGATTCTATGGATTGTTTTCATAAAAGGCATGAGTAACACCAATGGATGTCATCTTAGATGAGAAATAATTTGAAAAGATGTTTTGAAAACATTTCTTGAGGAAAATATCATTTCTTATTAGAAAACGTTTTCTTTTATAAAAATATAATGCAATATGAAATGAAAACATTTTTATTAAAAACTTGAAAGCTTATAAGGGAAGCCTCAACACATTATAATGTCATGAAAGTGGAAAAAATCCGTTTATGTCGTAGAAGTTAAAGAGAAACACTATTCTCATACTTTTTATAGAAAAGTTAAAAAGCATCTCAATAGAAAAACAACAAAAGATTCCTTTCAAACCATTTAACAAAAAGTCATACATGGGTAAAAAACACTTTAAACAATAGTAAAAGAATAATAAGAATATTTTGAAACACATTTTTGAGAAACATGAACATGAATGATAAATATTTTCCAACAGATACTTACGTATAAGAAATTCTGATAATAATGAGATTATGGAATTAACCATTACCTTAGGCATGATTTCCTTCATACGTATCTGAAACTCCTCTTTATCGGAAAACTCTCTCTAGATCTTCCTTTAGGGACACTAGAGTTGGTCTTTTGAGAAGACCAACACCTCCAAAACCTGGCTAAGGATGTTAGAAGGAGAAATGAGCAGGGGTTGGTTGAGCTAGAAGGATCAAGGTGGTGTGAGGAAGTGAGGGAGGAGGTGCATTTTTATACGAGAGTAGAAGGACACTCCTAAAAACTCTCAAAATATTAAATTAATATAAATTGATTTTCGACTTTAAAGAGCTCCAAAGTGAGTTATTTTGAAACTAAGATGAATACGAGTCAAAATCCTCTCAACCAATGATTTTTTGACATGTTTAGTTCACATTAATAACCTTATCTTTTGGCTTTAACCCTTAGTTGAACCCTTTAACTTTTTACCATGACAACTTGGCTTTTTACACTTTAGGGTTAATATAGTTACTATAAAATGCCAAACGAACCCCAACTGGATCATTGATGACATGTTCAACCTTATTCTAGTTAGTTGGACAAATTATATATTTTTATAAATTTTATATCATTTAATAAATTATTATTTGTTTTAAAGTACCATTTTTGTCAATTTTGATGCTATTCAATATTTGTCTTTTAAAAAACATATCCTAACAACATGATAACTTCGATCCAACACTTATAATATAACACTAACATAAAAAATATATTTATAAAATTCTTGGATGTCATTAATCATGTTAAATTATATTTATTTTAATATTTTTAATATACTTTATTTGATATTTCCATTAATTGAACAATTACTGCATCATCATTATACAAGCCTTTAATTAAATTATTTCATCTCTAAAATGTAAAAATAAATTATCATGATTAAGATAAATTTATTAGCTTTCAAATGAAAATTTATATTCTAATTTATCATCTGTATAACCCTATATTAAAAATGATTTACTTATTAAAAATATGAGTGACATTTTAAACATATCTTTAGATAATATATAATAAATATTATATTCTCACAAAAGTTGTTTAAAAAGGTTATAATTTTGACCTAAGATTGATTTTGATTGAAATATATTTATCCAATAAAATTAGAACAAGTGTTAGGGTAATTTTATAATAATATAATATTTTTTACCTATAATTACCTGATTTACCCTTAATCATGGTAAATAAAAATTTACTAAAATAATTATTAATTTTCCCAAAAATAAATGAAATTTATTTACATAATTTGGACCATTTGATTCCAAATATGAAATACATTTTTCAAAATTCAAATCATAGAAGTTGTACAAATTAATTTAAAATTAATTCTATTGACAGGGTGAGAAAAAGAGTTAATAAAGTTAAAACATGCAAAAGATTGAAATGTTTTTATATCTAAATTCAATGTAAAATTTATTCTAGTGACTTAAATTATATTAAATGACAAAAATTTAATATAATTATACTTTAAAACCAATCAAAAATATAATTTAATACTATAAATTATTTTGATGAAAAAAGTTGTTTTCAATTAAATTTTAGTATTTTTTTACTATTCATCAAAATATGAAATTTATCAGAAAAATACCAAAAATTCAATCAAAGAAAATTTTTATATTCCACTTTCAAAAAACGAAGTTTATTTTTTCAAATAGAATATAGAAATGTGTAAAACATTGAATTTAAAATGGGTTCATCATTAAAATGCGATAAATTGTCTTTTTAAAAAATATAGGTTTTTATACATAAAATTGGGTTGGTTCTTATCTTATTTCCTATAAAATTTATTAGATGAATATCAAAAATATTTAATTGAATATATAACATATATATTTCATTAATATCATTCACAAATTGTAATTAATTTAATTTATCAATACAAAATGTCTTTTGGATCATAAAAATAAAACTAATTCCTTTATATTTAATTGGAATATATTTTCATTTCTAATTAATTGGTAACCAATGAATTCACATTTTCATAAGTTAGTTAATACTATTCATACCTGCTAATTTAACAGCTAGGTTATTATTTAATTTAAATAATAATAAAACGATGTTCCGTGGAAACTTGATGTTGTGTGTAACGTACGCCAAGTTGGTGTTGCATGTAGTACAAACCAAGTTGGTTCCGTATGAAAGTGATGGTTGATTTAGTGAAATTAAAGACATCTATGAAAATTAATTTATTCGAAAAAAGTTCACAAAACTCTAGGTGTTACATTTTACCCCCCTTAAAATGAATTTCTCCCTCAAAATTCGTTATTCTGATGCAAAAAAATGAGGATACTTCTTCCTCATCATGTCTTCAAATTCCCTCGTAACTTCCTCTAATTGGTGATTTCTCTACAAAACTTTGGCCAAGTGAGTGCTCTTGTTTCATAAAAGTTTCTCTATACGATCCATAATTTCAAATGGTTGTTCTTCATAAGAGAGATCCTACTTCAACGGTATGACCTACGAGTTCAGTACATATGAAGGGTTAGGTATGTACTTTCTTAGTAAGGATACATGAAACACATCATGGACTTGAGAGATATTTGAGGGATGTTCCAAGCGATAGGCTACTGTCTCGATACGATCAATAATTTCAAAGGGACCGATATATCTAGAGATTAGCTTCCCTTTCTTCCTAAATCTCATAACCTTATTCCATGGAGAAATTCATAGATTCACCTTTCACCAACTTCAAATTCTTAATCACACCATCGGTTATCAGCACAACTTTTCTGTTGACTTTGTGCTGGCTTGATATGTTGCTAGATGGTTCTAACCTTCTCGACCATCTCTTCAGCAATCTCAAGCCCAAATAGCTTTCTTTCTCCAACTTCATCCCATCATGTTGGAGCTCTATATTTTTTTCCCATAGAGGGCTTCATAAGGATCCATCTATATTCCTAAGTGAAAGATATTGTTGTAAGAAAACTCAACTAGAGGAAGGTGTTGATCCCAACCACCTTTGAAATTCAAAGAACAAGATATCAACATATCCTCTAGGGTTTGAATTGTTCTTTTAGACTGACCATCCATCTAAGGATAATAAGCATTGCTGAAACTCAATTCCGTATCAAGTGATTTCTGAAGACATTGTTAGAATTTTGAGGTAAACCTCAGGTACCAATCACATATAATAGAATGTGATACTACATTTAACCTTACCATTTCTTTAATGTATGTCATGACAAGTTGATCTAGAGAGAATCCTTGAATGATAGTAATTAAGTTTGCAGACTTAGTAAGAGGATCGAATACCAACCATATAAAATTAAACCCTCTAGATGTTTTGGGGAGTCTAATGACAAAATCCATAGTGATATTCTCCCTTTTCCATTCTGGTATGGGTAATGGATGCAACATACCCATATATTTTTATCTTTCAACATTAACATGTTGGAATACCAAGCACCAAGATTCAGGATTTGCAATATCTCTCTTCAAGCCATCCCACTAAAAGTATTGTTTCAAGTCCCTATACATCTTCATACTTCTAGGATGAATAGAGAATGAAGAGTTATGAGCTTCCTCTAACAGCTCCCTCTTCAAATATGGTATGGAAGGAATACATGCACAATTACTGAACCTTATCATTCCATACTTATCAAGGTTAAACTCAGGAACATTTCTAACCTTCTTTTATAGCTCCACATCTTTCTTTTGTGCTTCTTTAATCTTCACCAGGATTGAGGGTTGAACATTCAATTGTGAAAGATAAGATTTTTCCCATTCTTTCAGGATTTCTAGGTCCATTCTTTACAAATCCATAAATATTGGATCTTTTGTGATCGTCATCATGGAAAATATAGAATGATCCCTTTGACTCAAAGTATCAGCCACCTTGTTTACTATTTGAGTGTGGTAATGTATCGAGCAGTCATAATCCTTTATTAGCTCTAACTATATTCTCTGGTTCATGTTCAACTCCTTCTATGTGAATACATATTTTAGGATTTTATGATCAGTATATATATCTCACTTTTCACCATAAAGATAATACCTCAATATCTTTAATGCAAAAATTACTGCAACTAACTCCAAATCATGAGTTGGTTAATTTTTCTCATGAATCTTCAACTATCATGAGGCATAAGCAATAAGCTTGTTGTTATTCACAATAACACATCCCAATCCTTTCTTGGATGAATCACTACAGATTACAAACCCTTCACCACTATAGGCTAATGTAATCACAAGTTCATTAACTAATCTTCTCTTCAGTTCCTTGAATTCTTCCTCACATTCATCTATCCAGAGGAACTTGGAACCCTTTCGAGTTAACTTGGTCAGAGGATTAGATAATCGTGAGAAATATTTCTCTACAAACCTTCAATAATATCAAGATAAACCAAGAAATCTACGAATCTCAGTCATTATGGTTGGTCTACGCCAGTATTCAATAGCCTCTGTCTTTGATGGATCTACTTGCATACATTCTCTTAAGATTATGTGACCCAAAAATGAAACCTTTTGTATCCAAAATTCACACTTTTTAAATTTTTCATACAATTTCTCTTTCCTTAGGGTATTTAACACAATTATTAAGTGGTCTTCATGCTCTTCCTTTCTTTTTGAATAGATAAGAATATCATCTGTAAAGAATACCACAATCTGATTGAGGTAATCTCTAAAGACTCTATTCATCAAATCCATGAAGATAATATGGGCATTAGTAACACCAAAAGGCATTACTATATATTCATAGTAACCATAACATGTACAGAATGTCATCTTGGGTATATTCTTCTTCTTGACCATCAATTGATGATATCTAGAACGAAGGTTAATCTTGAAAAAATATTGAGCTCCGCGCAGTTGATCAAACAAATCATCAATACAGGGAAGAAGATACTTGTTCTTGATTGTGATATTGTTCAAATTCCAATAATCAATGTTGAGTCACATTGATCCATATTTTTTCTTCACAAAAAGAACTGGTGCACCACAAGGTGACACACTTGGACGAATGAATCCCTTATCCAGGTTTTCTTGGAGTTTCTTCTTCAATTCCTGCAACTCAATTGAGACCATTCTATAAGGAGTCTTTGAATTTGGTGTAGAACCAGGTATGAGCTCTATAGAGAACGTAACTTCATGTATTGGTGGAAGACTAGGAAATTATTCTGGAAATACATCCTCAATATCACAAATAATCGACATATCATCAATGTCAATTTTCTCCCCAACCATTTGAGATAAACTGCCATTCTGAATGGGAATAAATTATTATACACTGGTTGTAATCTCCCTAGAAAGTTCATACTTATCGTCACATTGAGAGACGATCATAGGTTTGTTTGAAAAAACAAACGTAATTTCCCTTCCTTGATAATTAATGTGGGATTTATACAGAGAAATCCAATCCACGCCTAAGATGACATCAAATTCAACCAGAGGAATGATGATAAGATTTGTAGGAAACACATTCCCACAAACTTCAACCGGATTGGAATCATAGAATTGAGATGAAATAATCGTACCATTAGGGGTTTGCACTGCTAATTCCACATCTAATCATTTGGGTGGAATCTTAACACCCTTACAAAATTCATTAGATATGAAAGAGTGAGTTGATCCAGAATCAAATAAGACATTATCAGTTCTATAGTGGATAGTAAGTGTACCTTTCATCTCAAAATTACCACATCCCTCATCATAAGTAGTTATCACATGTGATTTCCCTTATCCTTAGGCTTAAGTGGTTGTTGACATCAATTATCATCAACAAACCTTGGGTTTGGAAACTATTTATCATAATGACCATTATCCTTACACTTGTAGCATTGAAGCATGAGAGGTGCATTCTGTGCCTCTTTCTCTCAATTCGCACCGTTAGTTGACGTTTTCCCATCACTTAGGCAATTAAAATCCCAACAACCTTCCTTTCCATACTTAAAACATTTATTAGACCCCTTAAGACAATTTCCTCCATGCTTATTCCCACACTTAGGGCATACATGAAAGCTTCTCTTTTTATCTTCATGGGTTTTAGATTTCCCTTTAAACTGCATCTTCCTCTTCTTGTCAAAACCATGATATTGGTACGTGACTCTAGCCTCCATTTCAACCTTGATTGCATAACACACAATCTCTTCATAGATACTAAATTATCTTATGGCCAATGCCCTTATGAGACTTGGCTTTAAGCCACCAAAGAACCTATTGACTTTACTTTTAAGTTTTATGATAATTCCTAAAGCGTACCTCGCAAGTATTGTGAAATTGGCCTCGTAGGTTTTGAAAGATTCATCATCCCTTTGTTTCAACTCAAGGAACTCTTTCTCCATCTTGGTACGAAGAATATGAGGAAACTAATTATTGAAATGTAAATTCTTGAACTCATCACAATCTATGGATTCAATTTCATTTTACTGCATTGTATTCTTAATTAGAGTCCATCATTGGTCCGTTTCGCCTTCTAACCGATAAAAATCCAGAATAAATTTCTCATGCTCTAAACACTGGAGAATGAAGAATATATTTTCAGTAGTATTGATCCATTATTCAATAATAAGTGGATCAGAAGACCCACTGAAAGAAGGTGGATGCTGCCTCATGAAATACTCAACATAATGTTGTTCCCTCTACTCATTTGGAAGTCCACCATGATTCATAGCTTCAGAAAGCTGTGTGAGTATAGCAACAAGATTTTGAATTCCAGCTCTCATAGCATTCAGTTTCTCAAGAGAACAATAATTGCATTGTCCGTTGCAATCACCATTAACACAGATCCTTCAGCTTCTAGCCATTGACTAAAACTAAAAGCATAGAGTAAGAAATGATTATCATAATGAGGAGCCACATAATCATGAAAAGTCACTTATAAGATGTATAAATTATGACACCATCTTTAATCTATGACACCTTAGGTTCATCCTAGGTTATTCATAGTCAACTTATATTTAAATCCTTCATGATGTTTCATGAAGAGTTTGTGAATTCTGAAAGCATATCCCTTGGAAGTGTCAAACCAGACATGTAGAAAGGCTCGTTGTCGTGTACTAGGTTATGCTAAGTCAGTCCCGATGCACCTTGTCAGAGTTTTTACCCCTAGGTATATCTGTACCAAATCCATATCCACTTGTATTATCCAGATAGAGATGTATTTCTAGGAAACCACTCGCTCTATCCTTTACCAAAATTTTAAGATATTTTCCTATACGTTTCCTTATCCTTAGACTTATCTTTAGACATGTCCTTAGGGTTCTCACTAAGGTTTTCTCATCATAGTTTTCAAATGTTAACTAACCTTTTTCTCTGATACAAACTATAGCGATCCTCTCTTTTCATACATTAACATTATATTACTTTTTCATAATACTTAATACATTACACAAGAAAACGTCCAATGACTGTAGTTTTCTAGTGCATTTAGAAACATGGAAACATAAACATTGGTACATTAATGAGCTACGTTATCTCCCACTAGGTTCTTCTTGAGTATCACCCTTCTTAGACACATCAAACATAATAAAAATCTTCATAAACTGGGTGAAGGGAAACATAAAAAGGGGTTAGCTCGGATACTCAGTAAGGGTAAAAAGGAAGATATGTAAACATAATCATGTGTATAAGGTTATAAGAACATGGTCATGAAATTATAAGATCATACTCTATATTTAAATGATCATAAATGAGATTGTGGAATAAAGATTGATAGTTCATAAGACCTGAATCATAAAAAAATAAAGAACATTATCCATGAAAGCATAACATAAAAATAAAACATGGAATTGTGGTAGACACATAAGCATATAATAATAATTTTCATGGTAGTTAAGATATCACTGCCAATTCCATCTTGGTAGTGTGTGTTCACTTTCCATACCATCTTGGCAGTCATGGTTTACACCCATGACTATCTTAGTGGAAAAAGTACATTATGTCTATCTCATGAGATATAAATCTTTACCTAATGCATTAGAGAGATATAAAAGTCCCGCCCATCTCATAATGAAATCATACATACATGTTCCACAAGATCATAAATAATCATATCATAACCCATGACATAAAATGGGTATCATAAACATTAATCATATAATAACCTTTGGAAAAGAGATACGATTCATAATAATTTCATCAAAGAATAATTTATGAAATAAAGCAGGTTTCATAAGAATATAACCCATAAAAAAGAAACAGATTTCATAAACATCTTGCCAAAAAATGTTGACCATTCAGAGAAAAAATATAAATGGATTTTTTTGATTATTTTTTGGAAAGGCATGAGCAACACCAATGGATTTCATCTTAATAATAAATAATTTGAAAAGATATTTTAAAAACATTTATTGAGTAAGATATCATTTATTCTTGGAAAATGTTTTCTTTTATAAAAATGCCATGCAATATTTAAAGAAAACATTTTTATTAAAAACCTGAAAGCTTATAAGGGAAACCTCAAGACATCATGATGTTAGGAAAGCGGAAAAAATCCGTTCATGCCGTATAAGTTAAAAAGAAACATTTTTCTCATACTTTTTCTAGAAAAGTCAAATTGTACCTCGTTAGGGAAATGACAAAATAATCTTTTCAAACGGTTTAGAAAAAAGGCATACATTGGTAAAAACTACTTTAAACAATAGTTGAATAATAATAAGAATATTTTGAAACACATTTGTAAGAAACATGAATATGGATGATAAATATTTTTTAGTAGTTACTTACATATAAAAAATCCCAATAATAACAAGATTGTGGAATTAGCCCTTACCTTAGGTATGATTTCCTTCATATGAATCTGAAAGTCCTCTTCTTTAGTGAACTCCCTCAAGATCTTTCCTTAGGGACACCTGAGTTGGAGTTTTAAAAAGACCAACATCTCCAGAACTTGGCTAAGGATGTTGGAGGAGAAATGAGTAGGGGTTTTTCGATCTAGAAGGCTCAAGGTGGTGTGAGGAAGTGAGGGAGGAGGTGTCTTTTTATAAGAGAGGAGATGTGCACTCTTAGAAACTCTCAAAATATTAAATTAATATAAATTTATTTTTGACTTCAAGTAGCTCCAAAGTGAGTTATTTCGAAGCTAATATTAGGATGAGTCAAAATCCTCTCAGCCAATGATGTTTTGACATGTTTATCTCCCAATAATAACCTTAATATTTTGGTTTTAACCCTTACTTAAACCCTTGAAATTTTATCATGATAACTTGGATTTTTACATTTTAGTGTTAATATAATTACTATAAAATGCCAAATGAACCCCAAATAGATCATTGATGACATGATTAACCTTATTCCAGTTATTTATATAAATTCTATATTTATATGTATTTTATATCATTTAATAAAATATTTTTTTGTTTTAAAGTACCATTTATGTCAATTTTGATACTATTCAAAATTTGTTTTCTTAAAAAATATCATAAAAATATGATAACTTCGACCCAACACTTATAATATAACACTGGAATATCAAGTATATCTATAAAATTCATGGATTTCATTAATTATGTTAAATTATATTTATTTTAATATTTTTAATATAATTTATTTGATATTTCCATTAATTGAACAATTAATGCATCATCATTATACAAGCCTTTAATTAAATTATTTCTTCTTTAAAAATAAAAAAGGAATTATCATGATGGATATAAATTTATTATCTTTCAAATGACTATTTATAGTCAAATTTATCTTCCGTATAATCCTATATTAAAAATGATTTACTTATTAAAATTTTGAGTATGATATTTTTAACTTATCTTTAAATAAAATATAATAAATGTCATATTCTCACACATGTGGTTTAAAAAAGTTATAATTTCAGACTAAGATTTATTTTGGTAGAAATACACTCATCCAATGAAATTAGGACAAGTGTTAGGGTAATTTTATAATATTATAATATTATTTTTACCTTTAATTACCTAATTCACCCTTAATCGTGGTAAATAAAAATTTACTAAAGTTACTATTCATTTGGCTAAAAAATAAACGAAACCTATTTATATAATTTGGACCCTCTGATTCTAAATATGAAATATATTTTTTAATATTCAATCCACAGAATATACAATAATTAATTTAAAATTAATCCCGTTGATAGGGTGAGAAAATGAGTTATTAAAGGTAAAACATGCAAAATATTGATACGTTTTTATATCTAAATTCAATGCAAAATTTATGCCATTGACCAACATTATATTAAATGATAAAAATTTAATCTAATTATACTTGAAAACTAATAAAAAATATAATTTAAAACTATAAATTATTTCGATAAAAAAAGTTGTTTTCAATTAAAATTTAGTATTTTTTACTATTCATCAAAACATGAAACTTAGCATAAAATACCCAAAACACAATAAAAGTAATGTTTTATATCCATCTTTCAAAGTAAAAGTTTATTTTTTTAATAAAATATATAAAAGTGCCAAAAATTGGATTTAAAATGGGTTCTCCATTAAAAGGTAATAAATTTTCTTTTTAAAAAATACAGGTTTTTATGTATAAAATTTGGTTGGTTCTTATCTTATGGCTATAAAATTTATTCAATGAATATTAAAAATATTTAATTGAATATATATCATATATATTTCATTAGTATCATTCACTAAATGTAATTAATTTAATTTATTAATACAAAATGACTTTGGGATCATAAAAATAAAAAATTTTCTTTATATTTAATTATTATGTAGTTTCATTTCTGATTAATTGGTAACAAATGAATTCAAATTTTCATAAGTTAGTTAAAACTATTCATACCCACTAATTTAACAGCTAGGTTATTATCTTATTTAAATAATAATAAAATGATGTTTTTTTGGAAATTCGATGTTGCATGTAACATATGCCCAGTTAGTGTTGTGTGTAGCACAAAACAAGTTGGTGATGTATGAGAGGAATGTTTGATTTAGTGCAATGAAAGACATCATAGAAAATTAATTTATTCGATTTTTTTTTTAACAAAATCTTGGGGGTGTTGCGTACCCCCCTTAAAATGAATTTCACCTTCAAAATTTGTCACTATGATACAAACAAATGAGGACACTTCTGGATCATCATATCCTCAAGTTCCCAAGTAGCTTCCTCTAACTGGTGATTTTTCCACAAAATGTTGACCATATGAGTGGTCTTTTTTTGGAGAACTTTTTCTATACGATCCAGAATTTCAACTGTTTGTTCTTCATAAGAGAGATCTCACTTTAACGGTATGAACTCTGAGTTATGTACATGTGAATGGTCATATATGTACTTCCTCAAGAGAGATACATGGAATACATCATGAAATTGAGAGATATTTAGAGGAATTTCCAAGCGATAGGCTACTGTCCCGATACGATCAAGAATTTCAAAGGGACTAATATATCTAGGGATTAGTTTTCCTTTTTTCTCAAATCTCATAACATTCTTCCATGGATAAGTTCATAGAAACACCTTACAACTAACTTCAAATTCTAGATCACGTCATCAGTTATCAGCAAAACTTTTCTACTGACTTTTTTCTGCCTTGATCTGTTGCTGAATGGTTCTAACTTTCTTATCCATCACTTTAGCGATCTCAGACACAAATAAATTTCTTTCTCCAACTTCATACTAGCATGATGGAGCTCTACATTTCTTCCCATAGGGGGATTCATAATGAACCATATGAATTCTTTAGTGAAAGCTATTGTTGTAAGAAAACTCAACTAGAAGAAGGTGTTGATACTAAACCCCTTTGAAATCAAGAAAACAATATCTCAACATATCCTCTAGGGTTTGAATTGTTCTTTCAGACTGATCATATGTCTAAGAATGATAAGCAGTGCTGAAACTCAATTCCATATCAAGTTCTTTCTGAAGACTTTGCTAGAATTTTTAGGTAAACATTGGGTCCCGATCAGATACAATGTGGTACTCCATACAACCTTACTACTTCCTTAATGTATATCCTGGAAAGTTGATCCAGATAGAAGTATTCTATTATAGTAATGAAGTGTGATGACTTGGTAAGGTGATCGACTACCACCCATATAGAATTCAACCATTTAGAGAGTTTTAGGAGTCCAATGACAAAATCCATGGTGATATTCTCTGATTTCTATTCTCGTATGGGTAATGGATGCAACATCCCCTTAGATTTTTATCTTTCATCCTTAACTTGTTCGAATATCAATCACCAAGATACAAAATCTACAATATCTCTCTTTATTCCATCCCACCAGAAGTATTATTTCAAGTCTCTATACATCTTCGTACTTCCAGGATTAATAGAGAATGAAGAGATATGAGATTACTATAATAGTTGCCTCTTCAAATCTGGCATGGAATGAATACATTATTGGTTTCTGAACCTTATCATTCCATCATGATCAAGGTTAAACTCAGGATCATTTTTGAAATTCTTTTATAGCTCCATATCTTCCTTTTATGCCTCTTTAATCTTCATAAGGATTGAGGTTTGAACATTCAATTGAGAAAGATAAGGTTTTTACCCTTCTGGATTTCTAGGTCCATCCATTACAAATCCAAAAATATTGGATCTTTTGTGATCCTCATCATGGAAAAGATAACATGATCTCTTTGACTCAAAACATCAATCACCTTTTTTTCTTTCACATGGTGGTAATGTATTGAGCAGTCATAATCCTTTATCAGCTCTAACCATATTCCCTGACACATATTCAACTCCTTCTGTGTGAATACATATTTCAGGATTTTATGATTGGTATATATATCACACTTTTCACCATAAAGATAATGCATCCATATATTTAATGCAAAAAATTACCACAATTAACTCAAAGTCACGAATTGTATAATTTTACTCATGAATCTTCAAGTGTTGTGATTTATAAGCAATAAATTTTTTGTTTTACATAAGATCACATCCCAATCCTTTCTTGGATGCATCACTATAGATTACAAACCCTTCACCACTAAAGGGTAATGTAATCACAGGTGCACTAACTAACCTTATCTTTAATTCCTTGAAATTTTCCTCACATTCATCTATCTAGAGGAATTTGGCACCCTTTTGAGTTAGCTTGGTTAGTTGATTAGATATTAGTGACAAATTATCCACAAACCATCAATAATATCTTGCTAAACTAAGAAGGATACGAATCTCAGTCACTATAGTTGGTCTATTCCAGCATTCAATAGCCCATGTATTTAATGGATATACTATTATACTTTCACTTGATATTATGTGACTCAGAAATGAAACCTTTTGCAGAAAAAATGCACACTTGGTAAAATTTTCATACAGTTTCTCCTTTCTTAGGGTCTTTATCACAATTCTCAAGTGGTCTTCATGCTCTTCCTTTCTCTTTTAATATATAAGAATATCATCTATAAATACTACCACAAACTGATCGAGGTGATCTATAAAGACTCTACTCATCAAATCCATGAAGATAATAGAGGTATTATTAAGACCAAAAGGCATTACTATATATTTATTGTGACCATACCTTGTTCGTAATTCCGTATTGTGTATATCCTTTTTATTGAACCTCAATTAATGATATCCAGAATGAAGGCTAATCTTGGAAAAATATTGAGCTCTATGTAGTTGATCAAACAAATCATCAATACAGGGAAGATGATACTTGTTATTGATTGTGACCTTGTTTAACTTCTGATAATCAATACAGAGTCGCATTGATCCATCTTTCTTCTTAATAAAAATAATAGGTGCACCCCAAGGTAACACACTTAGATGAATGAATCCCTTATCAGTGTTTTCTTAGATCTACTTCTTCAATTCCTCCAACTCAATTGGGGACATTCTATAAGAAGTCTTTGAAATTTGTGTAAAACCATGTATGATCTCTATAGAGAAATCCACTTCACCTTTTGGAGGAAGACTAATAAAATTCTTCTGGAAATTCATCCACAAAAAGAAGAACAATAAATATATCATTGATGTCAATTTTATCCCCAACCATTTGAGATAAACATCCCTTTTGAATGGGAATTAATACCCATAAACTATATTTAATATCCATAAGAAGTTCATATTTATCGTCACATTGATAGATGATCATAGTTTGGTTTGAAACATCAAACGTAACTTCCCTTCCTTGACAATTGATGTGGAATTTATATAGAGAAAGAAAATATATGCCTAAGATGACATCAAATTCAACCAAAGGAAGAATGAAAAGATTTATAGGAAACACATTCCCACAAAATTCAACCGGAGAGGAATCATAGACTTGAGATGCAATAATCATACCATTAGAGGTTTTCACTGCTAATTCTATATCTAATTATTTGGGTGGAATCCTAAAACCCTTAAAAAATTCTTTAGATATGAAATAGTGGGTAGATCTAGAATCAAATAAGACATTAAGAGTTCTAGAGTGGATGGTAAGTGTAAATTTCATAACATCATTATCACATCCCTCATAAAAAAATAGTGATCGCATGAGATTTTCCCTTGTATCTAGGCATAAGAGGTTGTTGATGTCAATCATCATCACCAGCCCTTGGGTTTGGGAACTGGTTAGCATAATTTCCATTCTCCTTATACTTGTAGCACCGAAGTGTGTGAGGTTCATTTTGTGTCACTTTCTCTCCATTCACACTATTAGTTGACTTTTCCAATCACTTCAGCAATCAAAAGCCTGATAACCTTCCTTTCCACACTTAAAAAATTTGTTAGACCCCTTAAAACAATTTCCTTCATGATTCTTCCCACATTTAGAGCATAAAAAAAAGATTATCTTTTTCTCTTCATGGTTTTTATATTTTTGTTTTAACTCCATTATCATCTTCTTATAAAAATCTTGAGATTGGAATGTGACTCCATCCTCCATTTCAACCTTGATTGCACAATGCATAATATCTTCGTAGCTATTAATGTCTGTTATAGCCCATTCCCTTCTGATACTTGGATTTAAGCCACTGAAGAACCTATCAACTTTACTTTCAGGTTAGATGATAATTCCTAAAGTGTACCTTGTAAGTATTGTGAAATTAGCCTCATAGGTACAAACAGATTCATCATCCCTTTGCTTCAAATCAAGGAACTCTTTCCCCATATTGGTATGAATAATATGAGGAAACTACTTATTGAATTTTTTTGAACATGTCCCAATCCATGGATTCAATTTCATATTGCTACCTTGTATTCTTAATTAGAATCCACCACTGGTCCTCTTCGCCTTCTAACCGATAAACAATCATAATAACATTTTCATGATATGAACACTAGAGAATGGGGAATATCTTTTCTATAGTAATGATCCATTGTTCAAAAATAGGTGGATCAAAAGGCCCACTGAAAGAAGGTGGATTATTCCTCTTGAAAGACTCAAAAAAATATTTTTCCCTTCTATGCTCATTTGGAAGTCCACCACGATTCATATCTTGAGAAATATGTGTGAGTATAGAAATAAAATTTTTCATTCCAACTCCAATAACATTTAGTTTCTGAGGAGGAAAATCATTTCATTGTCTGTTTTAATCACCATTAATGTGGTTCCTTCAGGTTCTAACTATTTACTAAAACCAAAAGCATAGAGTAAGAAAAAATATTATAATGAGGAACCATATAATCATGAAAAGTCACTTATAAGATGTATAAATTATGAAACCTTACTTAATCTATGACACCTTAAGTTTATCCCAGTTTATTCATAGCCAACTTATATTTAAATCCCTGATGATGTTTCATGAATAATTTTGGAATTCCCAAAGCATATCCCCCGAGAGTGTCAAACCAGACTTGAATGAATGACCAGTGTCCAGTACTAGGTTACGATGAGTCAGGACTGATGCACCTTCTCAAAGTTGTTACCCCTAGGTACATCTGTTCCAGAGCCACATCCACTTGTTGTATCTAGATAGAGATTTATTGCTAGGAAACCACCCGCTCTATCATTTACCAAAATTCCAGGACATTTTCCTATACTATTCCTTATTATTAGACTTATCCTTAGACATGTACTTAGGGTTCTCACTAAGGTTTTCTTATCCTAGTTTCCAAAGGTTAACTAAAATTTTTCTCTAATATTAACTATAGCTACCATCACTTTTTATACATTAAAATTATATTAATTTTGTGGAATACTTAGTACATTACACAAAAAAAACGCCCAAATACCATAATAGTCTAGTGCCTTTGGAAATAGGGAAACATAAACACTAGTATATAAGTGAGTTATGTTATCTCCCACTAGGTTCCTCTTGACTAGAACCCTTCTCAGAAACATCAAACATAATACATATCTTCATAACTTGGGTGAAATTAAACATAAAAAGGGGAGAGCTCAGACTCTCAGTACGGGTAAACAAGGGAGATATATAAACATAATCATGAGCATAAGTGTATAAGAACATGATCATGAAATTATAAGATCATACCCTGCATATCAAAGATCATAAACATGATCATGACATAAATATTGACAGTTCATAAGACATTAATCATAAGGAAATAAAGAACATGATCTATGAAAGCATAACATAGGAATAAAACATGGAATTGTGGAAGACATATAATTATATAATAATGATTTACATGGTAGTTTAGGCATAACTTCCAAGGCCATATTGGTAGTATGGGTTCAATTAACACACCATCTTGGCGGTCATGGTTCACTCCCATGACTATCTTAGTGGACAAAGTCCCTTATGTCTATCTCGTGAGATATAAATCTTTACCCAATAAATTAGATGGGGATATAAGTCCCACCCATCTCATAATGAAATCATAAATAAATGTTCTATATGATCATAAATAATCATATCATAACCCATGAAATTAAATTGGTATCATAAACATATAATCATATCATAACCTGTGGAAAAGAGACAGGTTTTATAATCATTTCATCAAATCATAACCCATGAAAAGAAGCAGGTTTCATAAGAATATAAATCATGAAAAAGAAACATATTTTGTAAATATCAATTTATAAAACATAAAACTTTTAGATAAATAATATGAATGGATTCTTTGGATTATTTCCAAGAAAAACATGAGTAACACCAATGGATTGCATCTTATAAGAGAGAAAATTTGAAAAGATATTTTAAAAACATTTCTTGAGAAAAATATCATTTTTCTTGGAAAATGTTTTCTTTTATAAAAATTCAATGAAATATTAAAAGAAAACATTTTTATTAAAAACATGAAATCTTATCAAAGATACCTCAAGGAATTATGATGTCACGAAAGAGAAAAAAATATGCTCATGCCTTATAAGTTAATAAGGAATATTTTCCTCATAATTTTTCTAGAAAATTCAAAAAATAACTTGTTAGGAAAACGAAAAAATATTCCTTTAAAACCTTTTAACAAAAAGTCATACATGGGTAAAAAAGAATTTAAACAATAGTAGATGAATATTAAGAATATTTTGAAACACCTTTTTAAGAAACATGAATATGGATGATAAATATTTCCGAGCATATACTTATGTATAAAAAACCCCGATAGCAATGAGATTTTGGAATTAGCCCTTACCTTAGGTATGATTTCATTCGTACGTATATGAAACTCTTATTTAGTGAAATCCCTCTAGATCTTCCCTTAGGGACACTAGAGTTAGTCTTTTGAGAAGACCAAAACCTCAAAAACTTGGATAATGATGTTAGGAAGATAAATGGGAAGGGGTTGGTCGAGATAGAAGGATTAAGGTGGTGTGAGGAAGTGAGGTAGGTGGTGCATTTTTATAAGAAAGGGGAGGAGTGCTCTTGGAAATTCTCAAAATATTAAATTAATATAAATTTATTTTCAACTTCAAATAGATCCAAAGCTAGTAATTTAGAAGCTAATATGGGGATAAGTTGAAATCCTCTTAACCGATGATTTTTAGACATGTTTAAGTCACAATAATAACCTTATCTTTTTTTATTTAACCCTTAGTTAATATCTTTAACTTTTACCATGAAAACTTGGCTTTTTACATTTTAGGGTTAATATAGTTACTATAAAATTCCAAACGAACCCAAACTGGATCATTGATGACATGTTTAAAATTCTTCTAGTTATTTGGATTAATTTTAGATTTTTTTTTAATTTTATATCATTTAATAAAATATTATTTATTTTAAATTACTATTTACGTCAATTTTAATACTATTCAATATTTTTCTTTTCAGAAAATACACTAACATGATAACTTTGACCCAACACTTATAATATGACACTAACATATCAAATATATCTTTAAAATTCATGGATGTCATTAATTATGTTAAAATATATTTATTTTAATATTTTTAATATAATTTATTTGATATTTCCATTAATTGAATATTTACTACAATATCATTATAAAATCCTTTAATTAAATTAATTCTTACCTAAAAATTAGAAATAAATTATCACGATGAAGATAAATTTATTATATTTCAAATGACTATTTATAGTTTAATTTATCTTCGATATGACCCTATATTAAAAGTGATTTACTTATTAAAAATACGAGTTTTACATTTTTTAACTTATCTTTAAATAAAATATAATAAATGTCATTCTCACACAAGTGGCTTAAGAAAGTTATAATTTCAATCTATGTTTGATTTTGGTTGAAATACAATCATCAATCAAAGTAGTACAAGTGTTAGGGTAATTTTATAATATTACAATATTATTTTTAATGTTAATCACTCGATTTATCCTTAATCATGATATATAAAAATATACTAAAGTTAATATTCCTTTTTCTTGAAAATAAAATAAACCATTTTGGATTATTTGTACCCTATGATTAAAAAAATATGAAATATATTTTTCAAAATTCAAAACATAGGGGTTTTAGTAATTAATTTAAAAATAATCTCGTCGATGGGGTGAGAAAAGAGGATATTAATGTTAAAACATGCAAAAGATTAAAATGTTTTTATATCTAAATTCAATGTAAAATTTATGCCAATGACCTAAATTAAATTAAATGATAAAAATTAAATCTAATTATACTTTAAAAAAAAATCAAAAATAATATTTGATACTATAAATTATTTAGATGAAAAAAGTTGTTTTCAATTAAAATTTAGTATTTTTTACTATTCATCAAAACATGAAACTTATCAAAAAAATAACAAAAATTAAATCAAAGTAAATATTTATATCTCTCTTTCAAAGAAAAGGTTTATTTTGTCAAATAGAATATATAGATGTGTCAAAAATTGGATTTATAATTGTTTATCCATTAAAATGCGATAAATTTCCTTTTTCAAAAATATTAGGTTTTATGCATAAAATTGGGTTGGTTCTTATCTTAGGCCTATAAAATTTATTTGATTAATATAAAAAATATTTAATTTAATGTATAATATATATATTTCATTAATATCATTTACTAATTATAATTAATTTAATTTATTAATACAAAATGACTTTGAGATCATAAAAATAAAAATATTTCCTTTATATTTAGTTGGTATATATTTTCACGTCTAATTAATTAGAAACCAATGGATTAAAATTTTCATAATTTAGTTAATACTATTCATACCCACTAATTTAACATATTGGTTATTATCTTATTTAAATAATAATAAAATGATGTTTTATGGAAAATTAATGTTGCGTGTAACGTATGCCAAGTTGGTGTTGTAGGTAGAAAAAGACAAGTTAGTGAAGTATGAAAATAATTTTTTATTTTGTGTAATGAGATACATCTATGGAAATTAATTTACTCGAAAAAAAGTTCACAAAAATTCGAGGTGTTACAATAAGGCCTGATTTGAGAGTCTTGGTAGTCAACGTTTTCATATGAAATGGTTTTCTATATTTATTAGTATTTCACATGCATTTATGATATGAAATTATATTTCATTATTGAGTTATGATGAATTTTCATTCTTATAATACATATATTTTGAAATGTTAATGTTTTATTCCATGACTGATGTTTATGATCCCTGACAGGTTGGGTATGAATTTTGTAATTTATGCTCATGATCACATAACCATATTTCTTATCTTATGATTTTATAAGATATAAAATTGATACCTTCCATGTTTACCCTTACTGAGAATCTTAGATCACCATTTTCTCAAGTTTAGTTTCTATAGGATATGAAGAAAGGTGTTAATTATGATATTATAAAAGGGTTATAATTATGAAGAAATAAGTGAGAGATAAAGTAGATATTTTAGGAACCAATTGTTTATGTTTATAAGTTTTGAAAGGCATTATACCTTTACAATAATCAGACATGTGTTTTTATAATGTAATGAATATTTATCTAAAAAGATTTAATTCTTATGTATGAAAAGATTGTGTTGTTATAGTTGGTATCAGAGGATGCGTTTAGTTAACATTTGGAAATTAGTATAAGAATACCTTATTAAGAACCCTACGGATACGTCTATGTATATGATAAAATACTATAGTTTTGGTAATGATCATGAATTACCTAGTTTAAACCTAATGTTTCATAGATGGTATCATGATTTAAGACATTTTCTAAATTATTTTTCATGATTCCTCACAGTGGTTATTATTTATCATAATATGATTTTTGGTTTTAGTCAATGGTTAGAACCCAAAGGAATCATGTCAATGTAGAATGTGATGGACAATGAAATGAATGTCCACATGAGAAAGAAAATGTTATGGGAGATGGAATGCAGGAACTTTCAACTATGCTAACACAAATTTCTCAGGCTATGAATCATACTGATTTTACAAATGACAAAAGGAGGGATCAACGTATTGTTGAATATTTAATGAGGAAACATCCACCTTCTTTTAGTGGACCTTATGACCCACTACTGGATAAGTGATGGATCAAAACCATTGAGAAAATATTTTATGTTCTTCAATGCTCAGGGCATGAAAAAGTTTTCCTACCTGTTTATCTTCTTGAAGGATAAGTAGATCAATGATGGAATATTTTCAAGAATATGAGGCAAGAGTAAGAAATTTAGTACATGGATTGGGAAGAGTTCAAGAACTTATTTTTTATTAAGTACTTCCCTCGTATTTTTCATATGAAGATGGAGAAGGAGTTCCTTGAGTTAAAACTAAAGGATGATGAATTTATTGGTACTTACATGGAGAATTTTACAAGACTTGCGAGGTACGCTTCTGGTATTATCATCCAACCTGAAATTAAGGTTGAATGATTCTTTGGTGTCTTAATACGAAGTATCCGAAGTCCGTTATCCATAATAGACTTCAGTAGCTATTAATAAATTGTTTTATGTGTTCTTAAGGTGGAAACAGAGATTGGATACACCCTTTATTCCCATGGTTTTGATAATAAAATAAATATAGAGTCTCATGAGAACTTGAATAAATCATACAGTGTAAAGAAATTATAGCCAACTACATGTAGAAATGTGGGAAGAAACATCCAAAGAAGTTTTTAATTGGAAATGGGAGTTGCTTTAAATGTGGCAAGGTGGGTCATAAATCCCATGAATGTGGAAAGGCAATGAATAGTATGGTTAATACAATGGTGGAAAATAAGACGCCAATTGATGCACCACCCACACTCCAATTCTATAAATGCTTAGAGTATGGGAATTATTTCAATCAATACACAAATTTTAAGGGTTTTTATGACTAGATTCAACAACCTCTTAAGCCCAAAGACAAAGAGAAATATCTTACAATCACAACTATTGAAGGGGGTGGTGAAATGATGTGGTAAAAGGTACACTTATCATCCACTCTAAAATATATAATGTCTTATTTTATTCTAGATCCACCCACTCATTTATTTCTAAATATTTTTTTGAGGGTATAACCTTATTACCTCAACAATTGGATGTTGAGTTAACTATGAAGACTCCTAATGGAACAACAACCACATTTTCTATTTGTAGTTCTTCTCCGATTGAATTTTATAGGAAATTACTTCTTATAAATATTGTAATTCTCCCTATCATTGAATTTTATGTGATTCGTGGCATATATTGACTTTATCAATATGAAGCCCACATTAATTTCGGAGGAAGGTAAGTCATATTCCATATTCTGAATGAAGATATAATCATTTATCGATGAATGGATGATTATTAACTTCTAATGGAAATGGATTCCATGTTATGGGTCTTAATTCTTATACATGAAGGTTATCTATATTAAATGGTTGGGGAGAAATTAAACATTAAGTATTCACCTACTTTATGGTATTTTTTTGATGTTTTTACAGAAGAGTTTTTAGGTCTTCCACCAAATGGTGAAGTTGAGTTTCTGATAGAACTCATACCTAGTGCTATGCCTATTTCAAATAATCCTTATATAATGGACCCAATTGGGTTGTAGGACCCTAGTGCATCACCTTGGGGTGCACCTATTTTATTTTTTATGAATAAAGATGGGTCAATGCATCTTTTAATTGATTATTAAGATCTTATGAAAATTACAATCAAGAACAAGTATCCTATTCCCCATATTGATGTTTTATTTAATCAACTACGCGGAGCTTAATACTTTTATAAAATTTACCTTCGTTATGGATATTATAAATGGAGGGTCAAGAGGGAGGATATACCCCAGACAAAATTCATGAACAAGGTATGGACAATAGGAATTTATAGTGATGCATTTTGGTCTTACTAATTCCCCCACTATCTTCATAAATTTGATGAATACAGTATTTAAAGACTATCTTGATTAGTTTGTGGAAGTATTTATAGATGATATTATTGTATATTTAATGAGAAAGTAAGAACATGAAGATCACTTGAGGATTGTGTTGAAGACCCTAATAAAGAATAATATTTATGAAAAATTTACAATGATTGAATTTTGGATTCCTAAAGTTCCATTCTTGGTACATATAATCTCATGTGAGGGTATATCAGTAGATCCTTCAAATATAGAAGTTATTGAGAAATGGCCTAGACCAACCACGGTAACTGAAATCCATAGTTTTCTTGGTTTAATCAGGTATTATCAGATCTTTTTAGAGAATTTATCTCGACTGTCCAATCCACTCACCAAGTTAACTCATAAGGGTGCCAAGTTCCTTTGGATGAATGAATGTGAAGAAAATTTTCGGGAACCGAAGATAATATTAGTCATTGCCACTATGCTTACTTTAACCTATAGCAGAGAAGGGTATGTAATTTATAGTAATGTATGTAAGAATGGATTAAGATGCGTTCTTATGAAAAATTACATGGTTAAAGCTTATGATCCATGAAAACTGATGGTTCGTGAGTAAAAATTACCCAAATCAGGATTTGGAGTTACCTACAGTAATCTTTTCATTAAAGATATAGATACATTATCTATAGATAATAGTTTTATATATATACTAAAAAAATATTAAAATTTATATTCACATAGAAGGAGATTAATATTCCCTAAATAAGATTATTGGATCTAATTAAGGATTATTATTTCTCAATACATTACCACCTCAAGAAAGTGAACAAGGTGGAAGATGGTTTGAGTAAAAAAGACCATGCAAGCCTATCTATGATGAGGATATAAAAAGACTCAATATTTCTATATTTTAAAAGGACTGATTTGGAAGTCATAATAGAAGGGGATAAATCTTATCTAGTACAAATGAATGTTCAACCATCTATCCAATTGAATATTAAAGAGGTGAAAAAGAAAGATGTAGAGCTAAAAAATAAGGTGATTTTTTCCCGAGTTCATACTTGATTATGATGAAATAATAAGGTTTGAGAATCATTTATGTGCTCCTCCTATACCAGATTTGAATATGGAGCTATTATATTAGACTCATAGTTCATCATTATCTATTTATCTTGGAAGTAAAAAGACGTATAGAGACTTGAAAGAATATTTAAAGTGGGATGGAATGAAGAGAGATATCTTAGATTATGTTTCTCATTGGTTGGTTTGTTAGTAAGTTAAGGCTAAGATATAGAAATATAATAAGATGTTACAACCATTAACCATACCAGAATGGAAATGGGAAAACATCACTATGGATTTTGTCATCGGACTTCCCAAAACATCTAAAGGCCATAATGATATATGGTTTATATTTGATTTTATTAAAAATTTGGAATAATTCATTGATATAAGAGAATATTTCTCTCTTGATAAATTGGCCAAAATATATATTAAGGAATTGGTAATATTGCATGAAGTACCACTTTCCATTTTATCTGATCGGGAACTGAGGCTTACCTCAATGTTCTGGGGAAGTCTTCAGCAGGCTCTGAATACAGAGTTTTATTTTTGCACTTCTTATCATCCTCAGATAGATCATCAGTATGATAGGAAAATTCAAACCTTATAAGAAATGTTGAGATATTTATCTATGGATTTTAAAGGTGGCTGGGATCAACACCTTCATTTGTTAGAATTTTCCTATAATAATAGTTTTCACTCTAGAATTCATATGAATCCTTATGAATCCTTCAATGGTAAGAAGTTAAAAACATCAAAATTCTAGAATTAAGTTGGAGAAATAATGCTTTTAGGACATGATACAGTTGAGGAAATGGCAGAGAAGGTTAGATTCATTTAACAACACATAAAAGAAGCTCAGAGTTGATAAAAATGTTATGTAGACAATTATAAAAAATATATGGAGTTTGAAGTGGGTGATAAGGTATTTATATGAAAATATTCACAGAAGAGAGTGATGAGATTTTGAAATAAAGGAAATTTAAGGTCTAGGTATGTTGGACCTTTTGAAATTATTGATCTTATTGGGATGGTGGATTATTGATTGGATCTTCCACCAAATCTCTATCAATTTCACGATGTATTCAATGTATCTATACTAAGAAATTACATACCTAATACTTCACATGTAATAAACTCAAAGTTTTTACCACTAAAGAAATATATTTCTTATGAGGAGTAACCGGTAGAGATTCTGGATCACATAGAGAATAGTCTACAAAACAATACCACTTGCTTGGTTAATGTTTTGTGGCGAAACCACCAATTTGAGTAAGATGTGTGGAAACTTGAGGATGTGAAGAGTCAGAGGAATCCTCATTTTTTTATATCCAAATGATGAATTTCAAGGGAAAAATTAATTTTAAGGGGGTTATAATGTAACACCCCAATATTTTATAGTATGTCCCTTTTTAAATTTAAATCTTTTGATAATAATGTTGAACGCAACACCCAATGTAAATGAATAATGAAATATTATTATAACCAAGTTGTTAAATTAGTAGGAAATGAATAGTATTAATCACATTATGAAATTTATATATTATATATTCAATCAAAATTTTTCAAGAATAAATCCAATTTTACACATAAAAAACTATATTTTTCTAAAGGAAATTTTTTCGCTTTTAATGGCGCATTTATTTTAAAAATAAATTTTTACAAATTTATAAATTATTTTGGAGAAAATAAAATTCATTTTTAATATAGTAATATCAAAATTTACTTTGGTTTAATTAATGGTGTTTTCTTAATATGTTTAATTTTTTTAATGAATAATGAAAAATATTGAATTTTAATTGAAAATTGACATTTCATCTAAGTAATTTATTGTCATAAATTATATCTTAAATTTTATTTAAAGTAAAATTAGATAAATTATAAATTTATTAATGTAATTTATTTCATTTTAATCTTTTTTCATATTGAATTTGGATATAAAAACATTGAAAACTTTTGAACATTTTCACTTCAAAAACCAGCTTTCTCTCCCTTACTATGAGATTAATTTTAAATTAATTTTATACCCTTATGTATTTTGAATTTTAAAAAATGGATTCCATATTTATAATAAAAAGGAAAAAATTTATAAAATAAGTCTTTTTTATTTTTTTCCAACATGAATAGTAACATTGATAATTTTATTAAAACTATAAAGGGTAAATTAGGCAATTTAGGTAAAAAATAAAGTCATAAAGACTATAAAATGATCCTAACACTTTTATAAATTATATTGGATGAATTTAATTTTATCCTTAAATAATAATATTCTATATTGAATTATTTAATGGACACTTGTCCATGAAAATGATTTAGATATTATTAAAATCAAAGAGAGTGACAAAATATCACTCTTACTTTTAATTAGTATGATATTTTTAATATATTGTAAAATAAAAGATATGATCAACTATAAATATTCCTATAAAATATAAAATTTTTATCTACAACATGATATTTTATTTTCAATTTTTAGTGAATAAATAATTATCATAAATAATTATACCCTGAAAATGCAATAATTATTCAATTTATGAAAAAAATTAATTAAATGATATTAAAAACATTATAAGAAATATAATTTGAATTAATTAACATGATACAATAATTTTATATGTGATTATTATGTATTAGGAGTGTATTAAATGATTTGGTTCAAAGTTATATTGCTGTATTGATTTTATTAAAGTCATTGTAATGAATAGTGTCATTAACGACACTAATGTTATTTTTTAAAATAATATTTTATTAAATAATTTAAAAATTATAAAGATCCCAAATAAAGAAAAATGAGATAAATTATTTTCTAAAATATCATAAATGGACCATTTATGGTTCAATTTATTCCTTATATGTAAAAATATGAACCTTTTAATATTGAAAAAATTGTTACTGTAGTTAAAATTAAAATAGGTTAACTAAAGGTTAATCTAAATGATAAGCTTTAAAATTGTTCCAAAACTAATATAAAATATATTGGTTGATATTATTACCACCCTATCTCACATTATATTCGTATCCCTTTCTATTTGGATGTATTTTGAGTGAGATTGAATTTATTATAAATTAATCTTTTGAGAAATTCCTAAAGTACCCATCACCTCCATTATAAAAGGAAACCTCTTCCATCATCTCATTTAACCACTTTGAGTCTTATCAATCGACCAAAATCTACAAAATTATATTATCAAATTCTTTATACACATTATAGAGGTTATGTTCATCCCAAAGTACTATCTCTATAATCCTTTAGAGGAGATCTAAAGGAACCATTTTGAAGAAGAGTTAATCAGTCTAACCGATCACTCTCTATTTATACTCCTCTATAACTCTAAAAAATATATTATATATATCATAAAATAACAAATTAATCATATTAAATATGATGAAATGTTATTATTATTATTAATAACCCCTTATACACCCCTTTCCCATCAAATAAGAAGTTAAAGTATCGCTCATGCGTACGCACGACTTACTGTCAGCACGTATAGATACAATTCATTTTCCATAACCATATTTGATGAATGAGAATTATGGTGAGTTTAATGTTTATATATGATATTTATGACATAATTATACTTATGAAATGATAATATCATGTCTCAATTTTTACCATTGAATCTTTTGGGAAATGATTACGTCGCTCGTGCATACGTATGACTTACTAACTCCACAATTCGATGTGATTCGTTTTCATATATATTTCACATGGATTGTAATAAGGATGAAATTTATAAATATATATGATATATATAACATAATAATTAGTTTTTAAATAATGGTACCATGATCAAATTATAAGGACTGAGGCTGCCGAACCAAAACGTGTCTGGAAAATGAAGTAGTTATCACCCAAAACAGTGATTTTAATATTAAATTATTAATAAACGGGTTATAAGATGTTATAAAAAAATAATACAAGGTATGATTGATATATAGTTATTAAATAAATGTATAATAAATCAATATTTATTATAGAGTAGGTTTGAACATAAACAAGGAAAGGAGATACTTGAGGTAAGGGTATATTTCACAATCTCATCATTATTCGGGATTGTTTCTGTTTAAGTCGCCACTAAGAAATATTTATCTTCCATGTCCATGTTTTATAAAAATATTTTCAAAAGGGGTTTTAATATTATCCTATTAATGTTTAAACCATGTTTTAATTTTTAAAAAATTGTATGAAAAGAATATTTTTTTTGTTGTTTTTAAAATAAGGATCTTTGTGGATTTTCTAATAAAATATAAAATGAATGTGTATTTAACATATAAAACATGGATGGAATTTTCTATTATCATGATTTATTAATTATTTTAAACTTACTTTATAATATTTCAAGGTTATTTTCAAAGAAAATGTTTCCTTTAAATTTTCATGACTCTTTAAAAAAATTATTTCGTAAAGGAAAGAATATTTTCCTCAAATACCATTTTATGTGATATTTAAAAAATAATTTTCCTTATAAGATATCATTGTTTTATGTTAATTATTATTTAATGGGGATATTACCAAATGATACCATTATTATTATTTCAACGAATGGTTTATGTTTATGATGTCTTGATATTTATGGAACCTATTTCATTTCCATGAGTTTTGTTATGATGAAGCATTTATGAAACTAATTTTTTTATATGAGTTCTAATATGTTGAATGATTTATGGTTCTGTGGAACACATGTGTATAGTTTTCATTATTTGATGTGTGGGACCTATATCTCCCTCCAAGACATTGGGTAATGAGTTATATCTCATGAGATAGGGGAAACAAGTAGATGTGCTTGATCTATGATGGGAAATAAGCTGATGTGCTTAATACATTATGTGAAACAGGTGGTAAGTCCAGATATGAGAGTCTTGGTAGTTAACCTTGACACATGAAATGGTTTTATATACACATGAGGATGACACCCACATTTATGACATGAACTTGTGTTTTATTATTGAGTTATGATGAATTTTAATTCTTTGATACATGTATTTTTAATTGTTATTGTTTTATTCCATTACTCATGTTTATAATCCATGACAGGCTGCGTATGAAATTTGTAAGTTATGACTGTGATCACATACCTATATGTCTTGTCTTATTATTTCATAAGATAATGAATTGATATATTCTATGTTTACCCTTTCTAAGAATGTGAGCTCACCCTTTTCTTATATTTCTTTTCCACATGATATCAAGAAAGCTGTTAAGTGCGATATGATAAAAGGGTTATAATTATGGAGATATAAGTGGGAGATGATTTATATATTTTATGAACCAATTTTCTATGTTTACAAGGTTTCAAAGGCACTATAACTTTACAATCCTAAAGTGTGCGTTTATATAATGTTACAAATATTCATCTAAAAAGATGTAATATCCATGTATGAAAATCTTGGGTCATTATATCCTTATAAATGTTGTGTCACATCAAGGCATAATGGTTAATCCATTAATAATCTAGGTATATTTTTCTTAGGGAGTATCCAAGAATATTATAGAGGCACAAATATTTGTTGATATAGAAGGTTACTATAAAAGTTTCATTGAGGTACCCCAGACCCACACTCCCAGATCCCATGCTAAAAACAATATAAATTACACACTAGATTTTTTATACATGATTAATTAAAATAGATATAAAAAATAATGTATAATATATATTCCAAGGACCTTTTTAAGATTATAGTTTTAGAGATTTAGGAAAAATATTTAACTCGTAGAATATGTGTTCTTTGTATCATGTATAAAATTTTCTGAATATATAGCAACTACTTAATCTATAATAATCCTTAAACATCTCCCAAGAATCCTACACAAAAGATACTCTTATAAATGTATCATACTTATTACATTTCTTTATTTCTTTTGGAAATGGAAATATAAGAAAGGATAGAGTTCAGATTCTCATTAAGGTTAAATATAAGAGATAATAATAAAAGATCATAAGAGATAATAAGATGAACATATGAGTAAAATCAAGATAAATATGAATGTTAGTCCTAATAAATAGTAGAACATAAATCATGGAATAATTCATGGAATAATATAATACATGGATCAAAAGAGTATAAAAACATGAGTAAATAAACATTATCCATGAGATAATAACATAGTCATGAGAATAATAATAAAATTTGGATAACAATAAAATATTGAACATACATCAGTATAGGGAAACATCGCCTTCATGAGTCACATACATTTACCTATGATTGTGAGAAAACATAATTTTACCCACATATACATCATCATCATGAGTCACCCAATTTCTTCCATACTCGTGAGAAACTAAATTGTGACTATGTATATATATCTTATTAAATTTAAACATTTTACCAATCCATTAGAGGAAGATATATGATACCACCCATCATCATCCATACATACGAGCACCACTAAAATAAATTATCATCATATCATAATGAACCCATGGAAATAAAATGGGTTTAATATCACTTAAAAATAAACCATATAAGGATAAAATTTATAATTCCATCTACAATCATGATTGAACCAAGAAAAATAAATGGATATCCAATGACATTAAGTAATTCTCTAGGTAAATACCCTTTAAAAAAGATAACACATGGTATTTACACGGTATAGATATAGGGTATAAGATTTAGTTAATAATTTAGAAAATTAATAGATGAATGACATCTAGGTGAACACCCTTTAATCAAAAAAATCAATAATAGTGCATTCATATAGTAAATACATAGGAAGAAAAATTATAGTTATACATTAAATATTATTTAAATGATAAAGGTTGTGATGAATCATTTTTATAATAAAAAGGAACATTACATAATCTATCCATAGAAAGAATTTATATGGTATCATTTGATATATATCCTCATTCAAATATAAGATATGTCAAATTACAATTCCTTGATAAAAAACACTTTTTCATTGTTTTAGAAAAACAAAATTGGAAATAAGAAATATAATTGATACTTTAAAATCATTTTTAAAGAAATATTTTATAAAAGAGGGAAAAAATAATTTATTTAGAAACCATGAAAAAATTAAGAGAAATTTTTATATAAAATAAAAAAGGTTGTGAAATGTTATGTTTATATGGAAACACTAAATGAGTTTTTTTCCTGAAAACAACCCATACAAAAAACATTAAAATGATTCTCTTAAAAATATTAAATGAAATTAAATCTAGTTGATTTTTTTAAATTTTTACTATAAATATAGGGACATCCAAAAAATGTAGGGTCAAAGATAAAAAAATGATAATAAAAATAAAATACATTTTCTATACTTTTCAAATACTTTTGTTGAAACCCACATCGTTTTAAAAGATTATGAAAATTAAAATTTTAAAAAAGATAAAAGGGAAAAATGTTAAACAAGGATAATAAGAGGGGAAAAGAATGATTGTGAGATTGGAATGAAATACTAAAAAAAGTCCCTAGATGGTAAAATTTGATATATCTCAATTTTAAAATGTGGTTGGGAAAAGAAAAATTACATATTAAGTAACATTTAAATAAAAATAATTGAATGAGAGAGAGTTTGAAATTAAAATTATAATACCATTAATGAAATTTTTTTCATGGTGTAAGCTATAAAATAGGTAGTATGTTCACCTTATAAATTAAACTAGGTTCATTATACAAATGGTCCTTAAAGAACAAAATTTGAGACAACAAACCCTTACAAATTTTGATATTTTTTAGTCAAAAATTTTTTTGAGAAAGAACTTGGAACTAAACATTTAATATCATGAGATATAATATAATCAAGATGAAAAATATCATACGGTCAGTTGATTATCCACTGTAAATAAGGATTGGTGTATAATAAGAAATATGCTTTAAGTGGTGAAAATTGAGACAAAAACCCTTACCATGCTCCTAAATCACTTTACTCAAATTCTTAATTAACTGATTAATCAAATATAGTTTATTATATCCATTATTATGAACCTTATTATTATGTATTTAATTTAATATGTAATATTCAATATTATATTAAATTTATTTATTATACAAATTTTTCTTATGTTTGTGAATAAATTAAATTGGTGTCGTCTTTGTTTAGTATTTTTAGTGATCAAAGATGATATTTTAATACTAAGTTAAATAATTAATATAAAATTTATAAAACTATAAAAAAGAATTATTTTATTATTAACTTATTTTAATATTAGTATTTTTTCTTATGCTTTTAATGGGGCCAGTGCATCGAGCACACTACTCTATTAACATGTATTCCCACTTTACAAAGGTGGGTGACTTCCATCACTTTAATCAATGATGTGTACTTCTTGATCAAAATATGATGATTAGATGTTGGTTTCTCTTTCCATGGATTCCTCCTTGGGGCTAATCTCCTATTCTAGGTCTCCCTAATAGATTTAAGTCATGTTCTGGAAACTTTTTCCCAGTTCCATCTCAAGGTGGACACTGGTTAATTACGCCACTTTTGTCTTGATAGGGAAGCAACCTTCGGTTATGGGAGGTAGTAATGTTGGGAATTTTGGGAATATATAGACATTGGGTAGGTTGGGCACCTAGAAATATCTTTTATTTTGGAGGTTATCTCATGTGTGATGCATCTCAGGTGCGAACCAAAGGTATCTCTTGTCGACCACAAGGCATTTGATGACAGAATCATAAGTATTCCATGTAATTTTTATCTTAGGAATCATATGTTTATTATATGGGGTTGGGATTTTGGAACAAGTCACAAGTTTAACATGTTGTGGATATGGTCATAGTTTTAACATCTTGCGGGGATAGATGGTGGTTGAGTGTATCATGGGGGAATATTTCACACTTGGATTTGGTGGAGTGTGTTCCCCCAAGGGGGAATATTTTACACTTGGATTTAGTGGAGTGTGTCCCCCCCAAGGGGGAACATTTAACACTTTTATGGTAGAGTGTGTCCCCCCAAGGGGGAAGATTTCACACTTGGATGCTGGAGTGTGTCCCCCAAGGGGGGATATTTCACACTTTGATGTTGGAGTGTGTCCCCCCAAGGGGGAAGATTTCACACTTGAATAATATATTATTCCCCTCAAGTGGGAATATTTTACACATGGATGTTGGAGTGTGTCCCCACAAGGGGGAATATTTCACACTTTGATGATGAAGTGTGTCCCCCAAAGGGATAATATTTCACACTTGGATGATGGAGTGTGTCCCCCCCATGGGGGGAAATTTCACACTTTGATGATGTAGTGTGCCCCCCCAAGGGAAAAAATTTCACACTTTAATGGTGGAGTGTGTCCCTCCAAGAGGAAACATTTCACACTTGGATGACCCTTTTTGGGATTGAACCTCATGGAGGAATCCAACATACCCTGTTTAAGATACAAAGATAAAAACCCAAAAATTCAGTGGCTATAGTTTAAGGTTATGTAACAGGACCAGTCCATGTAGTTTAACATCATGCAGAAAAGATTCTTATGTTGCAGAAAGATAATCAATGAGGGATAGAGCATGGAATACACATGGAAGACGACCAAGTGATGGTATGAGCAGTGATGATGTGAATGGGGCTTACATGTTGGAGTTACCTAGCTATTGGGGTTTCATCCTAGGTTTAAAGTTTCATCCCAAGTGGAGGGAGGATAGTGTGGGAATTATGCATGGAATATTCCCATTATAGGTGTTTCATCCCATGGGGGGAAGGGAGTTGAATCCCATTATGATCGTGCATGGGTCATCCTGTGTTAATCATACATGGAAAGGATATAGTTTAACATCATGTGATGAGGATGTTTTCATGTAGTTTAATGTCATATTACTATTACATAAATGTAGGAAATTTTATGTCATGTGTCTTGGGTGTGGATGAGACTTACACATTGAAGGGGATAATATCAATGTGAGAGGAGGATCTATCATAAGGACTTTATACTGAGATAGGTAAGTCATTTACCTTAGTGATAACACCATTAGGGATTATGTGTCTAATGCTCATGCAACTCTGAGAGAGTCTTGGTGTAGACACTGCTATGGAAGAGTGGAAATCAAGAGGCCCGAATTTAGGGTACAATTTATTAGGATAAAAAGGCATTATAGTGCCTATTATTATGAGAAATAGGTAGGTTAAAGGACCAAAACTCACTTGAAGAAAAGTGGGTGGACACAAGGGTTGGAAGTACCAATTTCACAGGTATTTGGGTGTGGTTAAATTAGCCTTGGATTAGTATGGTGACCTAGGGATCTCAACTATCATGAAATGGTGTTGACTGAAAGGAAGCACCGTAAGGAGTCTTGGAGGATGAATTTTGAGAAGGATGGGGCTTGGTGAAATATTAGGCCTTCATGAAGTCAAGTGGTCTCATGGAGTTCATGGGTCTCTCAAAAGAGTATGTTTTTTGAAATAGGGTGACCCTTCCTTAGTGTAAGGTCTAGGTTCTCATGGGGTTGGTTTCATGAAGGATAATTATCTTGAAAAAAATCAAGAGTCACAAAGGGATTTCTTCTTACTCAATGTCCATGGAACATTTCAAAATGCATCTCTTCCATGGGTTAAAGTTCTCAAAAACCCATGAGAGGCAGTTTCATGAAGGATGGATACCTTTGGAGGTCTATCTCTTCTTTTTATCATGAATATTTTGATTATTTTGAGTTCAAATATTTTATCATATGATGAAAGGTTTTTTCCTCCTAAAATACATACATAGGGGGTATTTATAGGCTTAGAGGAGGAAATATAATTGGTTTTAAAAAGATGGAGTCTTTCACGAAACACTACGAGCTTTGTGAACATATATATTTTTCGAATCAGAGTTACACTACGTAAAGGTTAATGTCAAATATCCGCATAGCTAGGGACTTTCTCAGAATGGATATCCTCAAATCAGACATACTATGTTTGGAGGTTACTATAAAATCTATATGTATATATGGAATTTGGTTATATACTACCTTTTGTGAAGTTCTATATATTCATGAATGCAGACTATTAAGTGGATTTTTAGGATGATTTTTCTTGAATTCTATTTGAACCAACCAGGACTTTCTCAACCACTCTTGTGAAATATGTATTTTGGCATAAAAAATACCCCCTTATAATTGGATCTGACAAGGGGAAGGAGGGTAAGATTCTAACTAAAAAACACCAAAAAGTGACAATTAGAAAGCCCTACTTGATGAGAGGAGATGGTTGGGAACCCCATGATTGGAGAAAAAATCTAGAGCGCATCAGATTATGAAACACTCACCACATTGTTGAAAGAGTATCAGAAGGAATACTCAATATGTAAGAGGTCACCATTGTATGGTTTCAGACTAAGGTATGAGGTGTTCATACATAGTGCTGATTGAGATGAGCATGCCTACTAGTTTATGAGAACACTTGAAATGTACCAGTGACATAGAAAAGTTAGAGGCAACACCCCGAAGGACCATGCATCTCTTAGTGAGCACACCTTATCGAACAACATGAACAATGTCAACATAGAGGTGCTGAAGGAAGATGCATCTAAACCATAGTATGAGATGATACTCAAGGAAGGCTTAGGGAACCCTATTAAGGGGTGGAAAGAAGTTTAAGAGCTACACCAAGGTAGCAAATACATGGAAGAGTGGGCTTGGGTGTACTGGGCATGCTAGTCCTTCCATGAGTTTGAGGAAGAGCTAAAGAAGGCTGGGATTTACAAGGTGGCATGTGTCCCAATGTTCTACCTCTATTTTCACCTAGACATCATGATGGATTTGTTGAGTAGGTGGTATCCAGGGACCAATACATTCCATCTACACTATGGGGAGGTTGGTATTATCTTGTGTAATCTCTACCATATTTCTAGGATCCCTATCCAAGGAGACATGTATGATGAGTTTCTCCTTACATATATTTCCAGGTAGGACCAGGAGTAGATACTTTCTATAGTGAGGGTGTTTCTATGCCTTGTATAGGGGAAAAGTGAATAAAAAACACTCATAAAGGAAATCCCATTCAAGTAGTGGTTTAGGTGATTTTTGAATAAACCAGTGAACAGGCTACCGAGGAGGCCATGTCAATGCCCTAAGGTATTCTAGTCATCCAAGGAGTACTCTCACTAGAGTATTCAAGAGGCCATCCAGTGGCAGTTATGGGGCTACAATATGAAACCCAAGGTTCCTATGGTCAAACTGGAAGGGTTTATCATTACATTGATATATGGGTGGATCTTACCAAAGCAGGATACACACATGGGGGTGTGGCCAAGAAATTTTATCATGTATAAAGTGGTAACAATGGGGAAGTGTATCAACCTGAACATCCATGTATTTGTGAATCTATAAAAGGTGATCCTTCACATCTGCTAGGGGAAGACCCCTCTCCATGTGTGCAGGTCCTTCCATTTATATTATGTTTGGGTAGCCACGCATATGGAGGGATATAAATATCTGAACCCAATCTTCTGTCCCAATAAAAACTTCCAACCATCAATTCTGAATATCGTCGGGAGTTTCCATCTCATCTTGGGCTCAATGGACATGATCAAGAGGACTGATTTGGTAGACCGATTCATTTTTCACCCACCCCTTCTCATGGGGATAGTGTCTGATGATGGCATAGGGTTTATTGAGTAGTTCTCATACCTCCTAGACTTTTGAGGTGTGGTACTAGTGGTGAGGTTATACTGTAAGGTAGTCTGTGAGTCATACACCCACATCAATTTGTGAGGTAGTTTTGACACCTCTAGTATCTGAACTTGAATGTGTACAAGGGGGTGTGCAATGAATTCTAACCCTTGGTCCTTCAAAAGATAAGGTTTATGTTTGTGTGTGAATATTATAGGGGATGAAATGAACTACCATCACCCACTACTTCTTACAAGATTTATCATGATTATATACTAATATGGGAGAGCGCATATCCTAGGGAAATGATGAGGCGGTGAAATACGTGAGCTGACAAGGAATATTAAGCATAACCACAGGGTCAAGGATGAGTAGAAATCAGGTCCCACCATAGAGGTAGGGTCGGTCCAGTGGGTAGAGTAGTAGATATAGAGGCATCATTTCTTGGACATGAATAAGCAGGTTTCATAGGTATGAGAGAAACAACAAGATCAATGCTCATGGGAAAGTGGCCTTAAGAGGAAGTTGGAACCTCTAGGGTATCCCTAAGGGAACACGTCCAAGGTATATGGGAGTGAATTCACCACTTAGATTCCATAATAATTTTATCTTTCCTGGTTCTTGGGATATTTGGGGAATCCATAGAAAAATCAACACTGTCCACAAGATATGGTAGCACTTTAACATAGATGGGATATTTATCACTAGTTTGGGTCACACAAGGGAATGATTCCACATCCATTGATTAGAGGTGGTGTAATACATGAAAAATCTAGAGGAGTTGGTTCACTTTCATTGTATTTTACATCCCCTGATAATTTGGGTGAAGGTGTTTCTGGGTATGACCTATTCTCTAGATCTATTGGAAAGAGAGATGGCTGTGTGCGTGCCTCTATAAGAGGGGTTGGAGGAGTCGTGAGGTATCGATTTTTAATAGGAATCTCTTGGGGATGGAGGTCTTGCTATTGATCAGGTAAATCCTTTGATATTGTGTACCTTTGATGTTACCCAAAATTTTTATTTTTCTGTCTAACTCCCTTTTCACTTATGAAAGAATTGGCGAGCATGAGGGGGGGGGGTTCATTATGAACATGATGAATCTCTGACAGAGGACGAAGGAGTCTCAACCCTTGAGGGAGAGACTGTAGGGCCTCTCCCTAAGTGGGCGAGAGTGGGGTTTCTTCCTAATGTTGTGTCCAAGGCAGTCAACCATTAGATAAAGTAGAGCCTAAAACTTATGAGACGACAATCGATGGAATCCCATATCCAAGGGGATTTACCATGATTCTCTCTATGTTACTCACCAGGCTGTACTATTCTTGTAATATATCTCCTCTTTCCACCTTTACATTTGTGTTTTTCCTCTTATAAGTCATGCATAGATAACCCTATGTTTTAAATGGTAGTTCAAATAGTATTTAGAGATTATATAGATGCGGTGATACTCGAGTATTTAAAAGTAGTGGTGGATGAGGCTATGCCTTAAAAGAAGGTAGTCAAAGAGTCTTTGGTGGATAATCCTACCATATAAGTTCCACTAAAGGTGGATGGGCTAAAGCCTTAATGAAGTAGATGAACATCATGCTAGAAACCAAGGTGATTGAGGAAGATTTGGTGACCACACATATCTTATAGGTTTGTCTAGTGGAAACTCCTAGAACTTAGGCATCAATGAAGGTGTTTGAGATCCTTCCATCGAAAGAAGAGGTCATGGAGGCTGTGATGGCTGATCCCACCTTGGAGGTTCTACAAGAGGTAGCTGAGACTCCCACTGTGGATGATGGGTCTTGAGAGGATTTATTTCCCATAGACTTAAGGCTTATACCGCCCGAGTACATGCATATGGATGACCTAACCATTCATGTGTTGGTTGTATTTTTTTTGTATGAGCCCATGCCACTAGAGGACTTCATGGATTCTGGATAATATGTCACCAAGAAGAATTGAGTCATCCAATGCAAGGTATATAGGATTTTATTGAATTTCATTACCTTCTCTCCACTAGTTGGCCTATCAAACTAGGTGGTATCTCTATACCATTGGTGAGTCATCTTGGGGACTAGTGGGGTGGACCCTTATAGCCTCCATGAACTAGATCAATAATTCCTTATTGAAGGGTCTCATACTGAGTGGTAGGAGTTTTATGTTTCCTAGCATATGAAGAAGGATGAGGTAACTCAGGCTCTCCAAGTGGCTTAAGAGAAGATCAATCGCTTAAAAGGGTTGTCATAGGAGCACATGACCATCAACACTACTCAAGTAGAGATCATCATTAAATAAAGGGCTAAGTTATAAGAGGATGATAACAATGTAGTAGAGGTGACACCTCTAGTGGATGAGTACCAAGCTAAGAGAGATCAGGTGCAATTCACGGGCAAATAGGTTCATCCTATCATGGAGGAATAGGTGGCCAATTTGGTGGAGTAGAAAAATACTCAGGAGGCTAATAAATAGAGGCTGGTTGAGCTTGAGTGCTCAATCTCTGTGGTCGATCCCTTGGGATATTTTACCTTATCCTATAATAAAGGAGAGGCTCCAACATGTGGGTAAGACTCCCAAATTTTGGATGCTTTATTTTAAATTCTTGTCTGTTTGAAGTTTATTTTTTCTCATATCAATCACATTGAAAAGACAACCAATAATGAATCCCTAATCCCATGTGATTCATGCTTGGCGTGGGTTACAAGGGACAAACAAAAGATTTCTCATTTATATGAGAGTACCAGACTAGGGTCAAGCACTTGGGGTATGAACTTGTATATCGACCACTATGAGTTTCTAGACCAAGAAAGTTCTTGATGGAATGTGAGACTCTATAATGAGTTTTATTTATTTCTTAACATGTGCTAGTGCACAAATGGGGTAATTCTAGGTGAATTGAACTATACCCAAACAAGGGGGTTATAAATATCTTGAACTGAGACACCCAATATTTTAAACACAAAGGGGATGGCGTAATTATGGAGGATAATTTATGACCATATTAAAAACATAGAATTCATTATTATTTTTTCATGGGTGGGGAAAAATAAATGAGGTTTGACCACTGAACATGTTCAAAAAATGGGACTTATATCAAAATGTCGTCAAGCCATTCAGGGTGTGTGCCCAGGATATTAGGCGAGTCATTGGGTCTAGGCACCATGCTGTTAGGGAGTACATTAAGATGATGGGGATGATAGGGATCTATGTCAATGTAGATGAAAAGTGTTGGGATGAAGTGATGGAATGTTTGAATTGTGTTCAACACTCTCAGAATTACACCACCATCACTTTGAGCACATTGGGTAGGCATATTAGTCCGAACAAAGGTCGGAATTTTTTTCCAAGAGGAGAATCATATAATATTCTAAGTGAAATTCGAGGGATAGGAATGATGTGATAGGTTATTAGAACCGAAGGGGAGAAAGTATTATCAGGCGAGGGCCTAAGATTCTTTATAGTTTTACTTCATGCAATGAGGACGATAGACATGTAGTTTATTATCATATGGTGATGATGATATACATAAAAATTCACATCATATGATGAAGATGATGTATCACATAGCTTAACATCATGTTATTGGGACATCAAGTTATACATTTTAACATCATGTTATTAGTATGTGTGAAGTGATGTGAATAAAACCTACTCATTCAAGGTGGGAGGGAGTGTAAAAAGGTAACACAATGGGGGTACTCCCTAGAGGGGATTTTGTGGCTAAGGGAGATTAATATTTGGATCTATAATTTTCCTAAACTAATGGTTTCAATGAGCATATCCAAATTTCTTTGAGGTCCATAGTGGGTCCCTGCTAGATTTGTACATCTTTTTTTATCCCATTATTTTTACCAAGTCATAGAAGCAACCTTATGGGTGGAGTCTAAATGTTGATCGGTTTTATAATATGGGGTTTTAACCTAATATACAATTGTGTCTCTTGTATTTAGTATTTTAATATCATAACATTTGGACCAAGAAGTTTCAAATAGTTTAGGGTCATAATACCCTGACCACGGGGTTAAAAAATGTTTAAGACACTTGGACCTAAGTGGAAATTTCCCAAAAAGGTTCTTATGATGTCAGAGGATTAGAAATCGATGGAAATGATGTTCCTAGGAGGCCCCACAAAAAGAAAAATAATCTGGGGTGATTTTCACACAGTTTAAGGTCACGATTCTTGGAAAAGCTCCATGAAAAGTTCTTATGATTCTAAAGGATTCAAAACTGAGGAAAATGGTGTGCTAAGGAGTCACTGCATCAAGAAAAATAATCTGGGGAAAATAACACATAGTTTAAATTCATTATTCTTGGACCACAAGGTTGTGAATCTCAATGAGATTTTTGTGGAATGGAATAAGGGTAACCCGATATGAATGGGGTACCTAGGATTACCTTACACACAGAACATCTCAAAGACTTATTGGACACAACTTAAGGCCATGATTCTTGGACCTAAGATCTTAGTTTACAGTAATATATTTATAAAACTCAGGTGAACATCCCTAAAGGACATGTGTAACATGAAATAATGATTAATTGATATGAATTTAGGGAAAAGGAGGATCAAGTCCACACAAAACATTTCCCATATAACTTTCACATAGTTTAAGTTCATGATGCTTGGATTAGGGATCCTAGTTTAACGTCTAAGAGTTTAGACAATGAGGGGAAAATAGTTTAAAGGTCATAATTATTAGACCATGGTGTAGTGAATCTCAAATGAGTGTGAATGGAATATAAGGAAGGTTTCCTAACATTAATCAAGGGCTAAGGATGACCAAAACCATGTGGAACATTCCCAAGATGACTTGTACACAATTTAAAGTAATGCTGATTGTACTTTCGATCCTAGTTTAAGGTCATATAGTTCAGACCAAAAGGTATTAATGAATATAATCATTTCTTGAGGTAAAACCCATTCACATATCTTAATAATGCATGAGAGATGATTGATGTGATAAATAAGAAGTGGTATAGAGTTCCCATTATTTTTAGGGGAGAACAAAACAAATGGAGAAAGTGACTGAAAAATTTCACAAGGGAGATCATGACTTTCAAGACATGGATAGTAAAAAGGGAATGAAAAAAATATGGGTAACAAATGTTTATCATGTTCAAAACAAAGGTTCCAAACCCACACTGATCAAGGATGGGGCTAAAAAATGAAAGATCAACCATTGACCGTGTTCAAAACACAAGAGATTCTATTTGTTATCGAAAATCCTTCAAGGTGTGAGACTAGTATAGTGGGTGAGGTATTGTGTCCGAGAACCATTACCTTTAAGGATCCCATTAAGAATATGAGGATAATTTTTATCCAAATAAAATAAATAAAAAATAATGGAATTGGACATGGGGAATGTCCCTGAGGGAATATTGAGTTCCCTAGGAGCTATTTTACCATGTTCTTAAATGTGCTAGATGAGAATGTATCTAGGTAAGAATAAATCCTTTACCAAAAGGGTGGAAACCCAAAATGAGTAAATGGAAGGGATGGGATCAGGATTAGAAATCCATGTGTCACTATGTATCCCATGATAATGGGAGTCAAACCAAATGTAGTTTTGGAATGTGGTGTGGTAGGATACTGACACTATAGGGGTGATGTTATCTCTGATGAGGATATCAAATCATCTCATATTATGTGGAACCCTAGTTTCATATAGGGTAAGGATACAATTTAATTTAATTTTTTGAGTATATATTTTTTATCTTATATCTATCATTTTAGGTATCCTGGTTTTATACATGGTAAGGTTTTTTTGGTTATCCCATACTTATTGTATAAGGAGTCCCAGTTTCATATGGGGCATGAATTTTTTGTTTGTCACATACTTATCAAATGACGCACCCTAATTTCATATGAGGTAATGTTTTTTTACACCATACTGAAGTGTTGACGGTTATCGCCTATCAAACATTCAAGGTTCTGATACTCTGCTAATCTATATAGCGGCACTTGGGTCGAATCCTTGGTGATGGTACTTTTTAATAGTTGGTTGTTTTCTCATTGTTTTACAAAAAATAAAAAAATAATAACTAATTAATGAACCATAACTTGAAATGGTTCCATTTTAATTGTGGTCAATTTCCTCACTATCGACTGTTCAAGGTTCCGGTGCTCTGCTAATGTATATAGTGCTACTCGGGTCGAATCCTCACCAATGGTACTTTTTAATAGTTTATTTTTTTTGTTTTTTTTCTTTTTAATGGGGGTTTTGGTTGCAAATATTAATTAAATAGATTAATGGATGATGTTTTATTTAAAAATTTTATAAATATTGGGGTGAGTTCATTATTTTGGATTTTAAACTTCTGATATCCTTGAGATTTTCTTTGTGTTGTATTAAATTAACACCCACTTCACAAGATTATTATGATCAGGATTCCTAAGCGTCGAGCCTTTATTTAAATCCTTAACTTAAATTAGGGTTCTAATATAAATTAGAACTTGTTTATGGTAATGTATTTATGGTTCCAATAATTCATGGAATCCAAATGTTAAACAAAACATGTCATTAATCCATGACATTTTAAGTTCAACATATACAATGTTAACCTAAAGAATACTCAATGAGAAAAAGCACTCAATCGCTTAATATCCCAAAATAAAGACTCAACCAAAATTATATTTACTCATCCATTTATATGGTTATTAATTTGGTTTAATATGTTTATGGTTATGAGTTAAAATAAAATGAAAAAAATGGAATAATAAAATAGTAGTGCGCAAAACACACACACGAACGACGAAGATAGATAAAAATAGACTTTCAATTGAAGGAGAAAGCAAAATAAGGGATTCATTTTCAACTTTATTTAAATAATTTTAAGAAAATTAATATTAAAAAATAGAGGGTGGATGATAATAAGAGATAATGAGAAATAAACATGCATTAAAACATAATTACAAACACAAACACATATAAGATTACAAATGAATAAAAATGAAAAAGTAAATCAAAATAAGCATGGAGGAATGGTATCTAAAGTATAAAATTGAGTATGATATATCCTACCAGTACCTTTTCATATAATTTTTTGTGCTAAACTATAATCATTTTCTCTAAAATTATAACCCTTACAGAGAGAGGAGGGGGAAGTATTTATAGCCCATGGTGGTAGACTGTTTACTTTCCAAATCGTCCCCTCCACTAGGATCTCCAATTTAATAATTCATATAGATAAATATAGAGAAATATTATTCTTAAAAGTTTTACATATTAATTTTGAGATTCTTCCCTCAAAATTTGGAGGACATTGGACTTAAATATCTAAATTTATGGCAGTTTGAATAAAAAAATTTAATCTATCCATTTATATCCAAACTTTTTAAATGCCAAAATTTGAACGTGTTTTTGAATAATAATATTCCATAAAATACAAATCATTTATTATAAAAATCCGGCCACATGTATCTTGGATTTCACACTAAAAAAATATCAGTTATAATTGATGTCTATATCAGGAGAAAAGGCAATAATTGTGTGCTGGTTTTAAATTCAAGATAGAAAGGTGGGATGGAATTAAAAGCATATGTCAGGACCCTTTTTGTTGAATTTGGGAATTAATTTTTTATCCATGATTCATTTGAGTAATCAAGAACATGTTCTATAGTTTCATCAAATTTGGTCTTTTGGATTGAGTCCCAAAATTCAATAATCATGGATGGTGTAGTTTCTTCATAGATTCTTTAGGCCTTCTTGTGTGAACCATATTACCCTTAAAATGAATGAATTGGCCCAAACTACAACCTAATGATTTGTAGTAAATTGAATAAGGAAACCTAAAAAGAGAATCATACAATTTGGATTAGTAGGGTGAGTGTTATAATTAAAATAGTAACCAACTCGATTAGATTAATTCAAATAATGTTTACAAATTATATTCAGTATTAAAAACATAGGTATTTTAAAAGAATTATGCACATTTAAATGAAAATTACTAAATATAGTAGACAAAAATTTATGAATAAATTCATAACATAATATAATTTTTGTATGAGGAATATTGATTTCATACATGTTAATGTTCTTTGGACATCCTATACTTATCATATGAGGAATATTGATTTTATATAGAGTAAGGTTTTTTGTTCATCCCATAATTGTCATAACAGGCATCCTGGTTTTATATCAGGTATGGTTTTTTGGTCATCCCATAATTTTCAAATAAGGAATCCCAGTTTTATATGGGGTAAGGTGCTTGGGTCATCCCATACTTGTCATATGAGGCATCCTAGTTTCATACTGGGTAAGGTTTTTTGGTCATCCCATACATATCATATGTGGCATCTTAATTTTATACGGCGTATGTCTATAGTTCAACATCTTGTGTTGAGGATATCAGACTTTTTGGTTTAAAGTCTTATAACTCAAACTATGGATTCTACTAGTTTAAAGTCATAAAACTAGGATTAGAGGTGTAGCTACTAGTTTAAGGACATATATTTTGGAACCAAGGGGAAAGAGTACCCTAAAGTGGCATGTGCAACATGAAATAGTGGTAACCCATCGTGAAAACAAGTCCAAAGATAGCATCTACCACATAAAACTTGAAAAACTGTACCCAAGTTGACATCATGATGATGGGGAAAGAAAGACCCTATAATGAGTTGACAAAGGGGGCTGGACCCAGGATATAAAATTTTGGCATAACTATATTTCTAATGGGAATGGGAATAAAGATGCATATAGATCTGTAATGAAACATGGTAGGAGAATAGTGCTAAAAGGGGGATTTCCTCTTGTGTTAGGATACTAGATCACTTCATATTATGATATGAGGCATCCTAAATTTATATGGTGTAAGGCTATAGTTTATCTTCTTATGTGAGGATAATGGAGTGACTTGTGAATTCAGTTTCTTGTTAACCCTTCATCTTATTGGGTTATAATGGAATCTCAGACCACTAACGGGTGATCAAATATTTATGGGGCCTATACTTGAATAGGATTCCCACAAGGGAATTTTGGGATGATAACACTATGGGTAATGGGTGGTTTTGAGGTGAATTTCTAGCTTTTATTGAAGAATGAATGTTTAGGAATCACTATGTATCCCATGGGGATAAAAATCAAGAAAAATATAGTTCTGGAAATCATTGGGGGAATTGGATCACTGAAACACCAGGGATGGAGTAAACCATGAAATCACGGGGCCAAGGAGGATGGATGAACATAGTTTGAGGTCATAATGCTCAGACTATGACACCTAGTTCAAGGTTATAGATCTTGGACATTGGGTAGGTACTTCAAGGATGTTCAGGTGATGTAAAAAAGTTAAAACCCAATGTGAAAGGAGAAAAGGAGGTTCTGGTCCATAGAAAGAAAACAAAAAACCAGTTTCACACAATTTAAGGTCATAAGGTTTGGACCATAGGAATTTGGAAAACAGTTTAAATTCAGGATTCTTGTACTAGGGTAATGTTTGATTTAAGGGAATTTTCATGGAATATAAGAGGTAAAACCTAACATGAAAATAGGGTGATGCAGGACCACGTATCACATAAATACCTTGAAACAAACTACACATAGTTTAAGGTCACAATTCTTGGACCATAATTGGGGGAAATGGACAAATTTTGGTAGATTTGTGGCTGGGCCTAGAGATAGGAGGGTTAGGTGTCACTATGTATCTAATGGAAATGAGAATCAAGCCATACATAGTTCATTGACATAGAACAATAGGAGACCGATGCTAGAGGGGAACTGTCCTCTCCAGTTAGGACACCAAGGAATCCCATGATTACCATGGGGAATCTAATGTTTATGATGAAGGGTAAGGGTACAATTTATCATTGTGTGCTATGGATGTTGGTTTTTTGGTCATCCCACAATTTTCATGTGAGGCATCCTGTGTTTATTACAAAAATGTAAGACCACAGTTTAACATCATACACTGAGGATGTTGGGATTTTCAGCTGTAATACATAAAACTCATACTATAGTTGTGGATAGTTTAAGGTCATGGATGTCATACCATAGGGGATGAAAATAGTTTAAGGTAATAATTCATGAACCATGACTCCAATTTTAAGGTTGTAGAGTTTTGAGTAATTGAAAATAATTTTAAGCTTATGATCCTTTGGAATAGAAATTTTTGGATAATGTAAGGTCCTTCTCTCTTGGGATCCAACTTTTGTGGATTTTTAGGGTATAAATCTCATTATAAGAGCCTGTACTATGTCACCAGAGGGGAAATAGATGAGGTGAAACTTCTTGTTGAATGCTCTCTCTATCCTATTCTGGTGCCTCTCCATGTTATACAAGTCCTAAATCTTGTTTTCCTCAATGGATTCCAACTTAGAGAGATGTAATTATGGTATTCTATTTGGAACTAGTTGATCATAAACAGCTATTCAAAGTGATAATAACTAAACCTTAATGGGAAAAACTACCTATGTTCCATACACCAAGGAGTATGGGGTTTCTTGGGTGAAATTTTGAGTTGTTTTCCAATATGCCCAGAGGGAATTAGGGATATTTTCTTGTCAAATATTTTTTATTCTACCCCACCATTCTCTAAAAGTTTCTATAGAGGGTAGGGTTAAATGCCTTAATATTCCCATTCTTTTGTGCATGATAGTGAGAAGTATGGTTAGACCAAATATTGTACTTAGCATGCAATTTTTTTAAATCTACATCCCCAAAGTTGGTGTCATTATCTATGAGAATAGCATGAGGTACTCCAAAACAATGGATGTGTGAGAGATCACAGACTATTTTTTGACTTTCCTTAGGGGAACCACTTCTTTTAATTTGGAAAAAAAGTTTGTTAGAGTCAAAATAAACCTTCACTTTCAAGTTGTCACTAGGAGGTATGGTCCCACAACGTCGACTCCCCATACTGAAAAGGTCTAGGAGTACTTGGTGGTGTGGAGAAGATCTGGTGATTAATGTACTAATTTTTCATGGATCTAACACACATGAAAACTTTTTGTGAACTTAATGTAGTCACGAACCATAATGGGCCTTAAATATCCCAATCTCTTAATTTTGTGAGAGAGTTTCAATCCTTCTTGGTGGAAATAACAGGATCCGATATGAATGTCCTACAAGACCTAAGGTATCTCATATCTTTGGATGTATCAGAGGGTAATTCCATTAAACCCACACTTGTAGAGGGTTTTTTCAAGGTCAGTATCATTATAGAGGGTAAAATTCACTACACACCGATAGATTTACTCATGATCATCTCAATCTAGTAAGATAATTACACACTATAGATACTTGAAAAAGAGATTTGTCCAATTGAGCATTTCCTCGCTTATAGGGGGAACTGAGGGTCCTAACATAGAAGGACTAGTAGCCAGTTTGTTTACCTATTGGTTTTCATCATTTGAGGGGGTAAGATCAATAACCCATTGACATGTCATAAGAATGACCAAGTCATCCTAGTCATGTTTTGATAGGGATGAAGCTAATTTTTTTAAATCATGGTCTTGACCATTCTATGACCAAGGAACATGAGTCACCTTTAGATGGGAAGGGATCTGGGCCATCAGTTGATGGGTGTTTCCAGTAGAGGCACAAGCTCTTGATTTCTGACAATGTAGTCACCCTCTAAATATTTTATGAAAAACTCAGAGTCTATCTTCTCATTTAAATGGGATACATCAATCTCAAGGGATATCTCATGACCAGTAATAAGGGTTTGGTACTCCTACTCATTTTCGGCATAGCATTATGACAACAAGAATGTGTATTCCAAGATGAACTATGTTAGAGTGATGAAGATTATCTCTAAGACTACCCTATTAATCTTGGGGTCGTTGAGCCTTTTACCAGTCAGGATATGGGAGGAACCATTAAAATTCATCTTCTAAAATGACACAAAATGATCTAATAAGAGAGTAGATTCCTCTCAAAAAATGACATCAATATGTAGTTCTTTGAGAGTTTGATGTGCAACCAAGAAGTCTACCAATTCCTAAAAATTGATGGCCTTATATGGGAAAAATGGATTTCAAACTACTATAGGAGTACCAACCAATAAACCAATCATCCTATCAGCATGGGGATATTGAGGATATACATTATTAGGTTTACTCGAGACATTATTTTTATCTCATGATGCTACAAATAATTCCACAACTTCTACATTGCAAAAACCAGCACAAGGAGACTCTTCTCGATGGGGGAGTATCTGATATCCGTGGTGAGGAGAAAGTATCTTAGATAGTATAGGATATATTCTATTATCTCATTGTTTTTTGGGATATAAGGGTGCCAAGGGACCATTCCAGAGTGGCCATGTAGAGGACCAAAGGTTTTCTTAATATGGGTGGCATCATAACCATAGGCTTCAATAAGTAATACTTTATATCCTCAAAGGCAGTCTGGTAGTCCTATTACCGCTGGTAAATAGTTCCTTTCTTCATGATCTCAGATAAGGGTTTACAATTACTGGATATATCTGAAATAAATCAAAATACATGGGCTAAGTGTCTTGGGGGCCCTGCAACACTCAAATATATCTTGGAAGTAGAATTTGAATGATAGCCTTGATTTTCTATAGGTTAATATTTATTCCTCTAAATCTTATGACAAAGCTAAGAAATTTTATTGAGGTGACATAGAATGCACACTTCAAGGGGTTAATATTCAAGTGTTGAGGGTGGAGGAAGCCTGACACTTTATCAAGATTCAATGAGATGGACCTGACGCTGGTGTGATTTTACCACCAAATCATCTAAGTAACATTCCACTAATAGACCAAGAATCATTTTGAAGATGTGGTGAATGGCCCCCTAGTATGTGGTTGCAACATTTTTCAAGTCAAAATGTATTAACTGAAAGAAGAAAGTCCCTTGGGGATATTTAAATGTGGTGGAATCCTCATCCTTAGTGTCCATCAAAATTGAATTATAACTTTAGTATCCTTCTATGGAGGAGAGGTCCTGGATCCCAATAGTAGTATCAATCAACGACAATGTCATTGGAAGGGGGAAAAAATCCTTTAGACAATAGAAGTTGAGATCCCATAAGTGGATAAAGACTCTGATATGTCCATTATTCTTCCAAATTAGAACAATGTTAGCTAGGAACCTAGGGTACTGGAATTCCCTTACTAAGTTGGATTTGATAAGCCTTTCAATCTTGGCCTTGACTATAACACTATGAGAGGGGTACATCTTTCTGGGAGGGTGTTTAAACTTGTGATGAATCACTGGGTGTCCAAGGTAATTAACAACAACATGTGGGTTGATTCATGGAATCTATTCATAACTATAGGTGAATACATTGCGATACTATTTTAGGAATTCAAAATACTGCTACTGTTTCTTTGAAGATATAGCTACGCTAATCAGAATTAGCCTCAGATCTTCCTCGATACCAAGGTTTATTTAAGTGAACTCATCAAAAGTGGTGGAGAAACCTTCTTCAAATGCTATAGGGGCATCTTCCAATAATATTATTCATTTGAGACTATCGTATCAGAGGGAGTAGGTGACTTTTTTTGGGTTAGCTGACCTAAGGGGAGTACTAGTGTCCGTTTTAGTGGACACAAAATCCACAATGAGGTGTTTCTATTCTACTGATATTATTGTGATAGAAGTTGTTGATCTAATTCCATCTAGTTTCTATCCACAAGGTCCACTCTTGATGTTAAATCAATGGTGATGAGTCAACCTTCATCGAGTATGTGAGTTCCCCTTTTTATTGGAGATGATGAAAAACCCCTTAGGTCTGGCATTGTGGGATCTAAGCGATGAATCTGGAAAACAAATCCGTCTTTCAAGTCTAGCGATGGATCAGTTGCCGTGGTCATTAGATCATTGGGGGGATACATGTTATCAACCCCATCTATTTGAACCTACTTCCACTCCCTTTTTTAGCACCCAACATCTAGATAACACGTCTCATAGAAGTCAAAGGGGGATGTATCTGCCTAGAGTAACCCTACTCGACCATCAAATGAATATTGGAGGCCCTAGTGATATGAAGAGGGTATTATTTCTTGAAAATTAATCTAGGGAATTCCTAGAAGCACATTACAGGTTGTATCGTATGAGACTACCATAAATTTGGTGCTTGTTATTAGATAACTGAACTGGCCCTTCAACTATATTTTTATAAGAGGCTTCTTCTCACTCTTATCATACTCTTGAATCATCATATTAGAGGGAGTCATATATTCATATGTAAGTCCTAGTTTATGAAGTGTTTAGATCAATATGAGGTTGATCTTGGAGCCAGTATCCACTAGGAAGTAGATTAATTCCATACAATTGAACTAAATTATGATATAGAGTGGGTGTATGTGCCCCTGAATGGTGATGACCTCATACTCTTTAGGAAATAAGATAACGACTTGCATTCCTCTTTCTCAACTTACTCTACATTATAGGACTTAGTGGAAGCTACCTTATTCATTAAATGAAGGGGGATTTTCAAGGATTTGGTATGGGCATCTTGAATTTCCTTTGATAAGAAGAGAGGCTCAAGGATCGAATGCCTTATGGGTATTCTGGATAGGTTCTTTAGAACATCATACTTCTGTGATAGAGGAATATTATTTCCTATAGATGGTTTTTAGTTGGAATAGGGAATAGAAAATTTACTTTACTAGACTTTTAGGGCCTATCTAGTACCAATTATATTATAATAATGATTATCTAGTTTTATCTGAACAACTTATGAATGAGTTTAAGTAAACTGAGGTCAGGCCCAAGATGGATGCAGCTAATCACGGTGTCATAAAAAATGAGAATCATGGTCAACTAATACAGTTAGATGTGGGGGAATATCAGAAAAATTAAACTGAGAAGACTATGCTTACTGAGATATATACAAATCTTACTTCCTGATCTCAGTAGCATTAACATCTTGATTTAAAGTGCTAGCTTGATCATTTTAATGAATCACATGTCCTCTACCTATCCTTCAATGATGATGGCCATAAGATCTTGAAGGGTTTTAATTTCTTTCATCACTATCAAAAGTTGTGAAGAAATACACCACATTGATGAAATTCACAAAGGTTTATTCCTACTCATCATATGTGGAATAGTCCTAGGCTGGGAGGACCCTGGGAACATATCCCAAATCAAGAGGCATGAAGTCACCAAGGGTGAAAGTAGGTTTTGACATTTGTAGAGGAATCTGATTTCACTTTTGTTGTTGAAACCTATTATTTCAAGACTTAAAAGACTATGACAGAGATGTGGAGGTAGCATTCAGAGGATTCATGGAAAACATGAGAGGTTATGGATTTCTCAAATAGGAATGAATCATACCATGATCCCAAGAAACTATCTTAAGTTCCAACCAATCATCTTAATTTTGTGTCCTAGGGTAGGGGAAAATTTACCAATCATTAGATTCTTCACTGTCACTATTGGGATCAATGGAGACATGTGTCACCTATGATGGAATGTCAAACAACAATACTAATCCATGATCTACTTGGTCATGGAGAAAACTTTAAATATAAATAATTATTTAATGTAATGTACAAGTATCATATGATATGGGTAGTGGTTAACCTGGCTAGTGAGTTAGACCTCCTAGGGTCTCTTGTATTCCAAAAACTTCAAGATTCCATTTTCCAAGGAGAAGATGAAATATCAAGGGACTTATGATACTATAGAGGAGTAATTCATGTTAATTTTTTTATTAAACGAATCCTGTGATCTTGAACTTTATGGGGGGGGGGGGGGGGTCAGAGCCACATTTTCTCATCAAAGAGATTTCTCTTGGTGAGGTTGTTCCTTAGCAATGCTATTCTAGGTGAAGCTATGCTTGGAAAGGCTCATCTAGAAAAGGGTCCAACAGGTGCATCAACATAGGAACCTCTACATGCATAGTGCAATATTTCTTTGCCTTTACAAGAATTTTCACATGAGCTATAAGGGTAAATGGGCACGACTATTCTCTAGTCCACTATAAGGATTCTTCCATACACTGGGCCTTTTCCTAAAACTTTTGAAATATGCTCAGGTAGTTCAGGGAGATGAGGTTAGGGACTAGATCATTCATGAACTTCTCTACACACATCATGAGAAGCTATTATAGGGAAATGAAATTTTGATCAATTATGTGAGTCCCTTTTATTGGGAGATAAAGTCCGGGACTTTCTCATCAGTCATCTACTTTCATTCAAAGAGTTAATGATGATGTTCTTACATGAGGTGGAGTTGAATTGATAAAGGAACAGTCTATGGAGAACCTCCCACTCTATGACATACCCTGTGGTAAGATTACTATACTAGACAAATGCTGTTCCTTCCAAAGTCTGGATGAAGCATTTGATCCTAGAGGCCACCTACTTTTTTGGAGTCCCCAACATTGGACCGCACCTTGAGGCAAAGTGAGATAGGTGTTATAGTGAATATCCCATCCCACTAAATTTGCTGAATCTAAGATTACCAAACTCTAGGGGCCCTCAAACATGGTCCACCCATCTTAGGTACAACTTTACTTCTCGTGGTACTACCACTTTTTGTGTTTATAAATCCACAATTCAGGAAATAAGAGAAGATATCATGTTATCTTAGTGAGGGTTTGAAACCACCAAAGCATTGATAGGATCATCAAATCAAGGAGAATAATGACATTGATCCTTATGTGGATAATCATACTGCTCATGTGGGATGGGAGACTCATATCTTGGTCATTTTTTCATATCCCCTAGCTTCAGCCCTAACTGGGTGAACATGGATACCAAGTTCAAATTAGGGAATCTGACCAAGGAAGATTAGGTTCCCCAATGGAAGAGAGAAAAGGCCCCTTATGGAATAGTTAGGGTCTAGGTGCTACTTAGTAATGAGATCTGTGGTGAGTCTTTTATACTCCTCAATACCCTAAATAATGGTAGATATCTGAGGGTTTGACTCCACTTTTGAAATAAACCTATATGGGTAAGAGGGTTCAAAATGTCCCATGGTTTTTTCAATGCATTGATAGGAAATAAGTAACATCTCATTAAGGGTACTTTATAGGCCCCATTACTGTCTCTATTAACAAGTACAGACTCTGTCGATGGGTCTACCTGGTGATATGTGACCCCTTGATGCGGGTTTTCCCTATCATGACCTACGCCAACAAACATGTTCTTTTGATCATCTGGTGGGTCGTTGGTGACCACATTTACAATGGAGGTAGTCAGAGGGGAACCTTCATCATCAAAATATGATCCAGATTGTTGGTTCTATCTCTATCATAGGATAGGGATGAAATGGAGGCTAGCATACTACCCCTAACCTCTTAACTTTACATATAATGATGCCAATTTCATGATCTGGAGGAGTACAATGAGGATCTTAACACATGATTTATAAAGAGTCTAATGGTAGACACATGACTTAGGATGCTAAACTACTAGGAGTGCTATGATCTAAACCTTCCTACATTTCTAGTTTATAGCATAAAGGTGATAGGGGTTCCTTGGGTAGGTCAGTTACTGATCCCATAAGTGGTGGAATGTCTCCAAGATAATAAAAAAACTGCTCGGTCCTTAGTAAGGGACTATAGAATGAAAATGTCTGAAGTTGTTGGCGGAAAAAACACAACTGATATTTAGTTGGTAGCCAAGAGCCCCCATAGGCCCTCTTAATCAAGTAAAGGGTCATGATCTTGGTTAGCTTAATCCCAGATTGGAATAAGCCTAGTTAATGGTGGCGACACTAACATGAGCCTTCTTTTATGATGATCTACTAGAAGAGGGGGCTTTGTAAATGTTAAATATCCTCTACATGATTGGATGTGTCTTAAAGGAGGACCAACTTTAAGATCATATCCATATAGGATGGGTTGTTTACCGCGACCTCATGTGAGAGGGAAGAAGTGTACATGTGAGGTTCAGTGGATTGTTCAACATCATCTGTGAGAATCAACCCATACCATGACATCTTTCCAACTTCTCGCGTGGAGATATAGATGACGGAAATTGATAGTGATGGAGACATTTTCACTGTGAGTCCTTGGAAGGAGGGTATAATGTTCTCTACCTATAGGTTTTTTTAGAGGGATCTTGGGAACTTGTGGACCAAAGCTTCTGAGATCATAAGACTTAATTTCTTGGCTTCTTCCACAGACTCTGATTGTGGGAGAGAAGGTTCCCTCATTGAGTCATCTATTGCCTTGGATTCTGAGAGGTCGATTAATACATAAAATTTCCTAGGGTACTTCATCTAATGGTATGAGACTTATCAAATAGATGACTTCTAAGAGCCTCTTGGGTTTCCCCCATGCATGTTACAGCCCGTAGCATGGGAGCGATCCCACAATGGGTGTTTTACCTCCTTCCTAGGGATGGTTCTTCAAAAAAGGGAATACCTTTGGCATTGGGAGGACCTTTATTATAGTTTTTGGGAGTGCAAGGAGGACCTTGACATTGATTGGTGGTAGCATGGGGAAAACGTCAATGTTGGTTGGTGATAGTGTGGGGAGGATCTCTTTAGTAATTTTTCTCAAAACAGGTTGAACTGTACAAACTGTTGATTGCTCTGGTGACCGAAAGAATCAACCTAGACATCCTTTTAGGTGGATATTGTCTTGATCATAAGAAGGAAAAGATTATTCCCCATTCACTTATTATGGGTATGTGATGGATTATGCCAATGGGGATAGAGTCCACTGTAGTTAAAGAATATTCCTTTTATTGGTAAATGTTGTGGGTCTTCCCCCGATGTTGATGTTAGGTGTTTTTGACTGGGGCCACTAGAGTGGGGAAGGAGTCAACCCACTCATCAACCTATGGAACCAGTTGGTGATGAAACTGGTGAGGCTTGGTGAGAGACCTCCTAGGAAGCTACTGAGTAGTGGTTGTTTCATGTACAGTTTGAACATCCTCTACCTCCATAGTGTATGGGATTGAGTTCCCAGAGGGCACCAAGGAGAGTCTCAAAAAGTAGTTTTCCATTGGAACCGGGGTGGTTTCCCCTTGTGAAGCTCTTGAGGGTGGCAGTATTGGTGAGGAATCAATGACTTGAGATCTTGTAGGGCTATATCCCTTGTGGGAATGAACCCTTCTCCTCATACTAGAGAACAAGGGCATCGATCACCCTCCTTGAAATGATAACATAGAGTAATGTAGAGCATGGGTTCCCAGAAGATAAAGTCATGGTGGCTCTCTTGGTGGGAATATATTCATTCGATATTTCCACACTGGAGTCTCCCCTTCCCATGTGCCTATTGGCACTAGGTTGATGATTTCTTGTAGCTTAATTCCGGTAAGGGATTTGGATTCAGTCATTAGTACTGATGTTTTGAAAGTAATTACCAATGCCCAAACATCATCCATTATTCATGATACAATGGATGGATCCGTGATAACGATGTCATAGACCAAGGATTCACAATGTTATCTACCCCAAGTCTTAGGTGAGTGTCCTGTTCAGCTCTCCGTATGCTTGGTGGGACCTAACACTGAGTATTTAGATCAACTGACATGAAAATACAATGGTTCCCCAAATAATAATAGTCCCCATAGTTGATGAAGAAAAGTTTCACATTGGGTTAACCAATTTTGATTATGATACTTTTTTTGGGCCAGTGCTTCATGCACACTACTCTATTTCGCTTTATTTCCACTTTCCAAAGCTGGACACCTACCATCACTTTAATTGATGATGTCTTCTCTTTGATCAAAATGGAATGATGATATGTCAGTTCCTACTTCCATGGATTCCTCCATGAATCTTGTTGCCTATTATTGGTCTCCCAAATATATTTAAGTCATGTTTATGAAACTTGTTCCCAGTTCCATCTCAAGGTGGACACATGTTAGTTATGTTGCTTCTATCTTGATAGGGAAGAAGCCTTCAACCAAGGGAGGTAGTAACATTAGGCACATTGGGCATGTTTGGATACTGGGTAGGTTGGGAACTTGAAAAGTATTTCTATTTTGGAATGTAAGAATACAATATTTTTTTGGTATTTATCTTTTAAATTTAACATCTTTTATAGCTTATGTTTCATACAACACCATGTTTAAAATCATGATAGACTATTAAATATTAACATGACTGTTTGAATAGTAATGAAACTATTAGGAATAGTAATCCGACCATTAGAATAATAACCTCACATATGAATGTAAAAAATAAAATTATGTCCCTCATAAATGAAAATATTATATATTTATATCATGGAATAAGTAAATAAATGTTTTAAAAATGATGAATTAAGTGTTGTTATTTTTGTGAACCGTAAATTGTTATTTATAATTTTATAACTAATATAATAATTTTAATGAAAATTTATTTTCATAAAATAGATTCATAATTTAATATTTTGTTTCATTATAATTATAATATAATTTTGTGATACCAGAATAATTTTTTCAAAGTGTCGTAAAATTGGTTATAATATTAAAATCAATATTTTTTTGAATAAATGATTATTTTAATTAGAAATTAAATTTACAATATTTAAAAAATTATATCCATAAAATGGATTCCATTTTTTAAATACACACATCAAAAAATGGTTAGGGATATTTTTTTGGATTTTTCTGAAATAATTGATTTTTTGGTGAATAATGAGATACTGTATTTAGCATTATAAGAAAATAAATGAATTATTGAGTTATGTATGATGTATGTATGAGGTAACCACAAATTATTTAGAATTAAAATAGTCTAGTTACTGTATTTAGTCATTAGAATCAACACTTTTCATATTCTTGATCCAAAATAATAAAAAAATGAAAATAACAATAAAAAAACACCCCTCTCCTCCACTATAAATACCACCATCACCACCCTTTTTTATAAACCCTTATATGTCTTTAATATTGTCTAAATTATTTTAAATTACCTTTATAAGATTCTTACCCACATCCAAGACCTTATTGTCTTACAAAAAGGCCAAACCTAAGTGTCTTAAGAAGGTTACAAAAGGGACGATATTCAAGAGGCAAAATCCTCCTTTTTTCACTTTTTATTTTATTTTATTTTATTTTATTTTATTACCCTCTTATCAATTAACCTATACAAAGTTTATTGGTAATTATAGTATCAAATATATACTATAATTTTTCTGTGATAATTTAATAGTCATAATCGAATATTGTCTTTTCACTTTTTATTTTAAAAATGAAAACATAATCCATGACGTGTCGATTCACCGCCTTTGTGGATGATAGGTTTTCATTTTTCATTAACGCCTTAAAGGATGATCATAAAAACCTTATTATGGTTACACTATATTTTAATATACATATTATAATTTATAAAATATTCTATAACCAATATTTAAACATAATATTAAATAAAATTATAAAGTTTGTGATGGTCGTAAAAATTTCCAAAATAAATTTAGACATTTTCAGCAACATTTTATCTAATGAATTATCATAATACCATATAACCAAATGATATATGAGACCATTTAAAATTAATTAATTTCATTAATAGTAAATAATTTCACTTCTAGATAATTTTTTCCCATTTTAAAATAACTCCCATATTTATACTCAAGGGACCTGACCATAAAACTATGAAACGAATGCTCCCAGAATAATGATATTAAAAATTTAAACTCATATAAATATAAATAAATGAATTTAATAAAATTATAATAAATAAAATATATGTTGAAAAGGTTTTTAATTAATCTAATTTTATTGTCCTTGTCTTTATGTACAAGTGAAGAATGCTTTCAAACATAAGGTGAGGGTTTTCTCATCTCACTTTCAATTTTGTGAGATATATTCTTTATTCAACCCTTATTTATTATCTGTGGTGTACATACTACCCTTTAATATATGATATCATTAATATCTTTATCTTCATGTTATTTTATGTTTCATTTTATGATCATTAATTTTATAGGGCATACAGTTCAACTATTTACAAAGTGGTAAGGGGATTCTTATCCCAATTTCTATTCTTTGGGTTAAATTTCTACTCTATTGATTATGTCATGCTATGATTATGTGTGAAATGAATTTTTATTATCTTATTTTGTATTTAAACTTTTTTATATTGATTTAAATCCGATACACACAATTTATTCATTTCGTTAATGCTTACACTTTCTTTTAAAAATGCTATTTTAAACGTTTTTTTAAAAAATTTAAAAGGTTTTTTTAAAAAGTATTCAAAATGAGTGTATTTTCATGATTTCATGACACATTAATATATTGTGGAATCCCTTTCAAGTTTAAAAGGTTATTTTCATATAATTTATTTTATTTTTACAATGTTTGAAATAAATAATTTGAAAATAAAATGCTATTTCTCTTAAGAATTTATCAATGATTTTATTAGTGTATTTTCATCTATATCAACACAATTTATTTAATATTATTATTAATTGATTTTGATAATTTATTATACCATATAATATAATTTCTTTAATTATTTATGATCATTTTTACTGTTGATGTTCTATTTTGATAGCATTCATAATATTACACTGGATGGTTTATTATTATGTTTATTGTTTGGGGAAAGTTATTAACACTTTATAGGCTTGTATCAATATGAATATATATATTGATTATGTTTCACCCCCATAATATGAGGAATGAATTTGACATATTAAGTGACATATGGGGCCCACTATATCCTCTATATGCATCTATAGGTCTCACGTGACAAACTAGTTTGGGTATTGGCTGATGTCTTACCCGATTATATATGGTCTCTTGGCCGAATCCTTGACTACATGATTATGATGTTCTGCATTATTAATTACCTAATTATTAGATATTTTATTGATAATCAATGTTATTATCCTAATAGTAGAATATAAATTCTTAAGTTCCATTCTTATGTGATTATTTATATGGCATTATTTGATTAACTTTTATTCCTTCCATATTATGCTCAATATTATGTTTTATTGGAATGTGTTTTTAATAATTAACCTTTCCTTATTGTTTATCTTTATTTATGATAGATTCAATTGTATGATTACCCTTACTGAGCATTTGAGGTTACCCCTTTATTATGTTTTATTTTCCCCCATGATTCCAAGATGTATGTCATGATTGACAGGCACAGTAAATTTAGGAGAATAGGGGTGTTTCCACTAGAGTTACTATTTTTTATTTTATTTCATGTTTTAATGTAATATTTTTTTTGTATCTAGTTATAAAAATATATTAAAAATATTTGGTCCTTTTGGATGTGATCACTTGTACTTAGTAGCAATGTATTAAACTAAGTCGTTAAATCCAGACCACTAGGGTTAGGGTCTTTATATTTGGTATCATATAAATTTTAGTATAAACATTAGAAACTAGATTTAAGAAAACATAGATTAGGGAAATATAACCCTATAATATAATTTGATAATATTTCCAAAGTAACGAAGCTTATTATTTAGTTATAACTAAAATTTCAATTTATGTTAAGTTTTTCACTAGTTTTAGATTATAAATTATGTTTCATAATGTCATGATCTAATATAGTGTATCACATTGTTTAGAAATGGTTTCTTGTGGCAGGAATTGAAATATTATCAATGTACGTAATCCATGTAGTGATTTCCCTCCTACGAAAGATAATGATGTTGGAGAAAGAACTATAGCTATAGTTTAAAAGCTAATAACTATACCGGGATAACTGACTCAGGTTATGAGAAATAACCTTACTCACATGGATCAACCAGATCCACAATATGGTGTAATAATGTTAGACTGCTTCATGTGACAAAAACCTCCATTATTCAATGGGACTACAAATACATTTGTATATGAGAAATGGATAAATTTCATAGAGAATATATTTATCACAGTAGAAAGTAATGAAATAGATAAGGTTATCATGGAAGTTTATCATTTATTTGGTGATTTAGATTAATGGTTGTCATTGATTTAAAACACTAAAGAGAAAGACAAAATTAAAAACATAGAATAAAAGGATTTCAAAGAAACATTCTTAGAAAAATATCTTAAAATAGAACAATAAGAATATATGAATAAAAAATTATTGAGTCTGAGATAAAATTAAAAATAAAATGTTTCTATGTACGAATCTAACTTTACAAGGTTATAAAATGGAATAAGTTAAAATTTGGATAATTTATTTTGAATGAGTTTTATGGTAACTAATTATATAATGGAATAAGTTAAACTTTGTATAATGTATGATTTATCATATTGGATAACATGTTCTAACGATTTTTATTCTTGTAAATATTTAAATTACAAAGAAATTACTTATGAATATTTTGATAAAAGATCTTTAGGAATAATAATTCATATTGAATATCCATCATTTGGTTTGACAAATTAAGTGGAGATAGATATAAGGACAACCAAATAATGAGATTATACTTATGATAGGGAAATAAATCAAGTAAGTTTATTTTCTCAAGTGACTTTCTATATAATAAAAGAATCCCTCAACTCTAGGAAAAGGATTTTAGAATAAAAGAATTATCTGTTTACTTTTCTTAGTAATAAATCAATAGTCTTTTAAATGATCACAAATTTATATTTTTTTTGTGGTAGACTTTCTAATTATAATGTTCTCTATCACTCTACATAAGAACATGATAGTTAAATTTCTTTTCATGACCATGTTTTCACTTCCCACTAATGTTATCCTATAGGGAAACTGAGTTTTGTGGCAACCATCACATTTTCCTTTCCCTACATTGAAGAGGAAGTTTTACAATGTGGGATTTATAAATGGGTATTTTAAAATGACAACCCCATAATTAAAAATCACAAGTTTAAATTTTAAGGATGAAATTTATTGAAGTATGGGAGAATGTAACATCCCAAGATTTTATGGTATATCTCTTTTAAATTTAACATATTTTATAGCTTACATTGCACACAACACTGAGTTTAAAATGATGATATACTATTAAATATTAACATGACCGTTGGAATAATAATATAGAAATTAGAATAATAACCTCACCTATAAAATTATAATGAAAATTTATTTATCTCATAAATAAAAATATGACATATTTATGTCATTGAATAAGTAAATAAATGTTTTGAAAATGATAAATTAAGTTTTGGTATTTTTGTGAAATATAAATGTTTATTTATAGTTTTATAATTAATATAATGATTTAATGGAAAATTAATTTTCAAAATATAAATTCATAAATTAATATTTTTCACATTATAATTATAAGATAAATTAATGAGACCATAATTAATTATTCATAGTGTCGTAAAATAGATTATAATATTAAAATTGGTGTTTTTAGAATAAATAATGTTTTAAATTAGAAATTAAATTTCTAATATTTAAAAAATTATTTTCATAAAATTTATCCCATTTTTTAAATCTAAACATAAAAAATATTTAGAGTCTATTTTTTGGGGTTTTTCTAAAATATTTGAATTTTTAGTAAATAGTAAAATACAATAATTTACTATATTTAACATTATAAGTAAATAATTAATTTATCAAGTCATGAATGATGTATGGATGACGTAATAACACATTAGTTTTAACTCACATGAACTATTTACTATATTTAGTAATGGGAATCAACACTATTGATTGTCTTGAGCCAAAATAATAAACAAATGAATAAAATAATCAAAAAACACCCCTCTCCTCCACTATAAATACCACCCCTTATCCTCACACATTATAAGAATTTAATGGTGTCTAAATTGTTTCCAATTACCTTACCATTATTCTTCCTCATGTCCAATACCTATTGGTATTACTAAAAGATAAAATCCAATTTTCTTAAGGAGGATCTCAACGAGTCGATATTGAAGAGGTAAAATCCTATTTCTTTCACTTTTCTTTTCTTTTCTTTTCTTATTCTATAATAAAATATCATATCCAAAGTGGAATGGTAATTAAATTATCATATATATATATTGTAATTTTATTGTGCTAATATAATATCCATCATCAAATCTTTTCTCCTCTCCTTTTATTTTAAAAACGAAGATATCGTCCATGATGTGTCGATTCACCACCTTCATGGATGATGAGTTTCATTTTACATTACAACCTTTAATTATGGTCATAAAACCATTATTATGGTTTAATAATATTTTAATATACATATTATAAGTTATATCATTCTATGGAACCAACATATAAACATAATAATAATTAAAATGACACTAAGTTCATGATGGTTGTAAAACCCACCAAAATAAATTAAGACATTTTCACCAATGTTTTATCTAATGAATCATAATCATTAAATATGAATAAATGATATATTAGACCATTTAAACTTATTTATGTTCAATAATACTAAATAAATTCATTTCTGGAGAAGTTATTCCCATTTGACAAGAAGTCCCATATTTATACTCATGGGAACCGATTATAAAACTATGAAACGAATGCTCCCTGAACAATGAAATTAAACATTATAACTCATATAAATGTCTTTAAATGAAATTAATAAAATATATTTTTATTTTTTTAATAAATTAATTAATAAATCAAATTTGATTATCTAGGACATTAAATACAAGTGAAAAATACTTCCCGACAGATGGTAAGGGTTTTCTTGTCTCACTTTCACTTCTGTGAGATATATTCAATACTGAAACCTCATTTCTTGTGTGTGGTGTACATAATAATATTTAATTTATAATATCACTAATATATTTATCTTTATGTCATCCAATGTTTTATTTTATGATAATTAAATTTATGGGACGTATGGTTTAACAGTTTACAACATGGTAAGGGAATTCTTAACCCTATTTCCATTCTTTGGGTTAAAATTATACTCCATTGATTATGTCATGATATTATTATGTGTGATTTTTTTGATTATATTATGTTGTATTTACACTTATATTATGTGGATTTATATCTGATACATATAATCAATTCATTTTTTTAATGCTCACACTTTCTTTTTAAATTACCCTTTTAAATGTTTCTTTTTAAAAATTTAAAAGGAATATTTTTTAAACATATATGTAATTATTGTATTTTCCCACTTTCATGATGCCTTAATGCCTTGAGGAATCCATTACAAGTTTATAAGGTGATTTTCAAATAATTTTTTTCTTTGCACAACTTTTAAAATAAATTATTTCAATGTAAAGTGGTATTTCTATCAAGAATTTATTAATGATTTTATTAGAATATTTTAATCTATGTCACCACCCTTTGTTAAATATTATTGTTAATTGCGGTTTATATCTTATGCTACCATCTACTATATTTTATAGAATTTTATAAGATCAGTTTGACTGTGGATGTGAAATTTTGATACCATTCATCATATTAAACTAGGTGTTTTATGAATATATTTATTATTTTGGGAAAGTTATTAATATTTCAGATTCTAGTTTCAATATGAATGTATATGTTTATAATTTTTCAACCCTTTTATATGAGGAATGAATTGGAATTAGTAATTTAAGGTAAGACCTCGTTATATCCCATCGATGCATCAATTGCTCTCATGAGACAAAAATAGTTTGGGTATTGGCTGATGTCTTACCGGATTATATATGCTGTCTTGGTCAAATCCTTGACAATATATTTATGATGTACTGCATTATATATTCCATCATTATGAGATTAGTCATTGATAATCTATGTGATTATTCTACTATTATAATATCCATGGTTTTGTTTCATTATCATATTATTATATATATGGAATTATTTTATCAGCTTTTATTCCTTCCATATTATTTACAAGATTATGTTTTAATAGAATACATTTTTTTCATTCACCTTTCCTTATTTTTTATATTATTTATGATAGCTTCCACTATATGGTCACCCATACTAAGCATCATATCTCACCTCTATCTTAAGCTTTATTCTTCCCTAGGATTCTAATATGTATATTATGATTGACATGCATAGATAATATAGAAGAATAAGGGTGTTTCTAATAGAGTTACTATGTTGTATTTTATTTCATGTTGTAATGTAATATTTATTTTTTCATCTAGTTTTCCAAAGCTATGAAACTATTCGATCCATTAGGATGTGATCACTTGTTCTTAGTACTAATATAATAAAGTAAGGTAATGACTCAGGGGTACTGAGTTTAGGGTCTTTACATGGAAGGAATCTCATGTTTGAGACATCTTAGGTGTGGAACATTAGGCATCCTATGTTGTCCATAGGGTAGTTGACTCCAAGGGAATATTTCTTTTGAGTATTTTTTACATTAGGCATCCCACATTTATTGTATGTGGTAGAGATTTTGGATCAAGTCACAATTTTAACATCTTGTGGAGATGGGTTAGGTTTAATGTCTTGTGGGGATAAATGGTGGTAGAGTGTTTCCAGAGGGGGAATATTTTACACTTAGATTTGGTGGAGTGTGTCCCCCCAAGTTGGAAGATTTCACACCTGGATTTGGTGGAGTCTGTCCTCCAAGGGTGAAGATTTCACACATTTATAGTGGATTGTTTCCCCTAGTGGGAATATTTCACACTTGTATGAGAGAGTGAGTCCCCCAAGGGGGAATATTTCACACTTGAATGGTGGAGTATGCCCCCCCAAGGGGGAATATTTCATACTTGAATGATGGATTGTGTCCCTTAAGGGGGTATATTTCAAACTTGGATGTTGGAGTCTGTCCCCCAAGGGGGAATATCTCATAGTAGTATGATGGAGTGTGTCCCCACAAGGGTGAATTTTCACACTTTTTTGGTGGAGTGTTTCCCTATAAGGGGTGATATTTCACACTAGGATGATGGTGTGTGTCACACTTGGATGATAGAGTGTGTCCACCAAGGGTGAATATTTAACACTCAAATGGTAAACTATGTCCCCCCAAGGTAGAATATTTCACAATTGGTTGATGGTTTTCTATATTGAACCATATGGTGGCATCTAATGTACCCTGTTTAAGTGACAAGGATCAAAATCCATATAGTTCGATGATATAGTTTAAGGTTGTGTGACAGGACTGGTCCATGTAGTTTAATATCATGAAGTAAGGAATATTGTATTATGAAAGGAGTATCAATGAGGGATGGAATGAAGCTTATGAATATAAGCATCTTGTGTGCTGCTAGGAGTAGTGATAATGTGAATGGGGCTTACATGTAGAAGCTTCCTAAGTTTTAGTGTTTTGGTCCCATGTATGGAGTTTCATCCCAAGTGGAGGGAGGATAGTGTGGGGATTACCTAAGTTTTCTTTTTTTTTTTGGGTGTTTCATCCCATGGTGGATAAAGGAGTGGAATCCCATAATGATCATGTGTGGGGAATCATATGTAAATCATACTAGTTAAGGTTAATATTTAACAAAATGTGTTAAGGACACTATCATGAAATTTAACTTTATACAACTTGGATGTGAAACTAGGCAGTTTCCCATCATGCAACTTGGAAATGGAATGGGATTACACCCTGAGGGGGATCATATTAAGGTGAATCAAGATATTTCATAAATACACTATACCAATATAGGTAATCTGTTTCCCTTGGTGACAACACATTTAGGACTTACATATCGACTAGTCATGCGACTCTAGGTGAGGCATGGCATAAACACTACAATGGAACTGTGGGAATCAAGATAACCTAGGTTAGGGTACCTATTCCAAGCAAAAAAAGAATTAGGGTACCTATTTTTATGGGAAAATGGTATGATGAATGTCTAAGACGCACTTGAAGCAAAGTGGGAAGACACAAGGGTTGCTAGCACTAGATACATGGGAATTTGAGGTATAATTGATCTGGTCTTGGATTGGTATGGGAGCCCCAAGCTCTCAATTTTAATGAAAGGTTGTTGGCTGAAAGGAGGAACCATAAGGAGGCTTAAAGGATAGGTTTTTTAAAGGTTATGGATTCATGAAATATTAGGGATTCTCAAAGGATAGGGGTCTCACTGATGTCAAGGGTCACATGGAAGAGTTTTTTTTTGTGAAACATGTATACCCTACATTGAATTAATCTTGGTTCCCATGTGGTTGGTTTTGTGAAGGATATTTATCTCATAAAGACAAAGAGACACAATTGGATTTGCTTTTACGTGAAGGCCATGCACCTTCATGAAATGAATCTCCACCATGGGTTGAGGTTTTGAAAAACCCATGGGAGGTTGTTTCACAAAAGATAGCTAACTTTAGAGGCCCATCACTTCTTTTACTTGTAAAGTTTATGATTATTTCAAATTAAAATATTTTCTTAGAAGATAAAAGGTCATTTTCTATAGAAATTTAGACATGGGGGGGGGGTATTTATTGGCTCAGAGGAAGAAATAGAATTGGTATCATGAAAAATGAAGGATTTTGTGAAACTTTATGAGGTTCGTAAATAGATGGGGTTTTGTGAACTAGAGTTACACTACATGAAGAATAAATTAAATCTCCACACTTATAAGGAAATCCTCAAAATAGAGCTCGAAAACAAGACTTATACTATATAGAGGTTATTTTCAAAACTCCATGTGGTCGAGGATATTATTGAGCTACAACAGTTCACAAAGGTCTAAACCTTCCCGAATCCAGTCCCATAAGTGTATTTTTTGGACGTTTTGGCCCAAATTTGATTTTAACTAGCCATAAATTCATCAAACTCTACCTTGAGATACATATTTTTGTGTCAAAAAGTATTTGTACTCACATAGTTATCCAATATAGAGTTTTATAGTTTTTTTCTTATAATTTGTTAGACCAACCTAGAAAAGTATTCGTTGTAACTCGGTGGGTGGTTATTGTTAATAAAGTGTATAATATCATTATAAAAAAATAATAATGATATTATTTACATGATTTTAATTTTTTTGGATCATATTTTAAGTGGTTTAGATAAAGATTAAAAATTAATATGAAGAATGAAAAATATTACTTCATGGAGGTGGTAGTTCACAACATGTAGAGTTAACATTATCTTGATTTTCTATGTGGATAGATAGAAATACATAAAGGATGTTACATTAATATAATAATATTTTAGTATTAAAATTATACTATGGTAATTTTATTACTATGGATAGGTTAGTTTTAGATTATATTTTTTAAGAAAAATAAGACAAGGATTTTGTAATACTCACTATGGTATATTGAAATTTCTCTTGAAATAATCCTTGTAAATGAATAGATTATGCTAACTAATTGAAAAAAGGATTATTCACATGAGAGAGGATTTCCAAAAGAGGTTATTTTTAGTGTTTAAGGAATAAATTTAAATGAATTTTTGTGGATTGTAGGGGTGGAAGTGTCCCATATTATAAGAGATGAAAGGATAACTTTTGTAAACACCAATTATTTTTAAATAACTGAATGATGAAATTAAGGTTTAAAATGTTTTAAAAGTGGGAAATAATGGTCAAGAAATACTCTACATCTCATTTTATTTAATGTTTTAACCATTATTAAAGTCATTTACCATTAGGTTTTTACATTTTAAGATTTTTGTTTTTACCCGGGTAAATAGTTTTCGACTAAGTAATATATATTTTTCTAAAATTATAAAATATCCCCTCACCTAAGAACATATCACCCTTATTCCATGGATAGACATGCCAAAAGGAAATTTGTTCAATGGGATATGGTCCCACAATGAATAAGGTAGTTTAAAATTCTTACTTTGCTGAACAAGACAATGAATAAAGTCTAAGTATTTGGTTCTGATGTTCATGAGGTTAGGTGTAATCCCATAATGGTAGACCACATTGTGGGTGTCTTAGATAACCCAATAGGAAGCATCAGTGGAAATTTACCAACCCCTATCCTATGAATGAGAACCCACCAAATATTCCCATCTCATATGAAGAAATCCATCCACTGAATTTACACTGTGAATGGATATGTGATGGCCCCCAACATTATACCATAGGAGAAAAACCCATTATCTTTTGAATAACAAGTGATACATTGATTCAAACAGAACATTAATATAGAATTTACACTTTGAGACTATTTTCATCCTAATTCATTAGATATTTTCATTAGTGGGAATAAATTTCTTCTAGATCCTCCAACTGAGAACGTTGCATTTATGGGAAATATACTTACACCAGGTTCTGGAACCCATCAAATACTGATTATAAGGATGATGAGTCATGTCACTAAACTTTAAACAATAAATCCTTCCTAAAGGGGAATATGTAACAAATCATTAGTCTAGGTCCTCATAAAATTTAATTCAATTAAAAAATTCATTCTGATCCTCATCAAGCACTGCATCAATAAATTGAGGATGTGAATAAGCTTCTTTGATGCTAATATCAAGGTAAGTGAAACTAAAAAAATATAAGTAAATAATAGCCCAATTTTTTTCTCCATAATTAGATATCACCTCACCTAATGACCTTCCAAGAGTTATTTAGAATTGGTTTCACAAGCCCCTAAAAACAACACCAATGATGGGATCCATATGACCAGTTATCCCATTTAATGGGTAAGATATTGTACTTTATTTTAATAAAATTATACAAGAGGTAGGTTCCTGAGATGGACTCCCATAAGAGTTTGTCCTATAATCCCCATATTCTTTCTTCAATACCCATGAGATTGAAACCCCATTCTTAAAATGATCTAATAATTATTGAGCAACAATCCTAGTAGTGGAAGACTTCTTGTTGGGTGTGATAAATTAAACTATTTAGGAGGATTTAAAAGTTTTTAAGAACTTTTTTGGGAGGTCTATAGACAAATAAAATGTGCATGGAGATGGAATATAGAAGTCTATTAAATAAGGTTGGTATACCTCTAAAATAACATAAGTGTATTTTTTCACTCAAGATCTTGCCCATGATCATTCTGAAAATATTTTCATAGTGATAAATTCTTACTCACCATTTGGATAAGGGTCTACTGAAATAATAAAATGGAAGTATATAACATTAATAATAGTAATCATACATTTATATCTAAAAAATAAATTGAAATTATTAAATATTATGATTATGTTGATAAAAAATATGAAATCAATTATTATAGTTTTAACTTCTACAAGTGATGAGAATTAAATTTTAATATAAGTGAATAATACTAGATTTTTGATTGAAAAATTCCTATGATTCCAAAACGTTACCCATTGGTTTAATAAATTAAACATAGATTTTTTATTTAATTTTTTTAATTTATAAATATGTTTTTATATATAATTTTTTTTAAAAAATGGTTATCCATTCTTGTATTATGATAATGACATAAAATCAACAGTATTAACAAAATCTGTAATTTTTTTACCATTCACCTAAAAATAAACTATTTTAGAAAAAGAACAAAAATTAATCTTATACTAATTATGATATACTTTATTAAAAAATAAAATAAATTTTATAGAATTAAAATTATAAAATTTATAGAAATATTTTTTAAAAAGAAATAAAATATATAAATAAAAATTATTTTTATTGAAAAAATATTTTTTAAAACTTTAGGTGTTTTTAATCCTAATTTGTATGAATTTATAATAGATTAAAATATATTTATTTACTATCTTTTTTATCATTCCTAAATTTTCATACTAATAAATTTTATTGGCTTATTTAAGTTTGGTGTTGTGTGTGATACAAGCTATCCAATATAGTTTTAGTTTAGAGAAGAATATATCCAAAATCTCAAGTCATTACATTCTACCCCATAAATAAATTACATCCTCCCAATTTTATTTATTAATCATTGGTGAAAGTAAGTGATGGTATCCTCCACAAATATATCATTTCAGATATAATTTCTAATATAAAATATACTCTACTCGCTGTGTCTATGTTTAGTTACATATATTTCCTCAAACAACATTAATATTTCATACAATCATATAGTCAATTATGTACATACCCTAATCATAAATCATCAAAAAAATACCATTTACAAAAACATATAAATATTTAGTACATTAAACCACAGTGAAACAATATATTCTTACTAAAATTCACTCTATAATTAACACTCAAATGGTATTTACTGCTTGTTCATAAGGTCACACACTAGTTAATTTATATCATAATCTAAAAAATGAGGAAAAATTCACAAAAAAAATAATGGATAAATTTTTTATTGAATAAATAATAAATTCCAAGGTTACCAGTACTATCTAACTAATTTTTCTCAAAACAATTCATCATTTTAAACTTAAGGGTTACCCATCCATTAATCATGTGTTCTCCAATAATAATCCCAAAAAATATAACTTTTTTATAAATTCACTCTTCAAGGTAATTAATACCATTTAATATATGATTCCAAAATAATTAAAGTATAACTAATAAGGAATAATCCTTATATGTTTAATAAAATCCTCATAAAAATTTTAATATACTTGAATATCATTGATAAATATGACTCAGTAATGAAAATATTTAAGAGTTTCAAGATTTAATTTCTATTAAGATATCTACCACACTACCTTAGGTATGACTAATAAACTTCATGTCTATAATAACATGCATATATGAAGATTATAAACCATTTAACCATGCTACCTTATTTCATTATATAAGGAATATTGGATTTTAGATATAAACTATTCTTATATGCATTTTTATGATCCGGTTTCAACCAATTACTAAAACTAAAAAGGCTACTGAAAATTTTGGAATGGTTTAAGGAAATAGAAAAGAGGAGGGGGTGAATTGTATTTTTATAAAATATTAATGTTATTAAAAAAATTGTAGAATTTTTTGGCTTAAAATTATTAAACAATTATTTATTAAAAGATTAAGAATATTGGATGTGTGAAGAGTGTATGAAGAAAATAAAAGAGTTAAACATAATGAATTTTATATTGGTTTATTAAAAATGGATTATTCCACTCTTCACACCTCAACTAAAGGATTTAATAACCCACTTTTAAATAGATAGATATTTTTACATCAGAGAAATCTGAACCCATAATTTTTATAATGACATGAATCCCAACCCAGGACTATTACATGGGAGAAACCCCAAACCTAAGTATCATTTTGAAAGAGAATACAAAACCTATGATTTATTACAAGGAGTATCCCAACCTAAGTGTTCTTTCATTTGGTAAGGTTATCCTAGCAAGGAAATAAACTTTTGATAAGGTAGAACAATGAAAAAAATACATTTTATAGGTGGTATAACCTATTTCATGGAAATATTTAAGTATAGAAAAATATACCCTTCCCAGAAGAAATAAATACAGTAATCAATGAACCATTGGATAATTCTAAAAAGAATTTTGTAGATGGAATAATTTATGCAGACCCATAAAAAGGATTTGAATAATTAAGTCTATGCATTCAAGTAATGTTCATTTATTCACTTAAAGGTGAATGATGTTGAAGATGAATTATCCAATCTTGAGAGTTTTCAATAGATGAAACAATTTGGAATAGTATTATATTTAAAATTGTAACATCCACACAGACACTACACTAATATAAAAATACCATATACCAATGGTATGGAGGATCGTTGGATGGTTTAGCATTGTGATAGGTATGTACAAACGGTTCTTGGAAAACCATTGGTATATACCTATAACAACAGTTTTATCAAACCATTGGTATAATTCATATGAAAAACCTATACCAACGGTTTCATAAAACCTTTGGTATAGGTAATTCAAAAAAAAACCCGGCTTGGGTTTGATCCGAACACCTCCTGTTTATAATGAAACGACCTAACCACTAACCTAACATGACTTTTGTGAAAATAATTTCACAAATATATATATATATATATATATATCTATATTCATATTTATTTTAAATTTTGATTTAATTAATGTTATTTGACAAAATATTCCATAAAAAATATGCGTTCCTATACCAATAGTTCTTAAAACTGTTGGTATAGACCTATACCAACGAGTTTGAGAGATATTGGTATAGGTTATTTGAATTTTTTTTATCTATACCAATGGTTTTGGTGAAACCATTGGCATAGGGTGGACCTATACCAACGGTTTGGCCGGAAACATTGGTATAGGTCCAAATTAATGACCTATACCCACAGTTTTGGCCAAACCGTTGGTATAGGTCTATATAAGTGACATATACCAACAGTTTTGGAAAAACCATTGGTATATGTCCTATTTCTAGTAGTGATACCACAAAACCTTATCTATACATGCCTTGATCCCTTTATATAGAAAGAACATAACACTACCTAGTGATCCATTAGAAAATTCAAAATAATAAATATAATAATAATGTTTCATAATTATCGAGGAGAGAGTGAGAAATAAATTTTCATTTGAATTTGAAACCAATTGAACAATTAAAACATATTTTAAATCACTTTATAAAGAGTTTAAAACACTTTCAAAAGAATTGGTGAAGGATATCAAATAATCTCGCACCGATTCAAACTATAAAATTAAAAATTTTAATTTAAAAAATCATTCTATATTAAACATATGATGATGTAAAATATAAACAGTACTACATTAAACATTATAAAACAATATTGAATATTTTGGATAATATATAACTTGAATTTAATTTTTTTTTAAAAAATAAACTCATAAAAATAAAATCAAAATATTTAATGTTTCATACTGTAAATATATTTAATAATGAAGAATATAATTAATGTAAATTTAACTGTGTTTAAAACATTGTAAAAATACTTCACATAAATTCTATATAATCAATATGAATTTAATGAATCTATAACAAATTAAAAAACATGAAAATAACCCAAAACAAATGAAAATACCCAGAATATCATGAAACAAAATAATCCTAAGAAATTATAGATTTCATACCTTTGTAAGGGTATGTTTTATTCCATTCAAATTGATAAAAAACATTGTAAATAATATGTAATTGTAACCTAAACATTTATCATGAAGCGTAAGGGTAAAAAGGATTTTGTATGAACTGTGTAAGGGTATAAATAACACCTTTTAAAGGTAAGACTGAATTTTAATAGCTTACATAAAGGTAAAAAAATATGATATATAAAGTTTAAACATATATTGTATAACTCGCGTAAGGGTAGACATGAAATGCATGCACTGTGTAAGGGTAATCATAAAATTATGTAAGGGTAAGATAGACTTGAATAAGGGAAATAATCATTTTAAACTATCTAGATAAAGGTACATGCGTACTTACATAATGGTAAAGGATATTTTTAAATGACATGTGCAGATGTAATTAGAACATATGTAAGGTTAAGTGGAGTTTGCGTAAAGGTAGAAGGTAAGTTACATTAAGGTACATAAAACTATGCATAAAGGTATTAAAAAAATTAATACTACTCACATAATGGTATAATGAATGTTATATATGGGTAATAATATAAATTCAATTCTTATTTAAAGGTAAATAATACTTAACAAAATAAGTGTAATAGTAAAAAAATAAACTTAGAAAATCAATTTTTTGAAAGATTTATCTAAAAATAAATATAAAGAATAATATGAATAATAAAAATAAATTATTAAATAATTAGTAAAAAATTTAATTCAAAAAAAAATATAAATAAAATAATAATATTTATAATTATAAAAATAGTTATTCTGAAAATGAAATTTTGAGAAATTTTAATAATAAAATAATAAAATAATTAAATTGGTAGGAAGGAACTCCAACAATCTCCACCATTTTTGATAATTACAAAATTAGATATTAATTTCAAAATTTATCTCCCTTTTTGGAATAGATAATTTTTTTTCAAAATTTCAATTTTCCACCTATTCGAAATAAATATGGAAAAAATTACAAGTTTCCAAACTCAATTTTCCCAAAAAAAATAGTTAAAACATATGAATTTAATCCCTATAAATTAAATAAAAATATAATTTTTTTTCGATATTTTCATTTAAATTAATGATTCTCAATTTTTTTAAAAAGGATCCAAAAAAATAATATGATATTAGAATATTTTATAAAATATATTTAAAGAATATAAAAAACTAATAATCATCACATGCTAGTATACCAAAAAATAAAACATAAAATACATGTCCATTAGTCAATAAAATAAATTAAATAACTTTTCAACATACACTATGATAAAATAGTTTGAATATTTATGTTATCCATAATATAATTAAAAAATAATTTCACATCCATACCATTTTTTGTCCAATAAGATTTAGAACAGAACCTTTTGGCACCCAATATTTTATAATTCTTGAAACATTAGATCTCATTTAAGAAGAAGAAAAATATAACTTTTTTATTTCAAAATGATAGCCTAAACCTAACACCATAATTATTAGAACAATATCCATTCAAACCAAATTTACAATAAATAATCAACGAATAACCAATCTTCTATGTAAAAAAAACTTATTTAAATGAATATGATGATCATGGTTAACTTTTGAAACAAAAATATATATTTTTTAAAAATTTTCTCCTTTTATAACATTTTCCGATTCATCTTTTAAATTAATACCATAAAAAACATTTTATATACTACAAGAAGCATAATTTCTCAACTTATCATTTTCTTCCTTAGATATCTTACATTTTCTTTAATTAGAGTTAAATCATCAAAAAAAAATTAAGTTTCCTTTCTTTATCCTCATTTTTTAGAAATAAAATCCTTAAACCTATTATAATCATTTTTAATCTTCAATATTTATAGATCATAATTTCATAACCTTTCATATTTAAGTGATATAATTTTAATTTGTTCAAAAAAAATTATTCTAATATGAATCAAGATATAATTTTAAAAACATAATTTAATAAATTTTATTTTTAAATTTTGGAGGAATATAATATAAAATTAAATTATTAGAAATAAAAGATTTTGAATTACTAACCACATATGATTCAACCATTTTACATACAATAATATAATACCCCATATGAATATTTTGGCTCACAACCCTGATTGAATTTCTTCTTTAGGAAAATTTTCTTTTTTTGTACATCAATTACTGAAATAGATTTTGGTTCAGTCTTTTAAGGACTAGGATACATGTTATCTTATAAAAAAATAATTTTTAAAAAGCTATCATTTTAATGTTAACCATTGATACCGATTGGTGGAATTGGGAAAAAATAATAATAGAGAATTGTAATCCTTATAAAGGCTCTATTCTGATACCAATTAATAGGGTCAGAATAGTTGATGAAAATAGACTAGATGGGGGGGGGTGAATTATATTTTAAAAAAACATCAATGTTATTAATTATGAAGGTATAATTTTTTTTAAAATATTAAATAATTACTTCATGAAATATTTAGAATAGTTTTTGTGTGAACAATGTATATAGAAAATAAAAGAGATAAGCACACAGAATTTTATAGAGTTTCAGTCTAAATGACTTAGTCAACACTTCACACCCCAAAAAATAGAGTATGACACCCATTATGAAATTGATAGAAAATTTTAACTGATAATAATTGAAAACAATAATTTTACAACAGGATGAATCCCAAATCATAAATTTTACATAGAAGCATCCCAAAACCTGACTAACCTTTTATGGCAGTATAAAGAATCCATATTTTCTACAAGAAGATTCCACAACCTATGTGTTATAGCTTTTGGTTATGTGATAATAACAAAGTAAATACAATTTAGTAATTTATAAAAACAACATACTTATTTTTATAGGTCATATAACCTATTGTGTGAAAATATTGAGTTGCATACATCCATAAAGAGCCTAAAAAACATTAACACATCAACAAATGAACTGTTGAAGAGTTATAGAAACAATATTGTATATAGAATAATTGATTTTGGACATTAAAATGGATTTGAATTTTGATTTATAGGAAATAAAAAAATTTATACTTATTCTATTAAAAGTGAATTAATTTGAAGATGAATTATCCCTCCTTATGATTTTTTTAAAAGATGAAAGAAATTTTCATAAGATCACTTTATCAATTGTAACATCAAAACTATCACTACCCTCACCCCTTTTATATATATTTCTTGATCCCTTTAAATAACTCAACACTACCAAGTGATCCATTGGTATATTTAAAATTATTAAAATAATAATAATATTTAATAATTATTAAGGAGAGTGAGAGAGAAACAAATTATTGTTTTTAAAAAGATAAGATACGATAACATTAATTACCATAAAAAAATAACATATGGTTAACTAAAAACCTTGATGTGGTCATTTAAGAAACCATCATGTAGTCATTTAAAAGGTTAAATCATGTTTCCACTTGGAAAAAAATGTTGTCACCTAGAAAAACCATATGGTCACTTTGAAAAACTTCATCCGGTCACTTGACACCATAAGAATAAAACAAATTAGAACATCTAAACATCAGATTCAAAAATGTTTGTATTTTAATTAAATGTAGATAACTTTGATATCTTTCTAATGGGTTAAATAAGTCATAATTCATACTTCTATATCATTATATATTCTAAAAAAATATATATTATTAGAAAAATATTGGGAAATAACTGAAATATGGGAGACATTATCTTAATTTTGGGAGTAAGTAAATAACAATTTTTATATTTTCTTATAGTTTAATTAAATATATATAAATATATTATCTTTTCATAAGAATAATCTACATGAACTTATGATGTCTATAGATATATTTTTTAGTGAGAAATAATATATTTTATATTGTTGAGACTATAGAATTTTAGAAATAGTATAGAGGCTTTTGGAATTTTTGGGTAACTCAAACGACCTTTTCAAACTTCCTCTTAATTTAATAAAATGTAAATAATTTTTCTTATCTTTCATATAAAACAAGTGTTGTAAATTTATAGGCACTATTACTCAAGATATTATTAAAAGACAATGAGGAATTGTAAAATATATTTCTTGTAATTATGTTTAAAATAAAAAATAAATAAATATTTTTAGGAATTGAAATATTCAAAAAAAAAATAAAAAAAAATAAAAAGCTCCTAATAAACCCCCCTTTTTAAAGAATTTCAAAACCAAAACGTGATTTTATTGAATTCTCAATATTTTTGAAATTTTTAAAAAATTAAATATTAAGAAGGTTAAAAATAAGAATTTGAAAAGAAGTGGAAAACTTCACTTTTTTATTAGAAAATACCACCTTTAATAAATTCGTATTTAGGTAATTATAAAACAAATAAAAATAATATTTTGAAACTAAATTTCTATCATACCAAACTCAAACTTCAAAATATTAAAATTTTCAAAATCCAACGCTTTAGAAAAAATATTCACCAATTGACTTTCAGTTGAAATATATTAAAGAATAATATTACCTTCATTACCATAATCTCAAATAAGATGAAAAAACATGTTTACATTCTTAGTTCTAGAATAAATGAAAGGATTATTTCAAATATAAATAAATATGAATTATCATAATGAATAAGTATATTTTTTAAAATTAAAACCATAATAGTGTAATATTTGTTTAATATATAAATATTGATAGAAACAAGATAAAAAAATATATAATCACATTCAACAGTCGAAAAAGAATCTGAGTTTTTTTCTTTAACCACGAGAAACAAAATTCTTACAAATTAAGTGACACATAGTTGAGGTGATTTTTCTATCAATTCTATATACTATAAAATTAGATTAAATATAACTAATAAAAAAATAAAATATTGAATAACATAATTTATAATTAATAGTTAATTAAACATATATAATAACACATTTGACAAGCTTTAAGTGATATTCCTTAGGATATGATTGAAATCTAGTAAAAAAACCCTAAGCATTATATATGGTCATGAAGTAGTTAAATAAAAAAAATACTAATCATATGTCTAAATAATTTTGAATCAGAATATTTTCTGGAATCATCAAAATATAATGTGTAATAAATATTAATAGATGTTTTTAATGATTTATAAGAATAAATACCAAATTTTTTTTCCAAACCTTTATCATAATATTATTTATTTAAAAAAATGCATCATTTATTTGAAAGATTTCAAGTCCTAGAAAGAGTGTTAATTCTTCCATAACACTCATAAAAAACTCACTTTCCATAAAATTTGACAAATATTTACAATTAAAATCATTTAAAGATCCAAAAATAATGTGATAAACATAAATTTGAAAAAATGAAATATCATCTTGAATCCTTTTCAAAAATAAAGCAGGATCAAATTTACCTTTGGGAAAATATTTTTTCAATAAAAACATTTTCTGTATATCCTACCAAGGATGAGATTCTTTCTTTATACCATACAAAGATTTTGATAACATAAAACAATGATCAATAATTTTTTCATTTTAAAAAATAGGTGGTTCAGAAAAATAAAATTTTTATAAGTAAAACCATTTAGGAACACACTTTTGACATCCATTTGAAATAACATAAAACCTTGAAAAGAGGAAAAACTAAAAAAATTATAATTGATTCAACTTTAGGAACAAGTTAAAATGATTAATCAAAATTGATACCTCATTATTGAAAATAACCTTGAGAAACAAGTCTTTATTTATTCTTAAAAACATCATCTAATTCATCCATATTTTTTTAAAATTCCATTTATGTACAATAACATTATTATTTAAAAGTGGTATAACTATTGCCCAAGAATTTTTATGAGAAAAACTATTGAGTTCACTAGGATTAAAAATAATCCATTTAGAATTATTTAAATCATCACTAACATTATTAGAAAAATACCGAAATAAAAAATAAATAACACTAAAATTTAATACAAAATTTATTTTTTTAATACTAGATTCAATATTACCAAAAAAATTGTCAAATTGATGATATTTATGAATATTCTATAAACTAGGATTGGGTAGAGAAGGAGTATTCTCCAACTTAATTGATTCATCCTTATCCTGATGTTTTTGTTCGGTAAAATTAAAATATATAAACTCACTATAAAATAATAATAAATAGAATTCAATTTCACATTATTTTCATGAAACATAAGATGAATATATTCTTTAAAAACTATATTTATTTTTTTATAAACTCTGCAAGCCTTATTATTATTATTATTAGAATAATAATGAAAAAACATTTGTCTCTTTTAGATTCAATTTTATCTAAATTATCCTTTGAATTCAAAATAAAATCATTACATCAAAATAATCTAAAATCAAAAAAATTACATTTTTTACATTTAAACAATTTATAAAGAGTTTTCATGAACATTGTTTATATAATAATTCTATTTTAAATATAAAAATTAGTAAAAAAGGATTCAATACAAAAAATACTAGGCAAGTTATATTCAATCTACACAGTTTTTATCCATTTGAATAAGAGTTCTGTTTTTATATTATATAACACCATTTTTCTATGGTGTTCTATCAATATAAATATTAGTAAAATAAGCATTATTTTCACAAAAAAATTAATATTTTAAATTATAAAATTCACCTCATTTATCACTATTTATTGAAACAATCATATAATATTTTTTATTATGAACTAATTATAATAAATAAATAAATAAAGATAAAATATATTTCTTATTTGGAAGAAAATAATCCTATATAAATGAACTATAATTAGCAATAATAACTAAAGTATATTTATCTATTCTAAGGCTATAAATTTGAGTAGGAACATTTAAATAAAGATGTACTATTTTTAATGGTCTATTGGTAATTTTTTAATTGATAGGTGTGAATGAAATATTAGTTTGTTTCCCATTCCTAAAAGTGTCACCAACCTGAAGCTTTTATTTATTCACAATAGGTAACTATAGGACATTATCATGCTTTAAGAGATTATTTAACATGATGAAAATAACATGACCTAATCTTCAATTCCAAATAATGTTGTCACTCTACAAAAAATTCAGCCACTTAACATATTGAACAATTAGTTCAAAAAAATAAATATTATAAATATATTCCTTTTGATTATAGTAAAATAATAACAAATCATCCCAAAAAAATAGTCAATTATTATTTTAAAATTTAACTTAAATACCATTATCACATAATTTATATATACTAATTTAATTTTGTTTTAAACCATTAACATATAAAAATTTAGATATAAAATACCAAATTTACCAATGCCTTTTACATTTCCTTTACAATTATCTTCATATATAATAGTTCCACCATCACATTTATTTAAAGTTATAAAATTTTAGAGTTCTATAGTTATATTCCTAGGAAATCAGTTATCTATATACCATATGTCTTTTTTGAGACTTATAATGCATTTTACTACAAAAATAAATTACTAAGAAATATTGATACCCACGACACTTTGGGTTCTTTAAGATTACTAAAACAATTATTAGGTATCCACAGAAAATTGAAACATGCATTTCATGGTACTATAGATAAAATATATTTAGAAATATGAGTATTTGTAAATCCAAAATAATTTTTAAATCTAAGAGAATAATCATTTGCATAGTGTCCTTTCATGACACCTTTAAAACATGTAACAGCTGAAGTACAACCATTTTTACTTTCCAAAAAAATATTTTGATACATTTGAGGTAAACTCATATAATATCTAATAACATATTTTTTTTATTTTTTTATTCAATAAAATAATTTTGGGATAATTTTTATAACCTTAAGTAAAATTATAAAAACATTTATTAATACATTCAACATCCTTTTTCAATTTTTATTCAAATCCTATTCATATTCCAAAACATCAACAGTGTTATAATGATAAGTAGAGTTAGTACTCCGTAGTTTTAATTTATATTATAAAATCGCATTATTTTTAGAAACATGTTTTTAATTATTTTATTTAATATTATTTTATAAATTATTGGCTTCGAAAGAATCTTCTCTTAATAATTGAATTTATCCATTTAACTCGAAAACAATAATATTTTCATAATAATTTCTAAAATTGAACAACCAAACTAAAATCATGATTCACTAACCCCATTAAGTGATTCTATAAAGTATTTGTTTATATATTATTTCTCATTTTCAGATTCTGTACTAGAATATTATTCTTCATTACAACTCCAACTAGTAGTCAATGAATTTTTCTACTTCTTTTTGAAAATTTATTTATTGTTTAGTTTTGAAAAATAATGATTTATATTACTTTTATTTATTCATTCAAAACAAGTAGCATTTGAATAATATTAATTAGTATTACCTTTCTTATATCCCTTGCATTTTTTCATTTTGATAGTTTTTACTAAATCGGTTCATGAATCCTTTCTTTTTTATTCTCTTATAGACTCCAGTCACAATCAGACCCATATATATTTTTCACTATCCAATAGTTGTAAATCACAAGAGTTAAAAAAAAGAAAATTTACAGATTTAAAATCAATTACATTTCTTTTACGTTTCTCCTCTTAGACTATGTTCTTCAGTCGCAGTGCATTATGAGGCTAGATCCAATCAATTCATCAAGATTATACTCTCGTATTTTCTTTATTTCATCAATAGAGACTATATTTGTATTCCATTTATTTTTTATAACTCTTAGAAATCATTTAATTTGAATTGAATTTTATAATGCTTCTATAATAAAAGTAATTCTATTGAATATTCTTGTGAATAGATGGGACATATATTTCATAGTTTTTTCATTACCCATCTTGAAGTCATGGTACTCAGCTTGAAGTATTCTAATATTAGTTCAAATGATTTTTTCTAAGATAAGGTGAGTTACTTATAGAATCATCCAAATATCATGATCTATAAAAGACAAAGTCGCAAGATTAAACACACTTATTTTAATAACATAATATAAAATATTTTATAATTTGTAATTTAAAACATATTTAGAAGCATCATTTCCAGTAAGTGTATCCATGTTATATTCTGGTAGTTTTTATGGTTTGAACATGATCAACTAATGTTATATGATTAAATTCTTGAGATATTCCTCTATTTTAGATTTTAATTAATCATAATTGTTTCCATCAAAGTGAGGTGGATTTTGATGAATCCATATTTTATTTTATATTCATTAATTTCATCTTAATGATCTATTTTCCTTAGAATATATGTTCAAGGAAAAATGTTATCATAATTAAACATGAACACATACTCTATAACAAAGTGAAATAATTTCTTTATACTAGGTGATGATATTAGTAAGAGAAAAAATTACATAAATCAATCCTTAACAAGGTCAAAATTTGATACCAATTTTTTCTATCATTAAAAAGAAAATATAACTAATCTAATGAATCCTAATTGGTTCACCCTTTGATATAAATTTTTAGTTCAGAAAGAGTGATGATATAAGGTCTTGAGTGGGGGGGGGGGGGTTAAATAGACCATATTAAAAATATTAACCAGATAAAATTATCATCAATGATACTTTATAATGTTAATTAGTTGTATAAAAAATATAAATGACATAAGGAATTTTTATATTGTTTTGGTAAAAATTGGATGTAGTCCACTCATATACCTTTATACTTTGAAAGAGATACATTGTTCACTAAACTAATTTTTTATGTGGAATTATAACTTGATTAAAACCTAATTTTTCTAGAAGAATTTTAATTAAGAAAATATAATTTTGTATGGGGATTTATAACCAAATTACAACATGGAAATTTGGTTATGAGAGTCACAACTTGTATGCCCCTGACTTTAGAATCCATGAGTCATGACCTGAAGAAAGTAAAAGAATTATTTGGAATGTAAAAGCATAAATAGAGAGTGAGAAGACATGTAAGAGATGAACAATATTGCTAGAGACATAAGAAACCAGTTTTATATAGAAGATAAACGAAGTAAGAACATGTATTGTCTCTTGAGTAATGTATTAGGATGTCTCTTCAAGGTAGTAATAGAAGACTTAGAAGATTTCTTCAATCACTTGAAAATATATGCAGTAGATGAAAACAAGATCGTAGAGTACTTAGTTTATACAACACTTCAATGTTTGGACTAAAGATATTTCATATACCAAAATTTCATGTTATATTAGCTATGCTTATTGAATGTGTCTGAAATCCTTAAAATAGGATCTTCAAAATTAACATTCCATTCTCCAACTGAGTAATTTAATTTAAATTCAAACATTATAAATTTCCAAGAAATGGAAAATTATCATTCCAAAATAATTGAAACAAAAATCATTTGAATTCAAAACATAAATACTAATAAAAACTAATTTTAATTACTTGTTAAAAAATTCAAAAAGTATCCAAAATAATAGGTCAGATAAATACTATAAAAAAATTAATATAATTTGACTGTTGTAATTAAAATTTCAAAATATATTCCAATTTCATGCAATGCATAATTATTAAAAATGTAATTAAACTATATTCAATTCTACAAAATAAGATTAAATAATTTATATTTCACTAAATATTAATTTATAAATGAATAATTTAAAGAAATTAGCTCAAAATACAAAAATATAAATATTTGAAATGTAAATTTTATTTATATTTATGAATCTGGAATAAATGAAACACCAATTAAATATATTTAAAACACACTAAAAAATATTTTTTTTGGATTTTATATAGTATATATTTATTTTATAACTCAATAGAATACATATAATAATTAATATAAGAATGAAATAAATTAGATTATCCAAAAAATAAATTTGATGTGACTGCATGGTTTTTCTAAGTGACCATATGGTTTTCCCAAGTGACTATATGAGATAACTTTTTAAGCGACTGTATGAGAGATTATTAAGTGATAGGATTAAGGTTTTCAACTAACCTCATTTTATGTTATAATGATAAGTAATTCTACCACACTGTAAGTGAAATGACCTCAAGTTGAAAAAAATAAGAATATCTAAAAATTATATTTATAATTTGGTCAATTTGACTTAAATGTATATAACTTTGAAATATATCCAATGGATTAATGAACACATCATTTGGACTTATATATCATCATATATCATCAAACAATAGTAATATATATTGTCTAAAACTATAGAAGAAAATAAATGAAATAATATAGTGATTCAGTTAATTTTTAGAGAAACTAAATCAAAATTTCATCCTTCCATTCATTTTGAGAGAGATATATATATTAATGTATTCAATTTCTTTTACAATAAATTGTGTGAAATTCCAAGGTCTATAGAAAAGGTTACCAGTGAAAAATAATAGATATCATAATATGGAAACTATATAATTATAGAAATATTATAGAGAATTTGGGAATTTTTTGATCTCTCAAATGACTATTTCAGACTTCTTTTTGGTTGAAGAGAGTACAAATAATTTTTTTTACTTTCATATGAAATTGGGATTATATAATTCTAAGGAATTTATATAAATATAAATAAAAATAAATTTATAAATTGTAAAATGGATTTATAGGAATTATTAATGAAATTAATACATATAATATTGGGAGGAATTTAAATTTTCAAAACATAAAAAATGAACAATGACTAATAGACTCTCAACAACCACCCTAATATTTCACCCAAAAGCAAGGAACCAAGAAATAAATCATCTCTTTAATCATTTCGATAAGGTACTACTCAAACCAACTCATTTTTCTAAATCTAAGATAGATTATAATACATCAAAAAAGAATCAAAATAATTTTAATTATTTTTTGGTCAGGAATATAATATGTCAGTGTGATCAAACAAGACATAGATGAAATAATCTAATGATAAATTAAGGAAAAAGCAAAATAAAACCTACTTAAGATTAAAAGAACAACATTTTTTGTGTATCTAAATTTAGTTCAAGTGATAATTAGAGAAATAGAGAATCCAAAAAATCCCTGAAAACATGGTATTTACATTAAACAAAATGGTAGAGATTTAGAAATAATATAAAAAAGAAATTGGAAGCTAGAGCAGTGTTATAATTATCTAGATCCTTCCTATGTGATGAATGGAAGTGGAAATAAAGTTGCATTGATATAAGAACACCCATGAACCATAAGATAGAGGTTTGGATTCCTATAATACTTTAAATTTCATAGAAGTTGGGGAAATAAAGTTATGAAAGGATAGGGGAAAAGGGGTAAATAAAATTTATCCCATTAAAAAAGGACAAAAGTCACTGGTTGGTTTATAGGAATCACTAGCTATTCAGTTGGATTCTAGTGCCTGTCCCACCATATACAAATTCTACCATCTCACTAGTGTAAGTGCAAACCTTAGGCTCCATGCCCTAATCTCCTCTCATACCTCCCAAAAACCTCTATGACCCCAAAATAATAATTAAATCTATTTAAAAGATAAAAATAAGGGTTTAAAAAAATTATAGGGTCCATAAAAAAATAATAGTGGGGTCTTACAACCTCCCTCCCATAAGATAGCTTGTCCCTGAGCTGTACCATCAAATGTCACTAGTCTACTCAATGAACAAGTCTAACCACTAGGACCTTATGTTCGATTCCTAATCCTACATTTCCTCCTAGATATTCCCCTATTTTCATAACACCTATACTAATAGAATAAATATTTCAAAAAGAATATTCTCATTATTGACTATAATATGAACCATATACTCTTCAAAGGATTCATCAACCTAAAGATCAAAATCATCAATATCAATCATGTGATATGGACTGGGAATGTACTATAGATTCTTACATACATGAAATAATTCATGGAAGGCACTAGATAATTTTGGAAGGGCTAGTCTATATGCCTCTAAGAAGACCCTTACCATAATATTAAATGGCCCCATATACCTGATTTCTAATTTCACTTTCCTCTGTATATAATGTTTTACTAATCTAGAAGGCATAAGTAAAAAACAAACAATAAAATTTATCAAAATCCTCATGTAAATGATTCTTACCCACATATAATTTATACCTATTATATTCTATAATCACCCTCTTCTAAAATTTATGGACAATCTCTAACATCTATTGGATGAGACTTCACCCAACCATTACCACCTCACCTTCCACTGGCCCACATAAGGGTGAATGTGATGGAATCTCATATAAATACTCATAAGACTCCATCTAATCAATTTTATAATAATAATTTTTATAGGTGAATTCCACAAGTGGAGGATGGTTCTCCCAAGAACCACTAAAAACTAGGATATATGCACTTAACATTTCCTCTCACACTTGAATACTCTTCCCGAACTATCGATCAATATGATAGTGGTGGGATGCATTCAAAATAACCCGAGTACCAAAGTATTTCTACAAACCCACCAGAATCATGGCATAAATTTAGTGTCTCTATGAGAAACAATTCTTCAAGGTATCCCATGTATCCATATGATCTCTTAATTATAAAACCTTCCTAACTAATCTACCATAAGGGTTTCTTGGATCAGTAGAAAATGGGAAACCTTTTCCGATTGATCCATTATGAACCATACTACATCATTACCCTGAGTAATATTTGGTAATATTGTAATTAAGTCTATTATTACATCATCCTATTTCATCTTAATAATGGAAAGAGACTATATGAGACCTATGGTCCATTGCTACTCGACCTTAACCTACTGATTATTGGAGAAACATATAAAAAAACCAACCCTATTTATGTCCAACCACCAATATATATTACCATGATCATATAAAAAATTGAAGATCTAAGGTGTAACTCCCACCTAGAAGTATAAGATTCCATCATCAATTTTTCTATCATGATTATAGGCACTAAAAAACCCTCATGAACATGTATAATCGCATCCTCATCTATAGTACAGGTCAGTGGTATCTCCCCACCATTAAAGACATCCCTAAGGGATAATCACAATAGATTTTAAACTAGATTCATCATTATTCGATACAAAAGAAAGAAACTATGGTTAAATATTCCATAACTGATTGAACATGGTCATCTTGGAAATCTAGAATCATTTCATCAAAAAATTCCATCAATTTCCACTAACTACTCAACTATGGGACCACATCAGGCTACGTCTTCTTATATAGTGTATTAACAACTATATTTTCCTTACATGGTGTATAGAAAAACCTAAATTTGAAAGAATAGAGGTATATGATCCAACTTCATTTCCTAAGGTTGAGGTCCTACTGAGTGAAAATATACCTCATACTCTTATGGTTCATTTAAACCATGAACCTTTCTCCCCAGATATGGTTCTGCCAAAATTCAAGGCTTGCACTAATTCTTATAACTTTAGATCATGTATAGGGTAATTATATTCACATGAAATCAAATTATGTGAGCTATATTCCATGAATAGACCCATATATATTTGAACAACACTAATCCTAATGCCCAATGAATCAAAATATACAACTCATTTACTATTACACTCTTGATATATTAGAATCGGTGTTGTGGTCAATCTCCCATTCAACTCAAAGAAGTAATTATCAAAATATCTTGACCAAACAAAATTTACCCTTTTTCTACCATATCAGAGGCATTTCAAAACATAAAAAGTCATTTATATAGAATTGATAATATCCTAAAAAGACTATATATATTATACTATCAAAAACATTCTTTGAATGTTCCCAAGAAACCATAACTATCACTTTCTTGAGGTCAATAAGAATGCTTTATTTTGATATGATATGCATTGAAAAGTGTACTTGTTTGATCCAAAAATGAAAATTTGAGAGATTAACATACAACCAATGATCTCATAGTTTTCCCAAAATGATCTCTTGGTGTTGTAGATTATCCTACATCATTTGGGAATACATGAGGACATCTTCCACAAAAACAACCATTAAATAATCAGGTTATATATAGAAAACTATATTCATCAAGGCCAAAAACACTACTACTATATTTTCCAGGCCAAATGACATCAAAAAAATACTCATAGAGGTCATACATACTTTAAGAAGCTATATATAGTATATCAGAGGGTCTCTCCCTAACTTTATGAGAACCTGATCTCAATTACACAATTTATGGGACCCAATAACCTCTTAATTGATTAAAATGACCATATATATGTTGTAGTGGATATTGGTTCTTAATATTCACCTGATTTAGCCAATGATAATCCCCTCATAGCTATGACATACTATAAAACTTCTTAATGATGAGGATAAGATAACCCCAAGAGGATATACTAGGGTGGAATAATCATTAGAACTTAAATCCTCCATCCATAACTTCATCTCATGATGCTCGACATATATAAAATACACTAAAAGATAATTAGGATCAGTGCTTGACATGAGACTGATAATGAAATCCATATCCCCATTAGGCTGTAATACCAAAAATTCATCAGGGATAATTTATAAAAATTAGTCCAAAAGAGGAGGATAAACTACCCACTTCTCCCCTCCATCTTCAAACACAAGGCTAAATTTTTTTAAACCCCATCAAGGTTCTGCTGACCAAGACATTCTCGACCCACTTTCAAGTATGAATCTCCATTTCTAACATAACATATACCTTTTAGAAACATGAAGTACACTTGTCAATGGTATAAATCTTTAGGAGTTTGAAAGGGAACCAACAATTCCATTCCCAAAATTAGGTAAAACCCAATCATATATACCATAGAAAGGTCTAATAGAAATCGGTAACCTGTGATATTAGGAACATTATACCCATGGGGATGGACTCCTTCAGATTAGACTCTCAATGGGGTGTCCATGGACATGGAACAATATATTTTTTATCAACTAAAACCTGAACAACCAAGAATTGAGTGGACATGAAAGAGTGTGAAGACCCTATGTTAAAAAGAGAAAATTATAATTTTTAAGACACAAAAATAAAACCTCTCATGATAGAAGGCCCAATATACGGATCCATAAGAGTAGTCTACACTACATACATATTACTTATCCCAATGTCCCAACCTAAGTCCTAGACACTGTACTACACTACTAGAATGACTGAATCTGACTTTTCACACCCCTTTCACCACCTCAACCTTTGTGACGAGTCAAAATCTAACTACCCACCTACAGTGGAGTAGTGTATCTAGCACTGAAGCCTGAAACTGAACCTGAAGCTCTATCATTGGTTTGATGTGATGTTTTCATGAAAAAACTATATATATGACCCCTCCAACCTTATGATCAACACTATTATAGAAGCCTATCACAGTACCAACAATATTTACCCACCTTTATACACTGATGACATGTGATCACACTATCTCCGTCATTGCTCTATCCCCCACAGATCTATCAGGAATCATCAAAGTGGGTATTCCTATCCTTATAAAATCAACTACCAATGAGTGATGTCCTCAATGGACCTTGAGACTCTATCAAATTCCTTTTTGAAATCAAGACATGATTCACTATCTTGGAGAATGTTGTCAAAAATAAGAAATTAACCTATGTATTTTATATCCATTATAAGTTCATCCTCAAATCATATCTCCCCGACCAAATCATCAGTATCTATAGATGAGGAAAAACCTTATATCTCATTAAAATATGTAGTATAATCCAAAACATATAAACTTCCCTAATGTGATTTTATGAAATTATAGGCCTTATCAGACCATAGGGTCTCAGGAAAAAACTATTCAAATAAAATAGCATGGAAATCCATCTATATCATTCCATAATGCTAGTTATCAAAAATCACAACATCCCACCATTCCCTCACCTAGACTGGAAGAATATAAGTGGAAATATTAACCATATTATCAAGGGGTGTCTATAGATTCTTGAAGATGTTATGTATACCCACGAGAAAAGTCTTGAATGGTAGGGGCCACCATACTTAGATAATGTAGTTGAGTGATTCAATTGAAACTCTCAAGCCAAATCAGACATTGACATCATAGATCGAGGTGAATATGTCACGATAAAATACCTCACTAAAATAAAACACCGCCTTACATGAGAGTGTAGAACCTATCCCTATTATATTGGTTTATTGGGACTCTATAGATTATAATCATTCTAATGATATCCATATTGGTTATCAGTAGGTGGATGATAAGGAATAATTTATCTATAAATCCAAAGGAAAATCTCAAAACATATTACTAACATAGTTTTTGATATCAATTTTTAAGGAAAGTAGTAAAATCATAGGATCCTAGATCACAACCCCAACACTCTCACTATCCCCAAATACCCAATCTTGGGTCAATTCACACTTATGAGGAAGCCTCATGTCACTATAATTGGTTAAATAAAAATCTATTCACATGTTATGAGGGAAAAAATCTGATAAATTTATTATTGATATATTATTTAACCCAAACAATCATTTAAACTAGTCCAGATCAAATATGTCACTCTTATATATATTTTTATTAATTTTTAATTACCATGAATTTTCAAATCTAATCACCCAAGTGCCATTATATGAAGTGTAAAACATAGGTAATAGAGGAAAATTCCCACTAAGTTGTTCTTAGAACCCCATTTAACAACCACCAATTAATATTCCAAACAAGAGGTCACAATTACATGTCATTAAAATTTTATGGATTAATTAGATATAGTTAAACCATTAATATATATAGGAAAAACTATATAGTTTAATTATAACTCATTAAATATTCATCCAATGTCATAATGAAAGAACCTAAGTATACAACCAAAGAAGCATGGAAATCAAATATAAATTCTTACGCACATAATATGATGGATGAATACACACACTCTATCCATGTTGGACCAAGAGTAAAAATACCATAACCCATAACCTCATAAAAAATTACTCACTCAAAGTGAAAATAGATTATCATATAACAATGAATTAAAAAATAGAAGTTTCCTCACCCAGAAACATGGATTTTCCCTCAAGTGTGGGTTAACAATTCCCAAGAACAAGCTCATTACCTTGTCCAGAAACATCCTACCTCATGTATTCTAGTCCTAAATACTAAAAAAATAAAAAATAATCATTGATAACATTATTTAATTTTCTGAACAGAAATTAACAGAGACGTTTCATTGAGCCAGTGCACTACATTACCTCAATCATTCCTCCTATTATGAAAGAGGCTACTAAAAAGCAGTGATGGTCCATAGGTTTTACAATAGGGATAATATAACCTTTGGTTAGAGTATAATACAATATAAAAAAGGAAACCACATATCTCTAAAAAATAAATAGGTTCTAAAATACCAATTCAAAACCCATGGAATATTATACTGATACAACATACGGAATAATAAAGCATAATCATATGTCTAGTAAAGTAAAAAATGTCTCAAAAGTAAAAAAAAACAGAACAAAATAAAAGAAAAACATAATCATAATGTCATAATCTCTATATAAACTCCCAATTACCAATAAAAATTATAGACATAACATCATGAATCAATAACATGACACATGGCCTTGTCCCTACCCACATCTATGAGGTATATCTGAGTACCGAAAGGTGGCCCAAATAGGGTGTGTGAATAATAACAAGGCCACCACAAATGGTGTCTAATGAAAATATATTATGTATGTGTAATGAATAATGGTGTCTAATATATAATTTAAGTAATAATAATATTAATAAGTTGCAATAATAAAATGATCCATGTTGATCCTTGGTTCTCACGGAGAGAACCTAAGTCGACACCACTCATTTTCACCTATCCCAATCTCTGAACATAAAGTTAGTATCATGGACCAATATTATTTCAAGGTTCATCACCAAGAAAAGAAAAATAATTTACCCCAATGAAATTCATGTGGATCAATATGGAATTCCATTATATAAATTCACAATAAAATTGGGTTTTCATGTATGAGATCAAGGGACTTCCCAGGACATCTAGAGTCATGACTCGATTAGAATCCAAGACTCACAGTAGAGGCATTCCATACTAATATTATTGAGATGAATCAGGGGAGATAATACTAGAAAATTCAATAAGGGTAACTATAAATAATTCATGAAACAATCTATGGCATTAAAGTATAGGCCTTAATTGAATTAAATAGAGATCTTATCCATGGAATCCATGATAATAAATCTATTTATAATCCACTATCTCTCTCAAGGAATTCCATATCACATGAAATAATTCAATCCAATAGTGTATTCACACCACAACATTCAAATGTTTTCCAAATGTAATTATAGGATAATCAATGAAAATCCATGACAATACCATTCATGAAGAATCCATAGAGATCCTTTAAGGCATTCAATACTCATAACCATTTCAAATAATTTCAAACATGTTGTTATTTTATTATTCATATAATAAATAATTCTATGATTCATGCCAAGAACATCATTTTGGTTATTATTATCATTTAAATTAAATAATTCCATGTTCACAAGCACTAAGGGGTCCTCAAGATCATCTCAATCCTCCAAATTTCCATATTAAGGCATAATATCACTAAGGGTAGCCGTAAAATACCCCATTTGTTCATCCAAAATCACAGAATAATGTAAAACTTACCACATAAATAGTTTAAAAAATGGGTATACCCAAACCCACCAACTTTTATAAATCCAAGGGAGCTTATAATATATCAAAAAGGCATTAAACTAATTTATATTAACTTTATGAAATTTTTCTAATGATTCGTCATGACTATACTAGACAAATACACAATACAACTATGATAAATTGAAGAAAAAACATGATACCACTGGAACTATATTAGAAGAGTACCCTTGATGAGTATCATACTTTGGTTAAAGTATAAGTGAGATAAATAGTGAAAATAGGAAATATTCTAAAAAATAGGGAATCTACATTAAACATGGTGGGAGGTATTTAGAATATAATTAAAAGTGAGATTCGAAGCTAGAGAAGTGTAATAGATACAGAGAGCCTTAAAATGTGATAAAAAGAAGTATAAACAGAGGTGGATTGTTGGATTAACACTTATGAACACATAAGAGTGGCTTCCCATATTTTTGATACTTCCATGAAAAAGGAGAAATATGAATAAATAAATAAGAGGCGATAAAGAGGTAAATTCATTTCTCCCATTTTAAAAATAGTTAGGACAAACCCCATCGGCTTACTGGTGGGTCTAACCATCTAAAATATGGTATTTAATTTCTTAACCCAACATATAGAAAGACCACCACATTTCTGGTGGCACTAACCCCCTTAGGCTTCATGCCCCAGTTTTGTCCCAGGCCTCACAGAAACATTTATGAACCCCATAAACCCCCTTGAAGTATTATTAAAAAAGACATGGGTTTTTAAATACATTTAATGTTTTCAAAACTCAAAATAATATTGGGGTATTAAATATACCATGATCAATATTAACCTATATATCCTTAATTACCTTTACAAATCTTAATTTATCTTTAACCGATAACATCCTAATATATAAAGTCATCTAAACCCACATCTGATACCAATCAAAGCACCCCAAACCTACACTCCTAGATCTGGTGATAAAAACAACATAAATTATACAGTATATTTGATATATATATATTTAATAATAATATATTTTAAAAATAATGTAACATTTATATCCCAAATTATTTTTTAGGTTTCTAATTTTAGAGAGTTATAAAAAAGTTATAAATATTAGAAACCATGTTTTTTCTGTCAAATGTACATTTTTCACACTATATAAGAAATTAATTAATCCGTAACAAGCCTTCAAAATATCCCACAAATCCTCCAAATAGTACCCTCTTTTATACACATCTTACATATTACTTTTCTTCATAGCATGTGGAAATCGAAATATGAGAAAGGGTTGATCTATGATGCTCAGTAAGTGTAAATATATGAAATAACAGTAAAATGTTTTAAGGGAACATATGATGAGAATATGGGTATAATTAGGATATATAAGAAATTTTCCCCTATAAAACATAGATCATAAATCATGGAATAATTCTTAGAAAAATATAATACATGAATAAGAAGAGTTCAAAAATATGATTCAATAAACATGATCAATGAGTGAATAACATAGTAATGAGAATATACTTAAAATTGTTTCATCTATAAAATATAGAATAAACATTAGTATAGGAAAAAATATCATTTTTAGTCACACACTTTTAGCAAAAGTTTCATAGAAACTTAATTATACCTACATATATATCACCTTCATGAGTTACATACTTCAACCATTCTTGTAAAAAACTAAACTATGATTGCATATACATATCTAAAAATATTTATTATTTTAACAAATTCATTAGAGGTAAATACTTATAATCATATATACATATGAGATCCACTAAAATCAATAATAATCATAACATAAAAAAACCATGTAAATTAAAAGGGTTTCATATCCCTTTCAAATTAAATCATATCAAGAGAAAATTCATAATTACATCATTAAACACAATAAACCCATGAAACGTAAATTTTTATCCAATGACATTAGGTTACTCACAAGTTAAATTCAATTTAAATAAGATAACACATGGTATTTAAACCATTTTGATAATGTGTATATGGTTCAGCAAAACATTTCCCCAATCAATCTAATAATGATATCTAGGTGAACACCCTTAAATCAAAGGAATAAAAAATAAGGTATTCACTGAGGAAATTCATTGTAAGAAAAATTATTATTATATAGAGAACATGAATAGGAAAGAAAAAGGCAATGATATATCATTTCACTGAAAGGAAATAAAATTACATAATCCATCAATTTAAATAAGTTTAATGGTATCATTTGATGAATATCCTTGATAAATCATAAGATATGTCATATAAAAATAATTTTGATTATTTTTTTGGTATTTTAGGAAAAACACATTGGAAATAAAAAACATCCTTGATCTTTTGAAAGAATTATTAATTCTATTTTTTTATAAAAATATGATAAATGTAATTTATTTTATAAATCATTAAAACTTAGAGAGAAAGATTCATATAAAATGATAAAGGCAAAAGAAATATATGTTCATATAGAAATTCTAAAAGGGATTGTTTTGGATGAACCCATATAGAAAAGATTAAAATTATTATGATTTATATCATTATAAAAGAAAGTCATTCTCTTTTAAAATTAATTTTAAAATTTTAAAATAAATATATGGATATCCATAAAATGTGGAGTTGAAGATAATAATATGTGCAGAAAATTAAATTCACTTTTTCAATTAGTTTTGTTAAAAAAATAGATCATATTTAAATATTATAAAACTTCCAATATTGAAAAATATAAAGGGAAAAAATATCACCAAGGATAACCATATGGGAATACAATAAATGTGATATTGGAATAAAAGACTATGAATTCTCCAAATGAGTTATCACATTTTGAAGATCCTGATTTCAAAACTAGGTTTGGAAAAAAACACTATGTCTTGAGTAAAAATTAAATCAAAAACCTTGATTGAGAGAGATATTAGAATTGAAAATATATTAATTTTGATGAATTAAATTTCATGATTTAATTAATCAAATAGGCAACATATACAAAATATAAAATAAATTAGGCGCATCATAAAATGTGTCTCAAAAGGAATTTGAGATAATAAACCCTAATTTTTTTTAATTTATGAGTCAAAACACCAATAAAAATGAACATGGAATTAAGCATTGAATATAATGAAGTATAATAGAATCATGATAAAAAATATTTAAGGGTAATTAGGCATACCATTCAAAATAAAAAAAGTTGTATGATAATAAATATGTCTTAAGGGTTGAAAATTAGGACAATAAACCCATACCTTTTTATTAATTTGCTCCATGAAAGTGCCTAAGTTCTTGAATAATAAATTTAAGTTTATTATATCACTTCATAGTAACCTTATTCATATATATTTCATTTTTAAAGAACATATATTATATTATGATATTTATTTATTATATAGTTTTTACTTATGTTTGGATGAAAATTTAATTGGCACTTGCTTATTTTGATAATTTTAGCGATCAAAGATGATATTTATTAATATGTTAAATAATTAGTATAAAAATTATAGAACTATAATACAATGATTTTTTATTAATTTATAATAATATTATTATTTAAGTTCTCATAGTCATCCATGATAGTGTTTTATACTGTCGTTCATAGAGGTGATTAAACCGACAAAAAAAAGAACACACTATAACTCGATGGGGGAGTACGGTTATGGAAGTGTATAATATCATTATAATATAATTATAATGATATTATTTAAATTTTTTTATATCATTGAATAATATTTTAAGTCATTTTAATATATAATAAAAATTTAGTTGGAAATCAAGAAACGTTAATTCATGGGGGTGGTAGCCTACATAACACATGATTGGAATTATTTTTTTATAATTGAATGAAAAGGAATAAATATGTGTTGTTACATTAATATCATAAATATTTATTAAAATGATGATTCTAAGTTAATTATTTTAATATTTATAGGGTATTTTTGGAAGAAATATTCTAAAAAGAAAAAAATAATGATTAAGTAATAGTCACTTTGATTCCCTGAACTTTCTCTTAAAAACTCCTTGGAAATGAAGGGATTTAGATAACTAATTGAGAAAAAAATACCTCTGAACATGGGATAGGTTCCCATAAGGATATTGTTTTTTGTATTTTTGAGAATAAATCTAAAATAATGGGTGTTTCATTTAGAGGTGGAAGTGTTACTTTTTTAATTGAATAAAATGACATTTTTGGTGAGTACCCATTATTTTTCAATAATAGAATGATATTAATCATGGTCCAAATACTCTAAAAGTGTTAAATAATGTATTTTTTTTTGCAAAATAAGTTCTATAATTACTAAAACCCACAATTCAAAACATTATTTAAACACATTTATAGTTATTTACCATTAGGTTTTTATATCTTACCATTTTTATTTTTACATAGGTAACCTATTTTTAACTATATAGTATATATTTTACTATAAATATAAAATATACCATGTTACCAAATTTGAGTGAAATAAACCTAAATTTAACCACTATATAATTCATTTTAACTTAAAAATAAAAAAAAATTATATTTTAAATTAAAACTTTTAATATGTAGAAAAACTGTTTTGTTGAAGATTTTGTTTTTAACATTATGAGTTCTTATTTAGTATTGATTACCAATTGAATGATTCATAATATATTTATATATATGTTAATTTTTTTATTAAATTTTTTAGAATATATTAATTTATTTGATTAGATAATGATTACACAATGTTAATAAAACAATTCTTTGAAAATAATAGTTTTACCATTATCATGGTCATTAAATTTAATCTTAATAATAATTATTTTATAAAAAAATGAAATTAAAATTATTACATAATATGATATTTTTGATATAAAATCTTAAATCCATTTTTAAGATATGCGAATAAAAAAAGTTATGATATTTTTAAGATATGGTGTCTTAAATCCTTTTTGAAAGATTTAATCTCTAAAAGCTATGAAATATAATTGTTAATATATTAAAATAAAAATATTTTTTTAGAGAAAAAAATTACTTATGTTTCTAAAAATTACAAATGAGTTTACTAAATTAAACATAGTTTTTTTAAATGATTTATATTATTTTAGAATTTTATATTTTGTTATATAATTGGTTGCAAAAAAATTATTTCATTATTGTGTTATGATAATGTAATAAAATTGATGTTATTAACAAAATCAATATTCTTTTACTATTCTACTAAAAATAAATTGTTTTAAAAAAATTAAAAAAACCATCTATGGATATTTTTTATATTCTAAATTACAAAATAAATTTTTTTAAAAAAATTAAAATTCTAAAATTTATAAATTTATCTCCTAGATTAAAATACAATAAATATAAAAAAACTAATTTTCTTGAAAAATAAAATTTTAAAAAATTAAATGTTCTTAAAACTATTTTTTTGAATTTATATTTGATTACAATTTTTTACTAGAGTTTTAATTATTCATAAATTTTCTTAATAATAATTTTTTCATGAATCATTTTTGTTCAGTTTTTTGTTTGAAATAGGTTATCGAAGATAATATAAATTTTGAGAAGAATATATCCAAAATATCAGTTTGTTGCATTCAGGCCCAATTTATACTCAATTAAAATACCTATTTTAAAACCCATATAATATTAATAGTAAATAAATTTCATGTCTTATTAAATATTATAATTATATTTTATGTGTTCATATTAAATAAAATAATTTTATATAATTTTTCATTAAAAAATAACATAATTTTATTCTAACCAAATTGTTTTCCTAGAATAACATGGTTTTATTTAAAAGTAAAATTTATAAATTTTGGAATTTTAATTTTATAAAATCGACATCATGTCTGAATTTATAATTTCAACATTACCTTAAAATGTTTTTTGATATTTTTTAGGACTTAATTTTTTGGTGAATAGTGAAAATACCAATTTTTAAAAAATAGTTAACTTTATGTCATTTTAATGATATAATAATGACTTGAAAGTCTAGGAAAACTATATTATATAAAAAAATATTTTATAATTTAAACAAATCATTTAAAAATACTAGGTTTAATTTAGAAACCAATTTTAGACATTCTAATAACAATGTAATGTTTTATTTCTAATAAAAATTATTTTTGAATTATTTTATTTTAATTGTGAAATTTTATGGTTCTATTTGGTAATGGTTTCTTTTAAAGGTCAATTAATTATCCATTATTTATTCATAAAAAAATAAATTATATTAGGAAAAATTCTATACATCATTTTGGTGAAATTCAATTATTTTCATTGAATGGATTGTTTCTAAAAATATTTTCATTATGTTTTACAATTTGATATTAAAATTAATTATTAAAACATCTAGAAATTTAATCCTTTAAAATTAGTTTCATATTTAGAATAATAATCTCCAAATTTTGTAATGAGTTCAATGTCATTATTTTTCATAAAAAGAAGTTATGATGGTAAAAAAAATAGTCACCTTAGTAGAGGGTTAAAAGAGGTAAATTAGTTAAAAATATGAGATAAGGTCCCATAATAATATATATAATATTATTAGATGAGTTTATTTGGTAAACCTTATCCAATCCTCTAAATTTTATGCATTATGTAAAAATTTAATTTGAATGAGACCATAATATAAATTTAAAACATATAATATTTACAAGAACACCACTCCCCTTATTTAGAAAAGAATCTCTTCACCCATCACATCTCTACACACATTGAGTACCTTATAAAGAACAATATCTACCCAAATTCATCTCCAAAAAACTTACCCATTTCATAGAGGTTCCGGTATTCTCAATATACAAATCAAGGAAGGCTTAAAGAGAGATCCAATAGACCGTGCCCAAGGAAGAGGTAATCATGTAGCAAAATACTTTCAAGCTTCTTTATTCTTCCACATTCATGAAATATATTCCGAACGTAAGCCCCCTGCTTGTGGCCCCGCATTCCCACTTTCCAAAGGCGGGAAACATCCGTTCCTTGTTTAGGGATGTCTACTCCTTGATCGAAACCGGGATGATGGGATGTTGGTTCTTCCTTCCGTGGATTCCTCCTCGGAGCTCGTCACCTAGTCGGGTCTCCCTCATAGATTTAAGACGGATTCGTGAAGCTCATTCCCGGTGCCATATCTACATGGATGCCAGTTAATTACGCTGCTTCCGTCAAGACGCTCCAAGGGGTCTTGTCGGGACAGCGACCTGCAGTGAGGAGAATGGTCACGTTGGGGCATCGTCGGCATGGCTGTCTTCGGTCCCTCATCACAGGGCTTCTCGAGGGCGCGGAAGCCCGAGGCATCCCACATCGAATGCGGGGAATGTGTACCATCTGAGGTTTTCCTCAGCTTCCCATGTTTAACATGGGGTATATCGCGAGTTTAACGTCTTGAGGAGACGGATCGGGTTAAAGGATCCCTAGGGGGGAACACCGATGTTGGGACCAGTACGTGGGTGGCCTTCCGTATAACATGGAGTGGGAAAGGGTGGCATGATCTCACCGGGATGTGGCGGCCTGGGTAAGGATCAGGATGGATGGTGGAGTGAAGCATGGGGCTTACGTTCTGAGACGGCCCAAGAGGGGGGATACAGTTTAACGTCATGCGGGACAGAATACAGTTTAACGTCATGTGGGATGAAATACAGTTTAACGTCATGCGGGATGGGATACAGTTTAACGTCATGCGGGATGTGATACAGTTTAATGTCATGTGGGATGGGATACAGTTTAACGTCATGCGGGATGGAATACAGTTTAACGTCATGCGGGACGGGAGATTTGGGGCTTATGCTCTGAGGTAGCCCAAGGTGGTCAGGGAACCGATGTGGAGAGGTCGGGACAACCGAGTGGTGGGCTTGAACCTCGTGGAAGCTTCCTACGTACCATGCGTTAGCACGGATCAAAGTCCACGTAGTTCGTTGGGATGGGGCTTACGCTTTCAGGCAGCCCATAGGAGGATGTCATGGTCGATGCGCACTCTAAGACCACGTGAGTCATGCTCGGTGTGGGAAACAAGAGGCAGCAGGGACCAGACGATCACGTCGCAAAGGGTGCGTCTGTGAGAAGCGGAATGGGGCTTACATGTTGAGCGGCCCAAAGAGGAAACAGGGGCTTACACATGGTTAGCGGCCCTGGGTGCCAGGGCTTACTCCAGGGTAGAGGCCCGTGGTGCGACAAAGCGTAGTGGGAAAAGGACTCCACTGGCCTTGGCAGGGGGGAAGTACGGAGATGAACGGGTGCAATCATCCGTACGAAAGGTTAGGGGCTTACGCTCTGAGGCAGCCCTTCCCCCGCGGACAAACGCCGCTCCGACAAGGAGGATCTCATTCCATGTGAGGAAGAGTCCACTCCCGTGGAGACGAGTGGGCGTAAAAAATGTCCGAGCTGGGGGGACCCTGCGTGCAAAGCACGGGGTCGAACCACAGTTTAACGTCTTGTGTTAAGGACGAGGTGCTTAGCAGTTTAACGTCCTGCAGCTTGGATGAGGTGGGTTCGCTCCACACCCCTAGGGCTTACATGCCCAACGCCCTCTACCCCTTGTGGAAGGGAAGGCATCGGCAAGGCCGTGGTGAGAGGGGGCCGTAGGGCAAACCACCGGGGGTCCACGTTAGCGTGGCTATGCGAAGAAGCAATAGCCATTAGCGTGCCTATACGGAGAAGCATAAGGCAAATCAATGCAACGGGAAACACGGACCAAGGGACCTTGAGGTTACTTCGCACGAGCCTGGAAGGCCATGCGGGAAAACAACGCATGGCGCGCATGCCCGGCAGGGGAGACATCAGGTGCCGGTGCAGGGGGCATCCAAGGGGCGTCAAGGTGAGGGGTCCTCGGCCTTGCACGCGCAAAAGGGATGATTTGCGCGCAAAACACTGGGACGAAGCGCAATAGGAGTAATGGAATTGCGTGCGAAGAGGGAATTACGTGCAAAGTTTTGTGCGCACGACAGGGTATTGCGCGCGCGGGCCACGGATTGCGCGCAAGTGGGGAAACCGGGGGAAGGGGCAAATTCACTGAAGTCGGTGGAGTTGTGCGCAAAGGTGAACTTCAGGGCAAGGTCGCACGGAATTTGGGATTACCTGGATGCCATCTTTCGCGCGGGGGGAGCCGAATTGCACGCACGAGAGTCGCTTCGGATTCCTCAACCCCCAAACCGTTCGGGGTCACCTTATATTTATAGGCGACCTCCGGCGTGGAATCCAGGCGGCGCGCGAAGTTTTCCGTGCTGGGAACCACTTGCGCGCAAAATCTCACCGTAGAGAAATGGGGCGCACAATTATTGTGCGCCTCACCGGTCCAATTCCGCGAATCCCAGGAGCACTTCGCGCGCAGAAAATTTTTGCGCGCGGATCCTCCTTTATTTCGCGCACCACTTCCCGGGCCTCCGGATCGGGCCTCTGATTCCGAATACGACTTCGCTTCGTCATTCTGAAACTTCCTCCGGGAGTTGCGGGCTTTTTTCAGCGTCAAAAAATGCCCCCCCTTGAAATTGGATCGGCGAGAGGTCGCAACGATCAGATTCCAAGGGAAACTCCGAAACGCCAAAGTGCAGAGCCACTTGGTCAAGTTTTGCGCAAAATTTCGATGGGGCGCACAAAATGCCGGACTCGCACGGAATGCTCTTTCCGCGCGGCGCGGAACCCTGGCCTCGCCTATAAAAAGGGGAGCTGGGTCCCAACTTGGTACAACCGCTTTTTTCCGCGCGATAAGCTGTTCGCTCTCGTGCGTGAAATCGCTCCGCGGCTGCGCGTAATAACGCACTGGAAGTGCGGACTTCCTTCCGAAATTTGGCCGTGATTTCACGCCAAACCGGGATCTTCTGCGCTTCGCGTGCCGATTGCGCGCTCATCTCTAGGATTTCGCGCAACTCCTTCAGATTTCGTGCCGAACTCTCCAATTCCGCGCACTTTATCCCGATTTCGCCCAACTCCCAAAAAATTCGAGATGGCTGCAAACCGAGTCGATGAGGGGGAAGCCGCTGCCCGTATGACAGAAATGGCGGAGAACGAGGAGGTATATGGCGCCAAGGTGATCGTCTCCAACAATCTCACCTTGTTCAATCTGCTGACTCCGGCCCAAAAGGCATATCTCTTGTCGGACAACCTCCCACTCTGGAATTTTGGCATCCTGGAGGAGGTACCACTGCCGGGCTTCGAGGTGGACACACCGTAGTCCTGGGTGACTCGGGAGGACGAAATTCCTCGCTACAACATCACCAACAATGGCCGTCCTGCCAGGGAAACTAGACACATGGATGTATATGTCCTGAACCTGAGGACTAGGACCATTACCGGGGACAAGCCTGTGGCGGAGGATTCTCCGGACCTCTACGCGAGCACCTTCCGTCAGAGCATCACAGATGACACGAAGGGCTGGCTGAAGGATTGGGACCTGCGTTCCGAGGGTAACTTCACCAGCGAATGGGCCTGGGCATTCTGGGTTCGCCATACCTGCGACCAGTTCGGAGAAGAACTGCGGTATATCGGCCTGTTCGAGGCGGTATGGACATCGCAGTTCCATTTCCACCATCAGCCTGAACTCAGACCGGAGCTATTCACCTGGTGGTCTCCTGACACCAACACGTTCCACCTTCATCATGGGGAAGTCGGCGTCAATCTCTGGGACGTTCACTACATCGACGGTATCCCACTGGAGGATTACCAATACGACGAGTTCGTTCCTCCAAAGAACACCTGGGGAGACAGGTCGCGGATGCCTATGCTGACGTGGCACCTGCTGCAGCTGGCCAAGGAGAGGCTGGGGGTCAAGGACTTCCTGAAGGACATCGCCTACAAGGGCTGGTTCAGCCTGTTCCTTGAGAAGGATCCCACCGTCAAGATGTCGGGACGGGGAAAACGGTGCCCAACTGCGACTCAGAGGAGCAAGGATGGGTCATACTGGAAGACCCTGGAGGTAGGGCAATACCAATCATGGGGCTACCGCGTCATTGAGGCCCGGGACCCGAATGTCCGGTATGCTGGGTTCCTTGCCACCTTCCTGAGCAGGTGGCTCTTGCCGCTGCGAGACGCAAGGATGGGCGTCTGTCCAGTGACTTTGGTGATGGAGGGCTCCATGGCCGCCAACAAACGGTTCAACTTGGGCATCTCCGTGCTGGCCAAGTTGTATACCATTCTGGGGTGCATCTCACGAGGGGGGTCGCCTCCGAGAGTCTGTGGTCCCTTCCAGATCTTCCATGGCTGGGTGGTGGCTCATCTCAGCAGGTATACTTTCCCAAACGTCGTCCGTCCTCCGGGCAATGGCCTGCGACCGTCCTTGCTAAACATTGTAGGGGTGGCGCCATTGACGCTCAATGAGGAGGGCGTGAGGATCCGCATTGGTAACCATGCCAACTTCAACTTCAGCCCATTCCCCACCCCGGTTGGCCAGCTGGTGGACAACGGACGAGGCTCTCTGGAACAGCAGGAATACTTCCAGAGCATTCAGGGTGGGGTGCTCATGGATCGGATCGATGGGAATGTGATCTGCGAGCCTTACGTGCCATCCCGATTCGCCTGGCAGTTCGGGTGCCTCCAGCGAATGCCAAAGAAGGTATTCACGGCTGTCTGGCAGGAGAAGAATCCATGCGTCCTGTGCCAGATGTGGTTGATGTTTACCACCTTCGGCTCTGGCGACGTCGTTACTCTCCCTCCCACCAGGGTCAATGCCGGCCTAGCAACCGAATATGCCAAAAACTGGACCATTGCGTACCCTGAGGGGCTATTATGCAAGCGCGTCCGGCAACTCGAGGTTACTCGCGCGGAAACCGGGCGACGGGAAAGAAGGGGAGGTGCCATCAGAAGGGGAGAACCAAGGGCGCGTCAGGCAGCGAGGCTTGCACAAGATGGGACTTCGGCAGCGAGTACATCACATGAGGCGGCCAGGGAACTTCCTGGGAAGCAGATAAGATATCTTCTTGAACCTTCTCAAGATGCAATTCTCCCGGCACTGTGGTCGGCCTGGATGACCCTGCGGCAATCGCTGAGCATCGAAGCCATCTGGCAGAAGATAATGTAGAACGGGATCCAACTGCAGGAGGTTGGGCTCGTTCGGATTACCGACCAAGTGAACTTCCATCGATGGCACACTTATCTGATGGCCATGGACGCATACGCACGCCAAAGGGGGCGGCATGCGGAGCCAACTTTCCTAGTGAAAGTGATGCTCGACCAGGAGCATGATCCGGAAGCGATGCCGCCGGGAGAAGGCGATAGTGATGAAGAGCCAGAGGGGGAGGAGGAAACCGGAGAGGATGAAGGCGAGGGAGAAGACGAAGAAGAGGATCCCGAAGGTGAGGATTCGCAAGGGGAGACCTACCAAGGGAGTATCCGAGAGAGCGGCGAGATTGCCAACTCTGATCTCGACATAACCGAGATTCTTGAGGTTTGTCTCTATCTTCATTCATTTCCTTCATTCATCCATTCTACTTTCAAACTTCTAACTCACTTCCCCATCTTACTCAGGAGCATCTGAGCGGTGGACGGGCGTCCCCTCCAGAGGAAGGAGGAGAGGAACCAGTGGGACATGATGGGGATCCGACACCCATCATTGAATTAACCAGCGTAGAGGGGTCTCCCCTTATGGCGACCCCTGCAGCGGCCGAAACACTGGGGACCGACGCTCTGGATTTCTGTAAGTCTCACGCTTCACTACTGGTGCTTGGTGTCAAGAGATCCCGTCTGAATAGCGTATGCCCTGCGCAGTGATCTCAACACTGGAGGCACGTCAGGCTGCGGAGCCCGGGCCGTCTGTGAGTGGACCATCGGTGGACATACCTCCTCGTTCGGAACATGCTCTCTACACTAAGTTGGCCCCATCAATAGATGAACAGAGGGCGACAGACATCATCGGCGCCGTTCCTGAAATGCGGTCGGAAGCTGGTGGAGGCATCATTGCTGCTGGGGCGAGAGAAGGGCGCCCGGACGTCAGGGATTATATTCCTCACGAAGACATCCCTGGGGCGGATCCTGCTGCCAATCTGCTGGAGGCCTTCCCTATATACCGACCTACTGACCCTAAGGAGATAGACAACTCAGACTCAGAGGTGGCCGAGGAGAGCCGGATGACACGGCGCAAGGGGTGGAAGTGTATCCAGCGCTTTCTCAGGCAGCCCCAGTCCGATTGGCTGAGGCGGATGGGATCACTTCAGACCTGGCTGTGCTTCTTGTGTGCCGGAGGGGCTGACACTCAGCATCTTCATTTGACGGTCCATGATTACATGGCCGAGAAGATACACGAGGGCAGCCGGCGCACTGACATTTCCCAGTGATAGGAAGGATCTACGAGCGCTCAAGCGCTGCTGAGGGCGGAGCAAGAAGTCTGGCACCTCGAAGGGCAGGCGGCAGATAAAGAGTTCTTCATCGCAACATGCTCTGAGCTCGTGGAGAAACTGACCGCCCAGCTAGCTGATGCCCAGGAACAACTGGTGGAGGCGAGTCACCAGATGACCGTGCTTCGAAGCGAGTGGGCGCAGGCACAAGCTAGGGCTGATGAGCTACGCTCTATGGTGGCCGATGAGGAGAGAGTCTTCAAAGAGCGGAAAGTGGACCTGGAGGCTACCAGCCAGAGGGTAGTAGCGCTGGAAAGATCGCTTCAGCACGCTAAACCCTGAGGGCTTTGTTTTCGCCATCTCATGAACTTTTTGCTTGTACTGCTCATCGTCTCAATCCAATATATGGACAAATCCACTCTTTTGTACCCTTGGTTTAATGCGCTCAACCATAGCTTCGAAATGAATAACAACTCACCCCTAGGCTCCTGTGGGACATGCCCAACGCAAGAAGAAAGAGATGCTCGTACCATCATTCTGTTCAACTATGGGGCATTGACCAAGCTTCAGGCATCCAAAATCGGACCTGGACTTTTGAAGAGACCCCGGGCCGATTGATGTGTCGACTTCTCAATGTGCCTTAAGACACGAGCGGGGAAATGCCGGGGCCATTGAAATCCATCCGAACACAGGGGGATGGAGAGAAAGGGTGCATCACGCTTCCCAAATTCGGAACCCAATGGGGCACAACCATGGAGGATAACTGTCAACCATGGCGGAAACACAACATCCATATCACGTTGGCCCGGAATGGGAGGACAATAAATGAGGGCTGACCGCTGACCATGTTCGCAACACGGGGCCTAACTTAAATATCGTTGGTCAGTTTTCCGGAACGTTGGCCCAGGACAGTAGGCGGACCATAGGTCGAGCATCCATACTGTTAGGGGGTCCCGTCAAACATGACCAGTTCTCCGGAATGTTGGCCCAGGATAGTAGGCAGACCATAGGTCGAGCATCCATACTGTTAGGGGGTCCCATCAAACGCGAAAGGAAATGAGGGTCCGAATAAGGGGGAACGCAAAGCGCAGGAGGTGGAGTGGTGGCTTGTTCGAACAGAGTCCAACATTCTCGATATTGCGCCACCAGGGCGAAGGCGCATTAGGCGGACGTACCAACCTGATCACGGGTCGTCCCAATTTCCAGGCAAGACCTCTTTGGCGAGAGAACTACCGCTTCCCATCATTACCATGGGGCATCCCGCACATGCTCGGGGTAGATATACTGACTACACCATTTCTAATGAAGTCGGGCCGAGGGGCCGACAATAAAGATGGACGATGTTCAGCTATCCCTGGGGCTGGACCCAAGACGAAACATCCGAGCGGTCCTACGTATCTCATAAGGATGAGAATCAAGCCACACATAGTTCTGAAAATACAGTTTAACATCGTGCTGGACGACATACAGTTTAATGTCATGCGGGACGGAATACAGTTTAACGTCATGCGGGATGAAATATAGTTTAACGTCATGCGGGATGAAATATGGATCTTAGTTTTAGGTCTTAGAGCTCAGACCATGAGGATCTTAGTTTTAGGTCTTAGAGCTCGGACCATGAGGATCTTAGTTTTAGGTCTTAGAGCTCGGACCAAGAGGAAAGGGGAGAAATGGACACATGGCCAGGCGGTTACAAAAAAACCCGACGTGAAGGAGGACCTAATCCCTACTTAACATGTGCTCTCCGAGGAAACACTCGAGTCGAGGGACCGAACACGGAGGTAGGCTGGACCCGTGGGGAAGTGACCCAGGCGTTCCTACATATCTCATAAGGATGAGAATCAAGCCACACGTAGTTCTGAAAGTGACATGGTAAGATACCAGTGCCAAGGGAAAAGGGGAGTGTGGGCATGGCCCTTGCACTAAAAGAAGCGGCATTTGATAAATCTTGTTTGTCCTTTAAGGTGAGTGGTTTTTTTGTTGTTGTGAAGCGACAGGCCCAGAGTAGCAGGCCATGGTATCGCCACAAGCATCAAGCCATGATATGCGTTGAAAAATGGCATGGCATAAAACCAATACCCAACGTGATGTCCTCTACAACGAGGTCACCACAATGCAGTTCCGTTTTTTGTCGTGCGGCCAGGACGATAATGTCACAGTTTAGGGTCGTGTGATAGGACCAACAACACAGTTTAAAGGTCAAATGGTTTGGACCAACAGCACAGTTTAAGTTCATAAGGTTTGGACCAACAACATAGTTTAAGGTCATAAGGTTTGGACCAACAACACAGTTTAAGGTCGTATGGTTTGGACCAACTTCACAGTTTAAGGTCATAAGGTTTGGACCAACAGCACAGTTTAAGGTCGTATGGTTTGGACCAATAGCACAGTTTAAGGTCGTATGGTTTGGACCAACAGCACAGTTTAAGGTCGTATGGTTTGGACCAAAAGCACAGTTTAAGATCGTATGGTTTGGACCAACAACATTGTTTAAGGTCATAAGGTTTGGACCAACATCACAGTTTAAGGTCATATGGTTTGGACCAACAACACAGTTTAAGGTCATATGGTTTGGACCAACAACACAGTTTAAGGTTATATGGTTTGGACCAACAACACAGTTTATGGTCATATGGTTTGGACCAACAACACAGTTTAAGGTCATAAGGTTTGGACCAACTGAGAGAGGAGCCTCGGGCAAAGGAGCCTACGAGGGTTCAACAATCAAGGAGGGGTAGCAGATGCTAGCTCCCAGCTATGCTGGGCCTGAAACGCAATGTCTGGGCGACTCCTCACTCCCCTAAGGGGATGAAGGTCAAGTTGTATGCAACCCGTAAAGAAGAGACCCAAGAACATAATCTAGCGCTCAGATCGCGGGAGCCCTGAGAGACACCGTAACGCAGCTCGGTCTGTCTGATGTGCGGGGGTGTACTGAGGGTTAGTACAAGGAGGGTTGAGATTCCACCTTGGCGCGGCGGGGCGGAACATGACATGAACCATGCCACCAATATTCAGGGCCTGGGGAATCGGCATGACGACTGAGGACTACTGTTGACCATGTTCGCAACACAGCATCCTATCGTGTTAGCCATGGGGACAAAAAAATGAGCATCAACCGCTGACCATGTTCGCAATGCGGGATTTGTATCAATTTGTTGTCTCAAACCCTTGGGGGAATTGGCCCATGAAGGTAGGAGAGCCCTTGGGCGTTGTATCCAGGCCGTTCTTGGGGGTCCCTCTAGGTATGAAGGATGACGGGGGCCTGAATGAAGGGGAACACGAAGCTTGGCAAGTGGATGGAACTTGCCTAAGTTGAATCTGGCACTCCAAGTTCTAGACCAGAGTACCTTGAGCACATTAGCAGACCACTGGAAAGGGTCAGAGGGCTCAGTCCGAGAGCGGCCATAAGATGTCGGATCCCTGGGCAAAAGAGGGGGCATAATGCCAAACACCCTGGGCACCGGGAGATCGTGGGATCTCCTAAGAGATGGGGCTGGACCTAACATCTAGGTGTTCAGGCGGTCCTACGTATCCCATTAGGATGGGAATCAAGCCACATGTAGTTCTTGATATGCATCTTTAAATTCTGTTGGACAGAGTAGGGCTAAACCCTGAGGACAGGGTGCACGGGGTGCAGCTATTGCAAACCCGACGTGAATGGGGACATAATCTCACACCATGCCATGTGACCCTGTGATCGAAGTCCCAAAGGTGAAACAGACGCGACAAAGGACCTCAAGCTGGACCCAAAGACGAAAGGTCTGGGCGTTCCTACGTATCCCATTAGGATGGGAATCAAGCTAGACGTAGTTCTGGAAATACAGTTTAACGTCATGTTAGACGGAATTTATATCTTAGTTTTAGGTCTTAGAGCTCAGACTGAGAAGGAAGAAAGGGAGGAATTTGGTAATTCCTGGGCTGGACCCGAGACGAAATGTCCGGGCGGTCCTACGTATCTCATGAGGATGAGAATCAAGCCACACGTAGTTCTTGACAATACAGTTTATCGTCATGTTGGACGGAATATAGATCTTAGTTTTAGGTCTTAGAACTCGGACCAAGAGGATCTTAGTTTTAGATCTTAGAGCTCGGACCATAGAGCCCAGATGTAGGGCGGAGTGTAGTTTAAGGTCATGCTGAACCATACAGTTTAAGGTCATGCTAGACCATACAGTTTAAGGTCATGTAGGACCATAACAGTTTAGGCAAATTACTTTTTGAGGAACCTGGCGTTGTTGGGAGGAGTGATACGCTCCCCATCCATAGTCACCAGGGAATACGCACCATTGGGATAGACCTTGTGGACAATAAAAGGTCCCTCCCACTTGGGCTCCAACTTGGGTGGTTTCCTGCCGGGAATCATTGGCACTCTGAAAGCCAACACCAGGTCACCTTGCAGGAAAGATCGGAGGTGAACCTTATTATCAAAAGCTCGAGCCATCCTACTCTGATGCCTTTCCAGGTTATGTAAAGCGTGAAGTCTACTTTCGTCCAGCGCTTCCAATTCAGCTAGACGGATCTCGGAAACTCTGTCTGGCGCTTACTGGTCATAGACCACCGTGCGCAATGAGGGCAGTTGGACCTCGATGGGAAGGACGGCCTCAGCTTTATACACCAGGGAATACAGGGTCACCTGGGTGGAATTGCGAGTCATCGTCCTATAAGCCCAGAGGGCGTTGGGGATATTGTCCGACCAAATTTTCCTATTCTGACCAACCATTTTTTGCAGAATGTTAGAGAGGGTTTTTTTAAACGCCTCAATATGTCCATTTTCCTGCGCATGATAGCAGGAGGTGTGGTTCAAGCGAATGTTTTACTTGGCGTACAATCTCTTCAGCTCGGCCGCTCGGAAGTTGGTTCTATTATCCGTGAGGATAGCGTGAGGTATTCCAAACCGGTGAATGATATTGGAACTCACGAAGTTGGCGATAGAACCACCCTTGACTTCCCTAAGCGGGGCTGCCTCTGCCCACTTTGAGAAGAAATATGTGGCGGTTAAGATGAACCGGCACTGGTGGGCCGTCGCCGGCGGGTAGGGCCCTACGACATCCAAACCCCAGACTGTAAAGGGCCAAGAATACTTAGTAGTATGGAGAGGCTCCGGTGGCCGATGCAAAAAGTTAGCATGAACTTGGCATGCATGGCACCTCTTGGCGTACTCGATGCAGTCGTGGATCATGGAGGGCCAGAAGTATCCCAGTCTCCGAATCTGGTGGGACAACTTCGACCCGACCTGGTGGGCGCCACAGGAGCTAGCGTGCACTTCCTGCATGACCTGTGGGATCTCAACTCCTTGAAGACGACGGAGGATAACACCATCAAACCCGCGCCTGTAGAGGAGCAGCTCACGACTGGGACCGCTTTGAAGGGTGAACTGCAGCGCACGGCGCCGAATTCATTCCCGCTCCGCTCGGTCCATCGGAAGATTGTCGTGTCGGAGATATTCAACCAGAGGTGTCCTCCAGTCAGGAACTGTCTCGATCACCACGCCTGGATCCACGGGGGGTCCCGACGCGGGGGCACCAGCGGTGAGATGGTTCACTCGCGGGCCACGACCGCCCTCTGGGATGACAGGAGCAATGACTCTTCGGTGCGCCACGTGGATGATTAGGTCATCCTGTTCGAGCTCCGCGAGTGATGCGTCCAGGATGGCCAAAGCATCTGCTCGACTGTTCTGCGACCGAGGAACGTGAACGACATCTGGTCGGGAGGGGAACTTATCCATTAAATGGAGGGTGCACTCCAGCAACGACACGAGTTCTGGATTCCTGACAGCGTAGTCACCGTTAACCTGCTTGATTACTAGCTCAGAGTCCCCTTTTACATACAGGTGGGGTACGTTAACCTACAGAGCCAACTCGAGGCCAGTGATGAGGGCATGATATTCTACCTCGTTGTTGGTGCAACCCTCTGACTATAAGAAAGAATATGGCAGCACGACTTGCTCCGGGGTGATGAAGATGATACCCAGGCCCACTCTGTTAATCCTAGGATCGTTGATCCTTCTACCGGTAGGGCTTCGGGAGGCGCCATAAAAGTGCATCTGCCAACATGGGGTGGCGTGATCGACTGAGAGGATTGCCTCATCAGGAAAGCCCACATCCAGCAGCTGGTCCACAGAGGTTGGATGAGCAGCTAAGAAGTCTGCCCACGCCTGTCCTTTGACGGCCTTCTGAGGTACGAACCTAATGTCGAACTGCTGGAGGATCACCGCCCAGCGTACCAATCGGCCGGTCAACATAGGCCGACTCAGGATGTATTTCAACGGGTCTACCCGAGAGACCAACTGTACCTCATGGTGATGCAAGTAGTGCCGCAATTTTTGTACGACAAATACAAGCGCCAGGCAGCTCTTCTCGATGGGAGAATATCTAATCTCCACGTCGAGGAGCATGCGGCTGAGGTAGTAGAGGATATTCTCTGTTCCCTCGTTGTTTTTCTGGGCGAGAAGGGCGCCGAGGGATTGCTCTAGGGCAGTCACGTAAAGGACCATCGAATTTCCAGGAGCGGGTGGCATCAGGACCGGAGGTTGAAGCAGATACTGCTTGATTTCCTCAAAAGCGGTCTGGCACTCTTCATCCCACCCATAGGCGGCGCCTTTCTTCATGATCCGAGAGAAGGGCTTACACTTGCCGGACATATTCGAAATGAATCGGCGTATATACGCTAAGTGGCCTTGGAGGCCTCGAAGCTCCCAAATATTACTTGGGGGAGGCATCTGACTGATGGCCTAGATCTTCTCGGGGTCGATCTCGATACCTCGATACCTGATGATGAATCCAAGAAACTTTCCGGAGGTGACCCTGAAGGCACACTTCAACGGGTTTATCTTCAAGTGATGAGAACGGATCAAACCGAATACTTTCTCAAGGTCTTTGAGATGGTCCTGGCGCTGACGAGATTTAACCACCAGGTCATCTACATAGCACTCCACCAGCGTCCCGAGGATCGGCTTGAATATGCGGTGCATAGCCCGTTGATAGGTGGCACCGGCGTTCTTCAGGATGAAAGGCATAACCCGATAGCAGAAAGTGCCCTAGGGGGCCCTGAAGGCGGTGTACTCTTCATCCTCGGGGGCCATCCAGATTTGGTTATACCCGGAGTACCCATCCATGAAAGAGAGGGCTTGGAACCCGGCCGTTGCGTCGATCAACAACTCTGTCACGGGAATGGGAAAGTCATCCTTCAGACAGTGGCGATTAAGATCGCGGAAGTCGATGTAGACCCTGATCTGCCCGTTCTTCTTCCTGACGGGCACAATGTTGTCTAGCCACCTGGGGTACTGGACTTCCCTGACGAAGTTGGCCTTAATGATCTTATCAACTTCGGCCTCAACCATGGCACCGTGAAAGGGGTGCATTTTTCTGGGAGGCTGCTTGAACTCGCGATGGTTTGCTGGGAGGCCAAGGTAGTGGACGGCTAGCTGGGGATCTATTCCCGGAATCTCATCATAACTCCAGGAAAAAACATCACGGTGCTGTCTGAGGAAGTCTATGTACCGTTGCCGTTCCTTGGGAGGCATAGTGGCGCTGAACAATGTGGGTCTTGGGTCCATCTCACTACCAAGGTTCACCTGTATGAGCTCGTCGACCATGGCAGAGACGCCCTCCTCAAAGGCAAGAGGACCATCTTCCATGTCTTCTTCTCCGCTTGGGGAAAGATCGTCCATGGGGGGAGCCGTTTCGGGGCTGCTCGACCCTGATGGGGAGCTAGCACCGGCTTGGGCGGCAGAGGTCGTCACGACGGGAGGCTCATGCACCGCGGAGACCGTAGCGACAAAGGTGGTTGATCCAATCCCATCCAACCTGCGGCCCAAGGGGCCACACTTTACGACATCGAAGCAGTGGTGTCGCGTTGGCCTGAGCCGGTCAATCCCGGCTCGGAGAAACATGCACGTATGACGCACCGCCATTGCCATAAGCCCAACATCCCGATATCGTACGGGGGTAGGAGGCTCGGGGATCACCCGGGCCTGGTTGGTGTAAGAGTACGAGGTGATTTCCCGCCGTCGCTTAGACCTGGAAATATGCCTTCCTCTGGTACCCGAGACAACAAAGCACTCCCCCATATCGGGAGTTGTGGCCTCCAACCGATGGATTGGGAAGACATATGCGTCATCCAAACCTGCCCAAGGATCACTCGCGATAGCGGCAGGCTCAACCTCACCTGCTAGGATCTGCTTGTCCTTGCTCTTGTAATAGTCTGCGTCCAGGTAACGAGCTTCACAAGAGGCAAACAGGGACGCATCTCCTTGGAGCACACCCACTCGACCCTTAAGGGAGTATTTGAGGCACTGATGGTATGATGAGGGAACCACTGCGTGAAGATGGAGCCACGAACTGCCCATCAACGCGTTATAGGCAGTGTCCTGAGAAACAACCATGAATTCAGTATTGGCAATTAAGCCGCCGAACTGGGTCTTCAGACGAATCTTGCCGAGTGGAGTTTGCTCGGTCCTGTCATACCCCTAGATTCTGAGGTCGGAGGGAGTTAAATCATCCTTGGACAACCCCAGTTTTCGCAGTGTCCGAGTTGGGATCAAGTTAATCCCAAAACCCGTGTCGACAAGACAGCGACGGAACTCCACGCCATTGAACTGGCCGGTGATGTACAGCGGGCGGATGTGCCCCTATATGGGAGGGTCTTCATCTTAACCGGAGAATGAGATAACTTCCTGACATTCGGCATCCTCAATCACCTCGGTGTGGAAGGCTTCTACGGCCGCTACCTCCGTTTCAAACTGGAGGGGGCTCCTCAGATCCTCGGCGAGTGCCTCACACATTTCAGATGACATGTGGAGGGCCTCAAGGATGGAAAGCCTCGCCAGAATGCCGGCCAGATGCTTCAGGACATCATACTTTCACGCCAAACGCGAGCTTCTGCTTACAGGAGGTCGCTCTACGATTGGGGGCATGACTGGCCCTACTGGCGGGACCGGTGACTGACTGGTACTAGGCACATCCCGCTGTTCACTAGCTGAAGCCCGGGAGGTGGCTGCCATGCTAGGACCGGAAGGCCGTAGTCGGCCAGCGGCAGGGCTGGGCTGGTTGCGACGCGGGCAAGGCGATTCCGCCCGATCCAGCAACACGAACGGGGGTGGAAGCGAACCTGTTGTCACCGGATGAGGGAGCCGCAAGTGATGCTCTCTACACCGGGCCTGCTGCCTGGTCTCGGTGGCATGCACGGCCTGACTGGAGGTGACGACCGCCGTGCCCCGGCGATTCACGTAGCCACGGTTTCGTCGACATTGACGACGGCTGGGGACATTGGGGAGGTTCACCCGGCGCTCCTCGTCATCAGGATCCACAAAGGGATTTACCAACTCTACGGTGTTAACCGAAGCGTACCCCGAGCTCTCAGGGAGATTCACCCGACGCTCCTCATCATCGGGAGCCACAAAGGGATTTACCAACTCTACGGTGTAAACCGATGCGTACCCCGGGCTCTCGGTCGAGGAGTCATCCATTAACGAACGGGGTCTCGGAGGGATCCCCATTCCCCGGGGCATGAAATCGCCAAGCGTGCGAGAAGATGACGGAAATGGTAGGGCGCGTTCTTTCTTCTTGTGTTGCCGCCTGCTCTTCTGGGAAGAAGTAGGTTGGGACGATGAGGCCGAAGCGGCGCTCGCGGATTCTGGGGGCTCTGGCTGGTCCAGGCGGGCACAGATGATGCCATGGGCACGGGCGACCATCCTGCGGGCCATCCAGTCATTATACTTCCGGGACCCACAGTCAGAAACCTGTTCCCACCCATCCCCATCGTCACTACTGGCATCTGATCCCACGAAGACACCTGCCACCTGTGCCGGGGCTGGGCCCAACCTGACTATGTTGTTGTCAATCTAGTCTTGGAGCCAGTCCTTGAACACATAGCATTGTTGGATGGTGTGTCCCAGGAACCGGTGATAAGGGCAGTAGTCAGGGAGATCCGTGAGACACGCCTCTTCTGGCTTCCGGCAGTTAGGCAGCCGCATGATCCTCTGCTCCAAGGCGCTAAGGAAATAACCGGGGACCCAGGCCTCACCAAACGAGTAAGCCCGATTCCTTCTGCCTGGAAAGGGGACCCTTTGGGGCTGACCATGGCCAGGGACCGGAGGAGCAGGCCGAGGAGGCAGAGCTGGATTACCTCGCCTAGGTGGTGGTGGTGCGTTACACGGAGGCGCCTGCAGATTTTGAGGCGGTCGCTGCTGGGCCGGAGGCTGTGGGGGTGGACCCCTATGAGCCTACTGAGTTGGCCTCACCAGCAGCAACTCTAGCTGTCTGGGGGCCTCTATCTGCGCTGAAGCAGCGAGCTCGGCTCTGGCGGCTCTCCTTGCGGAGATCACAGGAGGCAGCGGGCGTGCCTGACTAGCCTGTTGCAGGGCTTCTTCGAGGCGCTGAGCCTTGTCTGAGAAGTCCCGGAACCCTCCAGGGTAATTCTGCGTGATCAGGGAAGGAACCAACTCCACCTTGACGTTCCCCACCCACATCGTTAGTAATTGCTCCCGAGTTAGTGGCATGTCAAGGGAGTACGTGAGACCCTTCCACCGGGCGATGAAGTCCGCGACTCGCTCGTCGGGCCTTTGCTTGCACCTGAAGAGGTCTTCAATGTTCGTCTTCCGGGTTGTGGAACTGAAATGGTAGAGGAATTGTCGACGAAGGTCCTCCCAGCTAGTCACTGATCCAACAGGGAGCTGGTTGTACCAAACGAACGCTGGTCCCTCCAGCGTCTGAACGAAGCACCAGAGCTTGGTAGCCTCCTGCTGCGCCGGAGTCCCCAACATAGGCCCGCACCTCGAGTTGAAGTGGGCCAAGTGTTGTGTTGGGTCTCCGGTCCTGTTAAAGGGGGAAAAAGTGGGATTCCCAAATCCTGGCAGGGCCGACATGTCATCCACCCATACGGGGTACGACTTGCCATCCGGTGGGATCGCCACCTGCTGAGTTTCCAGGGCCTCCAAGCGAGCGATGAGTACCTCCATCAGATCATCCGGATGCAGATTCATGTCCTGACGGGGATATCTAACCAAAAGTGCATTGCCAGGCTCTTCGATACGATAATCGCGCTCAGCGGCTCGGGGGGCAGCTGGCGGAGCGACCGTCGGAGCGGCTGGAGGAAACCGAGCAGGGTATCCCAGGTTGCCTCGCTGCTCGGGAGGGTTCAACGAAACATATCACGCCCTCTTTCCATGGGCTCCAGTGTCTCCCCTGTCACCGAACATGACACGGTCATGGTTGCCCGGGGGGATCTCAGCAAGGGGTAGATGATCCTGCCCCTGCTGTCCTGGTCTAGGGTTGCCGTAGACAGGTCGCCGCTCTGCAATGCGTTCGGCCAGGAGCTCATCAACCAGCCTCTTTTGCTCGGCTAGCTATTGGTGCAGCGTGACCTTCTTGGGATCTTCCTCTGCCTTCTGCACTAAGGCAGATGGGTCGGCGAGTTTGACAGACCCGACATGCTCTTTACCCTTGCCGATGTTTCGGCCCAGCGCCAGTGCCTTCGTGGGTACAAGAAGGCCTAGGAGGCTCCTCTGTTTGCGAGTAATCCTCCCAGATGGGTCCAGAAGCGGCCTGTCCTCAGGGGGTGAGTCCCCGTCGAGGGGCTCCACAATGTTTCCCTCATCTGAAAGGTCAGCCATGTTGACCGTGACTGCCCTTGGCGATGTTCCATCAGGGCTGCCCAGTGGATCGGGATACCGGCGGATCGCACAGAAGAGGAGAGCAGCGTACTGCCCCCACCCGCGGACGTGCACATGGGGGTGGCCTCCTCAATAACTCTGCTGAGTACTTAAAAACTCTAGATGCATTGTTGCTGAAGGGCCTCGTGGAGGCCCAGCGACTCGGGGTGCCGGACCGCAGGGAGTGCTGCTAGGTCAACCCGACGGCACTGCTCACCAATCTCCTCGAGATGCCCTTGGCTCCCAGGATAAGGCGCTAGCTGATGACGGAGGCGGGAGTGAGTCACCCGAAGAATCTGGCGGAAGCATTCAAACTCTCCCAGGGTGAGTGACTCTGGCACATCAAAACCCGATTCTGCGACCGGCCAAAACTTCTCAGGGAAGTGGCCCGCTGCAAGAACGGTCCAGAAGCTCCACGACTCCGGCTCGGGGTCCGGCACTTGCCGCCCATGCTCTCCCACTGAGGAAAGTCGGGGAATTGGCAATGGCGCCGAGGCAGGCCGTCGGGGCGGTGGGCTGGCCGGCGGGGAATACGGCGAACAGGCCGATTGGCCGTCGATCCCGGGGTCATCCTCCCGAGGTTGCAGTGCCCTGGCCGCCACATCGCGATAGGATGGGCCGGTGGATGGGCCTCCTGTCACAACGTCGGTGCTCGCCGAGGGTGTGTCGCCTCACGATCCTCCCTAATAGGGGCGGGAGGTGCTTTCGAGGAGATCAGCGGCAACTGCGGGCTTGATCCCTGGCAGTACACCAAGTATTCATCCTCCTGGATATACCTTCGAAGGGAGGAGGGAATCATATGGATCTCGCATTCGGGGAGTACGAGACTGACACGCCGCGTCCCCATCCCTCCCCTCAACTCGAAAGGTTGGGGGGGAGGTTCTATCGTCGAATCGTACTCTACCTCAGAATCCGAGAAACGGATTGGTCTGATTCCTGTCCAGACTCCCCTGACATTCCTCCGATGGCGACGACGTCTGGCCTTCCTGCCCCTGGGTAGCTCCTCAGGGTAAGGACGACTTCCGTCATCGGGTCCCCCGGCCAAAATAGAGCTGGGGAAGAGGGGACCGAAGGCCGGGGTGTGAGAAGCACAGGGAAAGATGTCGAAAGGGACATGGGGAGGACCTCAATGTGAGTGAACGACTGGATACACAATGGCTCCATGCTCGCGATCGATGGTAGGGGGAGTGACCTCATACCCCATGCAGTGGGTGCTGGAAGGAGTCATACCCGAAGCATAGCCGTCGCGAAGAAGCTTTCGGCTTCCCAGATCGGTGGCACGGGATGAGCCTTCATGGTGAGCGGCACTACCGCAGATTGGCCCGCAGTGGCCATTGCCAGTGTCCGCGACTAGGAGATTCGACCTAACCTGCCTGCAGGGCGGTCGGGGTTTCGATCCCAGTCGGGCACGCGGCTGCCCCTGCTCAACATGCGTAGGGATATTGGAAAAGGAGTCAGCAGTGGCTGGGGCCAAAATGGTTGCTGATGCTGGTGCCCCAGGACGGGCGTTCTCCCCCACTCACGCCCGACGTTGGCGTCGAGTCAGATGGGCCAGAGCCGGTGGTGCGGGCATGAAGATTGCCTGCTCCTCGGCTCGGGGAGTCGGGCGGCGGCATCGACGCAGCCTGGCGGGGGTTCTTGCCGGTAACCCCTGTGATGGATCGCTGATCGGGTGGACCCAGACATCCCCCACCTCATTGGCGTAGGGGAGGGATGTGTCACAGCGCTCCGGGGATAGGCTCCCGAAGCGGTTGAACATCGGCGTGGGGAGCGGCGGATCCCTGCGCGGCCCTCGAGGGCGGCGATGGTGGTGAGGCACGACCGCCTCTAGATCCAAGCGGGCCATGCCCATGGTGGGGATGATCCCTTCCTCGTCATACCTATGAACTAGGTTATTGATCACCCTTCGTTGGATGATTTCTGACGGGGAGAGGGGGCGCAAGCGCCTGGCTGCTACGGCGGTCGAAGTCGGAGCGACCGTGGGATAGGTGGGACCGCGCGAGGTAGCTGCGTCGGCACTGCCCCTACCCCTGCGCCGGTGGGCAGGTGGCGATCGAGCTCCGAATGCAGTGATCTGATTCTTGGAAACAGGGAGATGAACCCATTAGTATCAACAGGAAAGGAGATCGAAAACCAAGGCCCGACATCATTCCGTCTTCAGTGGTCGGCGAGAGGGAACCACGCTGACGACGTCGCAGAATGGAGTAGTCAACGTCCTGATGGCCTCGACCCCTGGCGGGTTCATGTCCCGATGAGGGTTACCAGGACCTAGTGACATGCTATATTCTGATGCTCCAATGGCTACCATTCCCCGTGTTGAGGAGAAGAGCTTCACGTCGGGTTCACCATTTTTTGTTTCCGACGCTTTCGCCGGGGCGCGCGCGTCCGTCCGCCGGGGACGGCGTGCTGCTTGTGGCCCCGCATTCCCGCTTTCCAAAGGCGGGCGACATCCGTTCCTTGTTCAGGGACGTCTGCTCCTTGATCGAAACCGGGATGATGGGATGTCGGTTCTTCCTTCCATGGATTCCTCCTCGGAGCTCGTCACCTAGTCCAAGTCTCCCACATAGATTTAAGACGGATTCGTGAAGCTCATTCCCGGTGCTATATCTACATGGATGCCAGTTAATTACGCTGCTTCCGTCAATACGCTCCAAGGGGTCTTGTCGGGATAGCAACCTGCAGTGAGGAGAATGGTCACGTTGGGTCATCGTCAGCATGGATGTCTTCGGTCCCTCGTCACAGGGCTTCTCGAGGGCGCGGAAGCCCGAGGCATCCCACATCGAACGTGGGTAATGTGTACCATCTGAGGTTTTCCTTAGCTTCCCATGTTTAACACGGGGTATATCGCGAGTTTAACGTCTTGCGGAGACGGATTGGGTTAAAGGATCCCTAGGGGGAACACTGATGTTGGGGCCAACATGTGGGCGGCCTCCCGTATAACATGGAGTGGGAAAGGGTGGCATGATCTCACCGGGATGTGGCGGCCCGGGTAAGGATCAGGATGGATGGTGGAGTGAAGCATGGAGATTACGTTCTGAGATGGCCCAAGAGGGGGGATACAGTTTAACGTCATGTGGTACGTAATACAGTTTAACGTCATGCATGATGAAATACAGTTTAACGTCATGCGGGATGGGATACAGTTTAACGTCATGCGGGACGCGATACAATTTAACGTCATGCGGGACAGGATACAGTTTAACGTCATGCGGGACAGAATACAGTTTAACGTCATGTGGGATGGGAGATTTGGGGCTTACGCTCTGAGGCATCCCAAGGTGGTCAGGGAACCGATGTGGAGAGGTCGGGATGAACGGGTGGTGTGCTTGAACCTCGTGGAGGCTTCCTACGTACCATGCGTTTGCACGGATCAAAGTACACGTAGTTCGCTGGGATGGGGCTTACGCTCTGAGGCGGCCCATAAGAGGATGTCATGGTCGATGCGCACTCTAAGCCCACGTGAGTCATGCTCGGTGTGGGAAACAAGAGGCAGTAGGGACCAGACGATCACGTCGCAAAGGGTGCGTCCGTGAGAAGCGGAATGGGGATTACGCGTTGAGCGGCCCAAAGAAGAAACAGGGGCTTACACATGGTTAGCGGCCCTGGGTGCCGGGGATTACTCCAGGGTGGAGGCCCGTGGTACGACAAAGCGCAGTGGGAAAAGGACTCCACTGGCCTTGGCAGGGGGGAAGTACATAGATGCACGGGTGCAATCATCCGTACGAAAGGTTAGGGGATTACGCTCTGAGGCAGCCCTTACCACGCGGACAAACGGCGCTCCGACAAGGAGGATCTCATTCCATGTGAGGAAGAGTCCACTCCCGTGGAGACGAGTGGGCGTAAAAAATGTCCGAGCTGGGGGGACCCTGCGTGCGAAGCACGGGGTCGGACCACAGTTTAACGTCTTGTGTTAAGGACGAGGTGCTTAACAGTTTAACGTCCTGCAGCTTGGACGAGGTGGGTTCGCTCCACACCCCTAGGGCTTACATGCCCAACGCCCTCTACCCCTTGTGGAAGGGAAGGCATCAGCAAGGCCGTGGTGAGAGGGGGCCGCAGGGCAAACCACCGGGGGGTCCATGTTAGCATGGCTATGCGAAGAAGCAATAGCCATTAGCATGCCTATGCGGAGAAGCATAAGGAAAAGAAACGCAACGGGAAACAAGACCCAAGGGACCTTGAGGTTACTTCGCACGAGCCTGGAAGGCCGTGCGGGAAAACAATGCATGGCGTTCATGACCGGCAGGGGAGACATCAGGTGCCGGTGCAGGGGCAGCCAAGGGGCGTCAAGGTGAGGGGTCCTTGGCCTTGCGCGCGCAAAAGGGACGATTTGCGCACAAAACACCGGGACGATGCGCAATAGGAGTAATGGAATTGCGTGCGAAGAGGGAATTACGCGCAAAGTTTTGCGCGCACGGCAGGGTATTGCGCGCGCGGGCCACGAATTGCGCGTAAGTGGGGAAACCGTTGGAAGGGGCAAATTCACTGAAGCCGGAAGAGTTGCACGCAAAGGCGAACTCCGGGGCAAGGTTGCGTGGAATTCGGGATTACCTGGATGCCATCTTTCGCGTGGGGGGAGCCGAATTGCGCGCACGAGAGTCGCTTCGGATTCCTCAACCCCCAAATCGTTCGGGGTCAGCTTATTTTATAGGCGACCTCCGGCGCGGAATCCAGGCGGCGCGCGAAGTTTTCCGCACCGGGAACCGCTTGCGCGCAAAATCTCACCGCGGAGAAACGGGGCACGCAATTATTGCGCGCCTCACCGGTCCAATTCCACGAATCCCGGGAGCACTTCACGCGTAGAACATTTTTGCTCGCGGATCCTCCTTTATTTCGCGCACCACTTCTCGGGCCTCCGGATCAGGCCTCTGATTCCGAATATGACTTTGCTTCGTCATTCCGAAACTTCCTCCGGGAGTTGCAGGCTTTTTTTTGCGTCAACAGAGAGAGATATTAGAATTGAAAATATATTAATTTGAATGAATTAAATTTCATGATTTAATTAATCAAATAGGCAACTTATACAAAATATAAAATAAATTAGGCGCATCATAAAATGTGTCTCAAAAGGAATTTGAGATAATAAACCCTAATTTTTTTTAATTTATGAGTCAAAACACCAATAAAAATGAACATGGAATTAAGAATTGAATATAATGAAGTATAATAGAATCATGATAAAAAATATTTAAGGGTATGTAGGCATACCATTCAAAATAAAACAAGTTGTATGATAATAAATATGTCTTAAGGGTTGAAAATTAGGACATGAAACCCATACCTTTTTATTAATTTTCTCCATGAAAGTGCCTAAGTTCTTGAATAATAAATTTAAGTTTATTATATCACTTCATAGGAACCTTATTCATATATATTTAATTTTTAAGGAACATATATTATATTATGATATTTATTTATTATATAGTTTTTACTTATGTTTGGATGAAAATTTAATTGGCGCTCGCTTATTTTGATAATTTTAGCGATCAAAGATGATATTTATTAATATGTTAAATAATTAGTATAAAAATTATAGAACTATAATACAACGATTTTTTATTAATTTATAATAATATTAGTATTTAAGTTCTCATAGTCATCCATGATAGTTTTTTATACTGTCGTTCATAGAGGTGATTAAACCGACAAAAAAAAAGAACACACTATAACTCGATGAGGGAGTACGGTTATGGAAGTGTATAATATCATTATAATATAATTATAATGATATTATTTAATTTTTTTTATATCATTGAATAATATTTTAAGTCATTTTCATATATAATAAAAATTTAGTTGGAAATCAATAAATGTTAATTCATGGGGGTGGTAGCCTACATAACACATGATTGACATTATTTTTTTATAATTGAATGAAAAGTAATAAATATGTGTTGTTTCATTAATATAATAAATATTTATTAAAATGATGATTCTAAGTTAATTATTTTAATATTTATAGGGTATTTTTAGAAGAAATATTCTAAAAAGAAAAAAATAATCATTAAGTAATAGTCACTTTGATTCCCTAAACTTTCTCTTAAAAACTCCTTGGAAATGAAGGGATTTAGATAACTAATTGAGAAAAAAATACTTCTGAACATGGGATAGGTTCCCATAAGGATATTGTTTTTTGTATTTTTGAGAATAAATCTAAAATAATGGGTGTTTCATTTAGAGGTGGAAGTGTTACTTTTTTAATTGAATAAAATGACATTTTTGGTGAGTACCCATTATTTTTCAATAAAAGAATGATATTAATCATGGTCCAAATACTCCAAAAGTGTTAAATAATGTATTTTTTTGCAAAATAAGTTCTATAATTACTAAAACCCACAATTCAAAACATTATTTAAACACGTTTATAGTTATTTACCATTAGGTTTTTATATCTTACCATTTTTATTTTTACATAGGTAGCCTATTTTTAACTATATATTATATATTTTACTATAAATATAAAATATACCATGTTACGAAATTTGAGTGAAATAAACCTAAATTTAACCACTATATAATTCATTTTAACTTAAAAATAAAAAAATTATATTTTAAATTAAAACTTTTAATATGTAGAAAAACTCTTTTGTTGAAGATTTTGTTTTTAACATTATGAGTTCTTATTTAGTATTGATTACCAATTGAATGATTCATAATATATTTATATATATGTTAATTTTTTTATTAATTTTTTTAGAATCTATTAATTTATTTCATTAGATAATGATTACACAATGTTAATAAAACAATTCTTTGAAAATAATAGTTTTACCATTATCATGGTCATTAAATTTAATCTTAATAATAATTATTTTATAAAAAAATGAAATTAAAATTATTACATAATATGATATTTTTGATATAAAATCTTAAATCCATTTTTAAGATATGCGAATAAAAAAGTTATGATATTTTTAAGATATGATGTCTTAAATCCATTTTGAAAGATTTAATCTCTAAAAGATATGAAATATAATTGTTAATATATGAAAATAAAAATATTTTTTAGAGAAAAAATTACTCATGTTTCTAAAAATTACAAATGAGTTTACTAAATTAAACATAGTTTTTTTTAAATGACTTATATTATTTTAAAATTTTATATTTTTTTACATAATTGGTTGCAAAAAAATTATTTCATTATTGTGTTATGATAATGTAATAAAATTGATGGTATTAACAAAATCAATATTCTTCTACTATTCTACTAAAAATAAATTGTTTTAAAAAATTAAAAAAACAATCTATGGATATTTTTTATATTCTAAATTACAAAATAAATTATTTTTAAAAAAATTAAAATTCTAAAATTTATAAATTAATCTCCTAGATTAAAATACAATAAATATAAAAAAACTAATTTTGTTAAAAAATAAAATTTTAAAAAATTAAATGTTCTTAATACTATTTTTTTGAATTTATATTTGATTAGAATTTTTTAATAGAGTTTTAATTATTCATAAATTTTCTTAATAATAATTTTTTCATGAATCATTTTTGTTCAGTTTTTTGTTTGAAATAGGTTATCGAAGATAATATAAATTTTGAGAAGAATATATCCAAAATATCAGTTTGTTGCATTCGGGCCCAATTTATACTCAATTAAAATACCTATTTTAAAACCCATATAATATCAATAGTAAATAAATTTCATGTCTTATTAAATATTATAATTATATTTTATGTATTCATATTAAATAAAAATAATTTTATATAATTTTTCATTAAAAAATAACATAATTTTATTCTAATCAAATTGTTTTCCTAGAATAACATGGTTTTATTTAAAAGTAAAATTTATAAATTTTGGAATTTTAATTTTATAAAATCGACATCATGTCTGAATTTATAATTTCAACATTACCTTAAAATGTTTTTTGATATTTTTTAGGACTTAATTTTTTGGTGAATAGTGAAAATACCAATTTTTAAAAAATAGTTAACTTTATGTCATTTTAATGATATAATAATGACTTGAAAGTCTAGGAAAACTATATTATATAAAAAAATATTTTATAATTTAAAAAAATAATTTAAAAATACTAGGTTTAATTTAGAAACCAATTTTGGACATTCTAATAACAATGTAATGTTTTATTTCTAATAAAAATTATTCTTGAATTATTTTATTTTAATTGTGAAATTTTAAGGTTCTATTTGGTAATGGTTTCTTTTAAAGTTCAATTAATTATCCATTATTTATTCATAAAAAAAATAAATTATATTAGGATAAATTCTATACATCATTTTGGTGAAATTCAATTCTTTTCATTGGATGGATTGTTTCTAAAAATATTTTCATTATGTTTTACAATTTGATATTAAAATTAATTATTAAAACATCTAGAAATTTAATCCATTAAAATTAGTTTCATATTTAGAATAATAATCTCCAAATTTTGTAATGAGTTCGATGTCATTATTTTTCATAAAAATAAGTTATGATGGTAAAAAAATAGTCACCTTAGTAGAGGGTTAAAAGAGGTAAATTAGTTAAAAATATGAGATAAGGTCCCATAATAATATATATAATATTATTAGATGATTTTATTATGTAAACCTTATCCAATCCTCTAAATTCTATGCATTATGTAAAAATTTAATTTGAATGAGACCATAATATAAATTTAAAACATATAATATTTACAAGAACACCACTCCCCTTATTTAGAAAAGAATCTCTTCACCCATCACATCTCCACACACATTGAGTACCTTATAAAGAACAATATCTACCCAAATTCATCCCCAAAAAACTTACCCATTTCATAGAGGTTCCGGTATTCTCAATATACAAATCAAGGAAGGCTTAAAGAGAGATCCAATAGACCGTGCCCAAGGAAGTGGTAATCATGTAGAAAAATACTTTCAAGCTTCTTTATTCTTCCACATTCATGAAATATATTCCGAACATACTAATAAAATGAAATCAGTATCATTACTATACTAAAATTTTACTATGATGATGGAAACAACATTTTATATCTCTATTTCATGCAATGGAAATTGAAAACATCACTCATGAATATGTAAGGACTATCCCCTCTATGAAGTGATGTATTTTATTTTTCATCACAACCACACATGATTGGTAAAATAATGGATTTAATACATATATATGATATTTTTGAAATCATTATGATTCTAAAAAGACAAACTATTATCTAATTTCCTTCCCTCATATCAATTGGAAAATGGAATCATCACTCATGTGTATGTGGGAACAACACCCTTTATGAAAGGTATTATTTCATTTTTCATAAATTATTTATGTGGTTACAAATAAATGTTTATTGAATATATAAAAATATTTATTTTTAAAATATTAAAATCCTAGTGATTATTGAATGTAAGATCTCAACCTTTTCTAGAGATGTATTGATATCATTCATAGGAAATATTTTTCCATGTTTTGGGTGTATATTTTTTCTATTTTTACCTTGGGGAGTTTTTTTGGGTGAAATTGGATAATTTTGGAAGGAATAAAGGTAGTGAATGGTTTCCACATGATTTTCCCAAACCATGCTCCTAGCCCAACAAACCATGAAAACACAGACAGAGGGGATTAACACGGATGGTTCAAAGTTTGACAAACCATGAAACCTCTTGAGAGTAACCATGAAACCACTAGAAGAGGAGTAAGGTCAAGGATCACAGTTTGTAAAACCATACACCCTGACCTTAGAAACCGTGAAAACTAGTTTAATTAATCCAAAAATTGGTGTTTAAAATCATGACCCCCCTGAACTTCAACCTAACTTGACCCAATTTGACCCTAAATAATTTATCTCATTTTTTGAGTCTCTTGGATGGACTATATGGACTTATAACCTCTGTTCTTAATGATTCAAATCCAAGATTGAAGATCTACACATCACCTAGAAAGATATTCTCATCCCTTACAGTTTCTTCTTGATCTCCCATATTTCTCTCATCATTTGAATAAAATTTTTCCTTTATTTTTGATAGATCTATATCTAGGTTTATTTTATCTTGATTATTTTTATCTTGGATATAAGTTTTAGATCTAGATATCATTATTCATCATGATTTTTATTTCCACACTTCAATTGGGGATTTCTGTTGGTGAGCGTTCATCTTCAATCTTGAGGTAGGTGGTCTAAATTCAAATCTCGTAGTCTTGAATTCCAATTACGTGTATATGTTGTGAAATTTAAATTGGAACATTTGATGATTGAATCTTTAATTGTATAAATTAATTAGTTAATTAATTTATAGAACTATGGAATTTGATTAATTAATTAATGGGATATTGAGATTGTTGAATTGGATTAATTAATTGGTGAATTAGTTAATGGTATATTGGGATTGAGGAATTGAATTAATTAATTAGTGAATTAATTAATGGGATATTAAGACTATGGAATTAATAGAAAATTGTGATTGTGTAATTGGTCAATTAATGTGTTTTAAATTAATTTAAAATTTGGGATTTATGAGATAGTTGACTTGAACTTAATGGGTTGATGGGTTATATGAATTGAATATTGAAAATTGGTTTAATGGTGAATGAAACATATTATTTTATGTGATTAAAGTATTGAATCATTGTTTTTTGTGATAAACTTTTGATGGTACCATGATGTGAATTGTTGGTAAAAGGATTAATATTAATTAAACATGATTGATGTGATATATGTGAATTGTTTGATTGATTTATAATCATGTGTGGGACATGGAATAATGCATAAAAATCCTATAGTGATCATGACTATGGGACATAGACTGCTGCTTCAAAATCTCACTTGTGTGATACATGTGATAATTAGTGTGGGACATGAACTACTACTTTAAAATCCTATAGTGATAAATGAGTATGGGACACAAATTACTTCTTAAAAATCCCACTTGTGTGATTGATTTTATAAATGAGTTTTGGGACATAGACTACTTCTTCAAATACCCACGGGGTCCTAGGCATGGAGATCTAGCCCCAAAATGTTGGCATTGGACTATGGTTCCAATTGGATGTAATAATAATATAAATGAAATGAAAATTGATAAATAAAATATTATGATATGTTATATTCCTTTTGGATAGTTCAAAATTTAGAATGGGCCGAAGCAGGTATTGTGGATTGAGTGTCCTCGGGAACCCAGGAGTTTCTCTGGTTAAATAAATAATAATTAAATATATGTAAACTGTTTACTTTATTTCTAGTATTATATTTTTTATATGACTCCATACACTGTTATAGACCGAATATTGTTTTATATGCTATTGGTGGTGGCCTACTATGTTATAATCATACCATACTAAGTCTTCCTGATCGGTACCCAAATAGACTTCATGTTTATAGTATAACACAAGGGAAAGAGTCCTATGTTAGATGGATGAGTTGGGATAGAGCATGGATGAGGTAACTATATAGGTGTTGGGACCCACTTGGGAGTGTCATTGTGTCTTTATTTTGGTTTCTCATTTGACATTTTACTTGAATTTGTCATGATATATCTACTACTTTAGTTTTTGATATTGTATTTCTGTTTTGATCATTAGGTGATTCTAGTTTGGTTTGGTTATTAGTTATATCATTTGGTTATTATTATTTATTTCCACTACTATGATAATTTGAGAAAGAGGGTATAGTCTCCCCATGATCGATATTAGAAACTCACTACTAGTCAGTAGCCTCTAGCATACATGGAGGCGTGCCTGGGGTCATGTAGTAAACTGACTCGGGGCACCAGTGTGTGGAATCTAGGTTAGGAAATTGAAAGTGGTATCAAAGGAGGTTTTCTTTTATTTTTATTTTGTTTTATATTTTGGGAAAGGTGGATATAAGAATAGTATGAGTTGAGAATTGACTAAGATCTTTTACATGGGAGTATCTAACCCATGTACATTCCATGTACCAAGGGTGGGATTATTGTTATTGTTTTGTGCTTTTTATAGTTGGATGTTATTACACCTCAAGTGATACACTTGTTGTGTGATATGATTATTGTTTTTGATATTTTATAAGATTTTACTCATGGTCCAAAATTACATCAGAGTTGAGTATTAATGCATCATTATGATCACATATGATCATTATGTGACTTGTATCATATTTATGAACACATAGGGAAAACATGTTTTTTGGAATGTTTTTGGTTTTGAAATGATTTTTTCCTTTTCTTGTGTAATTAAAATAGAAATAGTTGTACATACAAATTGAAATTTGAAAAATTATACAATATAAAAATAAATGGGTGTTTAATGAGAAACTTTAATAATTATAATGAGTTTACCCTTTGTTAACCATGACCTAGATATAGGATAGTTAAGGGTAGTTTTAGAACGTTAGTTTTGATCGTCTAGTGGAGAAATATGGGGAAATGAATTTTTATGGATTATTGTGAATACCTATTTCATAAATGTTCAAATGATGTATTATGTGTACTAAGAAATGTGTTTGGAATTATAGAGGTATGAATCTATAAAAATTACTACCGAGAGGATGAAAGGAGGATATGGATTGAAATGATCCTCTAATAATTGAACCTGAGGAAAAAATAGTGCCGAGTGAGGAAGTCAGAGATCAGTTCTGAGTGAACTTTGCTCTCTTCATACAGTTCATGGAAAGAGACCTAGGATAGGTTGTGAAAAGCATGTCTGACCTGACATGGGAGTCTCAATTCTAGAACCCTTTGATGTTTACTGAAGAGGGTGGACCTGATCCAGTTGAGTTCTAGATTGAGTCTATCCACACTATACTTAACCACCTAGAGACTCCTACTAATAAAAGAGTCAAGTTTTCTACCTATATATTAGGTGGTTAGGAGAAGAGTTAGTGGGACATCCAAAATATAGAGGGACAACTAGATAGTATAGTGTGGCAAAAAAATTAGGAGATGTTCTTGGAGCACATTTACCTTAAGATGCTCAGGCCAGAGAGGGAAGTTGAGTTTATGTAGTTTACTTAGGGGAGTATGTCCGATATAGACTATGCTAGTCTCTTTATAGATTTACAAGTCTTTGCTCTAGAATTGGAAAGATATTAGTATACTTCAAAAAAGTGGTTTTAGAATGATATTAAATGTGAAATTAAGTCCTAGGTGAATATATTCAGAATTTAGATGTTTTTAGAAGTAGTGAATAATGCTCTCATTTATGAGGGGAACTTGAAGGTATCTTTTAGTGTAGGATTGGTGGTTTCTATTGGATGATCAGGGGATATATCTTCCAAGAGTATGGAGAATTTATATGATAATACCATCCAGAGGGACAATAAGAAGAGCGACCATAGGGAAGGTTTAGTTTCATAGGAACTTAATCAGGTGACCTGTCACTAATGAGAAAGGTCGAGTCACTTTTTTAGACACTATCTACGACAACTGGTAGTGTTCTTTTCTTTAAGAAGGATGGGAAATATACAGAAGTTATTCAAGAAACCATGATAAATGAGTATTGTTGGAGCATCTATACAAAATCAGTGTGCTGGAATGGGATCTTCTACACCATAGCAGTTTTACAGTTGGAGTTCCACTAGTCATGAAGGTATAGGTAGTAGACATGGTGCTTCTAGGAAAGAATGCCTATATCAGTAGATTGGTGCAGCTCAGGGGACTCTGAATACATCATAGGGAATATGGGAATGATAGTTTCATGTAATTTATCCTACATGGGTGGATAACATGGCTGGACCATTGACAGTTAGAGGTACTATTGTTTTAGCTTATGTGCTAGCTAGTTCCCTATTTGATACTGGTGCTTATCATTCTTTTATATCTACTCAACTTGTAAATTATTTAAGATTGGTGGTGGAGTTTCTGAGAAGGGGTATGATGATAGATATACCTTTGGGTGTAATATCAAGAGACATTTATTTGTTTAAAGGGTTTTCTCAGAAGTTTAGGGAGTATCATTTCAGTTGGGTAATTTACATCCATTACATGTCAAACTTTAACCTAATTATGGGTATAGACTAGTTAATATGATATTGAGACCATATATAATGTCACTGCTAGAGAGTGAAATTTATGTCTATTGAGGGTGAAAAATATATTCATTGTAGAGAGTGGGATATCCAGATAGTCCGTGCAGGGTTAATTCATCAATAATTGGAGGATCTCACCACCAAGGTCACTAGTATTTTATTGGATGATGGAGGGGTAAAGAAGGATGTCTTTCCACCCCTAGTGGATTGGTTTCAAGATTTATTTTCTGAAGACTTATTAAGGCTTCAACCTGAGTGATATGTGGAATTTATGATTGATCTCATGCCAAGGGATGAGCCAGTTTCTATTCCACCATACCCATTTTCACCAACAAAGATTCAAGAGTTAAAGAATCAACTGGAAGAGTTAATGTTTAAGGGGTATATCCATCCGAGTGCCTCACCTTTGGGTTCTCAAGTATTGTTTACTAATATGGTTGATAGGACTCTATGCTTATGTATCGATTACTAGAAGTTGAACTGGATGGAATTGAAAAACTGGTATCCACTTCTACATATCAATGATTATGAGTATTTGAGGGTAGCTTGTGTCTTCTCAAAGATTTACCTGCGATTAGGGTATCGTTATTTGAGTGTTCAACATTTTGACATACCTAATACTACTTTCAACATCAGGTATGGCCTTTATGAGGATGTTGTGATGATTTTCAGGATAATGAATAGACCAACAGTGTTTTTGGACTTGATGAACAAAATCTTCCATCCATACTTAGATCATTTTGTGTTAGTGTTTTTGGATGAAAAATTGGTGTAATATAAGACTAATGATGATCATTACAAACATCTTTACATATTACTAAGTACATTGATAGAGCATCTACTATACACTAATCTTTCCAAGTTCTAGTTTTGTATTGATCAGTTACTCTTCTTGGGTCACATAATATCAGAGGAAGGTGTGTCAGTGGACCCAAATAAAATTCAGGAAGACGTTTATTGGGAGAATCCAATGATTTTTTTGACATCCATATATTTTTAGGATCATATGGATATTATTAGAGGTTCATTTAAAACTTTTCTAGATTAGAAGAACCTCTCTCAAGATTGACCAGGAAAGGAGTAATGTTTTAATGGTCTGAAGCATGTGATAATTATTTCGAGGAGCTAAAGAATCATTTGACTATGGTAATTAGCTTGATATTACTTGAGCCAGGGGAGGATTATATGGATTTTTGTGATGATTCTGGTATCTGTATTGGTGTATTTTTGATTTAGGGAGATTGAGTTATCGTGTAAGGTTCTCGATAGTTGATGACACATGAATGAAACTACCCTACTCAAGACCTCGAATTAGCCGCAATGGAGTATGTTTTGTTGTTTTGGTGGAATTATCTGTTGGGTGAGAAGTATACTATGTATACCTATCACATTATTTGAAAGTATATTTTTTCATAGTGAGATTTGAATCTGTGATAGTGAAGGTCGGATGATTATATACAGTCATTTTAATTTGATCTAGCATATATGACTGGAAAGGGAAACATTATTGCTGATGATTTAAGTATGAAAAATAATACTTAGGTAGTTCATGAGTCTAGTGATAAGTGAAATATGATGACTTTTCTAGCTGAGATGCATATTGTAGTTCTAGAGATCCAAGAGAAGTTGAATCTCATATCAGTTTTAGTAAATTCTACTCTTTTGAGATGGATTAGAGACACATAGTATGAGGATTAAAAATGTTTTTACTTGAGGGAAAGAATTGAAGGTGGGGAGTTAACTTACTATTAGACCATATATGAGGATAATATTATCTATGTATAGGTCCATGTTGTTGTTCCTACTTGTATGTGGGAGGAGTTGATGCATGAATTTTATGCCTCAAAGTGGGAGGTGCATCCAGGTGTGACCAAAATATATCATGACCTACGATGATAGTTTTTATGGTTGGGCATGAAAATGGAGATAGAAAGGTTCATGACATGATGATACACCTATAAAGAGGTTAAGTCTAAGAATCAATGACCTAGAGTTTTACTAGTGCCATTTCCAATTCCGGAATGGAAGTGGGACAAGGTTACCATGGATTATTTGTTGGGTTTCTTGAGCATGACTTAGAAGAATGATGCTATTTGGGTGGTTGTGTACCGACTGATGAAAGTAGAACATTTATTGCCTATACAAGAGACTTTCTTAGTGGATCATTTGGAATATATATACATACAAGAGATATTCTATATTCATGGAGTGAATCAGATAATTGTTTTAGAACATGACTCACATTTTAATTCATGATTCTGGTAGGGAAAGAAGAAGGAGTTAATATATAGATTTTTCTGAGTATGAAATTCCAACCATAGACAAATGGGAATTCGGAACATACTATATAGGGGCTTGAGGATATGCTGTGAGAGGGTGTTCTTAACGTAAATGGGTCTTATGAGAAGCACCTAGCTTTGGTGGAGTTTTACTTTGACAACAATTATCGAGAAACTATACAGATGAAACCCTATTAGGATCTTTATGGTAGGCCATACTGATCACCTCTACATTGGATGGTGGTAGGTGAGTAAAAAATATTGGGACCGAGTCTCAAGCAGGATACGTCAGAGTAGGTTCATTTGATTCAGAAATAGATGGCTACAGATAAAAGTAGGTACAATTCATACGCTAATATAATTTGATGACCCTAGAGTTTTTAGAGGATGATCATGTGTTCCTTTAGGTGTCTCCAAGATTGGGTCACCATAGGATACAGAGACAGGGAAAGTTGAAATCCAGGTTTTTCAAACTAGTTGAGGTTGTGGAGAGAATCGTATTGGTGGAATACTGATTGGCTCTTCCAAAGAGGTACAGTTTCATGCATGAAATTTTTCATGTGTCATATCTTCATTGATATCACCCTAACCCTTCTCATGTGATCAATGTGGATGATGTTATGCTTGATATCAATGCATTTATTTAGGAGCTTCTAATATGTGTATTAGATCATAGTGATAAAGTCTTTTAGGGAAATACTATGCCGAAAGTTTGTGTATTATGAAAAAATGGGCATGTTCAAGAAGAAAATTGGGAGAGATAAGTAGATATGTGGGATAAATGGCCTGATATTTTGGACTTAGAGTCTTTGATATGCTTGGGAGTACAACATGAGGATGATCTGTTATATGGTGGTGGGATTATAAGACATTGAACTTTTCTATAGATGTCTCAAGCTCATTTATATGTACTATTTTTCCTTTTTTTTGAGCGTATCTATTTTGGATTTTACCTTGGGGAGTTTATGGGTGAAATTTTAGAATTTTGGAAGGAAGAGAGGCAGTGCAAAGTTGGCACTTGGCTTTCTCAAAATGTGTACCCAACCCAACAAACCATTCAACCCAAACCGAGGAGATTCCCTTGGACAGAATATGGGTTTTCAAACCATGTTCCCTTTTAGGAGTAACCATGAACCCCCTAGAATAGGCATGCAATTAGTGCATATGGTTTAGAAAACCATGAGCCCTTTCCCAAGAAACCATGTGTGTGAGTTTAATTAATCAAAAAATAGTTTTTTAAAATCTCTAATCCCTGACTTCACCCTAACTCGACCCACTTAGACCCTAAACAATTATTATTGTTTTGGAGGATCCAAGATGGATTCCAAGTATTTTTGAACTCTTTTCCTGATGATTTGAAGTCCAAATTGAATATTTGTACCTATCCTAGTAAGAGATTATCATCCAACATGGTTTCCTCTATCTCTCTCATATTTATCACATAATTTAAAGGGATGTTTTTATGATGCATCTAGATATAGGTTTATTGGATCTAGATTAATTTGGTCTTGGATCTGGTTTCAAATCTAGATATTGTTCTTCATCATGATCTTGATCATTCCGCTTCAATTGGGGATTTATGTTGGTGAACGTTCATCTTCAATCTGTAGGTAGGTGGTCTAAATTCAAATCCCATAGTATTAAATTCCAATTGTGTGTATGTGTTGTGAAATTTTAATTGGCACATTTAGCGATTGAATTTTGAATTGAGTAAATTAATTGATTTAATAATTTATTGAATTGTGGAATTAGATTAATTAATTGGTTAATTAATTTAATGTGATATTTGGATTGTGGATTTGGATTAATTAATTTTTGAATTAATTAATGGGATATCAGGATTTTGGAATTGGATTAATTAATTTGTGAATTAATTAATGGGATATTTGGATTGTGGACTTGTATTAATTAATTTGTGAATTAATTAATATGATATTGCGATTGTGGAATTAATGAGAAATTGTTATTGTGTGTTTGGTCAATTAATTTGATATAAATTAATTTACAATTAAGGATTTATGAGATGGTTGACATGACCTTAATGGGTTGATGGGTTATATGAATTGACTGTTAAAAAATATTGTAATGGTGAATTAAACATATTAGTTCATGTGATTAAAGTATTGAACCATGATTTTTTGTGATAAAATTGCGATGGTACCATGATGTGAAATATTGGTAAAAGGATTGATATTGATTAATATTTATTTATGTGATATATTTGAATTGGGTGATTGATTGACAAAAATTTGGGGGATATGGAATGATGCTTCAAAATCACAAAGTGAGAATGAGTTTGGGACACAAACAACTGCTTCAAAATACCACTTGTGTGATACATGTGATAATGAGTGTGGTACATGGACTATTGCTTTAAAATCCCACTTGTGCAATTGATTTGATGAATGAGTTGTGGGACATAAAATACTAATTCAAATACGCACGAGGTCCTAGGCATGAAGATCTAGGCCCAAAATGTTGGCATTGGACTATGGTTCCAATTGGGATTAATATTAATTGGTATGAAATGATAATTGATAACCACTGTATAGTGATATGTGATATTCCTTAGGTATAGTTTAGGCTTCATCATAGTATAAAGTAGGTATTGTGGATCGAGTGTCCACGAAAATAAATAAGTTTATTTGGTTAAATAAAGAATAATCTAGTATATGAAAAATGTTTACTTTATTGATAGTATTATATTATTTATAAAATTGTATACACTGTTATTGAGTGGATATTTCTTTAGATATAGTTGGTGGTGGGATACTGTGTTTTACTCACACTCTACTCGGGAAGGATGATCAGTTCCCAAATAGACATCATGTTTGTAGGACATGATAAGGGAAAGAGTCACATGTAAGATGGATGAGTGAGAATGGATCATAGATTAGGGAAGATAAAAGGTGTCAGGAAACTATTGGGTGTGTAATTGTGTCTTTATTTTGGTTTTCCTTTTGACACTTGACATGCATTTGACAAGATATATCTATAACTTTAGTTTGGGATATTATATTCCTATTTTGATCATCATGTGATACTAGTTTGGTTTGGTTATTGGTTATATAATTTGGTTATTATTATTTATTTATGATGTTGTGATACTTTTATAAAGAGGGTGAAACCTCCCCTTGATTGATATTAGAGCCTCACTGCTAGTCAGAAGCCAATATCGTAGGGGAGGCACGCCTGAGGTTATGCAGCAAACTAGCTTGGGGCATCGATGTGGGGAACTTGGGTTGGGAATTCACTTTTAACTATGACCAATTTTACCATGGTTAACCTATTGAATTAATTTTGGATATTATGAACCAATCAAACTCAAAACATCAAATGAGAAAGTAACTAATTTAGTAAAGGAATAAAAACATTGTAATAAATGAAATTAAATGAATAATAATAAATGAATAAACATTAGAAAGTTTATAAATTAAGTAAATATTTAATGTTAGTTTATTTTTTAGGAAAGTATATGATATATGTTGTGTGCCAAAACTCTAGGTCATAGATTTTTCTTTAAAAGTATGTTTTAAAATTTATCTTTCAAATCTTTAAATTCTATATCCATATTCTTTATGTGATTTTTAGAATGTGTATCCCTATACTAAAATTATTTTTTTACATTATTTTAAACTATCATTGACTTTATTTAAAAGGTTTAAAAAGGAATCCTTTTAAAATTTTTAGTAATGGTTATTTTTAACATTATTATAAAGGTGTGAAAAGAATATTTTTTTAACATTTACTAATTGACTGCATTTTTACTTCCATCATGACCATTCTTATTTATGAATAATAATATTCATGTTTCTATGGGTTTCCAATTTAAATTAATTTCCCATTATTTTTTGGAATTTTTCATTTTCAAAGAGTTATCATAAGGAAAAGATATTTTATATTGTTTGTATGAGATGATGGAAAGTGATTTTTGTCCATTAGTTTAAATGAGTTTTATGATTTCATGTGAAAGATTCTATTTTTTTTCTAGTAAGGATTTTTGAAAATTATAGTTGATGATAGCTGTGCCCCAGTTATATACTTAAAATTCATTGGTTGATTATTTACTCTTTAAATAAATGATTATTAGAATTAACTAATTATCACTTATTCCATTATAGGTAAAATACAAGTGAACACTGGTGATGAATATGATGTCCCAAGATACCTTCATGATTTTTATATTATTTCTATGATTATTAATGGATTTTGTGATGAATAGTTGATTATATAGGTGATTATTTTTTTATGAGCTAAATGATTATTTTATGAAAAAGGAAAACTTTCTTTTGTGATTTCATGGTTTTCAAAGGAATAAAGTGTTTAATTTTTTTATATCTCTTATTGTACATTGTTTTTCTCATCCCACATGTACAAATGTTTTTCATATGGTTTATGAATGAGTAGGTGCATTAATTTATTTGTAATATATATATATATATGTCTTAGTAAATATAAATTTATTTATAAATGATTAGTAAATAATCACTCAAAATTTGTAATGTCATTTTATTCTTCAAAAATATTATTTATTCAAAAAATAATTTTTATTGTTTTTTAGAGAATATTATGAATAATTTCTATAATTTTTTTAAATTTTATTAAATTATTTTTTTGAAATAAACATATTAAAATTATCGTAGGGTGAATTTCTAAGAATTTTATGAAAAGACTGATTTTCCAGTGAAGAGTGAAAAATACTGATTTTTATTGAAAAATATTTTTTTTAAGGAATTTACAAAGTTAAATTTTGTTTTAAAATGATTTAAAATTAAAATTAGTTATTTTATATTTTCAATAATTCAATTTTGTTTATTAGATTCCATTTTATGTTCAAATTTAGTGTAAAACAGTTTTAAGATTTAAAAAGGTATTTCCTTGATTTTTGTTTGTTCACACAATGTATTTTATTTGAATAAATTAAATTTATGACTATTGGTGAATTATTTTAGTAAAATTTATATATTATATAATCAATCACTTTTTTTTATGATTCATCTAATATTTTTCTAGGAATGAGATAAGAAAAAAAATCTAGTTTTATGCTTAAAAACTATATTATTATAAAATCCATTTTAGTTACATTTTTATACTTATTTCATCACTCATAGGTGTTGAATTTGATAACATTTATTATATATTTTGAATTAGGATATTTAATGTTTTTAAATTGTCCCCTTTTATTTTTTGTCAATATGAATAGTAACTATGGTAAAATCTATCATATTGATATTGGGTAAATTAAGTTAATCTATGTTTAAACTAAGTGATCAGTACATAATTTATCATCTTAATTCTTATTAGATGAATTTATTTCTAAAATTATCACCTTAGACACAAAATTTAGTTTCTTAATGACTACAAGTCCATAAAACTGACCTAAATAATATTTTAAGCAATGAAATTTACAAAATGTCACTCTCTTAGTTATAAATATATCTTATATGTACACATAAGAAAAAAAGAATGTTATGAATGAATATAAATCTCCGTTTTGAGATTATTTATATTATTTTAATTATATAAATTTATTTCTATTTTTTATATATTATAAAATTACCTTAAATGCTTGTGGAATGAAAATACAATATTTATTCAATTAACAAAAAAAATAAAATAAATGATTTTAAAAATGTTAAAAATTAAATAATTAGAATGAGTTAATATATCCCATAAATTTTATAGATCTATTTGAAATATTATAGAGGTTTAAAATTATTATATTTTAAATCCCATATTTTCATGATATATTTTAAGACAAATTATTTGAATTGTGTTAAAAATGACATTAATGATATTTTATAATAAATAATATTTTATTAAATGATATAAAATTAATAAAAATATTTTATTCTTATAATTTCTTGGTATATGGTTTTAAACATCAACCATGGTCCATTTAAGGGTATTTTTTCATTTTTAGTAAAATTATAAGCCCTTAAAAGGTAGAAAGCTTTAATATTACTGCATTGCTCAAAAGGGTTAATGATGGGTTATAAAAAAGGATAAAGGTAAAACTGTGATCCAAATTTGTCAAAATTTTATTATAATAAATGAATTAAACTCTAAATCATATTATCTTGAAATAATATAAAATTTTATATATTTAGATATAAAAATTAATTTATATTAATTTAATATTTTAATAAATTCCTAGGGTGCCCCACCCTTGAATTATAAAGGGAAACCCTCCTTTCTATTCTTCATAACAGATTGATCCTTATTGATCAACCAAAATAATCCAAGTTATCTTTTAAACTTCTCTGTCCACATTATAGAGGGTTTTTTTGTTCTCCAAAGGTGAACGCTAGAGCCCTTAATTGGAGATCTAAAGGATTTATTTCAAAGAAGAGGTAATATCCTTAACCGATCAATTTATTTTTAAATATTGTTTTAACTCCTATAAATATATTATATTAATCATAAAATAATAAATTGTGTATAATAAATATAATAAAATATATTTTTTATTAATTCACCATTTCCACTATCTTTCTATCAAATGGGATGTGAAAGTATAGCTCGTGCGTACGTTCACCTTATCATCTCCATATAGCGATATAATTCATTTCTTATCACCATATTTCATGAATGAGTATTAGGATAAGTTTAATATTTATATATTATACATATGAAAAAAATCATGCTTCATTAATTATAATATAATATCTACCTTCTTACCTTCCAAACCATTTGAAAATGATAATGCTGATCATGCGTACATGTGGACTACCTCCTCCACAAACTGATGTGATTCATTTTTCATTTATATTTTACATGGATGGTAATAAGGGTTAATTTAATGAATATATATGATATATATGATATTATAATTATTCTATAAAGTTTATTTATTAGTTACCTTCCTTTTTTTTATTTTTCTAAAAAATGAAAACAACATTCATGCGCACGTACGACCTATAGTCTCTATAAACAGTGAAATAAAATTATCTATCTATATCTTTTATGAATAAATATAAAAATGTATATAATAAATATATATGTAAAGACCTCACTTTTCCATGTAATTTTTTTAATTATATGGAATTATTACGAGTTTTCAAAATTTTATGGCGCGTGATTCTGAGTCCTGGTGTGCCCGGAACGAATTTCGGAACTTTTTAAAGGTAAATTTAGTAAACGGGAGAGTGGAATTTTCATCCTTTTGAACTAGTGCTCAGATTAAAATTCTAAAGGTACTATTGAATCTGTAGTACTTGGATTTTCTTAAGGGAGGCTTCACTTTGACCGCAGTAGGAAAAGATAAAAAGTTAATTTTTGGGACTTTTTAAAAGAATAAACAAAACAACTTTTTTATTTTGTTTCCATTCTTTTTACTCCAACGGAAAAGTGGTAATGTGGGACCAGTGACGTGTTAACCCAATAAATGTATTGAAATTTAAATCCTAAGTAATAGCACTATTGGGGAATTAGGAAGGTTCCTAATTAATGAGCCCCATTAATTCCACAACGTTGATCACCCTCCCCTTATCATATTTATATAGAGCTTGGGGAGAGGTATCAGTACTACTTCACCAAGAAACGGAGTGCTGATAAAGTGCTGCGAAGCCAAGCCCTTGGAGGACAGAGCTGGTTTCAGCAAGCGGCGACGAGCGACACCGAAACCCTGAACTAAGGAATCAATGATCAAGTGACATCGTTAGAGGCTAGTTGCGTGGGACAACGAACACTGACCCACATCCTCAACCGCGTGCATTTATCCATCGTTCTTGAAGAAGGGTTTAATCTTGACTTGTTTTTCAAGTGTTATTTAAATCATTCATACCCTATTGCATTGAACCTAACGAGGAGGGTGTGAGACAAATGAATAAGTCATGATCCCTCTTCCATTTTTGTTGAATGTTGGTGCATTCTTCGTAAGTTTTTCCTTTGGGTTGGACGAGCCCCGGGGCGACAAGTATGGGCAGCGGTCGATACCGGCTGACCGTGGAGGAGGTGCAACATGCCATCATGTGCCTCTGATGAGCAAGGGGCTGCATCCAAAGATGTGGTGGATGAAGGCGGTGGCTGGAACACCATCTGAACACGAGGAAGGAGGCAGCGCACCTGCGCTGCTGGAGGAACCGGCTGTGGCTCGTCATCCGAGACCGTCAAAAGAGGAGGCCGACACACCGGCCAGCCGCGAAAGCGGAGGGCGGTGCAACCAGGGTGCTTCCGGAGGAGCCACAACTTTAACACCATGAAGGCGAGACCCACAGTGGGTCCCATGGTGAAAGGGCAGTGCCCTTAGGTGCTACCGTTACAGCTACCAAACGGGGGGGGGGGGTGCTCCCCTTCCGTGCCGGCTCGGGCAAACCACGCTGCGAGCCGAGCCGCGTTCCATCGAGCCGGGAAATGTCTCATGAGACCAGGCCACCTGCCCATCAGGTGGCGCCCCTTGTGGGCCACGTGGACCACGGCCAATGGGCCAAGCCTGCCGAGGCCCAACCCAGCCGGGTCGGACCCGGGCCCAGAAACACATAAAGGGCCATATCTTGAGAACCAGATGTCCGTTTTATGAACCGTCTACGATGTTGGTATCCTTGGATTGAGATGATACTTTTTGTATACTCCAATTGAGTTTTTGAAGATAGTTAGAGTACGATCGGGTTAGATCGAACCTGGATCCAATAGGGCCCTCAGAACTAAAACACTTATAACTCACAGACCAGACATCTGATTAACATACCTTCTATCACATTGGAACCCTTACGACATGGAGGTCCTTTGGGTTACTACTTTTTGAATCTTAATGGCGGCTGAGGTATGACAGTTATCTCTAGGGAAAGATTCTATGGAACTCGAGCGCACCGGGTGCGAGGAATACTATGGCAAGCTGTAACGTGAAAAAAAACATCGATCCTATGTGGGTCAGTATCCATCGATCCTATGTGGGTCATCATTTATCAATCCTGTGTTGGTAATATTTTATAAAATCTTGTGTGGGTCAGTACTCATCGATCTTTTGTGGGTCAACATATACTGATCCTGTGTAGGTCAGATCCTATGTGGGTCAGTGGGAGTTATTACCTATCGATCTAGTGTGGGTCATCAACAATGCTTCTTAACAGAATAAGATGATATGGCCTTACAAATAATCATCTATATTTCTGTACTTAAGTTATACTTGGTGTGAGATGATCCTTTTACCTTTTTGGTGTTATCTTCATGGTGTTACCTATGTGGTACTTCTATCTTCATGGTGATACCTATATTGTACTTCTACCTTTGTGGTGTTGTCTTCATGGTATTACCTGTGCAGTACTTCTACCTTTGTGGTGTTTTCTTCGTGGGGTTACCTATGTGGTACTTCTATCCTCGTGGTGTTACCTGTGTGGTACTTCTACCTACGTGGTGTTGTCTTCGTGGTGTTACCTTTGTGGTACTTCTATCTTCATGGTGTTACCTGTGTGGTAATTCTACCTTCGTGGTGTTACCTTTGTGGTATTATTCCTTCATGTATGAGATGAGTATGTATTCATAACTTAGGTATATGTATGGGCATATACCTAAGTAGAGTTGATGTCTATTTCTTCGTGCTTTGAGATTGAGGTCTTGATTTGTGGTATTTCTTTGTCGGAACTCTGGGAGACCTATGTGGGTCTCGGGGTCCCTAATGAGTATTGTTATACTCACCCATGCATGGGCTTCACCCACCCCTTGTTGTGTCTTGTGAAGATGACGAGCATCTAGGTTGAGACTCGTGGGTGCCAGGACCAGGTGGTACATGGAGGAGACGGGCTGACATGGAGTGTTGTTGAGATGATATGTACCCACCCTTCAGGTAGGATCCTCGATGAATAATCAAGATTTGTTTTGTACTTTTCAGTTGTACTTGCACTTTTAGTTGGGCATGTATTTTGACCACTATACTTTTAGAACACTTTTACTATAGTAGTTTACTTCATTCTTTCTTCTTTTTGTGTTCTTGGACTGTGTGTCTATATAGGTTAAAAAGACAATACCTTCCTATTTTAGGGATATGCCTTTTCGGTGCTAGTCGCCAGCCCCTGGCCTATGGAAGGCAGACCTGGGGTAGTCATGGAACGGTACCCGAGGGAAGGTTCATGACAATATATTACATTTATATCATTATTAATAGTCTATAGTTGATTTAACGATGATAAAAATACAAGCAACAAAACTACCAAACCAGTACATACATGAAAAATGAAGTAGATGTCACCCAGAATAATGATTTTAACAAAGTAGTATTGAAAAATGGGTGATAAAAGGTTATAAGTAAAATATATATGGTATAATATATATATTATGGTTATTTAATATAATTATAATAAATATATATTAATTATACAGGATAATCCAATACATATAAAGGAATTTGGACTTAAGGTAAGAGATTTATAGTCTGACATTTTTTAATGAGAGAGTTATGAAAAATTCACCACTCATTTATTTTGTGTGTTGTATATCATACACCTTTAATATTTTATAACATAATTTATCTTTCATTTAAATATATTTAAAGTCCCGATTGTTTTTATTATTTCACAAGGCTTATGAATTAAAAGTTTCCAAATTGGTAAGGTATTTTCGTCTCACTTTTATTTCTGTGAGAAAAATTTCATTTAAAACACTTGTTTCATTTTTGTGGTGTATATATTTAAAAAGACTGTACTTTATGATCCTAATAATTTAAATTATTCAATACACATATCCATATAATCTTATTTATTTCATGGGGCTTATGATTCAAATTTTCCAAAGTGGTAAGAGTTTTATGTTACAATATCATTATTTATAGGGATTGTTTATGATTATGTTTCTGATTATTAAATATTATGAATCACCTGTCAATAAACACATGAATTTTATTATAATTTACTTATTTTTTTAAAAAATACATATTTTACTTTAATTTTACTCACATTATGTTCTCAAGAAACCAATTTTGTTTTAGGGAAAATCAACTTTATTTATCTCTTTAGTCAAAAAACATTTTTCTTCCATATCCATGTTTTCTAAAAATACTTTAAAGGTTTTTAATATTCTATTAAGATTCTAGAAATTAATTTTTACACAATATTAATTTTTTTTAAAAAGATTTAAATGAAATCTTATTGTCTTTTCCAAATGAGTTTTTTTATTTTTCTATAAAAGTGTGAAAGGAATGTTTTATTTTAATGTATACCACATGAATGGAATTTACCACTATCACGACTGATCACATCTCTAAATATTACTCTACATGTTTTCATGGTTATTTTGAAATCAAATGTTTTACAAAAAAATTATGAAATTTTGTTATATTTTCAAAATATTATTTCAATGTAAAATATGATATTTTTCTCAAGAAAATTTCTAAGTGATATTTCCAAATAATTTTCTATATAAGATGAAAATTTTGATATTAATTACGATTCACTAGGTATATAGTCCAATAAAAAAATTCTCAAAATTTCTATGGAGGGTTAATGTTTATGTTGATGGTATATTTATGAAACCCATTTATTTTATATGGGTTATACTATAATTGATAAAATTTTTATGAAACCCATTTTATTTTTCATGGGTTATGATGTGATGAAAAGATGAATTATTTATGATCTTGTAGCACAAATATATATAGTTTTAATTGTGTGATGGTGGATATATTTTAACCAAGGAAAATGGTAAAACAATTGATGGTGGTCATGTTATAACCAAGAATGACTGTGTCACAACTTGTCCCAAAGGGGTCTTATACCGTGACTCCCTATGACAACCTCTAATAGGATAGAGGATGATTACTAGAGCCGAGTAGTCATATAAAAAATATGGGAGGCCTTACCCTAAGTACCTATACACAAAGAATACACATATCTAAGTCTATACAATGTTAAAATGTAAAAACAACTAAATATCCATGCATACATACATCTAAATCCAACAACCATAGTGTGCCAGGAAGTAAAGGATTTTAAATGGGGCCAAATAATAGCCCCCCAAAAAGAGTCTAAGAACAAGTCCAACTTGAAAGTAAAGGTATTAACTGCTATCAAGATACCACCAGAACACACCTTGGTCTTTTTGGTCTCACTAACACCATCTGGTCCTAGTCCATCTAGGAATCTGTCAAAAAGTTGATTTTCTACACAAGACATGACATGTGTTGGAAAATCCTCTACTGGAGTGAGTACAAAAATACCGAGTAGGAAACCCCAAAACCCAAAATATTAAAAAAGGAATAACAGTTAGCTCTACCTAGGTATATTTATAAAATTATTATAAAAATAATATCTATATATAATCAAAAAATAAACACAATATCAAGGTAAATTCACAACTGTAATGCAATCCTAGGATTCTATCTTGATGATTACACATAACACTCATTTGGGAGAATGCACTCCATGAATCAGGATAACATGGATAAAATCCATCTGATGGGTAGTTCTTATAGGGTCTCGCTATTATAAGTACACAATGGAAGTTTGAAGACATGTGAAACGTAGATGAGGATCACACCTAGGGCTAAGTGGGATACTAAAAACTCAATTTGGAATAACCTATTAAATAGAATATTGGATCTTATGTCGTGTTTTTTTATTATTATACCTGGAACTCCACTTAGGATAAGAAGATGATAGAGGATCTCACTTCAGGCCTCATGAAAAGATTCTAACAATTTTATCTAAGAATTTATATTGAAGGGATCACTGTTCTATGGGTAGGAGGTGATTCCATACTAAACCTTAGGGAAAGTATATGGGGATTGAACCCTAATAAAACTTCTCTAAGATATATAGGAAAAGTAATTCAGGATAAAATTTAAGGCATACATGGCATGTAGTAGGGTTACACACCATGTACCTTACCCCAGGTCTTGTCTCTATAAACGAACCTTGTCTATGTAGAAGTAAATGTTATGTTACTACCAGTGCATTTATCCCATGTACCAGTACATGGATGAGCCAAATTATAAATGACCTACCATGTATATGTAAGAGTACATTGTGTTATTGTGTACTCTAGTCCATGTTAATTTACCCTTTGAGGTACACGCTGAGCCTTTGGGAGGGGCCACACACTAAGTGATTTGGTCAAACACTTTGTGATACTTATCTTTATCCCAAAACCCTATCCACCTCTAGGAGGGCCCCACACAGCTTGTATCTATGAAGTAAATTCCATATTGATCAATTTTTTCTAGAAACCCTATTTCTTCCTTTTGCATACTCTCCCACCATCGTAGACTCAAATTTTGGCCTCAATATCATTGGAAATCATAGATATACTCTAACCATGCCTCACCATTACTGCTCGCTGGATTTTGGTCACCTGATTTTCATGGAAATCAGTTTCCATTCATCCATAAATCCATCACACACACCTTATTAAACCATAGTTCTCTAATTCGGTCTAATCCATTCTCTACTACCATCATCGCACCTTTGAAACATCATGTTGAGATCAGATCTAAAATATCATATTGTTGTGCCAATAAATGGGTGCACAATGATCGATTCCTTAGTAGATGTTAAAACACATGCCAATGAAGAACACCAATGATGAATGAAGAAATTGGGGGATAAAATTACCAAGAACAATCATGAAGAATTTACCTTGGTCGATGTATGTGTTGAACTTGATTCATTGCTATTAGAATGATGAATGATGAATGAAGATATTATCAAATAATCACAAAGAAAATTACCCTAAAAATCCTATAGTAATCCCATCTCACAATATTCACGATCCACAGATCAATATATTTTTTTATTTATCTGTGTTCATCGTAGAAATAAAAACTTTTAAATAAATCCAAATCAAACAAATTCCTACCTCAATTTGGATCAATTACTGATGAATAACAGAGCTGCTCCAACATCATTAGCGATATCCTATGATTCCATCTCACACCATCCATTGATATTCAATCTAGTCATCATCCTACAATGGAATATCCTCCAACATCTCTAAGGGATCATTTTAATTTGTAGGTTTATGTAAATAAAACTATAAATATTCCATAAGAATATATTTTAATAATGAAAATCAGGTCATTGCATCAATGAAAAAATAAAAAAATTAGTCTATTATTTTATTCATTTAACACCTGTGATGAATTTTCCATAAACACCCCATGCCAAAAAATTTTATGTTATTCCTAGGTTAAAACCTATATTTTGAACACAATGGTGCCCTAATTTTTTTGATCTGGGCCCTCATTTATAAGTAATTTCACCTTTCTAGGAAAAATATGTGCACATGATATTTAATATATTTCAAAAGTTTATTCCAGGAACATTTGGACTTAGAATCTTATGATTTCTCATCTCCAAGTATAAAAAATAATCCATATAATATCCAAAAATAATACTTGTAACATCTGAGTCCTTAAATTCTACCCACCTTGGGGGTTTATGTCATGAAAATCCAAAACAAGGGATTCAAAATTAAATGTGGGTATTGAGCATGAATATGAGCCTCCAACTCCCAAGTGATCTTTTAAAGATTCCCATGATACCACTATACATGCACTAACAAAATATCTTTCCCATTATTGATCATATCCTACCGATCCTCAATCTCTACCGGGTATATAGTAAAGGTATCTCCATCCTCAATGTCCATAATTCCCCAATCGATAATGTTTTATAGGATATACATGTACCTCCTCACCTATGACACATGGAAGACATCATGTACCCTATATAATTATAGAATTAGAGCTAAGTGGTACTCCACCTCCCAAACTCTGCATAGTATCTAGAAAGGGATAATAAATCTCATAGATAAATTGCATATCTGTAGTCCACATCGAGTTGAAACCTATAGGAATAGATGGTCTCTTTTCTCGAAATCCGAAGGCCTTCATCGCATATCCACACAAGATTTCTGATGGATTTGTGAAGTCCTCATCATCTCCTAGATGATCTTCACCTTCTTAATAATAGCTCACACCAAATCCAGGACCATGAGTACTAACTCTCCTAGGGAAATCCAGAAAAGAGGTGACCTATAGGGTTTCCCATAAAAATCTTAGAATAGTTCCATACCAATGGTGGAATGGTAGATGTTTTTGTATTCTAAATCCAAAAAAGGTTTGTGATCCTGCCAACTATGTTGAAAGTCCAAAAAGTAAGCCTGCGACATGTCATCCAAGACTTGAATGGTCCACTCTGTCTGGCCATCAGTATCAGGGTAAAACACCCTTCCCATGTGAAACTAAGTAGCAAACGCATCCTACAATCCCTTCCATAATAGAGATGTGAAGTGAGACTCATTTTTAGAAACTATCATTTAGGGAACTCCATATAGTCAGAAAATCTCCTTCACGTAGAAACATCCTAATCTCTCTACTTAACCCTGATTCTGAATAGCTAAGAAGTGGTCCAACTTGGTGAGTCAATCTACGATCACCCATATAGAAATGTTTCCTATGGATGTACATGGTAATACCATAAATATTTCATGGATATATCATCCAACTTCTGTTCTTTCACCTCAAGTGGTTGAGCCAGACCCATTGGAACATGACAGCCATCCATTACTTACTGATAAGTAAGGTATTCAGAGACAAACTCTAAAATACCCTTCTTCATCCTTATCCCCCAAAACTGACGTCGGAGGTCCTGGTAAATCTTTTCCACATCTTGATGTACCATCAAAGGATATGTATAAGAATATCTCAGTACCACATCCCACAACATCACTGGTACCATCGCGAGTCATATGAAAACATTGAAATTATCTGAATCTTTAGAAAATCCATCACGAGCATATCCAATGGATATCTGAGTATGTAGAGTCTCATGGTTAGCATGCCCAAAAATACCTCCCTAACCTACTAAAAAAGTGGAGGAGTAAAAACCATTAACTGGAGGTTATCTACTCCATCTCTATCTATAAAGGAGAAATGTAATGAGGATAACTTCTCCAACGCCTCATTCAGAAACTATAAACAAGATATTCTATCAAGATTGTCTGCTACTACGTTTCCCTTTCACAAGTATAATAAATTTTGAAGTCATAATACTGAAGGAACTCTAGAAATTGCCTATGTATCAAGGTATGATATTTATAAGGTAAGATATACTTGAGATTCTTTTGGTCAGAATAGATAATAAACCACTTGACCAGCAGGTAGTGTCACACATATTTAGTGCGGAGAATACTGCTTCTAAATCAAGATTGAAGGTCGAGTAATTCTACTCATGTTGTCTAAAATAACGTGAAACATAGAAAATAACCACCACCTATTTATCATAACACAACCAAGATTGGTCCCTAATGCATCACAAGACACTACTTACTTGACTCCCTCTTATGGTAGTCTCATGATGGGAGTTATTGTCAATCTCTTCCTTATATCCTAAAAATCCCATTGGCACCTTTCTACCCACATGAATGACTTCCCCTTTTGAGTCAAATATTTCATGGGTGATGATACCCTAGGGAAATCAGGTATGAATCTATGGTAATACCTACCAACCCAAGTAATCTCCACACCTTCATCACACTCTTAGTTGGATCTCAAGATAACACCGCCTCATCCTTGGCCAGGTCCACTGCCTCTCCATATGCTGAGATAACGTGTAACAGAAAGTGGACCTCTTATATCAAGAACTAAAACTTTGAGAGGTTCCCATAAATATGGTGCTCTTGAAGTATGTCCAGAACCATCCTTAAGTGTCTCATGTGATCCTATTTGGATATTGAGTACACAAGGCTGTGGTTGATAAAGACTAACACAAACCAATCTAAGAAGGTTTGAAATATCTGATTCATGAGTCCCATGAACACTGCTGGGGTGTTCATCATGCCAAAGAGTATCACTAATTAATTATGGTGACCATATCAACATCTGAATTTTGTCTTTGGTATATCCTCTTCCTATAATAGAAACTGATGATATCCTAACATGAGGTCAACCTTATAGATCCATCAAGATCCTCTCAACTGACTAAAGTGGTCATTGATCCTCGATAGTGGATACTTGTTATTCACATTCACCTGGTTAAATATTTGGTAGTCCACACATAAAATCAATCTCCCACCCACCTTTTTGAAAAAAATAGGGTATGCCTAGGGTGAAACATTGGGTCTAACAAAGAATTTCCTATGTAACTCCACAAACTACACCCTTAACTCTTGAAGCTTTAAAGGAGCCATATGAGATAATGGTACAAATATCAGTGTTGTCCCAGGATGTAGATAAATGTATAAGTCTATCACGAGATGGGTAGGTAAACCAAGAAAATCCTTATAATCCACCACCATTATAAAAAACTAAAAAATAATTACATACACTTCATCAATGGTCATTATATTCAACTGAAGAGTAATCAGAATTATTCTCCAATGTATGAGTCTATCCCGTACTTCCTTGTTTTTATTTTCAACCACAAAAGAAAACCTGGTCACATCAATGTTGAAAAATTGAATCCTCTTCAAAACAATAGTCAATATAGGCACAAACTATGGATAACTAATCCATACCTAATATGACTTCATAAGGTCTCATTGTTGTTATAAAGATATCCCAATAGAAACTCTCATCTCCATGAGTCATGTCACACTATCTGCACATGTGTGTGATTGTTGAGTCGTCTCTAGTAGGAGTCTCTAAGCACAAGGGTTAATCCAAGGGCTTATCCAGGATATCTAAGTCTCAAAACCTATGTGTAAATAAAAGAATGACTATAAACTATGTCTATCAGTGATATAGATAAGGTAGAAAAGAAGCAGCTAGAACCTCATATCATTTCCAAATTCTCTAGGTCGTAAGCATCGACTGCCTGCAACTATTCCCATCCATGTCCTCTAAATCCTTGAGCCTAGCATGAATCACCGGGGGGTGGTGGTGGTAATATGTCAAAGCTTCCACCACCTCTAGATGCTCCACCATATCATCTACCATAGCATATTCCTTGTGTAACTATCTACCCCTGATGATTCATTTTCCATATAAACCCATCCATGGTCTCCCTATCATCCATACAACATGTCATACAATCTCGAGAAAGATGTCCCCTACCATCATAAGAGTAGCACTTCCTATTCCAAGGTTGACTGGACCCATCTAGTGAGCCCTGAGCCACAAAACCTCTATCTTGGGACCTCCTCCTGAAACATCTCACATGTCTAGGTCCATGAGACTGACATAATCTCCCTGCTACCAATGTCTCTGCTCCTACTTTCCTACTACTAGAAAATACCGACTGTATATACTCAGCCAAGAAACTCTCAACCACCAAATCTCTCTCTAGTACCCCAACATAGTTAGGAATTCATAGAGAGATAACACTATCCCATATGTATATTTTTAGTCCTCACTTGAAGGTTTGATCCTAAAGGAACTGACCCTAAACCCTATCCATCAAGTACCAAGAGATGTTGGTAAACTATGATGAACACTGAGCTACTATCGTGCTACCCCGCTAGAGATGAAAAAGCTCCCGGATATGTAAAAACCTATGAGTAGCTAGGGAGAACTCCTATATGAATAGGGAATCAAAAATCAACCGTGATAGAGTTTCCTTATCATAATACTGGGTCACTAACCCCCACCATCATTCTATTGATCCATGGAAAAGGATCACCTCCTAGACCACCATTAGATCTTTTGGTGTCCTGACTAGATGAAAAACTCACATCACCATTTCAAGCCAGTCCTCAACCACCTGTGAGTTGGGACCAACTTGGAACCTAAGGGGTGTCTATTTCTAAAACTCATGAAGTGATATCATCCTATAAACCTCATCGGATGGTACTATGGGTGCCATATGATTCTTTATAGGTGGTGGTATACTTGGTGCACCAACTGGACATTACATTTCAAGAATTGGTCCATATATCGATGCCTCATCACTGAGGGGATCATCCTCATGATCTTGATACTAAAAACAAGATGGAATACATCATTAAGGATACCTAAAATAAACAATAAGTACCACAGTCAATGAGTATACTTAGATATCTAACTAAAGAAGGACATGGAAAACACAACCCATTCTTATATGTTGCATGTACCATTGTTTTACATGTAACTAATGTTATCATATACTGAGTATAAATAAAAGTAATCAGAATCCTATTTTATGGATACTTCATCTTTCATACCAACACTGGGGTCCCTGAAATAAAATACGAACTCAAAAAACTTAACACTATTTCCCTAAACAGATCTCATAGATTCTGATCCTAGGGTAGAACTGAATACTTTGATACCACTCTATCATGATCCGTTCCAAAGGGGGCTTGTGATGTGACTCCCCAATCCCACCTCCAATAGGCCAGGGGATGTAGACTAGTACTAATTAGTTATATTACTTACATGAGATACCTTAGCCTAAGTACCTACACACACACACAAATTTCCAAGACCATAAAATGCTGAAATGTGAAAAAATGAACAACCATGCATGCCTATATCTAAATACCACAACTAGAGTACGATAAGAAGTAACAGAATGTAATTAGGTCCAAAATATAATCCCACCACAGATATTCTAAAAACAATTCCGACCTAAAAGTAAATATAGGGACTACTATCAAGATACCACATGAACACACCTCGGTCTTTTCAGTCTCACTAAGCACCATCTAGTCCTAGTCTATCTGGGAATATATCAAAAGATTGATCGTCTGCACAAGATATGACATGTGCATGAAAATCCCGTGCATGGGTGAGTATAACAATATCCAGTAAGACACCCTAAAACCAAAAATCATACAAAAAATGAATAACAGTCATATCTATATAGGTATATATTTATAATTAATATAACAATAATATCTAAATATACCCAATAAATACACATAGTCTTAAGGTAAAGTCATAATCAAAATTAAAACCTATGATTCATGTTCAAATATTGCACATAACACTCTTTCAGGAGAATATAATCCATGATTATGATAACAAAAATGACTTGTTTCCCTGAGGTAGTGTTCATCAGGTCTTGCTATTATAATTAAATGCTCGAAGCCTGAAGATAGATGGCATATAGATGAGGATCACACTGAAGGCCATGGGGGATACCAACAACTCAATCTTGAATAACTTTTTATGTCAAGGATTGATATTCATGTAGTGTTTGTCATGAAGATAATAGGAACTCCACTTAGGGTAAGAAGAGATAGAGTATCTCACATAGGGCCTCACGAATTAATTCTAACAACTCTATCCAAGAAGTCCTATTGAAGGTATCATTGTCTTAAGCGTAGGATGTGATTCCATACTAACACTCAAGGAGTGGATAGGGGTAAGATAATGTAATTAAAATTGTCCAAGATATAGAGTAAAAGGGCTCTAATCCAAAATTTAAGGTGTAAATGATGTGTAGTAGGGTTACATGTCATGTCCCTTCGACCTCGGGTCATACCCTTGTAAACAGCCAACATCTATGTAGAATTTCACAACATGCTGCTGCCTATGTACTTCATCCTATGTACTAAAACATGGATAAGCCCATGAATTCCTAGTCTAGTTTTGTTAGTGTAGGAGCACACAACGTGCCCATTCCTGTGTACTATAGCCAATGTCCGTATACCCTATGAGGTACACACCAAGCCTTAAGGGAGGGGTCACATGGTGTGTGACATGGTCTCCTATCTTGTGAAACTTATCTTCATTTATAAACCCTTGTATCTACTAGGAGATACCCACACAACAATGAGATCCAATGTAAATTTCATGTTGATCAAATTTTTTATAGAAACCTAGGTTGTTCCTTCTGCATAACCTTATAATTCCTCTACCTCAGATTTTGGACTCAATATCACATGAAATCACAAATATACTCTAGAAAGGCCTCACCATCACCACTCACCAGATTTTCGTCACCAAATTCACACAAAAATTGGTTTCCATTAATCCCCATTTTCATCATACACACTATCCGGAATGAGGGGTTTCCCATAAAATCCAATCCATTCATTTCTACTATCATCGTACCTCCAAAACATCTTACCAACACCCGATCTAAAATATCATATCATTGAACTAAGAAATGGTTGTGCAATGATTGATTCCTTAGTTGATGTCAAACCATGGACCAATGAATAATTCCGACGATGAATGAAAAAATCAGGGGGAAAGGGCACAAGGAATAATTGTAAGGAATGGACATCACTCGATGTTCATGTTGATGTAGATTTGTTTCCATTAGAATGATGAAATAATAGATAATAATATATTCATAAAGTAAATTATCCACTAAACCCCTCAATAATCCCATCCTTCAATATGCATGATCCATTAATTAATATTTTGGTTGATTGATATGTTCTCATTATATAAATTAAAATAGGGAAATAAATCTAAGTAAAACAATGTCCTAGATCAATTTGGATCAATTGGTGATGAATAATGTAGACATTCCATGATCATTGGTGAGATCCTATGATTTTGTCTCATATCAGTCGTTAATCTTCAATCAGCTCATCACCCACTAATGAAATCTCCTCCAATGCTTCCAATGGATCTCGTTAGTTTTCATGGTTATGTGGTTAACCCTAAAACTTTTTCCAAAAATGTTTATTTTAAAAAGAAAAATCAAGTCTCTATGGAAATGAAAAAATAAATAATTTAATTATTTATTTTTTCATTTAACTTTTGTGATGCCTTTTCCACAAACACCCCTCGACGATATTGGTTATAGCACACCTAGGTTAAAACATGTGTTCTAAACTCAATGGTGTACTCATATTTACAATATGGCCCCCATATTTATAAATTATTATTATTATTTTAGGAATACTATGTACACATGATATTTAATTTATTTTAAACATTTATTCTAGGCACACATTCCTCAGAATGGCATGACATCTCAGTGCCTGGTATCGAAAATAATCTATACAATATCCAATAATAATACATATAAAATTCTATTCATTACATAATGGTTCCTATATAACCCTTAAATGTATTGGGTAATGTTTTATATCTCATTAAATAACTATGTGAAAAAATATATGTTCTTGATACATCATGGTAAACATGTCTCAATAAGGGATTTTGTCCACTATGATAGTCATGGGAGTGAACCATGACTACTGAAATGGTATGAGGATTGAACCCATTCAAATATGATAGTATTTGGAGTAAACCTTGACTACTATAATGGTTTTGGGAGTGAATTCAATCAACTATGATGGTCTTGTAAATTATCTTTGAATTATAAGGAAATTATTTTCTTTGTTTGGGTATATTCCATAATTCCATTTCTTATGCTAATTTTTTGCTTTAATGGATTAATTTATTTAATTACATTATGATTCATGTCTTATAAAATTTCATGTTTTATTCCTAGACTCAATATTATGATCTGTGATATGTTGGGAATGATTTTTAAATTTTATTCAAATGTTATCATACCATTATGTTTATAATTACACTTAAGTGATAATTGATATCTCCCTTATTTACCCTGATTGAGCATCCAAACTCATCCATTTTTATGTATCCTTTCCCCTGGTTATTTATAAAGTTAATAAGTATGATATATGAAGGGTCTTTGTTATGATAAACTTAGTGGGATATGATGTAGATATTTTATGGACCAATAGAATATTTTTCCATGTTTCTAAAGGCACTAGACCTATACAATTATACTAGGGATAATTATATTATATAATGAATGTTAATCTATTAAGATGTGATATCTATGTATTTAAAGTCTAGGTTTCAATATTTGGTATGATAGAATGTTCTATTTAACCTTTGGAAACTGGGATGAGAAAACATTAGTGAGAACCCTAAGGATAATTCTAAGTATAGGATAACATCCTAATGTTTTGGTAATGATCATGTATAATCATGGTAAAACTAAAGGTGTCATTTATTAAAAAGTAGGTGACATGATTTTGAAATCATATACATGAGTTTTCACAATTCACCACAACAAATATTGTTTCATAGAATATTATTTTTGGTTGTAGCTAATGGATATGACCAGGATGATTCATTTTAGCACAAAAAAATAATGGAATTATTTTCCTCATGAGGAACCAACTGAGACGGGTGATGGAATGTAAAAGTTGGTGGTTTTTAGTTATCATTTATCATGATATATGACTAATAAAATTCACCTTAAAAAACAATTGGTCTTATAAAAGAATACAACAGAAGAGTTTATTGAGAGTTTGGGTGGTGGAGACTATGAAGGAAAGAAGATTCTTCTTCCTATATATAGATAATGTGGGAAGAATCACTCAAGTTAATGTCATAGAGAAACAAGACTATGTTTTATATGTAGAAATTAAGGGCATATAATGAGTAATTTATGAAGAAAAATGAAAAATTCAATGGGGGTAATTTATGATCATTATAAGGTATAATTTATAGAGAAATGAATTATGTGCGGGGAATATAGTCATCATCTTATCCAATTCCTTACTTCATGTGTTAAATCCTAGAAAAAGTAAAGACCTATAATATAGAAGGGTTTAAGTGTTTATGCATTATGATTCTATAAATATGTTTTTAAGTGTTATATCAATTAAGTTTTTAATATAATGAATAGAAAACATCTATGAATTAATCCACAGTAGAATATTACAACACATGTTTAGTTGGGATAAAGAGATGATTGACATTGTTATGATGATATTGGTCACCTTTAAATTTATTAGTTGATGAAAAAGTGAGTTACGTTATCTTTGATTATGTTTATTACATTTTTTGGATTTATAGAATATGTTTAATCATTTGTGAACTTATTTTATGCATAAGGAGTGTGTGTAGTTGGAGAATATATATTTTTTCATATGATGTTAACCTAAAAGTTATAGATAAAATTAGGGGTTTATATGTTTAAGATTGATCATAATATTAATGGAATAAACACCACTTTATTGCTGTTTTATGTGATGGTATTTTAGAGTAATTTGAAATTTTACTGGGTATTATGAATAAAAATCTATTGAGGTATAAATAACCATTTTGGATTTATATATAACTTGATGTTAATTATGGTTTATTGGATTATAGGATATAAATAATCTTGATGGTTGAAAATTGATTCATTAATAAGGTGATATTTTCATAGATATTTATGATCAAGATAAGTATTTTAGTATTGGTTAGTATTTAAATCTGATTTATGATGTTTTTGAAAATCTTACTATATTAAATGATTTTATAGTTATTTATCATGGTGATTAATGGTAATTGGGTGAAGGTTCATTAGGTTGAGGTATATATAACCCTTACATTAAAAAATTTATTTAACATGAATGATTATTTTTGAATAATTTAATTTAATTTTAATGATTGAAGATGAAGGGTATGATTTCTCTTTTGAGATTAAAACATTATTTAATGTAGAGGTTATTGAGGTAATTAAGTATTCAGATATTAATGTTGTTTTCATTCATATAATAGTTTATAAATTTTTAGATTTATTTTTTCTATCCATTTTTGGTTATTCATAATTCTTAGTAATTGTAGGAATATATTTATATAATTTCTTGTTCTATTAAATGATTATTTCAGGCTTCAGGCCTAAAAAAGTCATCTTGAATACTCATCATTTGGAGTAGCATGATTAGTTTTTTGTGGAAATTTATGCAAGGGTGAAATTCTACTTGTCAAGTAAGTATATTTCCTTATGTTATTAGTATAGTTGGTAAATGAATGCCTTATCTCTAGGAAAAAGGATCTTAAGATATTTTTTCTTATAACCTTCAAATTTGATTAATTTATGGTCTTTTTTGCCCTTATTGATTCATGGTTTTGTGGTGGCTAAATTTCTCTTGAACATGTTCTCTATCACTCTCTATTAGCACATGGGAATTATTTTTTATCTTCCATATCCATGATTTCACTTCACACTAATGTTATCTTATTCAGAGACCTAGTTTTTTATTATTCCATATGTCCTTTATATGTTGTGTTCTCTATTATTGAGACAAATTTTTAGTAACTCTTTTTATGATGTGAGTTTTCAACAAGGGAATTTTTAGATATCAAACCCTTGATTACCATGAATGAGTTCAAATTGTGAGGATTAAATTTATCAAAGAGGTTAGAATGTAACACCCTGGTATTTTATGAAATATTTTTTTCAAATTAATTTAGTTTCTTCAATAGCTTTTGTTACACAGAACAATGAGTTTAAACGAACCATGATATACTATTAAATTATTATTTGATGCGTTAGTTATAACCTATCCATTAAATTGGAGGGTATTAATAGAATTAAATAATTTATCAAATATATATAATTTTCATACCCAATAACTAAATATTCATAAATTCATAAAAATAATCATTCTATTTTTAGAAACGTCATTTTATTCTTCAAAAAGGTATTTTTTCAAAAAAATATTTTTATTGATTTTATGATAAAATATTATTAATAATTTATATAACTTTTAGAAATATTATATAATGAAATTTATTCTTTAAATTATAATATTAAAGTAATATTAAGTTTTATTTTTTGATAATTTTCTAAAAAGAATGAATTTTTAGTGAATAGTGAAAAATACTATTTTTTATTGTAAAAAATATTTTTATTTCAAGAATTTATGGAAATATATATTTTTTGTAATGAATTAAAAGTAAAATTATTTATTTTATATTTTAAATAATCCAATTATGTTCACTGGAATAAATTTTATGTTTCAATTTAGTATAAATCCATTTTTAATATATAAAAAGGTATTTTCCTAAAAAAAATTTCACACACATAATGTATTTTTATCTTAATAAATTAAATTTATAAAAATTTGTAAATTATTTTAATTAAATTTAAATATTATAAAATTAATTAAATCTTTTAACATTCATATACTATTTTTATAGTCATGGGTTAAGAATAAATCTGGTTCTATGCTTTAAAAATGTATTTTTTGAAAAGCGATTTATGTTGAATTTTGTGAACTAATTTTAAAAGTAATATCTAAAATATATAATTTTTGAATTTTATAAAATTTATTTCATATTCTCAAACTTTTTGTTAAAAGTTTTTTAATATGACTCATTTTTTGTTAATATGAATATCAAGAGTGGTAATAATTTTCACCTTAGTAAAGGATAAATCAGGTTATTCTATGTTAAAAATAAGTGATAGGGCCATAATTTTTCACCATAATTGTAATTTGATGAATTGAATTCGATATTTATCACCTTGGACTATAAATGGAGTTTTTAATGGATATATGTCTTTGAAAAATACCTATATAATATTTAATGTGAAGAAAGTTATAAAATATCACTCTCTTAGTTTTAACTATATCTTATATGACCAAATAGGGAAAAATAAATGTTATAAATGAATATAAATGTCTATTTTGAGATTAATGAAATTATTTTTATGTTATATTTTTTTTAAAATTTTTAGAAATTATATAATTACCTTTATTGCTTATTCAACACTAATACAATATATTTTCAATTAACAAAAATATAAAATATATGATTTTAAAAATATTAAAATTGATATAATTTGAATGATTTAATATTTTACACCAATTTTATAAATTTAGATGACATATTATAGAGGTTTTAAATCATTATATTCGAAATCACCATTTACATTGATGTATTTAATTTCAAATTAAATGAATCATGTTAAAAATGAAAATAATGATATTTTATAATAAATAATATTTTATTAAATTATATAACATTGATATAAATATTAGTTTCAACCAAATAAATGGGATATAGTTTTAAAAAATAAAAAAATGGCCCTTTTATGGATCTTTTTTTCATTTTAATGTAATATTATTTATCCTTAAAGAATAAAAATCATTAATATTATGGTATTTGTCAAAAGGGTTAATAAATGGTTAAAACAGAAAGATAAGTGTATATATGTGATCCAGATTTGTAAAATTATTATTGTATGAGATGATATTAAGTAATCCAAATCATATATTATAATATTATAAATTTGGATCCATTTGGGAATCAAAATTTATTTATATTTATTTAATATTTTAAGTGATTCCAAGGGTTCCCCTCCCCTAAAATATAAAATGGCACCATTAATTTATCTTCTTCACACCACATTTCTCATTTAGATCTACCAAAATCTATGAATTTATATTCAATAGTTCCATAGATATATTGGGTATGTTTTGGTCTTTCCAAAAGACTAACCCTAGAGCCCTTGAGAGGAGATCTGAAGATGCTATTTCAATGAAGAGTTAATCACCTTAACTGATCAATTTATTTTTAATAATTATTTTACATACAATAAATATGTTATATTCTTTATAAAATAATAAATTTTGTGTCCTAAATACAAATAAATTTTATTATGATTACTAAAACACCATTATACTCCTTATTTGTATTAAATGGAATGTGAAAGTTTTTCTTACACATACGTACAACATACTATATCCATGTGACAATGCAATTAATTTATCAACACTATATTTTCTGAATGAATATTATGATGTGTATAATTTTTATATATTATAATTATGAAACAATTATACTTAGGAATTGATAATATCATATCTAAGTTCTTACCTTCCTAACCATTGGAAAACGCTAACGTTGATCTTGCATACGTGTGGACCACCACCTCTACATAGTGATACGATTAGTTTTTTATTTATGTTTTACATGGATGGTGATAAATATGTATTTAAATAATATATATGATATATATGATATAATAATTATTCAATAATAGTTATTTATTATTTAACATCCATTTTTTCCATCTGTCTAAAAATGAAAACATTGTTCATGCATACGTACGACCTACCATCTCTATTAATGGTGTAATACTTTTTAATATCTATATATTTTATGAATGAATAATTTTTTATATATTTAAATATATATTTATTTATATCATGAATAAATTTTTTTAGATGATTTAACCATGATCAAAATATAGGGGCAAATACTACCGAATGAAAGTATACATTGAAAACAAAGCATATATCCATCAGAACAATGATTTTAATAAATAAGTATTATAAAACGGGTAATAAAAGGTTATAAGTAAATAATATATGGTAGGATAAATATTATTATCATTATTTAATATATTTACAAAAAATATATATATTTATTATATGGTATTTTCCAATGTGTACGAAGGAAGTAGGACCCAAGGTAAGGGATTTCTAGTCTCACGTTAATTTCTAGGAGACTTTTTCAAAATTCCCCACTTATTTCTTTCATCTGGTATATATCCCGACCCTTCAAAATTATACACCATTATTTCTATTTTTTTCATAATATTTAATGTTTCAATAAATGTTATTATTTTATTTGGGATTATGATTCAAAATATTTCAAATTGGTAAGGGATTTTCGTCTTACTTTTATTTATGTTGGACACACACCTTATACACTACTTATTTCTTTTGTGTGGTGTATATAGAAAACATGAATTTATTTTATGATATTTTATCATGAAAATTATGGTATATAAATATCCATCTATTTTTATTTTTTAGTGGAGATTATTACTCAAACATTTACCAAATTTTTAATGGTTTTATGTTACAATCACATTGATTTTCAGGATTGTTTATTATTATGTTTCTGATGATAAAAACTTATGATATAACTATCAATAATCTCATGAATTTTCTTATCCTCTTATAATTTCTTGAAACTACATGTTTTAACTTAATTTTCATCACCTTATGTTCTTATTAAATAAAAAATATGACTTTAAATAAAATAGACTTTATTTCATTCTCCGATCGAAAAAAAATTTATCGTCCATATCCATGTTTTATAAAAATATTTCAATGAAGGTTTTTATTCTTATACTATTATTTTATAAATTCATTTTTACCCAAAATTTAATTTTTAAAAAATTGTTTACAAGGAATCATCTTTTCATTTTCTGAATGAGGTACTTTTAGACTTTTTTATAAAACTGTGAAAAGAACGTTTCATTTTAAAGTATTCAAAAATAACATAATTTCTTACCACCATGAATGAAAAATTATTTAAATATACCTTTACATGTTTTCAAGTTTATATTTATATAAAATTATTTCATTAATAATTAGGAAATTTTTTATGTTTTAAATAGCTTGTTTCAAAGTAAAAAATGATATTTTTCTCCAGAAATGTTCCAAGCAGTATTTCGAAATTATTTCCAATATTAGATAACATACTTGTTATAAATTATGATTTAATAGAGATAAGATACCATGATACCATTATTAATCTTTATCTAGATATTTAATTTTTATGTTAATGACATTTTTATAAATCCCATTTATTTTCCATGGTCTATGTTATTATTGATGAAATTTTTAAAAAATTGATATTATTTGCACGGGTTATAATATGATGATATGATTAATGTTTTATCGTCTTATAGGACACATATCTCTGGTTTTAATTTTGTGATTATGGTTACATTATAGCTAAATATGGTGGTTACATTATAACTAATAGTGGTGGTCACGATATAACTAAAGATTTATAGGACCTAAATATCCCTCCAATGTAGTGGGTAAAGATTGATAGTTCATGAGATCAATAAGACTAGAATGGGGAGTAAAACTAGTTTAGTAAGGGAATTTTTATACTATGATATTCATCAGATTTAACTATGAATACTATTATGGTTTGGGGAGTGAACCACATCCCATATGATAGTCTTGGGAGTAAACCTTTACTAGTACTATGATTTGGGGGGTGAACCCCATCCACTATGATAGTCTTCACAATAAACCTTGACTACTAAGGAAATGATTTTCAATTCTTAATTGTATTCCACAATTCCAAGTATTATGATAATTTTATTCTTCCATGTATTATCTTCTTTGATTCCTTTATTATTAGTGTCTTATGAAATTCCATGTTTTATGCGATGACTCAAGATTATGATATATGATATGTATAGTATGATTTTAAAATGTCATGATCCTATTCTAATACCACTATGTTCATGATTATTCTCAAGTGATCTTTGATATCTCAATTGTTTACCCTTATCGATCACATGATCTCACCCTTTCTTATGTTTCCTTTCCTCAGGTTGTGAATAAATGTACTAAGTATGATATAAGAAGGGTTCTAGTTATGATAAACTTTGTTGGATATGATATAGATATTTTATGAACATGATTTTGTTTTGAAAAGTTTCAAATGTAAATTGAACTATATGTTTATAGAATAGATCATTTTGTTATATAATGAATATTTGTATTTTAGGATGTGATATCTATGTATGAACATTTAGGGTCTCTATAGTCGTTTGTGTGGTAAATGTTAAAATGAATATATCATACATATTTTCATTAAAAAGTCAATAATACCGATTACCTTTAAACATTTTCATTGGAATTCAAAAATGGGTAAAAATTTGATTAAATAATAATTGTGGAATGTTAATAATATTCTTGAAAACATTTTAAGGAATATTTGTACATGGATGAAATGATTCCTTATTGAAGAGGGAAATAAAGTCAATTTTTCTTAAAAACATCATTTTGTTATCTAGAGTATGTAAAGAGATGAAAATGTAAAGAATAAATATAATATCCAAAAATATATTTAATAGAATAAAATTAATTATATTTTTTAGAGATAAATCATATAATTTCATCATTGGTAATGTAAGAATAAGTAATCTTAAAAAATGAAATTACAATATAAAACACATACCATAATTTTGAATCACTTCATAAGTTCGTTAAAATCCAATATAATAAATTTCAATTTATTTTAATTATATAATATAATAATTTAAATTCCTATAATATCACATATTATCTAATTATAATATTTCAACAACCATTTATTTATAATTATTAATTAAAATCGTGGTTTCTGGGTGTTAACTGTTTTGTTTTTCATAAAAGTTTCAGTTTGATAGTTATGGTCCTTATACTTTTATCATGGTTACATATTATGCATAATTTTTATCATAAAATTAATATCATATATATTCATTTTATATATATTTTTAATCATCTATAAAATAAAGATATAGAAAAATTAATTGCACCATTTATAGAGATGATAGTCAGTACGTGAACGTGAACACTCATTTAATTTTCTAATAAAAATCAATATATAAATAAAAATTATATTTTACCACAATAGAACAATAATTTTATAATTTATATCATATATAAACATTAAATCCATCATAATAATGAGTCATGAATGACAATGAAGAAAAATGAATTAAATCGCTATGTGGAAGAGGTAGTCCACACATACGCATAAAAGATACATTAATTTATTATTTGATGGAAAGGTGTTGTAATTTTTTTACATCATAAAAACTACATATAAATATACGGATTATATTGGAGCCATTATGATATTATAGATAAAAGGGTTTTATATATGGTATAAAAAGAAATTAAATTGAAAGTTCTCAATTAAGAATTATAACTCTTCCTTGAGAAAACACATTTATATCACACATTATGACTTGAAAGGATATTATTCTGATAAAAAAATCTCCCTAATGTGGTGAGGGATTATAACATCTCGAGTTTTTAAAAGTAAAGACTATGTAAGATGGCATACAAGACATGCTACACCAAACTTAAATGAATAACTAAATTTTATTTTGTGTGACCGTTATAACCCAGTAATTAAATTGGGTAGAATTAATAATATTAAAAATATTATAAAATATTATATGGTCCTAAACTATAATAATTAATCAATTAATTAATCAATTAATTAATCACTTAATTTTATTAAAGTCCTTTTATTCTTCCAATACACATTTTTCAATAATGTTTTTATTGGTTTTTTGAGAAAACAATATAATTAATTTCTGAAAATTTTAGAAATTTTATTTAATGAAATTAATATAATTTTTTAAATCATAATATCATAATTATCCTATGGTGATATTTTTATCATTTTATGAAAAGTTTGATTTTTTAATGAATAGTAAAAAATAGAGATTTTAAATAAAAATTATATTTTTTAAAAAATTTACAATGTTAAATTACATTTTTGATTAGTTTTAAATTTTAATTAATTCAATATAATTTAAAATATTATAAATAGGGTTTTTAAATTAGATTTTATATTTAAATTTAGTATAAAACATTTTATATTTTAAAAAGGGAATATTTATGAAATACTATTTTTCTTTTCATTTTATGAGTTAAATTTTAAATTAAATTATATAAATTATAATTTTTTCATTTATAAAAATTTATTAAATATTTTTAATTAGCAGGAAAAAATTTAATAAATATACCCCTTTATGTTTGGTCTATATAAATATTAACCTTGTAATTTTTGTTACCACGGTAAATGGTATATCTTGTAATTAAGGGTAAAAATAATATGATAAAGACCCTAAAATTACCCTTACACTTCATAAAATTTTATTGGATGACTAATATTCATTCATTGGAATTCAATGTTCTATAGTGATATTGTGCAAGGTGGAAAATCTAGGATACCCGTGTGTGAAAAAGTTATGTCAGCTCCAGTCAGGAGAAGGATGAGGAATGATTATTCTTACATGCCGAAACCAATGAAAACAAGGTCCGCCTCTAAGAGGGGAAGATGGGTTGTCCTTGATTTTGGGAAAGATCATGTGTTCAACCAGATATGTTTGGAAGCGAGTTCATTGGAGTAGCCAAAGCTTAACAACCAGTATGCTAATCTCTTGTGTCATTATAACCCAGCTTCTGAGTGGGAATCAGCCATTACGAAGGAAGAACCCTATGGAAGATGTGGTGATGTATATGGATATTATGATATGTAGTTGTCAATGAAATCTTGGTTTCTCATTTTATCCTTAAAAGTGTTTTGAAAATAATAAAAATTTAATTACTGTCTAAAAGTCAGAGATATCACACTCATATTTTTAACAACAATAAAATTTTCAATATAGATATATCCAAAGATTATATTTGACTATAAATAGTTATTTTAAATAGGAATGATTTATATTTATCATGGTAATGTTTTAGTAAACTTTAGTGAATAAATAAGTACCTTAAATTCTTATACAAGACTCATGCAATAATTATTTTATTAATGAAAATATCAAATAAATGTTATTAAAAATATTAAATTAAATATATTTTGGGATAATTAATGTGATAAATTAAATTTTAGATGAAAAAGACATGTTATAGTTGTAATAAAATATTTTTTTTAAATTATATGTTTTATTGTCATATTATTAATGTCGATGTAATGAATAGTCCTTAAAATTGACTTTATGGATATTTTATAGAAAATAATATTTTTTTAAAATGATAGAAAATTCCTAAAAATATTAAATTAATCCAAATTAATGGTATATGGTTAAATAAATCAACTATAGTCCATTTATGGGTATTTTTTTTATTTTATAGTAACATTATTGGCCCTTATATAATAGTAAATTTTAATAGTTTGGTAATTGTCAAAAGAGTCAATGGGAGGCTAAACAAAAAGATATGAGTATAATCATGACCCAAAATCTTCCCAAAATTATTAGATGAATATTATTAAACTATTATCACCTTATTTGCAAATTTTAGGTATTTAATAGACACTTTTTCTTGAAAATAACTTATATATTATTTAAATAAAAAATAATTGCAAAATATCACTTTCTTTGTATTTAATAACTTTTATGTGTCCACATAGAGAAAAAAATACATGAATGAAACTAAATGACTATTTTTAAATTAATGAAATTATTATAAATATATAAATATATATTTAATTTTTAGAAATTATATAATTACCTAAAATTATTATGAAATGGTAAAATAATATTTATTTAATTTATAAAAAAATAAAATAATTGATTGAAAAAATATTAATTTTGATATATTTTGGATGATTTAATTTTTATAATGAATTTTATATATTTATATGATATATTATAGATGTTTTAAATCATTATATTTTAATTACCCTATTGTCTTGATGTATTCGAAGTAAAATTAAATTTATAGTGTCCAAATTGACATTAATGGTAATTTATCAAAATGATATTTTATTAAATTATTTAATTTTTTTAAAAATATTATATTTTTATAGGAGAATGTAATACAGTTTAAAAAATCCTAAATGTTTCATTTATGAGTCTTTTTTCATTTATAGTACCATTATTAACTATTTGTAATTAAAATAATGGTTACCATGGTTAAGGTCAAAAACAATTAACCAAGGGGTTAATTGAAATGATAAGGTTTAAAATGACACATGAACTTATCTAACTCTACTATTTTATTATATTACAAAAATATCATGTCTTATATTATAATACCATTCTATTTTGAGTCATTTCATTGGATAAATGAATTTATAATAATTTAATATTTTGAGAAATTCCAAAAGTTCCCCTCACATCAATTATAAAAGGGAACCTCCTCCCAAACTTCTTCATACCACATTGAGTCATTTATATCCACCAAGTCCAACCCATTTCTATTACCAACATCATTATATAAGTTCTTGAGGTTCTGGTCCTTCCAAAATACCAACCCTAGACCCCTTAAGAAGAGATCCAACAAAAGTCTGCAGAAGAAGAGGTAATCGTCTTTACTGACTCTTTCAAGTTAATTTCTTATTATAATTCATATTAACATTTTGTTTCAATGTTTTAGTAATAAATCCAGTATTATATATATTTTAATATGTTATTACAATTATGGGACAAACATAATCCACCTTTTATCAATCATATGAAAAACAAAATAACTGCGCGTGTGTATGTACAACTTATCGTCTCCATGTAGTGGTGTAATTTTTTTAATCAACACTATAAAAGTATTTTTATAATGATTTAAATTAGTGACATATATTGTAATTATGACTTTACATTAATTTTTTAAAATTAAAATACCACCTACTTTTTCGCGACCCAACCCAATGAGTTCCGACCCATGACAACCCCAATGTAATACCCCGATATTTTTATGAGATATATATTTTTATTTTAATTGATATATTGTGTTGTATTATAAACCAATACAATCATGAAATATATGAAAAACCAACTGAACTTGTAGTATATGGAACCCTATGCTTGGCTTGTGTTACACATGATTTCTAGTTATTTTGATAGAATTCATTTCATGCAAGACTGAGTTTAATCGAGTTTATAAAATAATAAAATCACTCATTATTAATTTAATTAATAAAATATATATTTAATATATTAAATATAATTTTTAAAATTAATCTTATATGTTTTCTAGAAATGATATAGTAACAAAATTAGATTTTCAGATGAAATAATAATTTAAAAAAATCATTTTTTCCGCCTTTTGATGGTGAACCCATTTTAAATCTAGTTTTAAAAATTTTATAAGTTACATTTTGAAAAATAAATTTTTTCTTTTTAAGTGGGATATAAATATTTATTTTGGATAATTTTTTGTTATTTTTTGATAACTTTCATTTTTTTTAATGAATAGTGAAAATACTACATTTTAATTCAAAATCATCTTTTCATCTAATTTATTTATACTATTATATTATCAATTTAATTAGTTTTAAATTATAATTAGATTAATGTTTTATCATTTAATACAATTTTGGTTATTGGAAGTAATTTCACATTGAAATTTTATATAAGCACATGTCAATCTTTTGACGGGCTTCAATTTTTAAAAACTCGTTTTCTCGTTCCCTCAACAGAATTAATTTTATTTTAATTACTAAAACATATGTGATTAAAATTTTAAAAAATGGATTTCATATTTGAAATCATTGTGTCTAAATTATGTTAATAAGTTAATTTTAGTTTTTGTATATTATGAATAGTAACTACGGTAATTTTATTTAACACGGTTAAAGGTAAATCAGGTAATTTAGGTAAGAAATTAATCTGATAAGAACAATAAAATTACCCTAACACCTTCAAAAATACTATTGTATGAGTAATCATTGACCATTAACACCTAAGTATCATAATTTAATCATTCAATGGACTTTTTTCCACAAAAATGATATAAATATTATTTAAATAAAAGAAAGTGACATGAAAGTGAAAAAATGTCACAGAAGTATAATAATTATAATATAGTGATAAACATGTTAAAAATTAGATAATAAATAATATACCAAAATACAATAAAATTATCGACATAATGATATTTTAGTTATAATTTTTAGAGATTAAATAATTAACTTAAAGGCTTATACAATGATGATGCTGAAATTATTTAATTTATAAAAAATAAGTAAACTAATTTTTATTAAAATTATAATAACCATTAAAAGATACAAACACTTTACCAAATATTATTTTTCAAGTATATATTGACCAAAATAATCCAAGGGTATAGTTATTGACCATTTGGAGCCTTACAGAAGATATTGTGACACTTATATAATTTTATTTAAAGTGATGTTAAAGTTGTCACATTCATTATTTAATAAGTATAACATGTTTAATGTTGAATTTCACAGAAGATAAATTCTACTAAAAGTATTTTTATGAAATATAGTAGATTTATCTTCATCATAGTACATTATTTTTAATTTTTATTCAACAAATATGTATATTAAATAATTACCCAAAATTGATGTAGTAATTATTCTAGTAATGGAGATATCAAATAAATTTTATTAAAATATTAAATTAAATATAATTTTGGCTAATTAATATGTAAAATGAATTTTATAGATGAAATTGTCCTCTTATTAATATAATAAAATAGTTTTTTTTAAAGTTAAATTGTTATCTTAATATTTTTAAAAATCAGTTAATTAAATAGTGTCAAAATTGACACTATTGACTGTTTATCAAAATAACGTTTCATTAAATTATTTAAAAACTATATATATATTTTAAAATATATAATAATTATTAAATGGTATAAAATTTTATAAGGTATTTATTTATGGTCTAATTGACATCAAATTAGAAAATATTCCACACTTTTTTATATTTAAATATTTGTTACTCTAGTTAAAAATTAAATATAATAACTAAGTGTTAGTTAAAATGATAAGGTTTAAATTGACATAAAAAATAGTATAAAATATATTGGTTGATGATATTACAACCCTATCTTATCTCATCTCCGAAATTGGGATATTTTGGATATTTTTGGATGGAGTTTGTGATGTGGCCTTATTTTTACAATGTTTGACACATCTTTTTAATTAATTTTTAGTGATTTAGTTAATTATTTTTTCACTTTTTGCTAAATAAATGTACTTTTGTATTTTTGTAATAAAATTTATTAATTAATCAATTTTTATAACAAATTATGTATTTTAGTCTTTAATACAATTAATTTAGATTTTCTATTTTTTTATAGTCATTTAATTTACTAATTAGTTTAGTAATATTAATCAGATTATTTTTTAAATAGTATGACATTTTTATTAATTAATTAATTAAAATTTTTATTTTAATTTAATTAATTTAGTCTTGAATTTAAACTTTTCCTCTTGAAATATTGAATAATTAAAATAATATAAATTATTATGATAAATTACTTTCTTAGTCATTAACATAATTAAGAATTTAAGTTTTAATTAAATAAAATAATGTGTTTTTAATTTAATGTATTTACATAGTTAATTAATTATTTAATTAATTTAGAACTTTATTGTTTAAATTTCTTGAATGTAGTTTAAATTTTTAGTCACCGATACAATTCCACCTCACTCTTAATTTTTTTATTTTTGAAATTAGTTTAACATATATCAATTTTTTTAATTAAATTGTTTAAAATGAATAATTTAATTACAATGTTTAGTTTAAATAATTTTCCTATTTAACTTTATTTATTTGAATCTAATTAATTTTTAAATTTTAATTTAAGTTTATTTTAGTTTTATGTTTTTAAATTATCAGATAATTAATTGTATATCTTTAATTAATTTATGTTTTTTTTTTATTTTAATTAATTCAATTTAATTTGTTGTTTTGTAGTAAATTTTTTAGTTAAGTCATCAACGCATCCCTCCTCTATCAGTGAGACCGAGAGTTCAATCTTACACACCGGCAAGACAACCATTTTGTCGAGTTGTATCAGGCCCAGTACAAAGCTATTACCGCACCACCGTGGTTGGATGATGGAGCATCATCCGAGGAGGTCATCGTTGACGAAGCCCGAGTCATGCCACCTGAGATCCAAGCCTTCTATTGGAGGAGGAACATGCGAGCCCGATATCGCGCTGCTTATGGAGGTTCGTCGCCTAAGATTGAAACAGACCGCTTTCGCTGGATCTGGAATTTAGAGGAGGAACCCATTCAGCCGTCGCCATTGGGAGGAACTTGTAGCGCCGTGGGGAGCCAAGAGTGAATAGGGAGCTACGCCGCCGATCGTCATTAAAGACCACAACCTACGAGCTGTGAGGCTTCTCGAAGAATCCTCTGTTCCTCCCTTATGCTGCGCATGAGAAAAGGTGGTTGGGGAGGAAGATAAAAAAATAAACTTTAAAAAAACTACAATAAAAACTTAATTTAAAAAAATATATTTAAAAAATTTAATTATAATAAACAAAGAAATAATAACTCTAAAGTAGAATTACATCAAATTAATAAAATAAAAAATATACTAAAATAAAATATTATTAATAACTTATAAAGTAAATGAAAATAAATAATTATGAATTATTAACTTTAATAATTTTAGTTATTATAATTTAACTTCTTAAATAAAATAATTATAATTATAATAACAAAATTAATAAATAAAATTAGGTTATTAATTTAATTAAATAAATAATAATCTAATTTGAAAGTATAATAAAGTTATATAACTAATTGTTAACAATATTTATTTAATAGAATGATCATATATTAAATATTAATCTTAATAATTTAATCTAATTATAAATTAAATTACTTAATTAAATAATAATATCTTATAATCTTAAAACAATATCATAAGGAAATTAAAATGATAACATTAATTAATAATTAATAATTTATGTTTTTGATTAAATAAATAAAATATTCAATTAAATGATATATAAATTAATAACTAATAACTTTTAAGTAAGTAATTTAAATTTAATAATAATTATTTATTTCTTATCTTGTTTTTAATAGTTTTAACTTTGCTTTGTTTTTCTTTTCTGTGCAGGTACATGCATGAGACAAAAATACGTCCAGGTTCATTCAATTAACTTGTGCGGAGTTAGTTACACGAGTTTTGCTCAAACGAAATTTCATTCACCAAAAAAAGCATGTGTGCGGATGCACTGTGAAATACAAGATGATTTTTGGTTGAAAAAAGAGGTTGATGTGCCATATATGAAAGCAAATTAAAAAACATAGGAGCAATATAGTGGGGGGGGGGGGGTGGACATACAACTCATGATTCATCTCTCGGAGTAAGAGTGGAGCACATCTTGGAGAACCTTAGAGAACCGATTCTTTAAGATCGGAGTATAGGCAATGTAACAAGATTTTAATACCTAGGGGAGTTCTATACTTCCTATGTTTCTTCTCAAGTCCTTTACTTTAATTGAATGGTTTCTTCTTTAATGTTGAACACGATAGTTAGCTAAATAACTTGAGTTTGGGGAAATTTCTAGATCTACGGGTTATTCCTCATATTGCTTATCACTTTTCATTTTAGTGTATTCAGAATTGATCAGTGATATTAATTTAGAATTCATTCATTTTTGTTGGGCCACTTGATTTCAATTTCCAATTTTCAATTCCACAATAATTTGGCGAGAGGTATTGTGGATATTTTTTCTAAAACTTTTTATTAAAAAAACTTCAGAAATTACGGTGAGTTTGTTATGTTGTTGTTTTCAAATATTAATCCCGCATTTAAACTTTCATGGAGTGATGAACTTCATTATTGAACAATTTTTATGGATTATCTCTTTGTGAGGGAATTAAGTCATTTCTCTCTTAGTGGTATGTTGCATCCACATTTGAGTGATTAATAAATCTTTTCAAAACCAGTAGAATGGATTTTCCCTAAACATTTCTCTTGATTGTTTATCTTATCATCTGTTGTTATGTTGATCATCACTATTGAGTCTTAGTTTTCTTACCACAAAATTCATCATTGTTTAGTTAATACTTAGTTTCTTAAAAAAATATAATGTTTACTCCACTATTGGCAACAATGGGGTGTTTTTACAAAAATTAGAAAGGTGTTGGTCAATTTACCTTCCCTATGGGTTCGACCCTAATCTCCACTATAAAATTTTAGTAGGAAATCATAAATTTCAAAAAATTTACCCAATTTCAATGATAGTTGGTCATCAGTTTGATTTTATTATAAATTAATATTTTTTAAGGTTTCCAAAAGTGCCCTTTACTTTAATTATAAAAGGGATCCTCCTCCCCCACCTATCCAATTCACTTTGATCCTTCAAGCTCAGCCATTCCCTAGCCATTTCCCTTATAAAATACCCTTGTTACATTATATAAGTTCCAGTATTCTCAAAAGACAAACTCTGGTATCTTTAAGAGGATATCTAGAGGAAACACATCGAAAAAGAGGCAATCTCCTCTACCGATTCTTTCAAACTTATTTATTTTTATACTTCCTTTTCATGAGTTTTTTCATTATAAAGTAATAAATATAATATCACTTATATACTGAGATGTTTTTATCTTTAGGAAACAACTATAATCTACCTTTTATCCATCCTATAAAAAATGAAATCAACACATAAGCATATGTACGACTTACCGTATCAACACCGTGGTGTAATATATTTTTCATCACCAACTTACTTGGATGGACATAATTATGGAAATAATAAATATATATGATTATTAAAACATTATATGTATTTTTTAACAACATATAAACCATACACTTCCAGACCATTTTAGAATTATCAGAATGATATTGTCGCTCATGCGTATGTACGACCTATCATATCCATGGTATGATGTGATTCATTGTACATGATATCCATTAAATCATGATTATATAAATGTAAAGAATTAATAAATATGGTATATATTATGTTAATATAATTTTTTAATGATATAACTATTACCTAATAAAGAGAACCTAAACATATTCGACAAAACATGCATAAGAACATAAAGTAGTTAACACTTGAATAACGAGTAACAATGAAATGTTACTAACAAATAGGTGAGAATATGATCATATATGATATCATTAAAATGACTATGATTCTATAATAAGTAAATGAAATTATTTAAATCATACAAGAGGTTTAGATACATACAAAGGAACTCAGACCAAATTTAAGGGATAATTTCACGATCTCATTTTTATCCAAGATTGTTTATACGCAAGTGTTTACTAAGGTATATTTATCATCCATGTCCATGTTTCATACCTATGTATTATAATATAATCCTTATATCATTCAACTATTTATTATATTAAATTTTACCCATTGGTGAATTTTTATATAATGGTATGAATGGAATCTTTTGTCTCTTTCATTACGAGGTATTTTTTTACTTTTCGAAAAAAGTATAAGAATAATGTTTTATTTTAACTTACAAGGTATGAATGGTTTTTTTATAATTTCATAACACCTTATTTCCATAAAGCTTACTTTATAATATTTCAAGTTTATTTTTAATGAAATAATACTCTTTTAAAATTTCCTGGAATTTTGAAAAAAGAAAATGTTTTTTAATAAGAAAGGATATTTTCCTCCAGAATTAATTTCAAGTGTTTTATCAATATTATTTTCCATCTAGGATGAAATTATTAAGTTGGGTTATGTTTCTATACCTATTATTAATATGGTTTGATTGTGTTTATGATGGAATGCTATTTATTAAATCCATTTGTTTTATATGGATTATGATGAAATGATGTTTAAGAAACCCATTTTATTATTTGGTTTATACTATGATGAATGATTTGTGTTTTTTGGTACTCGTAAAAATGATTTCATTATGAGATGGGTGGGACCTATATCTCCCTCTAATGCATTGGGTAATGATTTATATCTCATGAGATATACATTAATAGAACAAAATGTAAACCCTATTCAATAATACAGGTCTATAATGGAAACTAAACCTGATTTAGTAATGGACATTGTCCATTATTATAGTCTTAGAAATGGGCCTTGCCTAGTATGGGAATGATTTTTTAGGCTTATTTGTTTTCCAAAATTCTATGTTTCATGCAATGCTATTTTCTCAAGGATATTTTTCCTTTATGATTTATTCCTTATTAACTACTGATATTTATTTTATGACACAATATTTTGATATTCTTTATATATGGTATGATTTTCAAAAGTTATGTTCATGTTTTTATGTTCTTATATTTATGTTTTGATTGATATTTTCCATGTTTACCCTTACTGAGAATTTGACATCACCCCTTTTTATGTTTCTTTTCCCCAGGACATGAAGAAGGCTATTAGCTAAGATGTGTCAAAAGGGGTTTTAGTTATGAAGGAAACCACAGGAGACGATGTAGATGTTTTATGAGTCAGTTGTTTATGTTTTCTAGTTTCTAAAGACACTAAACTAATATATTATTTGGGAATCTATTTGTGTCATGTATTAAGTATTCCACAAAAGTAATGTAATGTCCATTTACATCAATATAGGTACATTACACCCAAGCCCGACTCCAATAGGCCAGTGTATGGCGACAAACGTCATGTAGGAATATCCCACAAATGAGAGACATTAGCCTAAAGTAACTATACACATGCACACATACCCAATCCCACATAATTATGAAATATAAAACAACTAAAACAATGCATGCATACATATATGATCCCAAAACAGCGCATGATAGAAAAAGTATTGAAAGTAGAAAAAGGTTTCAAATATAAACTCAACCAAAAAATGTAAAATTCCAACCTACTCTAAGGGAGGGGAATAAGAAAAATGAAAGATATAAAAAAAACTTGTTCTATCAAGATTCAAATGTTCTCCACCCACTCCATGTCCTTCAAGGACACCATTAAAAGGGACGTCATCTGTATAAGACACGACATGTATGGGAAAATCCCATACTGGGGGGAGTATAACAATACTCTATTGGAAACCCAAAAAACACTAAACATGATTCAATCAGTACAGTCATATCAAAAATAAATATAATAGTCAATTTACAATAGAAAAATTTATATATACTCAAAAAATACACCATGACACCAGGCGATCATAACCAACTGCCAACCACACAATTCTTCTTAAAGCAAAGTTCATTTTGGGATAATCTACTCCACAAGACATGTTATAATTATAGAAACTTGACGAAGTGGTCAATATCATTGAGACCCACTTAATAGAGATTACTTGTCTAAAAAGACTCTGATTCACAGATAGGGGGTGATGCCTAGAACCATTGGGGGACACCAAAAACCCAATCTAGATCACCCCCTATATAGGGGATTATATGATGATGATTTCACAAACCCTAAAAATATGGACTTATATATGGGGGATCAACACCCTACTCAGGGAGGCCATGTTGATTTAGTAAACTCCACCTAGGGAATAAAGGATGATATAGGATCGCACTCCAGTCTCACGAAGGGACACCACAACTCTACCTAAGACTCGACCTCTTGAGGGGATCACAATCTAATGATATGGATGTAATACTGCACTATATTCTAGAGGGAATGGACAATGGGAAATAAAATCACCCTATATTGGTCCAAAATAAGAAAAATAAGATCGAAAATCACTCTTTAAGGGGGTACATGGTTTGTAACAGGGGGTACATGGTGTGTCCAACAATCCCTTACCTTCCCGTGTGAAATATACTCAAATGACATGTAGTATCCATATACATGGATTTTTTAAGGAGTAAACCATGTGTAGAGACACATGGAATCCAAGACATATCTCTTGGAGATGTCTATGTATATTGGTCGTGTCTGTGTACTAGATTGTGTACACCAAGTCGTGTCCGTGTATAAGTACATGGTGTGCCACCCGGGTGTGCACTTTTTACTATGTCCATGTACTTTTTGAAGTACACATAGATCCACATGGAAGGGGTCACATGACGTGTGACTGAGTCACATGACATGTGATATTTAACTTCTGCTGGAACCCTAGCGCCACATCCAGGGGGTGCCCACACAATAGCGAGATCTAGATTACACACCATGTAGCATGGAAAATTATAGAAACTATGATCTACTGTACATACCATCATCCAATCCTACAACTACTGATATGGTGACCATTTGATTAGGGAGATCAAGATACCATCTCATAGAATCCTCTATATCATATTACAATGATTCCAACATCAAATCCATTTGCAAAATGTATCTACATGTCGTACTTCATTACGCGCTGAAGAACATCGAAGAACACAAAATCGGGTGTCCAAAACCATCCAATCCACCACCTCTTCCATTGTTTCCCCAACTTCATGTCATGATGATCCCAAATATATGGTTTTGGATTGTTTCACAAAAAAATAGGTGTAAAATGACTTATTAATTGGGATATGTTGAACCTAGGTCCAAATGAAGAATGCCCACAGTGAACAAAGAACCCGGGGATAAAAGTACAAAAACAAATAAGAGTAACAGACCTCGATTGATGTTAGTGTTGACATCGATACATTATTATGAGAATAAAAACAATGAAATAAAAAATAAAAAATCAATTCTACTAAAACCCGATTAATCTATCCCATCATCCAAGATGACTAAACTATGGATCAATCTATTCATTGTTTATTCTCATTCATCATATAAATCACGAACAGGGAATAAATACAATAAAAAAACGTCCTAAAAGAAGTTTGGATAGATCTTTGATAAATAATGGTTGCATTTATATCATTAATGAGATCCTCCAACTCTTTTGGCTCAAGGACCCATGATCTGTCATCATCCACCAAGAAAATCTCTCCAAATAGTTTTCTAAATATCTAAGGTTTGACTGGTCAACCATAATAAAAATTTCATTGTCATATAATAATGAGGAAAAACAGGCCATTGTGTCCAAACAAACAAAATAAATTAATTATTTAATTTATTTCATTTATTTATGCTTGTGATAGATTTTTCACAAACAACCAACACCGACAAAGGTTATGTCACACCTTGGGTAAAACCTGTATTATGAATTTAATGGATCCCTTGGATTTTTTATAAGAATCATGTTCAGAAGTTATTACAAAATTTAAAGGAAACTGTTCATGCAAGTTATTTAATATATATTATATATTTTAAACATTTTTTTGGGGAACACTAGGCCTCATAATCACATGACATCTCAGTGCCTAGTCTTGAAAATAATCTATATAATAACCAAAAATAATACACAAGAAATTTGAGACATTACATTCTCTTCACCTTATTGATTTATGTCCTAAAAAGAAAAAACAAGGGATAAAAAAAGAGATGTGGGTACTGAGCATGAATCTAAGCCTCTAGCTCCCATGTGCTCTATTGAGGATTCCCATGATTCCACCAAACATGCACAAGGGAAACTAGTCACTCACATAGGATCCTATACTAATGATCCTCAATCTCTAATGAGTACATTGAAAAGGTAGCTTCATCCTAGATTTTTAGCTTGCCTCAACTGATAATGAGTGATGTGTCAAGCACATACCTCCTCATCCACAACACGTGGAAAAATTCATGTACTATATTCAACTAGAAAGGCAAAGTTATGTGGTACACAACCTCAAAAACTCTACACAGTATCTAGAAGGGACCAATGAATCTTAGATATAAATTTCCACCAAAGCTAAATCTCCTCAATCCACATCAAGGTGAGACTCTCAGGAACACATGGTCTCCTTCCTCGAACTCCATAGATATCTTTTTTTGGTTCGTATAAGACTTATGATGGCTCTGTATAGTTCTCATCTACTCTTGGATGATCTGGAACTTCTCTATAGTAGGTCTCACCAACTCTAGGCCCATGAGTGCTGAATCATCTGAATTAGTCCAACAAAGTGGTTACCTACATGGTTTCATTTAAAGAGCCTTGAATAGTGCCATACCAATTATGGAATGGTATCTATTGTTGTACACAAACTCCACTAAGGGTAAGTTATGCACCAAACTATGCTCAATGTCCAACATGAAAGCACACATCATGTCCTCCAAGTCCTGAATGGTTTTCTCTATCTAGCCATCAGTCTGTGGATGAAAAGCTACACTTAAGTGCTACTGAGTCCCGAAAGTCTCATGAAATCCCCTCCATAATAGAGATGTGATGTGAGCATCATGATCATAGAAAATAATCAAGGTAACCCCATGGATTCATACTATCTCATGCATGTAGAGGCATCCCATATTCTCTACTGAACTCTACTCTCAAATATCTAGGAAGTGGGATGACTTGGTGAGTTGGTCTACGATCACCCAGATAGAATTGTGTCCCCTGTATGAACATGGTAATCCCATCAAAAAGTCCATGGATATCCCATACCACTTCCATTCAATCACCTCAAGTGGTTGAGCTAAACCTGCTGGAACTTGGTGCTCAGCCTTCACTTGCTGACATGTAAGGCATCGAGAGATAAACTATGCAACTCATTTATTCATACATGGCCACCAAAAATGACATCAGAGGTCCTGGTACATCTTGGTCACACATGGATGTACCACCAAAGGGGATGTATGAAACTCCCACAACACCTCCTCCCACAACATCAAAGGTACCATCGTCCATCCTATGAAATGGATAAGATGCTTACCACCTTCAAAATATCCATCAGGAGCATGTTTGGGGGATACATAAGTATGTAAGGTCTCATAGTCGATATACCCAAGATGAGTTTCCCTGAAACAATATAAAAGTGGTGGGGTACCAACCATCAACTGAATATGCAAATCATTATCCTGGTCCATGAAGGAAAAATACAATGATGCTAACTACTCTAATGCCTCGACCAACAACTGAGAACAAGATCTTCTACTGAGAGCATCTACCAACACTTTCCACTTCTCGAGAGTATAGAAAATCTCTAAGTCATAGTCCTACAGGAAATATTTCCATCAACTATATCTAAAGTTAAGATCCTTATGATAGAATACATACATGATCATCTTATGGTCATAGTAAATGATAAACGCCTCACCTATCAGGTAGTTCTACCACATCTTCAAGGAAAGAATACCGTTGCTAACTCAAGATCATGGGTCACGTAGTTCTACTCCTGTGGGCTTATCCAGTGTAAACCATAGGAAATAACTAACTCATGCTGCATTAGAACACAACCACATTTGGTCCCTAATTCATCATAAAACACTATGTACTCAACACCCACCTCTTGAAATATCAATATGTGAGTTCTCATCGACCAATGTCTCATATTCTGAAAGCACCGCTAGAACCTTTTTATCCACATAAAAGGATTACCCTTTCATGTCAAAGCCTTCAAGGATGTTGTGACTCCTAAAAAGTCAGCTACATACCTTTTATTGTACCCGTCCAACCCAAGGAAACTCTACACCTTGGTAACACTCTTAGGTGTCTCCCAAGAAAGACTGCCTCAACCATATTTGGGTACAATGCTACTCTAGCCTTTAAGATTACGTGTTATAAAAAGTGGACCTCTTGATTCCCACACAGACACTTTAAGTGATTACTATAAATCTGGTGCTATCATAGTGTTCCAGAGACCATCCTTAAGTGTCTCGCATGATCCTGCTCAGATGCTGAATACACTAGGATATCATCAATGAAGACTACCATGAACTAGTTTATGAAGGGATAGAAGATCCGGTTCATGAGTCCAATGAATACTGTTGGGGAATCCATCACTCTGAATGACATCACCAAGTACTCATAGTGATAGTAACAACATATGAAGGCAGTCTTCATTATATCCTCATCTCGTACTCACAGCTTATGATAGCCTGAATTGAGGTCAATCTTCAAGACCCTTCACACCACTCTCAACTGATCAAAGAATCCATTGATCATTAGTAGTGTATACTTATTATTAATGGTCACCTGATTCAAGTGTCGGTAATACACACATAACATCAATCGCCCATCTGCCTTTTGTAAAACCAAACTAGGGCTCCCTAGGGGGAAACACTAGGTCTCTAAAATCACTTCTTATATAATTCTTCCAAATACATCCTTATCTCTTGAAGCTCTATGAGATACATTCAATATAATGGTGTAGATATTAGTGTCATCCCAAGATGAAAGTCAATGTAGAAATCTATCTCTTTGTGGGGAGGAAAACCTGATATGTTCTCAAGAAATACAGCCTTATACTCTACCAAAACCATAAGAAATTGATAGCCCAAGGGTTCCACTTTTCCAAGATTCATGTTATCTATATAGTGAGTTATTGGATACACTCTCATATTTTTGATTTCATTTTGTTCTGCAAAGGTCCCCATTTGACCCATAAAGGAAAACCTCATTTCGTTACTATGGACAGACTATATTCTCCACATAAAATAGTCAATGTGGGCATGAACTGCAGATAGCCAATCCATACCAAGGATGATATAATAAGAACACATTGATGAAACAAAGATATCCCATATAAAACTCTCACATCCAAGCATCATATTTCACTGTCATCATAAGTGAATTTTTTTTGAGTCGCCAACTTTTAGAGTGTAAAATTGTTGGGGTTGAGCCAAAGGCTCAACCATAAACTCTAAGTCTCAAACCAAAGAAGTGGAAAGGAAGGAATTACTGGAACCTATGTCTATAAGTAATACAGTTAAAGTAGAAAATACACAGATCATACATCATTTTATCCCTAGAGCCTTGAGGTCATAGGCTTCCATTTCCTCCAGCTGGCCTCGTCCCTTCCCAACAGCTTCTTATGCCTAGCATGGACCACTTGGGGGTGGTGGTGGTAATAGGTCGAACCTCTGACCATATCCTACTACCCTGATGACCCCTATCCCATGTCCACCACTTTTTTGACCACCCTTCTCATGCCTATGTCTCTATATCAGTGGTCCCTCGATTATCTCATGATCAGCTGTGCGACACGTCTGACAATCTCTTGAGAGATGAACCCAATCATTGAAGAAGAAACACTACATCTCCATTGGATGATTCGAGACACCTTGAGATCACTTCACTATTGGACTTAAGTCCTGGGATCGCCTCTTAAAGCATCAGACATTCCTGGATCCCAGTGACTATTGTCGGATACCTATTGTCAAGGTCTCAGCAACTAGGTTTCCAATACTAAATCCCACTACCAACATCTGCTCAACTATAAATATCTCCACCAACAAGGTTATATCGAGAACCCCAGCATAGGTTTCAATGGAAAGGGATACTACTGATGTCTTGATATCTTTATATAAGGCCTACTCAAAGGTTAAATCTATAAATAACTAGTCCAACACCATATCTAATGATTAACACGAGAGATCTGTAAACCTCTCAGTGTACTCTGTCATGGTCATATTTACCTTCTATAGATGTAGAATCTTCTATATGTGGATCGATCATAACAGGGTTGGATAGAACTCCTCCCCAAAAAGATGCTCAAATTATGACCAGGAGAGAGTTGCACATCATGTGACTATGTCACCAAGCTCCACCATCACCCAGAAGATCCCTATAGAAGACTCATTGTGAGGAACTCCATATGATATATTGGCATACTCCCAAGATGAAAAATGAAAGTGACTACCTTTCGCCATTCTTCACCCACCTGGGGGCCTAGCTCACCCCGAAACATGGGAGCTTGATACCTATGAAACTCATGAAATGCACTCAACCCATGTGCATCCTCATATGGTACGACTAGCTCTCTCTTCTATTCAACAGGTGGTGGTATAGATGATAAAACACCCCAAGGTTCTATAAATGGTACAATCCCCTATACCAATTCCTCATCACTAGGAAGATCATCCTCATGATCACATAGTGCAATCCTGGATTAATGTTTGTGTGGAGGCATCTAGAAGATAAAACAAGATTCACTATGATCAAAAGAGTATATCTGGGGAGATGAATCAATAAGGATATGGAAAATGCAAACATTCCTATATGAAGCATGCACCAATTTTTCCCTATAACCAATGTTTACATGTAACAAGTTAAAAAGCAGGTAATCAGAGTCCTGGTATATGGATATGTCGGTAGTCTCACCTGCACATGATTCACTAGCCTGAAATATGAACCCTAAATACTAAATAATATTTCCCCAAACCAAACTTATTGAATCTAGTCCTAAGGTAGAACAGAATCCTCTAATGCCACTTTTTCATGACCCAAACCACTAAGGCTTGACCTGTGACAACCTAAAGCCCACCCTTAAAAGGCCAGGGTCTGGTGACTAGTGCAGAGTAAACATATCCCACAAATTATAGGCATTAGCCTAAATTACCTACACACACACATATCAAATCCTACACAATACTAAAAGTTAAAAAAACTAAAACAATACATGCATACATCTAGGATCCCAAAACAGAGTATGATAGTAATAACTCTGAAAGTAGAAAAAGGGGCCAAATATAAGCCCAACCCAAAACTATAAAAGTCCAACCTACTCCAAGTGAGAGGATTAAGGAAAATGAAAAATCCAGAAAAAAACACCTTGTAATATCGAGATCTGTCTATGCTTCAGCCACTCTTTGTCCTCCCAGGACACCATCAAAAGGGTCATCATCTGCATAAGACATGACACATACAGGCAAATCCCATGCAGGGGTGAGTATAAAAAACTTATTAGGACACCCCAGAAACACTAAACACGAAGCATCAAGTATAGTCATCTCAAAAACCAATATAGAAATCAATGTATCATAGAAACACCCATATATACCCAGGAAAGACACCACACCACCAAGTTTCCAAAAACAACTACTATCCATAGGATTCTACTCGAAGAAATGCTCATTCTGAGAGAACACACTACATGAGTAATTATATCATCATAGAAACTCGATGAAGAGGTCCAACACATTGGGCACCACTCAATTAATCCTATTAATATAAAAATACAATGATACAAAAATTGGGGGTCATTCCTAAAACAGCTGGGGGACACCACAAACCCAATCTGGATCAACCCACTACATAAGGGATTGTATGCCAATGATTCCACAAACCCTAATGATACAAAATTATTGATGGATGATCAACACCTTGATCAGGGATACCATGATGATTTAAAAAAATCCACCTAGTGAATAATGGATGATAGAGAATCATGCTCTAATCTCACAGAGGGACAACCCGAATCTATCTAATACTCGACTTCTAGAAGTGATCACAATACAGTGATATAGATGTAATTAAAAACTATTTCATCGATGGAAAGGACCAAGGGAAACACACTCAACCTATATTAGTCCAAAATAAGAAAATAAAGTTCCACAATCACTCTTGAAGGGGGTACACAGTGTGTAACAAGGGGTACATGGTGAATCCAAATATCCTCATGCCTATGCGTATGGAAGAGACTCACACGACTTGTAGTCTCTATATAAAAAATGTTTAGATAGAATACACGAAATGTTGAGACACATTGTATCCTTCTCACGTCACCTGGACATGTCTGTGTCCATGTACCATCCTGTGTACACTAATCTATGTCCATGTACAAGTACAAGGCATGAGACATGGCTGTGTAATTTTGACCATGTCTGTATATTTCCACAAGTCCACATTGATAAATGTGGAAAAGGTCACATGGAATGTGATATTTAACATTAGATAGAACCCTGTCACCATAGCCAGGGGGCCCACATAGTGTGCAGATCTATATATCGTGTTGTGTAGTGAAAAAAATCCAAAAACTAATTTCTACTCCACACACCTTCATCCAATCCTATGAACCATAATCTGGAGACATTTTCTCTGAATAAATCAATATATCATATCTTTCTAACCTCTCTATCATCGAACAATGTGTTCTTCCATCAAATCCATTCAAAAAATGGATCTACACATCGTTCTTAATTACACATTGAAGAATGTCGAAGAATGCAGAATTATGTATCCAAAACCGTCTGATTCACCACCTCTATGATCATTATACCACTTTCATGTTGTTATGATCCTAGATCTATGATTTCAGATAGTTGCACCAAGAAATGGGTGTGCAATGATTGATTGACCGGGATATGTTGAACCCCGGGCCAAATGAAGAATGCCCACAATGAATGAAGAACTGAGGGAGAAAAGCATTAGAAAAATTAGAGAAACAGACCATGATCAATGTTCATGTTGATCTCAATTAATTTCCATGATAATTACAATGAATAAATCATCAATTAAAATGTAATTCTCCCAAAACTATATTAATCTAACTTATCCTGCAAGACGACTGAATCGCAGATCATTCTATTTGTTGATTGATTCACATTCAACATATAGATAAAAAATGATGAATAAATCCAATCAAAAAAAACATCCTACCAAGAGTTTGGATTTATTCTTGAAAAATAACAGTTGTATTTTCATCATTGATGTGATTCTATGACTCTGTTGGTGCAACGATCCATGATCTGATCTTGATCTGTTATCTTCCACCAAGAAAATCTCTCCAATGGTTTGTCTGAATCTTATAGGTTTGAGTTTAAAACCCTAAGACAAATGACATATATGTATACTTAATGGATAAAAAAGGTTACTACTTCAAAAAAAAAAACAATTATTTAATTTATTTCATACCTTTACACCTAGGATGAATTTTTCACAAATGGCCTGCATCGGCAAATGTTATGTAACTCCTAGGATAAAACCCATCTTCTAAAATCAACAGTGTCCTGATATTTCTAACCCGGTCCCCTATTTGGGAGTTATTTTACCTTTTATATAAACTATTCACATGTGTTATTTAATATCTTTAGTATATTTCAAACATTTGTTCCAAGCACATCAGGACTCAAAATTAGACGCCGTCTAAGCACCTAGTTTCAAAAATAATCTATATAATATCCAATAATAATACATGTATAATATGAGACATTACACAATTACTTACCATTTCAACCATTAAGATAATGATATCTCCCCTCATGCGTATGTATAACCTACCATCTCCACAATGTAATGTAACTCATTTTCCATATAAAAAATTCAATAATGACTATAAAAATGTATATAATAAATAAACATGATATCTATGAAATTAATATCATTATTTATATGATGTAATTATTTATTATGCACATGAAATGAGAACTACATGAAAAAACATGCATAGGAAAATGAAGCATTTAACACCCAAAATAAGGGTAGTAATGGAATATTATTAACAAAAGGGTGATAAAATGATATAAGATGATCATATATGATATCATAAATATGAATATGGTTCTAGTATTAATTAATAAAACATTTTAAAACATTATAAAAGAGGTTAAAGAACGTTCAATTAAAGGAAATCATAAGATAATATATTTTATTAACTTAATTTCCATTAAAAATTATACTTATTTTATTATGTGTTGTTAAAATTATGTGTGAAATGACTTTTAATCATCTTATGTGTATTTACACTTACATTATGTGGATTTATAGCTAGTTCACATAATAAATATATTTTATTCATACTCAATTCAATGATATGATGTTTGAAAGGGACTCTTTAACAAAAAAACCTCATTAAAATAGTTTTAAAGATGTATCATCTAAGTATTTATCATTAATATACTTGTTTTTAAAATTGTTTTTATGAATTTATATATAAGTACATGAATTTTTAAAAAGGTAATTTTAGAATTTATCTCAAATGGTTTCAAAAAGGAATGTTTTTATGGTTTTATATAAGAGACTTTATTTTAAAAAATATATACTCTTTTAATGTTTTTTCAAAAGAATGTTGTTTTACTTACACATCATGAGTTGGTTTTCCTAATTTCATGACTCTTTAATGTTCTGAAGAATCCTCTAAATGTTTACAAGTTTATTTTCATATATATATTTTTTTCATTTTTAAGTGCACAATTTTTTAAAAATAAGTATGATTTTAAAATGGATAGGTTATTTTCATCAAGAATGTTATTTATAAAATATTTTGGTGTTATGATTATTTTTTGGTTATTAGGGATTGTTTATAAGGAAGGATGGTTATATTATAAATTGGGGGTCCGTGATACCATTATAGATCGACAATGCATTGGGTAAAGAGATAGAGTAAATTAATTAGGTTTCTCTTAATAGATTTTAGAATATACTACAATCGTTATTCCAAATGTAACTATATTGGTTACTCCCTATGTAGCCATGAGAGCTACCAAATATGTAATAATGATATTAAAGAGATGACAAAAGTTACCTTTATGATCTATGAATTACTTATATGGATATTATAGGAAACATATGATTTCATAAGGTAAGCTAAGAGCTTTTTTGTTATTAATGAATGTTATAAATTTGGGAAGGTTTTAATGAAAAATGTATAAGTTTTTATTTTTCCATTATGTTCAATTATGAAATTTTTTATGGAATTCTTTAGGTATAAAAATATTATTTCTTTTTTAATTAAAAGTTTATTTTGAAAAAAGAAAATTTTTATAAGTATTTACAGACTAACTATTTCTTTCATTATTTTTATGTCCCTTACTGAGATTTTGTGCTCGTACTAAGTTTTAAAATGTTTTTCATAGGGTTTAAGGGTGAGTAAGAACATAAATGAAGTTATAAAGAAAATGGTGAATATTTACGAATAAAGAAAATCAGGTTTTATTTTTAATACTTCTATTTTATGGAAAAAATAGTTACTATATATAATTGTACACTTATAATGAATGGGATTTTTTACTAATTATATAAAATCGTAAACCTAAAATATCATTGGGATTGAATGAATGTGAATTGTAATCTAAGGCCACTAGAATATTTAATGTTTAATGTCATGTTTTTACAGTTGGTATTAGAGCATGGTTTAGATAAATTTTGATATTAGGATGTTTTCATGAGAGGATTTATTAAGATTTATAGATATCATCATTGGTATATATGTTTAGGTTGATCATATGTTCAAAGTCTTAATCACCCCTCTTTCAATGTTTTATGAAATGGATAAACTATAGGAGAAATTTATTTAGTTTTGATAAATGTTTGAGGTACATGTAACCCTTATGTTTTTGATTTATTTGAAGAACCATTACTTTATTTTTGTGGACATTGTAACCTCCCACCCCTTCCTCATTGGCTTTAGAAGGCGGTGAGATTCTACCCAGCCTTAGGCGATGTTCCCAAGGATGGTAATAAATGCTGAGGGCCTCAAGAAAAATTTGGGAATGATTTTCCATTAGAATACAACCAATCAACAAACAAGTATTAACAAACCATGGAAACATGATGCATGTCAACAAGGTAAACCAACCAATACCTTACCAAAATGACAACCAAACAACCAAACCCTTCCATAAAAATTCCCAAACTAGTACAACTACATCAGAAGAAGCTCCCAAAATCAGAGTACAAAGTGGAACACTCAATGTAAAAACCCAAAGGAAACCATGAAACACTCTATGGATCCACGCCAAGCTCCATGCTCCAAGCACCACAATACCTGCCAAGCATCACGATGAACCACTAGAAAAATGAGATACTTTACCCATACCTGTGTCCCAGAAAACAATATATAAAAAAGAACCAAAGTTACAAAGAAAGGGGTGAGTAAAAATACTCCATAGGTTTTCCCCAAATTAATTCCATACACATTACACTAGGATAAAACCATTATAAAATTTATATAAAATATTTTATATAGAGCGTTAAATATTTCAACAATTTCAAAAAGCTAAACAATCCCTTACCAAGACTTTTTACCCAATCCTCTACAACACAAGGTAAAGACAACATGCAATCCAAAATCCATTTTACCATCCCAAATTAGCACAATAATCTCATCTTTATTAGCAACATGTACAATCAAAACATAGCAATTGATTTTCACATGCTCAAACCGATAAACAAACATAGTGTAACTTTCTGTCCAAGACCATTTACTACTTTCCCAATTTAGTGGTACATCCCAAACACTTATCCTTGATGGTGGCCCTTATATACACTATCCATACCCCTTTTATAGTGAAACTTCCCACCCACTTTACATCCATATCAAGCACATGCACATACACTTAACCAACAATGAGGACATAACACACCAAGGCCACAATGTGATGCAAACAACGAATTCCAAACCAAACAACCCCTTAATAAATTATCTATTTCACACTACCATAAAAAAAATATCCATTTTATTGATACCCATTTTCAAAAACCATTTTCGTAAATCAACAAAAGCAACTAATTTTAAAATCTCTATTTTAAAATCAAACAACAAATGAATATCACCACAATATCCCATTTTCCCCCAAACTCCAAAAATCATCACAAATTGAATTTACAACAAACTTCATACATCATAATAACAAATAAATTTTAAGGAGACACAATTAATTGAAATCAAGTCTTCTAGTTCTATCAAAATAGATTTGAGAGAGAGTCCACCTACTATAGGGTTTCAGTGAAATCAACCAACGCCAAATCGCACCACAAATCTGAATGAACTCTCCACACAAAACCACCTTAGATCCATTTTTGTATCATCATAAATCCCCAATATCAACCATTTAGGTAACAAATAACCTTTATCTACATGAAACTGGTGTATATATAGAAAATTAGGATAGAGAGAGAGAACTAGATCTATGGAAAACCAAGAAATAAACAAGAGTGAAGACTTACTAGAGAAGAATCACCTTCACCACACCTAAAAAACCCTTAGAATAACTTCTGGAATGAGTGGGGGATCCTCTCTAACATTTTAGAACAAAAATACCAAGTAGGTTTTATATGGGAGAAGTGAGTAGGAATTTAGGGAAAATCCTGAGTGGACCCGTAATTAAAAACCAAATTTTTATTTCCATGTATGGTAAGGTAACCAGGTTAGGAAAACCATGGGCATTATGCTGCCTCAATAGAGACCTATCATGACCTCCTCACATGGTTAAACAAACTGTGAAAAAAAAATGTGAATCCCACTATCTCATGCTTTAATATTACTTTGGTTTTTTCTTGGTTTCCCCTAACCGTTCTCAAACTGTACTTCTTTAAAAAGCCTCCAAAACCATTCCAAAACCTTCCCAAACTCTCCTAAAAATTAACAAAACCCTTTATATACAGAAAAAATAATTAACAAGGGTTACATAACTCAAACCAGGGGTACTAAATTCTCCCCAACATTGGAATTTCTTTCCTCAGAAAGTCGAGATCCATCACTTTGCTAAAAGAGCTCGGTCTATTTCTTGACCATCTCTTTCTCCTACTCCCAAGTCTTCTACTAGAATATGACCATGCTTCCAAAAAACTCAAACTAGAACAATGATTTTACCATGCAAGACATTATATTTCCTATCCAAAATTTCCACTGGCACATGCTCCAAGGAAGAATCCAACTCTATCTTTACAATATCCCATCAAATCACATGGTCAGGATCCAGCTGATACTTATTCAAATGAGAAACATGGAACACATTGTGCATCACACCAAAATGTGGCGACAATTCCAATCGATAATCCACTTATCCAACCCAATCAAGTAGCTCAAAAGGCCCAATATACCTTGGATATAACATTCCATGCTTTCCAAACCGATGATGTCCAAGCTTATGAGATATTCTAAAAAACACATGATCTCCCACCTTGAACGACAACGGTCGTTGGTGATGGTATGCATATGATTTATGATGACTCTGAGCCCTCTCCATTCTCTTCATGATAAAATTTATCTTCTCCATAATCTCTTAGATAAGGATTGGTCCAACCATCGAGGTCTCACCCATTTCTACCCAGTAAAGTAGAGAATGACATAGATGACCATAAAATGCTTCAAAAAGAGCCCTATGTATCGGGCCCTGATAGATGTTATTATACAAGAACTCCACCAAAAGTAAGTGATATTCCCATGAGACACTAAAACCCATCACACAATACCATAACATATATTCCAAAGTTTGTATCATCCACTTATATTTCCCATCCATCTAAGGATGATATTCCATACTCGTTGTCAATTGGGATTCGAGGTCTTTCTGTAAGGATTTCCTAAAAATGAGATGTGAAACTCAGATCTCTATCTGATATAATAGAAACTAGAACACCCCGCCTCATTAACACTTCACATATATATATTTTGGACAGATCCTCCACCATATGAGATTCAAGAATAGGGATTAAATGGGCCACCTTTGTGAGCTAATCCACTATCACCCACATAGAATCGTGATTTCTAACCATTCTTGGGAGAATTGTAACAAAATCCACTACTGTTAATTCCCATTTACAGATAGTAATAGGACATGATTTCAACATACCTACCAGCCTCTAATAATCTTCCTTGGATTTATAACAAGCCAAGAACCTCCAAAAAAAACTCTTCCACTCTCCTCTTTATACTGCCCCACCAAAACTGTGCATTAAACACCTTATATTTTTTTTTGAATTATAGGATGGACAACACATCTAGAATGATGATAATACCTAAGATTTTTCTCTTCAAAATCCACCGATACAAAAATACGATTCCAAAAACACAAAACCAAATTCTGATTCAGTTCCCAGTCCTCAATGGTCTTTCCACCATTGAGTTTTGACCTCATCACCATACACTCAGAATCAGATTCTTGTGCCTCTTTGACCAACCCAACCAAATAAGGAAACAATGATACTAGAAAGAAAACCATTCATCACACTATTCCTCACATTCCAACCACATGTAGGCTATAACCGACATCAACTGCTACTGATTTGATGCCTAAATCACCACCCGAGCATACGACTTACTACTTAATGAATCTGCCACCGAATTTATCTTTCCTGATGTGTACATTAAGTTAATGTCAAATATCTAGAGATACTCTATCTATCTCATTTTCCTCATGTTCAAATCTATTTGTGAGAAAATATTCTTTAAACTCTTATGATCAGTAAAGACTGTGAATTTCTCATCGAAGAGATAATGATGCCACATTTTCAAATATGAACCATCATTGCCAACTACAAATAATTATTTGTGTATTTATTCTAATTAAAACTCAAATTCCATGATCCATACACTACCACATGATCCCCTTGCACGCTAACACACCCCGACCCTGACCCCAATGCATTACAATACACCACATACCCTTTTCATAGTTCTAGTAAAACCAAGATTGGTCCTGATGAAAGGTGATCCTTAAGCTCAAAAAAATATTTTTGAGACTACTCATTCCATTGAAATGAAACATTATTCCTAGTAAAATCTATCAATGGTAAGGCCAATCATGAGAAATCCCGAACAAAATGATGATAATACCCAACTAGACCAAGGAATCTCCGTATCCCAGAAACATTATTTGGAAGTGTCCATGAAATAACTGCCTCTATCATTACCAAATAAACTGAAACACCCTTCTCAGAAATCACATGTCCAAGAAAATGAAATTTCTATATAAAAAAATCACACTTCAAAAATTTGGCATATAACTGATGATCTATCAAGATCCACAACCCTATTTCCAAGTGTTGATCATTCTATACACTTCTACTTGAATAAACCCATATATCATCCATGAATATCACCATGGAAGAGTCCAGATATATCTAAAATATCTAATTCAGTAATTCCATGAACACCGTTGGTGTATTCTTCAGAAAAAAGGTGATAACCACATACTCATAATGTCCATATCTACCCATGAAATATATTTTTGGAATATCCTAATTTTCACTTGTAATTGATGATATCCTTTTCGTAAATCAATCATAGAGAAACCCTAAGCTCCGCTCAACTAATAAAACAAATCATCAATGCATGAAAGTGGATATCAGTTCTTTATTGTAACTTGATTAAGCCTAAGATAATAAAAAAATAGCTGAAGAGTTCCATCCACCTGTTTAACAAACAAAATGAGCACTGCCCACAAATACATGGTAGTACCGATAAACCCTTTGTTTTTAAAACTCCTCAAAATCCATTCTCAATTGACTCAATTCTATTGGTTCTATCTGGTAAGATGAAAGTGATATAGGACTAGTCCCCAGAAAGAGATCAATCTTAAACCACACTTCTCTCATGGGCGGGAACCCTGAGAATTATTTGGTAAAGACATCCAGAAACTGATCAACAACCACTGGAAAATGTTTCTCCTCAACTCCTTCCATTGATGCCAATGACAACTCCACTAACTGATACGAGATCATGCCAACAAATGGTGCCCACAATCCTATTGCAACTAGGTTTTCATTCTTCTCTCATGTAAATAGATGTTTGATGCCATCCTCTATTATGAAACTAACCATTCGTGCATAGTAGTTGATCTAAGCCTTAAAAATTTCCAATCAATCCATCCCCAGGATTATATCATAAGCCTACATCTCATGCACTGAGAAATACCTCTTCAACTCAACCCCATCCCAAACTATATGAAAGGATATACACATAAAGGCTCGAAACTCTCTTTGAACCAGAGGTGTTTGATGTTTTAAAACTAAAGGCATCATTTACATAGTGATACCTATCAAAATAACCACACGAGAAGAAATAAAAGAATGAAAAGCACCTGTATCAAACAATGATTTCATTAAGGTAGAATTTAAAAGAACCATACCTCACACCTTGGATAGTCCCAAATAATCATCCATCACAACCTGATCAACTCCAAACAACTACTTTATTTCCACACTCAGATCTTTATTTCACTATTGAGGAGTCGTGGTATACCCAGAATCACCATGACTAACTTTTCTCTATTGATGAGGGGTATGCTTCTTCCCCTCACTGTTGAAGTATAAGATGCATGTAGCCCCTAAGGAGTATCATGAACACCTAAAATCAAGTAATTAAAACAATAATGTTGAATATGCACAATCTGATTATAGTTATGACATGCTTGAGGTTGTGTTGTACAATCCCACTTGATGTGGCCCATGGAGCCACACTGAAAACATACTGACTTACTCTGAGGCATCAGTGGAAGATTCAATGATCTTACCATCAGATTATAAGACATACTTACACATTGGAAATAAGTGTCCCTCTTCCTCTTGAATCCAGTGTTAGAGTTCCCAGAATTTATTGTTGGCACTAACATGCTTCCCTCGCCTGTAGCCCCCAAAATATCCCTTTCGGCCACTGTTTTTCTATTCACCATTTTCGTGTAATTGCTTAAACATAGTACCACTATTTTAGAATGAATTTCCTACTTAAAACCATATTTAAATATACATGACTTCAATGATGTACTACCTTCCACCTCTGGTTCAAACCGCACAAAGTTCATAAACATAGATCCATGTTCCATTATTGAGAGGTTCTCTTTCTTTGGCCTAAAGAAATCTATTGTGCAAAAAATTTTGAACGTATGAGGGTATAATTTTTTATAAAATAATTCCTCAAAACACTCCCATGTCATACCTTGGTTTATTTCATCTTGGACTGTCAACTCCCATGCTAAAGGGAATGATCTTCCAACATGTAAGTGGCTAACATTACTTTCAGTTCTACCGGTGTTCCCAAAAATTCAAATATCATGTTTATTTTATTCAACCTTTCTTCTTACCTTTTTGGCTCCGAATAAACCCTAATGGTGGGTGGATTATAATTAGAAATTGAATTCATGATCCACATGATTTGTTTTATCTGGTTTATTCCCACTTTCCATAGCTTGGAAATCTTTAACTATACTCTACACTAGCTACTGGTTCACCTGGGGCTCAGGTGAAACCATATTTTCAATAGCCTCATCCAGTTTGTCTCTACGATGCCTACCCAATGACATTTCTATCAATACAAAAAACAACCATAAGTCTCACACCCTTAGAAAGGAAAGTATTATGATTAAAAATTAAATTAAATTATAACTACTACAACTAGGATTTCCACAATCTCACATTTCCCAAGTTACACCATTTTTGAAAAATCCACCATGTTTTAAAAATTGACTCATTTTCCAAATACCACAACTATCCACATTTTAAATCATCACATTTGAATGTAATTTCCATATTTTCCACAAGACCATATATCTGTACCACAACATAAATCATTATACCAATGAAATATGTATCATAGTGGGATGTCATTAATACCATGCATTCGATGATCATCTCATTGGCTACACCCATGACAATGATCACATTCTCTTATAAGTGTATCAAAACACTTATGTACCCAACTCTCTAGCAAATTGAAGTTCAGAATAAAAGGGTTAGCTACATCCTTTTATGATATAAATTTCATGTTCCTACAATCCTAATCCCTAATACCATCCCAACTCGAGGAATTTACCAAGAACGAATGCCAACACCAAGACAGACAACTGATGTTAAGAAAAAAAAATTAGAATGTCAAGTACAAAACTAACCGATACCACTTTTAATGTATCACCACCTCCCCATTGTCTTGAGAAGGTGGTGAGATAATAATTAACCTCAGTCGACATTCCCAAGGCACCAAATCCTAGAAATAAATGCTGAGGGCTTAAAGAACAATTGGGGAACAATTTTTTCCTTTGAATAAAACCAACCAACCAAATAAGGCTTAACCAAACACAGCTACATGATGCAAGTCAACAAGGTAATCCAAACAATACCTTACCAAAATAACAACCAAAAAAACAAACTCTTCTATAAAAACATCCCAAAATAGTATAAATATATCTCAAGAAGATCCCAAAAATCAGAGTACAAAGAGGATGACACAATGAAAAAACCCAAAGGAAACCATGAAATGCTCCATAGCTCCACACCAAGCTAAATGGCCCAAGAACCACAATACCTTCTAAGAATCATGATGATCTGCTAGAAAATTGAGATTCTTTACCCTTACATGTGTCCCAGAAAACAACATCGACAAAATAACCAAAGTGCCAAAGCAGGGGGTGAGTAAAAATACTGAGTAGGTTTTTCCAAAATGAATTCCTTACACATGCCACTTGGATAAAACAGTTATAAAATTTATATAAAACCCTTTATATAAAACATTAAATAGTGCAACAATTTCAATAATCTAAACACTCCCTTACCAATCCATTTTTATACAAATCTCTTCAACATAAGGGAAATCCAGCAAGAAATACATAATCCATTTCTACCCCACATTAGCCCAATAATATCATATTTTTTAGCCACATGCATAGTCAAAACATATCCATTGAGTTTCACTGGATCAAACCAATAAACAAACACAGTGGAACTTCCTGTCCAAGACTGTTTACTAATTTTCCCAATTTAGTGGTACTTCACAACCAATTATTCTTGATGGTGGCCCTTCCATCCACCATTCATCCCCCTTTTATTATGAGACATACCACACACATAACATCCATCTCTGACACATTCACATACACTTAACCAACAATGAGAACATAATACACCAAGGCCACAACGTGATGCATACAACCAATTCCAAACCAAATAACCCCTTAGGACATTATCCATGACACACCGTCATAAAAACAATAGTCCATTTTATTAAAACCAATTTTCACAAACCATTTTAATAAATCAACCAAAGTAACTGATTTTAAAATATCGATTTTAAAATCCAATAAAAAATGCATATCACTAAAGTATCCCATTTTCCCCAAAACTCTACAAATCATCACAAATTAATTTTCTAACAAACTTCACACATCATAATCAAAAATAAATTTCAAGGAAACATAATTAATTAAAATAAAGGCATCTAGTTCTATCAAAATGGATTCAAGAGAGAAGCCACCAACCTTAGGTTTTTGGTGAAATCTACCAACACCAAACCACACCACAAATCTGGATGAACTATCCACCCAAAACCACATTAGATCCCTTTTAATATCATCAAAAATCCCCAATATCAACCTTTTAGGCAAAAATAAACCTATATTTACATTAAACTGGTGTAGATAGAGAAAACTGGGGGGGGGGGGTAGAGAACCAGATCTAAGGAAAACCAAGAAATAGCCAATAATGGAGACTTACTAGAGAAGAATCACCTTCAATGCACCTTAAGAACCCTTATAATAACTTATAGAATGAGTGTGAGAGCCCGTATAACCCTTGGGAATAAAAAATACCGAGTAGGGTTTGTATGGGAGAAGATAAGAGGAGTTTAGGGAAAATCCAGAGTGAACCTGTAATTAAAAACCCAATTTTTACTGCTACGCATAGTTATCCACACAGTTAGGCAAACCATGTGCTAAATGTGTGAATTATAGTACCTCAAGAGATACCATTCATGAACTCCTCACGCGATTAGACAAACCATGCTCAAACTGTGTGAATCCCACTTTCTCATGTTGCACGGTTACCTGGGATTGTTTGATTGTTTCCCCTAACCATGCTCAAACCACAACCCTTAAGAAATCCTCAAAAACCATTCAAAAACCTTCCCAAACACTCCTAAACCTTACCCAAATCTTTTATATACAAAAAGGCAAAAAAATGGTTACAGAACTCAAATTGGGGGCATACAGACATAATTTTAAAAGTTAAGGATAACATTTAGGGTTTATATGATCTTTTCTTTTAAGGTAATTATGGGATAAAAAATAAAGGTATGAGATAAAAATTGAGGTTACAAATTTTCTTTCATATTGAATATATTGAGGTATTTATTTAAATCAATATTATTCTTAGAGATTATTTAATTTTGGAATTTAAATTTTTGGTATGATACATTAATATTGATTGATGTTATCTTGAGAGACAAATGTTAAAATTATCATGGAAGACAATGTGATCAAATCCATCTTAATTTTGGGGTTCAATATTAGTTTTTACTATTTTTAAATAGTTTTAAGGATAATTATTTTTGAATGATCTAAGTTGAATTTGTGTATCAATGTTGAATTTTTGAGATTAATGTAATGTTTCGTCATATAAAGGTTTATTATTTTTGGAGAGTTATATTATCTTATCCTAACCATTTTGGTTTTTTAATGTCTTAATATAGGTGGCATATATTTTCTTCCTTTATTGAATTTAGTGTTCCATAGATGTTGATGCTAATGGTTTAATTATGAAAATCCATCTTAAATACTAATTGTTTCGAAAAAAAGATGATATTGTGGTGGAAATTGATTAATAGATGAATTATACATGTAAAGTTATTATATATCCATATGTTTTTTGTCCTGGTAATAAAACAATTCCAAAAATCTATGAAAATAATCTTGAAAGAAAAACACTATATGTTTACTTTTCTTATTAGGGAAATCAATGACCTTTTAAACCTTGACAGATTTATGGTTTTGTGATTGTTTGTTTTATCATGATCATGTTATTTATCACTCTCTCTCAGTACTTGGGTGTTATATTGTTTCTTCCATGCCCATTCTTCCTACAAGGAAAACAAGTCATGTGTTATTCCCAATGACCTTAGTACTTCCCTTATTTTTTAAAGTAGAAGTTTTATTAATCCCTCTTCCAATATGGGATTTCAAAAAAGGTATTTTCAAAAGTCAAAAAATAGTTGCCAAGGATGAATTCAAAATTTCAAGGTTAAAATTTCCAAAATGGGGGAGGATGTAACATGCCATGTTTTTTAAAGAAAATATATTATCAATAGCATATAAGATACACAACACCGAGCTTAAACGATCAATTAAATATCGTTTTTTGTTACAATTATAAACCAATAGACAAATGGGGTGAATGAATAATATTAAATAAACTATGAAATATGAAATTTCAATACTAATTAAAAATTTATTAATTAACTAATAAATTAATTTTTTCAAAGTCATTTTATTCTTCAAATACACTTTGTTTAGGAATGATTTTTATTTCTTTTGTGAGAAAACAATATAATTAATTTCTTTAAATTTTATAAATTTTCTTTAATTAAATAAACATAAATTTTGAAACCATAATATCAAAATTATCATATGGTGAAATTGTGATAACTTCTTCAATGTATAGTGTAAATACCGATTTTTATTAAAAATTATATTTTGAAGTATTTAAAAGGTAAAACTATGTTTTGTATTAGTTTTAAAATTTAATTAGTTAAATTTCATTTAAAATATTTCAATTATGGGTTTTAAATGTATTTTATATTTGAATTTAGAAGAATTGTTTTTATATTAAAAAAAGTGTATTTTTCTGAAAAACTACTTTTCGTTATGTTTTATCGGTATAATTTTAAATTAAATGCTAAAACTTATATGTTTTAAAATAAAAAAATTGGATTCAAAATTTTGAATCAGGTGGTCTAAATTTATTAAATATAATCCCTTTAATTTTTGGTCAATATGAATAGTAACCTTGATAATTTTTGTTACCAGAATAAAGGGAAAATCAGGTAATTAAGGGTAAAAATAATATGACAAGGACTATAAAATCACCCTTACAATTGTTAAAATTTTATTTTGTAAGTAATATTCATATATAGTCATTCTAGATTCTAATATATGGCATTTTTGTTCCATTTGGATGTGAATATGACATTTATAATATTTTTTTAAAGAAAAGTCAATGATGTGACACTCATATTTTTAATAACTAAAGAATTTTTAATATTGTCTTATCTATAGATTATATTCAACTGTAAATATTAATTTTAAATATATAATATTCTAATTTATCATGTTAATTTATTTTTAATTTCTAGTGAATAAATAATTACATTAAATGCTTACACAACATTGATGTAGTAATTATTTTATTAATGAAAATATCAAATAAATGTTATTAAAATTATTAAAATGAATATAATATAATTAATTAATGTGATAAATGAATTTTATAGATATACAAGACATGTTAAGTATGTAATAAATTAATTGTTTAGAATTATAAGTGTTTTATTAATATTATTAAATTCTATGTAATGAATAGTCCTTAAAATTGTCATTTTGAATATTTTATAGTAAATAATATTTTAATAAATGATATAGAATTAATGAAAATATTAAATTTAGCCACATTAATGGTATGTAATAAATTAAATATACTATAGTCCATTTTATGTAATTTTTTATTTTTATTGTAACAATTATTAGCCCTTATATAATATAAAATTTTAATCGTATGGTAATTGTAAAAAGTGTTAACGAGAGGTTAAGACATAAATATAAGGATATAAATATGACCTAAACTTTTAAAAAATTATTAGACAAATATTATTCAGAAATTATCACCTTAGGTTCAAATTTTAGTTTTGTATTGGACACTTGTCCATGAAAATGACTTATATATTATTTAAATCAATGATAGTCACCAAATGTCACTTTCATTGTATTTAATATCTTTTATGTGTCCACATAGAGAAAAAACAAGATATGAATGAACCTAAATGTATATTTTAATCTTAATTAAATTATTTTCATTTTAGGAATTTGTATGTAATATTTTAAAATTATATAATTCCCTTAAATGCTTCTATAATGCTAAAAAATATTTATTTAATTAGTAGAAAAAATATAATAATAGATATTAAAAATACTTATTTTGATATATTTTGGATGGTTTAATGTGTCTAAATAATTTTATAGATCTATATGATATATTATAGATGTTTTAAATCATCATATTCAAATTATAATTTTTTATTGATGTATTTGATGTCAAATTAAATGGATAGTGTCATAATTGACATTAATGGTAATTTATCAAAATAACGTTTTATTAAATTATTTAAAATTCATAAAATTATTATCTTCATCCAAGAGAATATAATAAAGTTTAGAACATCATAAGTGGTCCATTTATGAGTCATTTTTTATTTATAGTAACATTATTGAACCTTTATAATTAAAATAATAGTTACCACGGTTATAGTAAAAAATAATTAACCAAGGGTTTAATAAAAAAGATAAGATTTAAAATGAAAACTAAATTTATCTAAATTATATTGATTTATTATGTTACAACCTATATTATCTTATCTTCAAATATATTTCCATTTTGAATAATTTTTCATGATAAATGAATTTATTATAATTTAATATCTTGAGAAATTCTAAAAGTGTCCCTCACATCAATTATAAATGGGAACCTCATACCAAACTTATTAAAACCACATTGAGCTATTTATATGGTCCAATTAATTCCAATTTATCTTAAAAATATCCTAATATTTTTTTGAGGTTATGGTCCTTCCAAAATACCCACTCAATATTCATTAAGAAGAGATCTAAAGGAAGTCTGCTAAAGAAAATGTAATTGTCATTACACAATATTTCAAGTTTATTTTTTATTATAGTTCATCTTCATGTTTTTTAACTTGGTATAGTAATAAATAAAATATTATACATTTTATGAGATTTTATTATGATTATGGGACAACAATAATACAAATTTTATTCATATTATGAAAAATAAAAGCTACGCATGTACATATGTACGAATTTCCATTTCCACACAATCATGTAATTTATTTTCCATAAAAAATTACAAGGATGATCATAATAATGCAAACATTGGGTATATATGGAAATTATAACATGATATTATTTCTATAAAATTTATATATCACCCACAACGTCGCTCGTGCATACGTACGACCTACCGTCTCTATGAAGTGATGTGACTCATTTTCCATATCCAACATTAAATTATGACTAGAAAAATGTATATAATGAATAAATATGATATATATGAAATTAATATCATTTTATATATGATGTAACTATATATTATACAAAATAAATGAGACTTTCATGAAAAACCATGCATAGAAAAATGAAATTATTAACACCTAAAATAAGGGTAGTAATAAAATATTATTAACAAAAAGGTGACAAAATTACACAAAAGGATCATATATGACAACATAAATATAAATATGGTTCTAGTATTAATTAATAACATAATTTAAAGCATTATAAAGGAGGTTAAATCATGTTAAATTAAATAAAATCACAAGGTAAAAGATTTTCTTAACTCATTTCCCATTCAAACATATACTTATTTGATTATGTCAAGCTAAGATTATGTGTGAAAAGACTTTTATTTATCTTATATGTATTTAAATTTATTTTTTGTGGATTTATAGCTGTTACACATAATCTATTCATTTTAATAACATTAAATTCGATGATATGATATTTTCAAGGGACTCTTTTACAAAAAAACCTCTTTAAAATTGTTTTAAAGATTAATTTTATAAATAATTATCTTTCATTTCCATGTTTTTAAAATGATTTTTATTAATTTATCTATATGGAAATGAATGTTTTTATATGTTTATTTTTTGGTTTATCAATAATTTTTTTCAAAAATTAATATTTTTATGCTTTTATGTAAGAGAGTTTTGTCTAATATATATATACACTTTTAATGTTTTTTTTCAAAAATAATGTTTTTAACTTATACAGCATGTGAATATTTTTACACTTTCATGATTCCTTAAATTTTTTATGTTCCTATACAAGTTTACATGTTTATTTTATAATATTTTTTATTATTATTTACGGGTGTAGCTTTTTAAAAAGAAAGGTTCTTTCAAAATGGAAAAGTTATTTTCTTACAGAATATTTTTATGGAAGATTGATGTGTTATGATTATGTTATTTTTCTTAGAAAATGTTTATGAGTATGGTTGGATCCATTAAAAATGAGGGTGGGTGATCCAGTTATAGATCTCCAATGCATTGGGTAAAGAGACGGAGATAACCGATTAGGTTTCTTATAAGAGATTATGGAATATACTATAATGCTTATTTCAAATGTAACTATGATGGTTACTCCATGTGTAGTTGTGAGAGATACCAAATATGTAATGATGATATGAAAATTATGAAACAAGTTACCTTTATTATTAATGTATGCATTCTATGGATTTTAGAGGAAAATTATTATTTCATAAGGTGATCCAATGGTTTATGTTTTATGGATGAAAGTTATAACACTATGAAAATTTTAATTGAAAACATTATGACTTTTTTATATTCTCTTATAAAATATTTTATGGTATTGTTTGAGAAGAAAAATATGATTTCAAGGGTAATAAAAATTTTATTTTGATAAAGGAAATTTTGTAGTAGTATTTTTGGACTAACAATTTTTTTATTGTATTGTATGTCCATTAATGAGCTCTCGTGATGATCCCATGTTTTAAAATGTTTTTTCATGGGGTTTAAGGGAGTGTAAGAATAATGATTAGGTCATGAAGATAATTTTTAAGATATATCATGAAAAAAATCATGTTTTATTTTAAATAATTTTTATTTATGAAAACATTGATACTGTATAAAAGTCTCAACTCGTAATGTATGATTGTTTTTACAAATTATATAGAACTCAAAAATATAGATATCTATGGGAATGAAATAAAGTGAATTTTAATATATGGTCACTAGAATATGTAATGTTTAAGGCCATGTACTTATAGGAATGTTAGGAAAGTTTTTGTGTTGGGATTGGACTAGATAAAAGGCTCCTTGTGTGTGTAGAAGGTAAGGGAGGGGTTTCCTTTTATAAATGGGGGAGATGACACAATATGAATTTCCAAAAATATTAAAATATAACAATGTATTATTTAAGTAAAATTCTTCTAAATGTAAAATTATTTAAAATTTTGAAAATATAGTGTCAAAATATGTCTATAAAATAGTATTTAGACATTTTTAATTTTAAATCCTACCCTTATCTCTTGGTTTAACCCTTAGGAACACCATTTTACCCTTAACTGTGGATTTTTTTACTATTTATACAATATATTATGAACAAAAATGAAAGTGGACTCATTGATATTTTTTTAAATGATTAATCCAAATATGTTAAACATTTTATCAAATTCATTTTCTTTAATTCGAATAAATTACTTTTAAAATAAACTTTCAAATTGCATTGAAAAAGTGTTTTAAAGAAAAATGAATTTTTAAGTATAAAAATGTTGGTATAGAAAAATTAATAATAATTTGGATTCCAATGAAATATATTGGATTATTTTTAATAAAATAAACTAATTAATTTTTTATATAATTTCAAAAAAATGGGACTTTGTAAATACATGGATGGAAAAAAAGTTCTTTAAAAAATTTGTATTATTTTATTAATCACTAAAAAATTAATGTTTTCATTAAAATCAAAAAATTTAAGATTATGTTAATTTTTATATTATTTTATCAAAAATATTATCCTTTTTTTTAAAATCAAATTTACAATGTTTTTGAAATTAATTATAATATTCATGTACATAATGAGATGAAAACAATTTTTAAGAAAACATATTTTTGAAGAAAAAAATGACTTTACTAAAAATTGTGTACTTATTTATTATGAATTAATATATAGATTTGAATAATACATAACCATTATACATATTTTTCTTAAGGTGTTTATTCTTATTAATACTACCAATTTAATGGTTATTTTATAAAAATGTACTATTTCACGATACATATAGACTCAATGTTGAATGTAACACAAGTTATTGAATATTTCATGTTTATGTCAAAGGAAAATATGTATATATATATATATATATAATTTATGGATGTTACATTTGAGCCCAATTAAAATAAATTTCTCACTTAAAATTCCACAACATATATAAAAACGTATGCTGATATATCTATTTCATCACATCCTTATGTTCCCTTTTAGCTTATTTGATTTTTTGATTCCTTTTAGGAAGTTTACCCAGATAAGAAGTCTTATATTTTAGCACATTATCATTACATACCATGGTTCGAGTGGTTTTTATTTATATGAATGATCATGACCCAGTGGTATAAACTTTGAATTCAGTACATGTGAAGGATCAAGTATGTAATTAGTCAAGAGCAATATAATACACAATATGAACTTGAGAGAGGTTTGATAGAGGCACCAAGTGGTAATATATATTACCTAATCAATAAATAATCTTTAAGGGACCATTATAACTAGGGATCAAATTTCCCTTCTTTATGAATACAAAATACTTCTTCCATGGAGAAAAATATAGAAATTCCTTTTCTCTAACTTCACATTCCATATTTTACCTATGATTATTAGTATATTTTTTCTATCCACTTTAAGATTCCTTGATATTTTATTGAATGGATATGAATTTTTCTACCATTTCCTAAGACATATTAAGGAAAAATAGAACAAATTCTATATTTTCATCCTATAAAATTTGATTTTTTCACTACATTCAATAGAGGGCTTGATAAGGATTCAATTAAATGCTCGAGTGAAATAATTGTTGTAAGAAAAATAAACAAGAGGAAAGTGTTGATACCAACCAAATTTTAAATATAATGAATATTATTGAAACATAACCTCTTAGGTTTTAATGGTCCCCTCAGACAAGACATAATTCTTAGGATGTTAAGTATTATAAAAACACAACTCTATATCACTAACTTTTTGAAGATTTCTCTACAGGTTATAGATAAAACTCAGTTCTCAATAAGATATAATAGAATACAGTAATATGTGCATCCTAACCACATATATAATGTATATTATGTACATATAATCAAGATATATATTTTCTCTTTTATAAATGAATACTGATAAATTTGAAAGGCTATCTACTACAACCCAAATATCATTATATCCTTTAGATGTTTTAGATATTCTGATGAAGAAAGCCAAGGAGATGTCTCCCTATATCCATTTTGGTATGGTTAATGGTTATAAAATCCCCTTAGAATGATATATCTTAATCTTAACTTTATATATCAATCAATGAGATACATACATTTCAATATCACTTTTCATTTTATCCCATAAAAAATACTATTTCGAATCTCTATACATCTTTGTGTATTAGAGATAAACATATAATCAATAAATATGATATATATACATCAACACCTTCTTAAAATATTGAATGTATCGGAAACATAAAAAAATAATGAACCTTATCTTTCCATTATAATCAAGGATGAACTCAAGAATATTTGTCACCAACTTTTTTATCTTTACACCTCTGTGATTCATCTCTTTAATATTAACATGTATAGATAGTTGAAAAATCATTTGAGAGAGATAATATTTCTCCCATTACAAAAATATTTCAAGGTCCATCCATTTAAAATCCATAAATATTGGATCTTATATGATATTTATTACATAAAAGTTAGCATGATATTTTTGGCTCAAACCCTCAACCACCTTGCATTCTTTCCCAATGTGGTAACGTATTGAGAAATCATTGTCTTTAATCTGCTCCAACCATATTATCTAGAGCATATTAAACTATTTTTTAGTGATTATATGCTTAACAATTTTATAATTAGAAAATATGTCACTCATTTATCCATAAATATTAGTCTTATATATGTTTAATTCAATGATTATTATTTCCAACTCTAATTCACAAGATGGGTGAATTTGAGTGAGATGATCCTCACCTCTGAGTGGCAGTGCTTTCTCCAGGTCGCGGGGATAGGGTTTCGTCTCGGGCTTCTTCCCATTCCCTCCTCCGGTGTGGTTCATGCGGCTCGGCATCCACATCCATCGGCTCAGCGTCGATGTGGTACGGGGTGGAGCCTTCTGGCTTCAAGCACAGGCGAGGTTCTGGCTTCATTTCAGTCTAGGCTCGATGTGGATCTTGCAAGGTTCAGGATTCGTCTCCCTGGTCGCCGGCTCGGCAAAGTCGCAGGCGAGGTCTTGGCACGTCTCATCGTTGGTTCTTGGATCGACGTCGACCTCGGAGTGGCACAGAGGGGGGAGGGTTTCTTGGTTCTACTTCCGACGTTTATGCGGGTCTTCTACAGGTTTGTTTTTAGTGATTTTTCTGATCTATTTTGATTGCATTAGATTGGTGGATATGTTGGAATGGTGGATCTGTTTAAATGGTGTGAGGTGGATAGTTTATTCACTCCCTGGGTCTTCTTGGATCTGGATGTGATTTTTATTGTTTTTTGATTTCGTGAATGATTCAATGGTGTTGAGAGTGGTCTTCGTGGGTCTTTGGGATGACAGCGATAGAAACTCATCTAGGATTGAGCTGCACTTATTGCATTTTCTATGCAAGGGTTTTATGGATTTTATGTATTGGTTTGGAATGTTGGATAATTTGGATGTGAGGGATGGTTATGCGATGATGGTGAAAGAGGAATTGTGGTTTAAGGGCAGGTGAATCTTCTGAGTTGTCTGCGGATCAGGGTGCTAACGGCGTCAGGATCTGGTCATCTTCATTTTGGTTTCTTTGATGTCCTTTGTGGATTGATTCTTCCTAGTGGTCCATTTAATTTTGCTTGATGGATGGGTAAATTCCGCTGGAGTTTGCCGACGGGAGGATTTGGGCCGGTGTCGATGGTCGCGCTTGGGGACGTTCAAGGTTTTCCTTTCTGAGGTATGGCCACCATTTCTGATGTTCTTGTGCCCTGGTTTGTGGTTTTATGGACTCTTCCATTGTTTTATGATATTTTTTGTGTAATGTTGAATGTGGTTGTATTGGATCATGTTTTGGGGTACCGGGAACCCATAAACCGGCCTTTGAAAATCAGAAAAAAAATGAGTAGCAACAATTCACAAGATGGGTAATTTTATAGGTGATCCTTAAATTAACACTAGGAATAAGATATAACCATATAATTTGTCCTAAGGACTCACCCTATTCATTTATTTGATACATCAATATAGATCACAATCCCTTCTATACTAAGGGGTAGTGTTAGCACAGGTGCACTGGCCAGCCATCTCTTTAGTTCCTTAAAATTTTCCTCACATTCTTCAGTCTAAAAGATCTTTACTCCATTCTGATTTAACATGATGAATGGATTAGATATCAATAATAAATTCATTATAATGTAACAATAAAATCCTTCCAAAATAATAAAACTCTCTCAATCACCATGGTTGGTCTGGTCCATTGTTCAATAATATCTATATTTTATAGATCCACCTATATAACCTTTCTTGATATTATATGAACCAAAAAAGTAACTTTATGTAGTCAAAATTCAAATTGGTAAATTTTTAAAATAAATTATCCTCATTTAGGGTCTTATGTTAAATTATCAAGTGATTTTCATACTCTTCCTTGGAGTTGGAATATATGAGAATTCTATTTTTAAAGACTACCACAAATTGATCATGGTAATCTCTAAAGACTATATTCTTTAAATCCACTATGATAATAAGTGGAATCAGTAAAAAATGAAATCCTTATAAATTCATAACATGCATACATTATATGGAATGATATCTTGGGTATTTATTCAATTTTGACCATCAATTGATAGTATACATATAGAAAATAATTCATGGGAAAATATAGTCCACATTGTAATTAATCAAATAAATCATCAATAATGGGAAGATGGTAAATATTCTTGATTTATACCTTGTTCAGTTACCAATAATCAATATAGAGTAGCATTGATCCATCTTTCTTCTAATCAAAATGGATATGTCCACACCATGGTGTTACACTTGTCCAAATGAATCCATTATCATGATTATCTTGTACTTCCTTATTCAATTCTTACAACCCAATCGAGGCAATTCTATATAGAGTCTTTGTAAATTCTGTAAGACTAGGTATGAGTTCGGTTGAAACTCAACATTATGATTCAAAGGAAGACTAGTAAACTCATGAATAAATTCATAATTTTTTTTCATAGAATAAGCATATATTTTATTTTTAGTTTCTTCTTACCCATCTAAGATAAATACCCCATTTGAATAAGAATCAAGACCCATACAATGGACTTAATTTACATTGGAATTTCCTTTTTACTATCACACTGATAGATGATCACATTTTGGTTTAGAATGTAAAATTAGACTCACCTTTCTCAAATATTGATATAATATTTATATAAATAAATCATATATATTCCAAAAATAACATCAAATTCAACTAATGGGAGAATAATGAGATTTGAAGGGATTATATTCCCACAAAGATCAATTGGAGAAGAATCATATAGTTGAGAAGAAATTATCATACCATTATAAGTTTTCACTACTTAATCAACATCTAATTATTGAGGTGGTAATGTGACACCCTTATAAAATTATTTAAAGCTAATATTTTGGGTAGATTCAAAATCAAATAATAAATAAAAAGTTCAAAAGTGTTTGGTAAGTTTACCTTTATACAATTCATTTTTATACCCTATATAATTAATAGTGATCACATGATATTTTCCCTTTTCTCAAGGAATAACAATTTTCTAACATTGATCATTATTATTAACCATTAGATTTGAGAACTAGCTAGAGTAATGTCCACACTCCTTGCATTTGAAATACTGGAGCGTGAGTGGGGAATTTTGTGGTAATATCTATCTATTCACATTATTAGCTTACTTATTCCCATCACACCCACATTAAATTACTTTATGTCCTTCCCTTCCACAAAAAAGTAATTTAATTTTACCCAAATGATAATTTCCACCATGTTTCCTTACACACATCAAACACAAATGAAATATCAACTTTTTACCTCCATGATTTTTATTATTATAATTTCCTTTGAATTCCATATTTCTTTTCTTATCAAAACCATGATATTAATTGGTAAATCCAATTATCATTTACACATTGAAAACAATTTAAATAATTTCATGATATTTATTGAAGTATTTTATGGTTTACACCGTTTAGATACATGGTTTTAATCTATTAAAGAATCAATCAATCCTACTTCCATGTTGGATGATAATACCAGAAGTGTACCTCACAAGTCATGTAAAATTTCCTCATAGGTACTAATGGATTTATTATCCTTATTCATTAGCTCCAGGAATTACTTCTACATTTTATATAAATAATATAAGAAAATTACTATATGGAAAATAATCTTCATAACTCATACCACTCCATAGAATAAATTTATTCCTATTGACTCATATTCTTGATAAGAGTCCTCCATTGATCAGCTTTTACATCAAAACATTAAAAAATAATAATAAATATTTCACACACCGAACACTAGAGAATGGAAAATATCTTTTTTGTCTGTGTTATTGATCCATTTATCAAAAACTATTTGATCACCAATCCCACTAAAAGAAGGTTGATGTTAGCTCATGATGAACTCAACATAATGTTGTTCCTCCTTTTGTCATTTGTATGTTTAGTATGATTCTTGGATTGAGAAGGTTGTGAAATAATAACAATGATATTTTTAATTCCATCTCTCATAAAATTCTATTTTATAGGGGGGAAATCATTGAATTATTTGTCACATTCAGTGTTAAAATAGTTTTTTCAGGTTCCATCCATTAACTAAAAACAAAAAAACATAGAGAAAAAATAATCAGTTTTTGAAATAATATAATCATGAAAACAATTCATATGATTTCTAAATCATGAAACATTATTTCTAATCTATGTAAATTATGGTTTAAACTAGTTCATCCATGATAATCAGATATAAAAATCCATTAGGATGGTTTATAAAATGAAATGAATTAAAATTTAGATATCCCCCATGAGTGTTTAGACAAGTGTATAGTCTTAAGGCCACTCATCATGCATCTGTGAAATTTTAATTAATACCTAATCTTCTATATTTATATTTTTAAGCCTTGGTACATTTATTCAAAAGCTACATTGCATTTCTAGTATCCAAACATGTATACATTTTTTAGGAAAATCACACACATTTATTTTCCATATTATAGGTTGTTCTCATACACATAGTCTTATCTAATGAGTTATTATTATTTTTTTCTCATTTTAGTTTTATAAAAAAACTAATTTTTTTTGATTCCAACTATAGAGACCCATACTATTCATATATTGATTTTACATTTTATTAGATAAATATTCATTATATAAAATTATGATCCCTTACAAATATATAAAGGTTTAGTGAATTTGAAAAACTTTATTCATAAACAACTAGTATATAAAAGGTCTATATTATATCCTAAAAATTTATTCACAACTATCACCCTTGTTATACATATCATACTTGAAACCTTGATGAGATCTAATACTCAGTAATTGTTTATAAGGGATATATAAATGATCATTAACAAATAATAAGAGCATAAGGGTATGATAACATGAGATTAATATTTGAAAACAAAACCAAAAAAAGCAGTGATCATAAACATGATCCATGGAATAATTCATGGAATATCATAAGATATGAATCATAAAGGAATCAAAGAATATAATCCATGAGATTTTAACATTATCATACATTAATATCATAAATAGAGTGTAAAAAGTGTGTAATAGTCATAATCATAAAAATATTATGTCAAGCCTACCCAACTAGACATTTATTACATTTTATTTTGGTGATAGCCACCCATGTACCCACTTTGATCTTGGGATAAACTCTCATAGACCCTCTTTTTGGGTTTGTGATAACTTCAAATGTACCCTCTTTTTGGAATGGGATTACCTCCCAGGTACCCTATAATCTCATAGAAAATTAATCTTTACCTATTCATTGGAGGTATATATAATTAGGGATGACCCATAACATATTCATAATCCATTCATATGTATTCCACAATATCATGAATCCATTCTTTATAACTTAACTTGTAAAAAAATATATTTCTTAAATATTTCATCTTTGTAATAATAAAAAATTTATATAAATAATACTGGTGGTTTCATATAATCATATACCCAATGAATGATACGAAACATCAATGGATGTTATAATATATGAAAAATTACATTAAAATATAACTAGAATAGTTCTTGAGGAAAAAAACCTTTTAATTTTAAAATAACTTATTTAAAATATAATAATTTGAAAAAATTTTATGGAAAATTTTTATTTTAAAATCACTATGGGAACATGTTTTTAAATCCTTAAATGAAAGAGTATATAGGATAGTGGGAAAAAAGTTTATTCTTGTAAACATTTAAACAAAAATTTGTTTTAAATTTTAAGTAAAAAATCAAATGTACCTCTTTCGGAAAATGACAAGAAGTTTCCATTTGAAAATTTTAATTAAAAGATAAAAATGGTTAAAAATGAATTTAAAAAATAATTTTTAATTAGTAAAACCATTAATGAATATATTTTTTTAAATAAAATACAAACATGAAAGAAAATATTCTCAACCAAAGTTTGGAAAATGTTAGTTTTACTTAAAAATGGTCTTTTGGTCTTTATGGTACTTAAAGAGAATAAAATGAATTAGAAAATATAATATAGAGAGAAATTAGAGGATAATAAAATTCATGATATTTTATAGAGAATAAACATATAGCTTCACTATAAAAAATTTAATGATAAACAATCCTGTTAAAAATGAGGTTGTAACATAAAACCCAAATCTCAAGTATGATTTTCTTCGTAAGAATTATATCCTCACTTATAATAAATATAATTTTTTTAACTCTATAATATAATCATGTGAATAATTATAATATCATATATTATCCACTTATAACATTTAATCACCTATTTATTAATAATTCATTATTGGAATCATTATTTTTAGCTGTTAACTGTTTCACTTTTCATGAACGTTTCAGTTCAGATGTTACAATAATTTTAATTTGACATATATTAAATCATCTCCAAAAATTTAACCATTAAATATATTTTTAACATCATGTTACTCATTTTCTAGTACTCCACTACCCTCTGTTTTGTTTATGATTTGGTTGGGGTTTTTTCTCGGGTGGTTTTGGGTGGAATGTTTAAAATTATGGAAATTTATAGGTTGTTCAATTTTAGAACACCGTTTTCCCAAACCGTGTACCCAAACAATGAAAATATTGAGATCCAAAGAATGGGGTGGGGGGTTCACAGTTGGTGCATGGTTTAAAAAACTGTGCACCCTAGTAGAGGGGAACATAGTTAGGTCTCACGATTCATCTAACCATGCATCCCTACCTAGATAACCATGAAAATAGTATTTTTTTAATTCCAAAAATTATTTTAAAAATACATTAACATCTATTTTATCCCCAAATCAACCCCAACTCCTCATATATCAAAATCCTTGGTCTTGTAGGCTCTACAAAACACCTCTCAGCTCCTCTAAACCATTTCCTAGGTGAATAAAAGTGTGAAAGACCTCCTTTGATCCCTCTTTAATAAGTAAATCTTCCCTCATTACTTATATCTTATACACTCTCTCTCTTTACTACATAGGGTTTCTTATATCATAATGTATTTGATGGTTTTAATATTCATGGATTTGGATCTTGAATCTAGGTTTGATTTCAAGATCTATGTTACCGTTATTTATCATTGGCATATATTTTTGTAGTTTTTTTGTTAAAGGATATCCATGATAAAGGTAGATGGTTTGGTTTATGATTGGCCAATGAATTAACCTTGAATTATTGTTGTTTTAAATTTATTTTAGTTGATTTGTGAATAACCAATTTTATGGGAATTTAAAATTAAAAATTATTTGGTATTGAATTTATGGACCCCCCCCCGATTCTATTGGAATTGGAAATTGGGGAATAATTTGAAATTTATGGAATTTTCTAAATTGTTTTGTGAATTGATTTTAAAAAATGGATTAAATTGATTTATATGAACATATGATTGGTTTTAAATTAAAAAGGCATTAAATGATGAAAAACCTATGTTTTGATTTTTGATTGAAATCGGCATATTGAAAATTTAAATAGGTAAATTTTATTTTAAAATAATTTTAAATGATTTCCCTATTACTGATTGATTAATTGAGAACATGTGAGATGGGGTAGTTAGTGGGTTATTTGGGATAAGCATTCTAGAATAGTAATTTCTTAGCAACATGTTGACGATGATAACTCTATTAAAAACCTACTTTAGTGGATCTTATCTCAGATAGGATATTGATGAGTATTATTTAGCTAGATCCCGAGGGACATGTTTATACATTTCTATGATCACTAATATGAGAGTTTGAAGATCCTATGATGAGGAACTTTTATACCATATGGAAGATGACTATGTTGTTAATTGTGATTACATATATATATATATATATTCCATTGATTATGAAAGTGATTTAATCATACCTAGTGATTTAAATAAACTATTTTATAAAAAAATTTAATTTATACAATTGTTTGAAATTATTCCATCATTTGAATGAAAAAAATGGTTTATTATAAATATGAAATTGTACTTCCATGCCAGTTTTATTTGAAATTGAAAATATGTTTCAGTTTATTATTATGGAATATTATTATGTAACAATTGATGAGACCCTATTGGGCCTTTCTTTGAAACCCTAAATTTTCCTTTGGGTGTTTGTATAATTTATTCTTCCATGTTTGACTAAAGGGAAAGCACCTCTTGGAGGAGGTGGATGTTTTTAACCCTTTGGGGTTGGATTGAATTTTCTATTAGGATGTTAGATTACAGTTTCTATTTTTGGTACTTTGATGATGTACTATTTGGGTTGTTGACATACTTTTTTGGTTTATGATACTTTCTCCCTAAGTAGTTTTGAGAATTATGATATGTAATTGTTATCTTCTATTGTTTATATGGAAAATCCATTTACTCATTTATCTTTTATGATTACATGTGCTAATCAAAAACCTATGGGGATTATGAATTCCCTTTGGTCTATTTTGAGATCGACTTGGGTATCATGGTACTAGGGAATTCAGGATGGTTCATGAGAAATTGGTATTAGAGGCAGGTTGTGTATATTTCCTTGATGTTAGTTTGTAGTTTGAGATCTTATTGATACATAGGAGGTAGTTTCAAGTTATTTCATAGCCAACTATCTTCATAATGAGACTTAAGTCACCATAAGTGGTTTCGAAAAGGCATCTTGAGGATTAGTTCTTTAGTTTCCTCTACATGTGATTTAGATAACCATAAATCCAAGTCTTTTTTTATCTGATGGGATTTATTTCTATGTTTCTCTTATTTGAGTATTGATATGAGTAATTTTATGATGTCTTATATTCTATATTTTGATATTGTTTATCATTATGAATCAAATAAGATATGTAAATATGATTTAGGAGGAAGCTATTAGTGAGCCACATCGAGAAAATCCTATTGTGGACTAGAATCTGGTTGAGGTTTTTGTGCATTATATCCAAGCTCTAGTACAGACACCTGTACCCATTCCAATTTAGGATATAACCGTGGATCCTCAATTAGATAAATTCAAAAGTCGTGCTTCAGAATTCCTTCACCAAAATACACCAGCATTCCAATGTTCTAATTATCCTCAGTAGGATGAGGATTTGTTGAGCATGATAGATATTATTTTTGAGATATTAGAAATTCCTAATCAGATCAAGGTGAAATGTGCCACCTTCAAGATTGAGGGACCTAGAAGGATATGATGGGAATCAATGGTGAAAATGAAGAATCATGAGGGTTTTGAGTGGAAGTAATTGAAAACACTTTTCACTGACCAGTTCAATATAGAGTCTATGGTGCTATTAATGCATATAGAGTTTTTCAAAATTGGGAAGGATAATAAGATCATGACTGAGTATGTGAATCATTTTTCTGAGCTTGTTCAGTTTTCACCTGATATTATATATAATTAGAAGACTAAAACTCAATAGTACATGATGAGACTTCTATTTTATATTCATTATCAGGTTTTCTTGCTGAATCTCTCTCCTTATGGTGAGGTAATAGATAGATCGATGATGGTTGAACTTGATCTACCAAGTAAGTTACCATTAACGAGAGTTCCTTTTTCTCATAGTGGAAGTTATATGAGTTCTTTCAAATGTAATAGAAAGTATGATGAGTCTCATAGTGGATCTAGATAGTAGGGTACTTCTAGACATCTTATAGTTCCTCTAGGAGGCCCTTCAAATTGATTATAGTGTGGCAGAATAGATAATTCAAAATTGGATTTCACTAAGCCACCCAAAATATGTAGTTTATATGAATGCTTAGGTCAATTTCAGAAGTAATGTTATATATTCTCTACTACACATAGTGTCAAAAAATCATTAGCACCAAAAAGTAATGCGGTGTAATAATATGCTTTACAAACTAAGGGGTTATATCCATATGCATCTAGAATGAAGCTTCTTCACATCGTAGAAGAGTATCTAGATGAAGAAGATATGGGTTCAATGATTGTTGGAAGTACCATAACTATATATTCATATTTAGTGATAGATTTATTTGATAGTAGTCGATCTCATTCATTTATATTGGCTCGTATTGTGAACCATCCAAATCTACCTATGAATATTTTATCTTATATGATGGATATTACTACGCCCCTCGGAACAAATAGAGAGAAAGGTCTTTGTTTTATTTCTTATGTGTTCTTCTTATCAAATATTGATCTTACTTTGGACTTTCTGGTTCTCAACATGAGGCCTCTAGATATCATTTTTAGGATGTATTGGATCATTGATAAAAAATTATGAATTGATTGTTATCTTTGATTGGTCTACTTTACTACACTCGATGGGGTGTGTTGTGTCTTTCAAGGAGAATCAGACCTAAGGTTGAGTAGAGATGAAACAAACTATCTAGAGTTTGGGAAAGTAATATCAGAATTTCTTTTTTGATATGGAGTGGGAATCTTTGAGTGAAAATCTAGCTCTAGTTTTCATTGAGTTTCCTAACATTTTCTATTCTAAATTCTATGGTTTTCCATTAGTAATAGAGGTGAAGTTTTCTATTAATTTAGTTCATGGTACTCCATCAGTATATATACCATCCTACCACATGGGGTCAGCTTAAATGAACAAGTTAAATACTTAGTTGGATGATATGTTAGATAACGTCTTTATATGGATGAGTATGTCACCTTGGATGATGGCTATTCTCTTTGGTAAGAAAGATGATGGAACACTTAACTTATGTGATGATTAAAAAAAAATCAACAGAGTGATGGTAAATAAAAAAGTTCTATTGCCACATATTGATGATCTATTTGACCAGTTTAAAGGGGTGAAGTGGTTCTCAAAGATTGATCTTCGATATGGTTATCACCAGTTGAGAATAAAAGAATATGACATTTAGAATACCACCTTTCTAAGTAATTATGGCCATTATGATTATCTTGTCATAAAATTTGTTCTAACAAATTCTCATGTAGTCTTTATGGATTTGATGATCAAGATATTCAATGAGTATCTCGATAAGTTCATGGTGGTCTTTGTGGATGACATCTTGGTTTACTCTATTTACAAGGAGGATCATGTGCCTTATCTGAGAGTAGTTCTAGAAGTTCTAAATAATCACCTACTTTTTGAAAATGTAATTTTTGGATTTATAAAGTGATGTTATCAGAACACATGGTATCAAAATATTATTTTTTAGATGATCCTAAAAAGGTGAGATATATTATAACATGGGAGAAACTGTGTAATGTTTTCAAGATTCATAGAATATAGTGTTTAATAGGGTATTATCTCTAGTTTGAAAAATATTTCTCAAAATTAGATTCTATGATAGACTCTCTAATTTGGAAGGGATTTAAGTTTTCTTTGGATGGGAAATGTTAGAGTTTTTTTTGAGCTGAAATATATTTTGACATATACATCAGCATTGACTCTTCCAGAGGCTATGTAGGACTATGTGGTCTTATGTGAAGCATTATGTTTCAGTTTGGGATATGTTCTTATGCATGGTGAACATGTAATTTCCTATGTATCTTAACATATTAGGCCACTCGAAAATATTTATCCAACACATGACCATGAAATCATTGCCGGGATGCATGAAATTAAGAGTTGGCAATATAACCTTTTTGAAGAAAGGTTTACTATGTATTCTGACCATAATATCATGGGTTATATCCTCTCTTAGAAAGATTAGAATATTTTCCAAAGTTATTGGGTAGAGTAACTATATTATTTTGATTTTGATAATTCCTATACCCTAGGGAAAGGGAACGTTGTTTTTGATGCATTGATCAAGAAACTTATAACCGATGCCACGAAAGAGTCATCATAAGAGTGGAACTTGATGGATCTTTTTCATAGTTTCATATACGAGTTCAGTAGGTAGGGGATGAGGTTATCTTGGATAGTGTATAGTTGACCTGTTCTCTTCTTGAGATGGTTCTTCAGGAATATCAGTTTTATGATGAGTTCCGTAGCATTAGATACCCTCTTTATGACGGGGAGACCATTGCTGAGTGGTCATTCTCCATGGAGGGTATTCTATGTTTTAAGAATATTTTTATTTTGAAATTATATATAACTAAATCTATGATGGGGGATTTACATAACTCTTAGTGGGAAGTTGAACCAGGAACTAAAAATATTTTCTATTACATGAGATGATGATTTTGGTGGTCATTTGTGAGACAAGACATCACTAACATTGTTTTATGCTGTTATACTTGTGAACAAGCCAAGGTTGAGAATCAGAATCCTTTAGGTTTTCTTCAACCATATCCATGTATGAATTGGATGTGTGATGAGATATCTATGGAATTTGTTTTTGGGTTTCCATATACCTATAGAAAAAATAACTCTATATGGGTTGTGATCGATAGACTGACCAAATCAACACAATTTATACCAATTCATGATATAACTAAAGTTTAGGGGCTGGGAAATCTTTATGTGGGAGATATTTTTCATTTGAAAAGAGTTAAATCTTCTATAGTATCTGATAGATACTTCTCTATTTAGATATTACTTCAAGAGGCACTAGGATATTAGGCTCATTTGAACATGAAATACCCTCTCCGTAAATGGATGTCCAAACAGAGATGGCTATCTAAATTCATTAGGGCATGACTCATTCATGTGTCTTTTATTTTGGTGGATCTTGGGATTAACTTTTGGAATTGGTTGGGATTTCATATAACAATAGTTACCAGTCTATAAATCATAATTGATCCTTTTGAGGCATTTTATGGATATCCTTGTAAATCTTCATTGTGTTGGTCGAAGATCAGTGAATTTTTTTGTTGGACCAAGCTTTGTTCAAGAGAAGAAAAAAATCAATTTATTAATTAGCAAATATTGAAAAAACATAGTTATTATATGTATTATATTGATCAATTCCATAGACTATTGGAGTTTTTAGTTTGTGACTAGGTGTTAATGAAAGTTTCACCTCATTTAGGTTATCGATGGCTTTGGAGGTAAGGAAATATTGATCCTTTTTTTGTACGTTTTGAGGTTACTGGGAATGTGGGAAAAGGGGATTACCATTTATCACTTCTAGAATAGATGATTATGGTATGTAATGTGTTCTATATATCTCCGATATGGAAATATATTTATGATACATCTCATATTTTTAGCAAGAGTGATGTTGAAGTTGAGCAGGATTTATCTATGGTTGAGAATCCAAGAATGATAGTTGATTCTGAGTCAAATTTACTTTGTGGGAGGTTGATGCCTTTGGTCTATGTGAAATAACAACACAGTTCTGATACACATGAGATATTGTACAGAGAGACAATGATGAGAGAGTAATGGCATCATATTTTTGATAATAGATCTTCTTAACATGATTTATGGGGATATAATGTTTCTATTGTAGGATCTAAATGTATATATAGATTTCTCAATTACTATAGGGGGGATTGTAGGTTTAAAAAATTTATTTTTTATCTTTATAAAAATCTATGTTTAACAAAGTTAAACATGATGAATTCAAAACCCCTATTTAGTTATTAATAAAGAAACTAACCTTCTTTGGATCTGATAAAATGGATATGATAAAGAAACTTACGACAAGTTTAATTAGGGATATATTTTACCTTAATGTGTATATAATTTTATTTATATAAGAGTATGCAGAATTATAAAGTGTAAGAAAGTGAAACATCATAACTTTATCAAACTAAATCAGAAATAAAACCCGTAACAATAAAAATTAAAGAAGTATAAGAAATATTTTAACCCAAAGAGAAGGGTATCCAAAAACCTTGGATAAAGGTCCCTTGATTTATACTTTCAAGAAAGTCCGTCTTACCCACACAAAGGTAAGAACTCTATATGAAGATCAATATCTTTCTTTCTATCTTCAAATTCCCTCGATTAAGTAGGTAATCAACACCTCTATCATCATATCCCCTAAATCACTTGATTGATAACAACAATAATCGGATTCACACTTGGAATGTTGAATAAGATGTTCTCAGTTTGAACAAGTTTTTCACAACATTCTCACAAGGTAAATCGAGCAGAGCTCTTATAGAGTATCAGTTCATTCTAGAGTTCAATATCTCGAATGTTGTAACACAAACATTGAAATGGATAGGTATTTATAGGAAAAATATTCAACATTCAACTTCTTCCTCCAATGGTTATATTTTCCGGAAATTTCGGAGGGACCTATACATGCGGAATTCACACAATGGTTCATTTGAAATAGGTTGCACGAAATCATTTTGAATAAAAAACTATGGGAATAATTTACATGATTGAGAAACATTATGACATTTAGGATATGATAAAATGAAATTTTATATTAAGGAAATATGATAATTGCAAGAAAAAAATTTAATCAGATTCCTAAGATAATGAAAATCCGAGTTTAAAAATATTAACAGTCAGATTCCATGAAAACTGATAATCAGATTCTAATTTATAAAAAAACCAGAGTCTGATTTCATTTGAATTCAGAGTCTGATTTTAGGAGAAATCAGAGTCTTATTTTAGGAGAAATCAAAGTATGATTTTATGAGAAATTGGAGTATGATTTCATGAGAAATCAAAGACTGATTTCTGGAGAAATTGTAATATTAATTTTTGAGAAATTGATGTTTAAGGAACTGTAAGGTTATGAGTTAGATAAAGATCCAATTTTTTGACATAAAAAAATATGGTTATGTTTAGTCACAAAAACATTAGGTAAGGCATTGATGATCATAAATAAATTTAAAACCATTAATAGATAAAGATATTTTTATTGAAGAAAATGTTTCTTAGAGAAAGATAATTTTCCTTAAGAAAATGTGTTTGTGATTTTCAAAACATAAAGGAATAGAAAATTCATAAGGGAAATTATTGACTCAACAATATCCCCCTTTTGGGAATCACAAAAAACTTTTCATAAAAGAATATAAAGGACTAAAGTTTTCATTTTTGGGATTTAATATAAATACTTATCTTCCTTTTTGTTTATGGCTCACGATGAATATGACTAACTCCCCCTTAGGTTATGAAATCCCTAAGGATCATATTATTGTTTTTTTAGAGAAATTACTCCCCCTTACTTAATAATTTATTCTTTGAGTAATATCCCCCTTAATTAGGAATTTTCTTCCTTTAAATTTAAAATTATTTTTGAACATTCTTTTCTCCCCCATTGTGATTTCCATAAAGGAATGGAGAGAAAGAAAAAAAAATTACCTGGAAGGTTAGGAATTATATAAGAAGAAACAATGAAAATTCAACAAATTTCATTAAGATAACAAATTTTTCAAAAATGAAATTACAAAAAAAGATGGAATTTGAAAACAAAATTATTCATCCATATTTTTCTCTTTTGGCATCAAATTTTTCAAAGTTTCCTTTAGCTTCTTTAATTCTTTGGGATCTTCTTGAACTTTTTGAGAAACTCTTTATGATCCTAATTTTTTTTCAAGATCTTTGATTCTTTATTCCTATGAATTTACTATTTCACATAAGGAATTAATCAATTCTTCCTGGTCTTTGAGTTTTTAATCCATATCTTCCTTAATTTCCCTTTCCCTTTTTAAATTAAGAGAAACAAAATTCTGTTTTCCATTAATATAATTTTATTTTTATTGGCAGCTAACACGCTATGAATTTAGTTTCTTGGAAAAACTTACTGATAAATTCTTGATCTTGTCAGCATATTTATCAAAAGCATCCTTGATCGAGTTAGTGACATCATCAAATATTTTAAGATAATCTAAGACTAACATTGACCACTTTGTTATTTTTTTGAAAGATATTATATGATCATGATAATTGATATGAAAATTCTTGAACTCAAATTCAAGTTTGATGAAATTTTCCATAAGAATTCTTGTAGAATACGACTTCTGATTGAATGATTTTTGAATTAGTTAACATCTTGAATCAATGGTGGGAAAGAAAGGGATGGAGTTAAAAAGCTTATTCAAGGACTAAAATACAAAATCAAGTATAAAAGAAGATGAATATTCTTAAATATATTCTTTTTATGGTGAAGAAACTCATTTTTTCTCACATTATTTCCTCTTAGATGTACCGACATCATCCTTATTCACGTTTTCGACAACAAATTTCTTAGGTGTGTCAACAAGAACATACTTTCCTTTCTCTTTCTTAGATATTTTCTTCTCAATATTCTAAGTTTCATGATTTCCATAGGAAACTTAGATTATTATATCATCATCATCATCATCATCATCATCAAATTCTTCATCATCACCTTTATTAGAAAAATTATCAGCTTTGTCAATAACTTCTTTATCATCCTTTCCTACATAATGTTGAAAAATATTATCATTACTACTTTCATCATATGAATAGAATTTATTGACCTATTCTTAAGAAACATCATCTTTATGAAAAATATTGTCCATTTGAAATTATCTTATTAGAGTTATCATGGGAAGTTATTATTGAAAAATTTTTAAAAGGAGTCTCCCTATCTTCATATTCTTCTACCATTCTTATCACATAATCACTTTCTTCCTCTTATTATTCTTCTTGTTTAATTTCTTCTTATTAATCTATGGGGTTCAGAATTGAGGTATTATTATTTACCTTATCTATTATTGGAGTCTTAGTATCCATTGGTGATGAAAGAATCATGGACTCTTGCAAGAAATAATCTGGTACCAGAACTTATTCAAATGGATTCTTGGTATATCTTAGCAAATATTGAATAATATTATCTTTCAAAAACTTCTTCTTCAATTTATTTTCTTTAGCTTGCCTCTCAGGATCTTTAGATTCATGAATTTTTAAGGCCGTAGCCTCAGCAGGATCTATCCTAAAAACTGTATCTCCTTCCTTCTTATTCTTTTTTAGCTCTCTCTATTTTTCTATAACCGTATCAGAAAATGTATTTTTATTCATGGGATTTTATGGAGAAGATATTGGTTCAGTGGCTCGTGCTTATTCCTACGATTCTGCATCTTTGGATTTTCTTTTATCAGGAGTTGGCTTAGACCTTTCTCCAACTTCTCTTTTATTACTATTAGTTTGATCATCCTTATCAAGAAGATATATCCTTCTAAATTTATCATCACTTAAAAAAATGATCTTGAAGGTTTTTGCCTTTGAATTGCATGGTATATAAGGATTATAGGAATAAAACAACAATCTTAGACAAGATCATAGGGTACATAATTATTTGATATTTGATGGTTCAATTCTTAATGTTTTTATAGTTAAAATAATGTAATTAATGAGGTTTATATTTTTTACATTCACCAAGAAGTCTATCATAAAGATATCACATATATTTAAAGAGTCCTTATCTCCCTTTCTCGGAATCAAAAATACTTACATACAAAGGGCTATCAATCTATGGTTTGTTGAAAGATGTGCTATCTTGGGCATCTTCACTCCCTTAAGACCAAGGAACTCAATCGACATAACTTTTAAAAAATATCCTTCTTCATCAGAAAACATGTGTGAGCAATATATTGACTCTTCATCAAAGGGTATATCCCAAATTCTTACACCTTTCTTTTATGGCAAGGAATATATTTTTAAATAAATTTTGAAGGAAAACATTTATTTTTCCATTGTGTTCATAAAACTGAACAATATCATAAAATTATATTACTAAATCAGTATACATCAGATCCTAGTTCTTTTCCTTTGCTTTATAACAGATTTCCCATACATTCATCTTTATAACTTTTGAAATCAAGGGATTATACCTGGGAAAGAATTTTGGATCCACCAATATTTCCCTGAAGATTATCCAATCTTTGATTTCCTTGTTGGATTCCATCAGAGTTTGTGAGAAGATCTCAAGAAACATTCTAAGATTAAGGAAAAGGGAAAAAATTAATGACACACTTGAAGGGCAACAGATCTTTGGTGCAAAAACACTGAGAAAATCAACATCGAATGAGAAGAGGGGGTCCCTTTATATAGGATTCATAGTGACAGTTCATATTCACGATTTAATACAGTAGCCAAGATTTATTTTATCTCATCTGATAGTTGATATCAATTCTAAAGAAGGATTTACACATTACAATATTTTTAGGTTTTAAGGAAAAAAAATCAGATTTAAGGAAAGTGAATCTGATAAGGTTTTCTTAAAACAATATTGAAATACCAACAAAAAAATGAAATTACAATGATATAAGTAAGGAAATGTACCTTCCAGATTACTCATGATTATTTTTTAGTATTGATAAAGTTTACCTTATAAAAATTAGGTTCTGAAAAGTTTTATTAGGGAAAGAAAAAATTTTAGGTCTTGAGAATTTTAGGTTCCAAAAAAAATTTAGAAAAGGAAATATAAAAGAATAAACATATGTACCCCCTATGAAAAGGAGTATCTTAATTTTAAGAGACATGTTTCAATAAATAGTCAATATGTATGACTACCATTAAACTTTCATTATTAACTTTTTTTAATGTATTAAAATCTATCAAAAGGTAAAGGTTTTGAAAATATTTCAGTAATTTGATCTTTCATGCCAATAATTTAAAGTATGATATCTTTTTAAAATGTGTGATCCCTAAGAAAGCAATACCTTATATCTATGTGTTTTACACAAGAGTTATGTGCATGGTTTTTTCATAGGGAAATGGAACTAGTATTATCAAACATTATATATGTTTTGGTAAAACTCATACCATGTTCTGTGAGTGTGTGTTGCATCCATAACACTTGAGCACAACAACTTATAACTGCTACATATCCATCTTCAGCAGTGGAAAGTGCTACTAAGTGTTGTTTGTTACATGACCAATAAACTAAAGAATATCTTATGAAATGAAAAGTTATCGATGTACTTTTCCCATCCATTATATATCCTTCAAAGTCAGTATCTGATTTTTTTAAAACAAAATCATTTCCAGAAGAATAGAAAAGTAAAAAATCCATGGTTACCATTAAATAGAGAAAAATTATTTTCACTATTTTTAAATGGGATTATTTTGGATTATATTTATATCTTACATATAATAATACTGAAAACATTAAGTATATATGAATAGATATTAATTATAATAGACTTGTTATCATACCTCTAAAAGATGTTTGATCTTCTGGTTTCCTAGCTTCATTAAGATCAAGGGTGTTTGAGGTACCAATTGGAGTAATTATACTTTTAGTGTTTTCATATCCATACTTATTAAGAAGATCTTTAATAAACTCATTTTTGAGATATAAAAGCTCCTTCTGGTTTTTGATAATTTTGAAAACCAAGAAAAAATGATTACTCAACCATCATACCATTTCAAACTCAGATTTCATAATATTCACAAATGAATCAGTTAAGGATTTCTAAATTGATATGAATATAACTCCATCAACATTAATTTGAAAATTTAAGACATTTTTCTCATCTTTCTTTATAAAAAAGGTTGGATCAACAGTTCCATTAACATAATTATTTTACAACAAAAATCCTATAAGTATGTTATGCGAGGATCTAGAGGATTGTTTAAGTCCATATAAAGCTTTGGCAAGTTTTTAATAATTGTCAGAATGTTTTGTGTCTTCAAAACAAGGAGGTTGTCCAACATAAACTTCCTCTTCAACATATCCATTAAGGTATGAAAACTTCAAATCCATTTGAAAAAGTTTAAAATTGAAAAATGTAGCAAAGTCTACTAGAATACAAATAGATCCAAGTATAACTAATAAAAGATATGTTTCTTCATAGTTTATTCCTTCTTATTGATTATAGACTTTAAAAACTAATCTTGATTTATTTTTTATATTGATTCAATTTTCATCACATCTATTTATGAAGTCCCACTTTACTCTAATTATAGATGTTTCTTTAGGTCCTTTAACCAAGGTACATACTTTGTTTCTTTCGAATTAATTTAGTTCATCTTGAATAGTTTTAATCCAATCATCGTCACCAAAAGATTCATCAATAATTTTAGGTTATAACTGGAAAATAAATTCTAGATGCTCTACATCATTTCTTAGAGATCTTATAGTCCTTATAGGTTGATTTACATCACCAATTATACTATCAATGGGATGATTCTTAAGAAACAAATGGATTTTGGTTTTGTAAAACCTGATCATCAACATAAGATAAAAAATATTCTGCGGTAAATAATTTAGTTACATTTTCTTGAGTATTTTCTAAATTAGAAGAATCTTCCATCAAAGGTTGATAATCAATTTTTGAAAACACATTCGAAGATATAGGATGAGGTTGTTTAAATACAAAAGAACTAGTTTCATAAAATTTAACATGTATTGTTTCTTCAATAGTACCAAGTTTTTTATTAAAAACTCTGTAAGCCTTAGAAGAAGTGGAATAACCTAAGAAAATAACTTAATTGGATTTGAGTTTAAATTTATGTAGTTTATCTTTAGTATTCAAGATGAAAAATTTTCATCCAAATACTTTAATGTAAGAATGTTTAGGTTTTCAACCAATCCATAAATCATAACGTGTTTTATTAAAAAAATGTATGATTAAAACTCAATTTATAGTATAGAACTAAGTACAAACTACTTCAGATTGAAAGTGTTTAGAAATAGAGTATTCACTCAACATGGTTCTTGTTATATATTGAAGAATACAATTTATTCTTTCAACAACACCATTTTGTTGTGGATTTATTGGAGATGAGAAGTTATGAGTAATTCCTTTCGTACTACAAAAGGTTTCAAATTCTGAATTTTCAAATTCTCCACCATGATCACTATGAATAGTTATTAATTAAAGGTTTTTCTCATTTTTAACTTTCTATGAAAAATATTTAAAATAAGAAAAGGAGTTAGATTTATTTTCTAGAAAATAGACCCATGTAAATCTAGCGTAATCATCAACTAAAAAAATACATCGTATTTGCATCTAATAGTTACAGTTTGTGTTGGACTGAAAAGATCCACGTGCACTAGCTATAATGAATCAAAAGTTTTGACTCTATTAATTGATTTAAATCTTGATTTATGTTGCTTTTCATATTGACAACGACAACCAATTTTTGAAGAATCAAATATAAGCTCTAATACATCCTTAATAAGTATTTTCTTTGAGAATTTTCATATGTTCCCAAGGTTATAGTGTACTATTTTTCTATGACATAACCAATATTGATCTTCCATTGTACTTAGGCATGGTACGTCTTGGCTCTTAAGGTCTTCTAAGTTAAGTGAATAAATATTATCATGCCTATAGGTAGAGAGAATAAACTCCTCCTTTGAATTTTGTACTATGAATTTATCATTTCTAAAATTCACAAGGAAAGCTTCATCACGAATTGACATATGCTTATAAGGTTTTATGTAAGACATTTAACAAATAAAGTATTTAAAATTAATGCTTTTCCAAGAAGAACAATATTACCTATACCAAAAATTTCTCCTTGAGAATTGTCTCTAGAAGTTACTTTTCCACCATTCCTTTTAATAATATTTTAAAAGAATTTTTTTCCCATTCATGTGCTAAAAACACCCACGATCCATGTACCATGTATTATTTTTGGAACTTTCATTGTTTTCCTGAAAATAAAACTGTTAAACTTTCAGAATCCAAACTTTCTTAGATTTGGAAATGTTAGGAAGTAAAATATTAAGTATCCATATATTCTTAAATAAACGTTCTTTATGTAAAAATAAGGATTGGGTTTTATTTAAAGGAAAAATTTTCTCCAAATTTCCACCACATTGACACTAAGTGAAAAAATGTTCACTTTGAGGTAAAAAATAGTTGTAACTAAAAATAAGTTTTGAATGAGAATAACCAAATCTAGAACAATTCATTTGAGGATGAAGTTGTGAATACATTTTTTCAAAACCTTTCTTTCCATGAGTAATGATTGGAAAAAGTTTCTTTAAGAAAAATATTTCATAGTTTAGTATGATGAATAAATTTTTATCCTCATAGTAATTAGTCATAGATCTTGAGTTTTTCTATAAAACAGATTTCTTGGAAATAACTTTATTAAGATCCTTGGAAAGTTTATCCTGTTCAAAATTCAATTCTTTATGTTTTTTGGAAAAATTTTCAATATAAATGGTTTTTTGATCAAGATCTTTTTAAAGATCTTATACTTCTTTTGTTAAAATTGAGATTCTAGATTTTTCCTTATCATGTTTTTTATTGATCTTATTATTTTCATTCACAAGTAACTTGGAAAACCTAGACACTTATTCAAAATAAATTAGATTATTATCTTATGATGAGGAAGATTATTCATCAAAAGATTAATAATATTATTCATTAGTAAAATTTTCACTTAAATAAATATTGGTTAAAGATTTAATAGTATTAAACATAGCCACGAGACACTAATTTTTAGAAGTAATTCTAGCTATAAGACCAATATTCTTCTGTTTAAAAGATTCAATATAAAAATATTCATCAGAAGAATCATCACCACTAGCACTCTAGGTTTCATTATCATTTAGTACATTCTTAGACTTAGACTTGTAATACTTCTTCTTGTTTCTCTATGAATGTCTATCATTTATTTATTTCCTTTTAAGCATAGGATAGTCTTGTCTGATATGAACTTCCCTCTTGCATTCATAACAAGTGACTTACAACTCTTTTCTATCTTTTCTGTCTTTATTATTGTATCTATATTGGAAATATTTATTTCCCACAATCATGGCAATTATTTAAGAAAGATAGGAAAGTTTGTTCTCAGAATGATCACCATAACTTGATACAGATTTAGCAGTAGCTTTTTTTTGGATTTTGATTTAGTCACACTTTTAGTATTCTTGGATTTCTTATGATTTGATGTAGTAGTGAAAGAAACACTACAATTACAGTTATCTTTCTAATTGATCTCTGCATCTTTATTCATTCTAGTTTTATAATGTATAAAAGTCCCAAATAACTCATCAAGAGTGATGTTTGAAACTTTCATATTATCACCAATCATTGTTCTTTTGGATTACCAATCATTGGGAATAATATCAATTATCTTATTCATAGGAATCTCATAATCAAGTCCCTTTTCACCCATATACTAAAGGTTGTTGACAATAGTCATAAACTGTTGTTGAACTTTGCATACATGTTCTCTATAAGGAAACATAAAACCATGTTATTCAGCTCTAAGCATATCTCTTCTTGTTTCAATAACCTTGGATGTTCCAAAATGTGAAACTTATAATTCTTTCCAAATGCTATTATCAGCTTCACATGATGAAATATGGATATAGATGTTCCTAGTCATAGAATATAATAATGTATTATGTACCATAAAGTTAAGCTGATACTCTTGTTTTTCTTGACCGATGGATTGTCTAATTTCCTTTTCTAGAATCTTGTAGTATCCATTTAATATAAAAATTTTATCCACGCTGGTATTGATAATAAAAGTTTTTATCCTATCTCTCTAGTATTCATAGTAATTCCCATAAAAAATTGGGGGTATGTTAGGATTCAAATTATATATTGATCCAACGTTCATTCCTATCATTCTGTAAGAAAATACAAAAGATATTTTCCAAAAAATGTATTATTAGAAAACGTTTATAAATAAAGGGGTTATAAAGAAAAACTTTAATAAAATATGGAACATAAAACATTAAGTAAGAAAAGTAGGGAAAGAAAACTTATATGTAAGTATAAGTATTTTAGAGACCTCCTCTGATACCAATTGTAAGATCAAAATGTATATGTATATTGTTTAATTACTAGGGGTGAATTGTAGGTTTAAAAACTTTTGTTTTTATCCTTAAGAAAATATAAGTTTAACAATGTTAAAAAAGATGAATTCACAAGATCTTTTTAGTTCTTAATAAAGAAACTTACTTGCTTAGGATTTGATAAAGTGGATCCGATAAAGAAACATAAGACAATTTTACTTTGGGAAAGATTTTACCTTAAATCATATAGAATCTTATTTATATCATAGTATACAAGAATAAAAAAGTGTAAGAAAGTTACACTTTCTAACTTTAACAAAATGCAGGAGAAATAAAACTTGTAACAACAATAAGCAAGTATAAGAAATATTTTAACCCAAAGATAAGGGTATCCAACAACCATGGATAAATTTCCATTGATTTATACATTCAATAAAGTCTATCTTACCCACACCGGAGTAAACCCCTAATATGAAGATTGATATCTTTCCTACTATGCCTAAAAGAACTTGATTAAGCAGGTAATCGACACCTATGTCTTCCTATCAATGGAATCCCACAATTGAGAACAAAAACAATCGAATTCTCACTAGGTAGGTTGAAAAAGATGTCCTTAGATTCAACAAGTTGTTCACAACATTCACACAAGGCAGATCAAGTAGATCTCTCACAAAGTATCACTTCATTATAGAGTTCAATAGCTTTAATGTTGTAACTTGAACTTTGAAATGGCTGGATATTTATTAGAAAAATATCCAATAGTCGACTTCCTCCTCTAAAGGTTGAAGTTCCCAGCCAGGATCCAAGTATCACTGAGAGGGGGTGGGGGTGAATCAGTGATATCTTTTTCTTTTTTATGTTTCTTTTTTTTTTGAAAAAACCTTCGCCTCATATTAAAGAGTTTCTTACCTTCTGAACACACACAACCACAGGAACACAAGATTAACAAGGTTCCCTACTCAACAAGTGTAGCTAAATCCTTGATATGGTACAAAAACAATCCAGTACCATATAATCCACTAGAAAATAATAATTCTATATAGAATACAGTGAGTAGGATATACCCTTACACTTATGTAAAACTTGGAAAAAAATCTGCATGTATGTGTGCACCCTCTTAGAACAAATAGGGAATTACAATATTTCAGTGCTTCTTTGGAATTGAACAGGTGTATTTTTGAAATAAAAATCTTCACTTTCTTACCCAAAAGATAGTAAGAACTATCTTACGCACAACAAAATATATGCGAAGACCCCAAATCTTTTGCGCACCTTTTTAGGTGTCTTGCGCGCAACTTTTATGCCATGTGAACTAGATTTTACTTTTGTCGTGAAACACCTCTTGCGCGCAACTCTCTTTTTACGCACAAATTATTCTTCTTGAACACAAATATATTTCTTTCACGCACTCTCTTTTTCTTAATATTTTTCCATTCCTCAGAGCTTGGGATTTTTCTAAGTGTCGAGATCACACAGTAGGAAGGGGTCACCTCTTATTTATATACCTCATTGACCCCTGCACGCAAAAACCCCGATGCGTTGCACAAGATCCTGACGCGTCGCAAAAAAACCCATTTGATGTCGCCTTATGCACGTAAGTAACGCGTCACACAAAACCACATTTGACATCAGCTTGGGTGCGTAAGTATCATTCATGCCAACCTCATCTTCCACACACTTCTTAGAATCTTTCATGCACTTCATGCCATTACCATTTTTTGAAGTTTGGACCTCAAATCAAGCCTCTTGCACAAAACCCCTTTTTACGTCGCCTTTGGTGTGTAAGTCTCTTTCGTGAAAAAATATTCCTTTGCAAACTTATTGAATCATCCACACGCTTCCTTCCTTTGAATTTTTTTAAATTTTGGTCCACGAATCGTGCCTTACGTGCAAGATTTAACACTACCTTCAATCTTGAGCGCAAAAACCAATCTTGCATGCAAATATCTCTTTTTCTAGATTTTGATGTTCAGATCATGGAAGTCCACTTGCACCCAACATACCAAGACATCTTCAAACTTTTGCACAAAATCATTTTTCAAAAAACAACTTTTTTTGTCTCCTGATTTCCAGGCCCTAAAATTTGGAAAACATAGGGAAACTGTGCCACCTTATACTATTCTTTTGTTTCACCACCTGAATTTCCATTCGTTTTTTATTGCTCTCTTCACTGCATACTATAACCATTCTTTGGTATTCATCACAAACTACACTACTGTGATATATATACTTTGATAGTCCAACATTAGCATCATCACAGTTGCAATGATAAGTACTGAAACTTCTATATCTTGCAACAACATCATTCCTTCCAATCAAAACTGTATATGAGTGGCATCATCATTTCTACACATTTCATTCATAGAGATTGCATCCCAATTTCTCCTAACTTATTATATTTGTGAAATACATATCAGAAAATAATCTTCTAGTTTTATTGTTATTTATAAAGTGATTTGATTTATCTTATTTTATAACAAAAGACAACACTCTATAAAAGAAAAATCTTCTTACTTTCTTCTCTATCCAACTTGGTCCCAACAATGGTCATATTTACTTAAAATTTCAAAGGGACCTAAACACGTGGAATTCATACAATGGTTAATTTGAAATAGATTAGATGAAATCATTTTGAATAGAAAACTATGAGGATCATTAGCATGCTTAAGAAACATTATCTCATTTAGGATTAGATAAAATGAAACATTACATTAAATAAATATGATAACTGTAACAAAAACATTTAATTGGATTCTTAAGAAAATGAAAAGCGGAGTCTAAAAATATTGACAATTAGATTCTAAAAAAAATGATAATAAGATTCAAATTTATATTAAAATGAGAGTCTTATTTTTAGAAAAATAAGATTATTATTTTTGGAAAAATAGGAGTCATATTTTAGGAGAAATCGAAGTCTAATCATAGGAGAAATCAGAGTCTGATTTTAGGTGAAATCAGATTCTCAATTCTAGAGAAATTAGAGTCTAAGGAATTGTAGGGTTCTGAGTTAGATAAGGATACAATTTTTTTTACTTAAGAAAAATATGGTTAGGTTTAGATATAAAAAACATTATGTAAGACATTTAAGATCATAGGTAAATTTGAAAACCATTCTTAGAGAAAGAGAACTTTCCTTAAGAAATTTTTTCTTAGAGAAAGATAATTTTCATTAAGAAAATGTGTTTGTTATTTTAAAAACATAAAGGAACGGAAACTTTATAAGGAAAATTAATGAATCAACATCTATAATGGGGAGGTTATAAAATAATGTTACTGATTTTGAGGTTCTCCTTGACCCTCATTTTTTTTGTTCCTTGGTTATGGTCGATCTAGAGTGGTTTCAAGTGGAAAGATAAAAATTTTCAAATTTTTTTGGTTATGCTTGTTTGGTGCATGGTTTTCCTAAACCATTGACCCACACAGGAAAAACCATGAATCCCTAGGTAGTGGGTGTTTTAATTATTAGTGGATGATTTGATAAAGTGTCCACCTTATAAGATGGGTTCATAGTTAGGATGCATCATTTGTCTAATTGTGGGGACCTTCCTATCTAACCATATAGATAATGTTTTTTAATTCTGATAATTATATTAAAAATAAAAAAAACCCCTCTTTTATTCCCCACTCAACCCCAACTCCTCATATATTGAAATCTTAGGTCTTGGAGGCTCCCAAGAATCCTTTTTGTCTCCTCTAAACCCCTTCGTAAGAGGATCAAATCATGGTAGACATTTTTCAATCCCTCCCTGACAAGTGAATATTCTCCTATTACATATCTCCCTCTATCTCTCTCTCTTTTACTCCATAGGGTTTGTTAGATAATCAAATGTTTGATGGTTCTAAATTAAATTAATTTGGATCCTGAATATTTATTGAATTTCTATATCTTTGTGATTTTTCATTCATAATTGGAATATACAATGGTGGTTGTTGTGTTATGTGATATTTGTGATAAAGGTAGGTGGTTCAGTTTAAGATTGTCCAAATGTTTTAACCTTGAATTTATTGATGTTTGAAATTTGTTTGAATTGATTTCTGAAAAACCAATTTGATGTGAATTGGAAATTTATATTGATTTGTTACAGAATTTTCAAAAATTCCCCAATTTTAATAAAAATTAGAAATTGGGACATTATTTGATATTGATAGAATTTGTGAAATTGATTTGTGAATTGATTTTGAGAAAATGGATTAAATTGATTTGATAAGAACCTATGATTTGTTTTTAATTGAAAATACTTGAAATGAGAAAAACCTATGTTTTGGTTTTGGAATGAAATTGGCATATTGAATCCATGAAATGGAGAAAATTTATTCTAAACTGATTTGAAATGATTTTTACAATATTGATTGATTAATTGACCACAAGTGAGCCTGGGTAGTTAGTGGGTTATTTGGGAAAAGTAAGATAGGATGGTAATTCCCTAGCAAACATATTAATGTTGAAAACTCTAACAAAAACCTAGTCAGGTGGATCTTATCCTGGATGAAATATTGATGAGGTTTATCTGGAAAAATCTTGAGGGGAGTTTGTATACATTTTTGTGATCACTGATATGAGAGTGTGAGGATCCTATGTTAAGGAACTATCATACCACACAGAATATTACCGTGTTTCTTATTGTGATTAATTTGATATATATATTTATATTCCATTGATGGTAAAACTTATTTACTCATTCGTAGTGATTTTTATATAAAACTTTATATAAAATGTTTACATGATTCATTGTTTAGATTGTTTCCATTTTGAAATTGGAAGATTTATTTTGATTTAAATATGATATTGTACTACCATGAATGTTTTATTTGGGATAAAAATAATTATTTGGTTTATTATAATGGAAAATTATTATGGAACACTTAGTTAGACCATACTTGAATTTTATTTCACATCCAATATTTTCTTTCAGCCATTCATAGATTTTATTTTTCTAGGTTCAAGTAAAGGGAAAACTCATCTTGGAGGATGTGGATTACCTTAACCATTTGAGATTAGAGTGACATGCTTTTTAGGATGTTGAGTTATCTTGCCTATTTTTGGTACTTTGATGATGTAATTCCTGGGTTTTTGATACACATATTTGGTTTCAATTACTTTTTCCCTGATTATTTTTGAGCATACAAATATGTAACTATTATATTTCATTGTTTATGTGGTAAATATGTTCCCTCTTTTATCTTAATATGATGCTAGGTTATTGTTACTAACTCATGAGGATTTGGAATTCCCTTCAAGAAATGTTAGGATCATATCAGGTATTAGAGTAGTAGGTTACCTGGGATGTCTTGTGATAATATTCATTATATAAAAATTTATAATAATACATTAAAGGTAGATATATAAAATTGAATTAAAATTTTCATGGAGATAGTAGTTTGTATATATGCATAAACAATGTTTTCATTTTCTAAAGAAAATAAATAATTAAAGATAAATAATATTATATCATTCTAAAAACATAATTACATCGTAATCATAATATACAAAAAATTAACCCATTACAATAATAAACCATGAATGATGGCGATGAGAAATGAATTTTATCACTATGTGGAGGTGGTAGTTCGGACATGTTCATGAGCAATATTTTTATTTCTTATTTTTCAAAAAGTAGTGAAGAAAGATTTTGAGATCCTTATAATAACATATTAGAATAAATATTATACTATATTATTCATTTTATTATTCATATAATTGGTTTATAGAAGGTGGGATAAGATATAAAATTAAAATTACTTGGTTAAGAGATATACCTCTTCATTGAGAAACACCTTTTGACTTACACCTTAATCATTGAAAAGATGATATTATGATCCAAAGTGGACCAATAGGATTTGGGAGAAGGATTTTGGGAAAGGATTTTTTTTGGAATTTTTAGATTGAAAAGTCTCTTAATTTGTGGATCAGAGAGGGGATGGGCGTGCTTTTATAATTGGGGGAGAAGGCACACTTAAAATTTCATAAACTATTATAATATAATAATGTTTTATTCAATAAAAATTCTTGATAATTACCATGGATTCAAATGTAAGAGAATATATGGTGAAAATATAGCCATATAATTGTATTTGGATATTTTTAATTAGAAAAATTACCCTTATCTCTGGTATATCCCCCCTGGTAAATGTTTTTACCATAATCATGGTAATGCATTTTTACTGTTTTTACAATACATTATTACCAAAAATGAAATTAGAATCATTAAAATTTTTATACAAACTAATTCCATGTATGGAAACCAATTTTTCAAATTTAATCCATTTAAATGAAAGTAATTACTTTTAAAATAAATACTAAAAAAAACGTTGTAAAACAATTTTCCAAAAAATTCATTTTTAAGTATAAAAATGATTTTATATAAAAATGATTTTATATAAAAATGAATTTATAAAAAAATGAATTTATATAAAAATGATTTTATATAAACATTAATCATAATGTGGATTAAAAAAATTTGGATTTTTTTTATCAAAATTGACTAATAAAATTTTAATATTAATTCAAAAAAATATGATACTTTGTAAATACTTGAATAACAATGATTATTTTCTATAACATCTATATTTTTTAAACTTTTCACTGAAAAAAAATCTTTTTTTCAAAAATCCCAAAATTTCATTTTATGAAAATATTGATATTATTATTTAAAAAGTGATATTTTTTTATAAAATAAAATATAAAAATGTTTTATAAATTAATTATAATATTTTTTAAAAAATTGTAATGGAAACGAATTTTTTAAGAAAAAATATTTTTGAAGCATAAATTGACTTTTTTGAAAATTGAAATCATATTTATTAAAAATTAATATACACATTTAAAAAAATATTAAAAAATTATACATATTTTTTATAATGTGGTTTTTATTATTCATTACACCATTTTAACAGATTGGTTATAATAGTTTACCATATCATAGTTCTTTTAGACTCGTGGTTGTGTGTCAAACAAGATATCAAATACTTCATGTTTATTTCAAAAGAATATATATATATATATATATATAATAGCAGGGTGTTATAAAACCCTTAGTGTGTCTAAAATTACCCCATATTATGTATTTAGGATCAATCCAAGGGAGGTAACGCATGGTGTGAAGTAGTTGTTGGAGTAACCAAAGAAGAAAAAGACTTGATGTAAGGGATATTTCCCACTCATTGTTTTTTTCTGACATGTGATTTTTCCCCCCTGCTCTCTTACTTATTTTATCTTTCTAATGAACGTAATTAATATCATTTAATATTATTATTTATTTATTTTTCACTTGGATTATCATTCTAATATGTCTCATTATTTATTGTTTCTTTAAGTCAAACTTTCAAATTTTATAGATAATGTTGTTCGCATTTTTCTCTTTTTTTTTGCAAATTGTTCTTATGACTTACCATACTTATAAAGCTTATGTTATCAGTAGGATTTCCAAATAAAACCCAAATTATTTTAATATAATTTATTTATGGTTTTATGGAACCTTTATTCTATAATTCATTTTAAAGACTATTTTTCCCTTTTCATAAAATTTTAATAAAAGAGTTTGATTTCATTACATCTTCAACATATTTTCTTATCATTTTTTCTTTAACATTGAGTTTAATTTTCATGTAAAATGGTATTCTATTTTATGATTGTGGTCCATGATTTAATAATCCATTATTTTCATGGGATCATATATGAGACTTAGATGGTTAAATATTTATAGTGTTATTATTTTACGGATTTTATTATCATTGGTTTACATCATGTTTATGATTTATTTTTATTTATTTCCAAGGTGGAACTCTTTTGCATGAAATATTATATTTTTATGGGTGGGAATGGGATTATATATCATCCAAATTTATTGGGTAATAATTTATATCTAATGATATTATTACGCATGTTCAAGGTACAGTTAACCCTATCTATAATGTTATAAATGGGTCAGGTGTCGTAACACTCATCAATAATGTTATGTGTAGGCCAGGTGTAGTTATCATTTTCTATAATGTTTTGATGTCTTTGTAGAGATATTTCACACATGTTTATGTTAGCATGCCTAATTTTGGTGTCACATTTTTTATTATCATGTTTACTATGATCTTATGATGCTTTAACTCTTATTCTATGTTATTATGTGATGGTTTATGATCCTTCAATTATTATTCCATGTCATAACCATTGGATGCCATAATATCTAAACCCATGTTTATCATGTTTACACCATTACTGGGTTTTATGGATCAACACTTGTTTTATATATCTCCCCTTAATAATCCATATAGGTTTAGCTGTACTATTATCTATAAGAGAAAGTTAGAAAGATAAAAATGAAATATTAAATTGTTCATTTTTAAAAGTGTTGTGTTATATTATAAATTTCCCAATGACACTTGAAACCTAGATTTCCTATTGTTCTCTAAGGATATTTATGTTAAAAATGATGTAATATAATGTATAAAAGATAAATGTAACTATATTTGGTATCAAGTACTAGTGTAGTTATTTTTAGCTACTATATTAGATAACCAAATTGAAAATACAAAATAAAAAACCTCAATTATGACTTAGGAAGTCATAATATAAGATTTATATTTGTTTTTTGAATTTTTATTTATATTATCATAATTATATTATATATTAATTTTTTTATTCACATCAAATACTCTACATTATTTTATAAACCTTATAAAAATAGAGGAAATTGTGTTAAAAACCAATTTTATGGTAAATGTTAGAAATATTAAAGATTCTCATGATGGTTCATTCTCAATTGAGTCAATCTATGAACAATAACATGAACCATGTGGATCTCCTTCCTATTCTAATAAAGGATCATTTTATTCTTCAATAATTTATGTTGTAGTGATTAACCTATTATTATGAATCAATTTACCCATTAATCATGATGAAATGGATAATCAGCATTGAGAAAATATTTTTCATTCTTCAAAGCTATGATTTAGAGAAAGTGATCTTCAATATTTTTCACTTAAAGGGATAATCCGATCAGTTGTAAAAGATGATAAAAAATAAAAATACCAAGGAATAAATTCACATGATGGAATGAAATGAATTCATGAAAATATTTTTAATAAATATTTTCCTTGCACACTCTATATTGAAATAGAGAGATAATTTTAAGAGCTATTGAAAATGGAAAATTAATCTATTGGGACGTACAGAGAAACAACTACAAGGATCGAAAGATATTTGTCACATAAATGACTTATTTTAAAGGTATTTTATATTTAATTACTATTATTGATTTTTGTGTGGGGGTTTCTTATGTAGTTTTGGAGGAAAGGGTGTGTTTTCATGATTTGGGCCAAACCATGAGCCAATTTTATGTTTTAAAAAAATTGTTCTTTATAACTACTTAAATTTTCAACATTTTACACCCATTACACTTCTAACTTGGAATAACCTAATATATTAAAACCAATATATTCTTTTGGATCTCCTAGGAATCCATCATCATGATGGATTTGGGGTTTTTTAATAAGGTATTGGGCCAGCCCGTAAGACCATTTCCTACATTAAAAAAAATTAATTCTTTAATATCTCATTAAATATTTAAGGATTTTAGGTGATTCCAACTCTCACCTTATCCCACTTACCCAAGGCATGTCCCCATGATAGTTTACCCCTCTTTGGAGCTCATATTCATTTCTCATTAGAGAAAAACTTCTCTGGATTTCTCAAATCATCCATATTTGAAGAGGTAAATTGTTTCTTTCATAACTCCTTAAATTTTTACTCTATACCTCCATTTTAGTTATAAATTTACCTAATAAGACTTATTAGAACCTCAAATTCATTTTTGGATATTTGGAAATTCAGATACTGGTGTATGTTGGGAGTTTTATTCATGATATCTCAAGTAAGTGGGTTTCCCTCGTTCCATCTCCCATTTACTTGGGGTTTCTTCCTTTAGATTAGGGTTTCGTCCATATTTTCTTGAAGTTACTAATTTACATAAATTAGGGATTTGAACCTAGGGTTTGATAATGGGTTTATTAGTCTAATATTGTAGTTTTAGGTTTTATTAAACACCCTTATGGTACGGCGGTGGTGCGGGTGAACTTTCACACAAGAATTTGGTGTTTTGACATTTGTGGTAGGTGATTCCATGTTTCATCATTTCTTGATGAGTTATATTGCTTGATTTATTTATTTATCATGTTTCTAATATGTTTTTTTGTTCAAAAACTATTTTTGTTACCTTTGGTTGAGCGTTTAATTTTAAATTAGTATTTTTGTGTAAAAATATGTGTTTGTCGTGTGTATTCCATGTTACACCACATGGGGCTATTTTATGGTTCATAAAATTGTTTTATTAAATGTTTATAGGGATGAAAATTCTGGTTTATGTTATATTGGAATTCATTTGGATTCAATATAGAGTTTTTCATAAGGATTTTATGTTCAAATCTTGGTTACACTCTTTGGAATTATTTTATGAAGGGTTGAAATGGTTTCTTGATTTATGTAAGATGTGAAACTATGTTGGCACAATATTTTTGTAGTATTGTAATTTTTAATGGTCTGTTTTAAGGTTAAAGGGATTTTATGTTATGTGTACTCTCTTGTAAATGTATTATATATATTTTTAAACTATTACACATTGTGGGTTGATTTGGTGAGAGTATGGTTTCAAAATGACTTTGAATGTAAAAAGAAATTATGTTACATGTGTGTAGGTTTTTTGGTGTGTGTGTGATTTGGAAATGATATTTTCATGTGAAAATGGAATTTCATGGATTTTGGATCTTTTTTGAGAACACTAGGGAAATCTCATGTATCTAGGTGGGAGGATGTGTACTGGTATGATAGTGATCCCGTGGGGTTTGGCCCCTGTTTCACGTAGAAAGTTTGACAATGAAAACACAAACTAAAATATGATGATAATGATGTTGGGGGACCACTATGTTATGGTTATGATCTCTACTAGTGGCTTGTGTTCATGAGAATAGATATTTTTATGTTTACTTTCACTGAGATATGAGGTACCTAGGACCCACAACAAGCTATTATCTAGGGGTGTTCCCATTTCTAGTGCTCATTGGACATTTTAAACTCATCATAGGCATACAATGTGTTTGGATAAAAAATTTAGCATATTTTTCATTTTATTTTAAAGTGTTTATTCATTAAAATAGCCCACTTGAAAATTGATTTTATTTAAAGTTGCATTTCTTAATGATTTTTTCTAGTATTTATTGTTTACAAAACGTGAAATTATTTTGTATTATAATGATTATCACATGGAATATTTTTGTGGTGGAATCCTAATGGGATTTGGATGACACCATACTTACACCTTTGGGTGTATGTATACATGGTAATGTTTTTTACAGTTTTGGGTAAAGCTCTTAGAACTGGTGATCTGGGTTTCTAGTGGTCCTTTGTGGTGTGGTATTGTGGATATGGTTTAAGGGTAATTCCCCCTTGCCTTGAGGTGGTTCTTAGGCTGTCAATTTTGGATTTATTTTTTTGATGTAGTCTTTGGGCATTGTATAAACCTTGTTTTCCAATTATGAATTTTTTTAAAGGATTTTTTGGGGTAAAATTTCAGATTCATTTTATTTATTGTATTTGGGTTTTTTGTGTTTTTGAACTTGGGTAAATCATTTCCAGACACTCATATATGATACCCGGGAAATTGTGCCAACTCGTGGAGATTGGGAACTCCCATAGAGTTTTTCTATGGACCGGGTCGGGTGTTGGTTTTGAAGGTGACGAGATCTGGTTCGTGATAAAATGGTATAAGAGGAGGTTTTCTCTCTTGGGTCACATTATTTGTGGAAGAGTCATGATAGTTTGGGGATAAAATTGTTAGGACATGACATTATAATTATGATTAGGGTTCATGGCCAGCACACCTCATGATGAGATTCAAGTCACCAGGGGAAGTTAGGTTTTATCAGAGTTCTTTGTTTCTCATGGTTCATTGATGATTGGGGGAAATGAAAAGAGAGTTGGGTTGATGGTCCCAATGAGCTCGCAGGGCCTGACTAGCCATGTAGAGCCTGAGATATTTCCCTAGAACAGTTTTCTTGATGGTGAAGTGATTGGTGTATAGCCTCCAACTGTATGTCCAATTCACCCACTGACACTAGTTTCCTATCGTATTATATTATGTCTTTTTGTTTTGGAATCTTGGAAATTAGGTTTAAAAATAAAAATGACTTGGTTTTAAGAAACCTGAAATTTTTGTGAAATGATTTTATAATAAAGCGGAAGTTGTTTCATTTCAGAAAGGGTGGAAATGAATTTTCTGAATTGTTTTGAAATGGTAAATGGTATGTTTACACCACCTTTTAAGACATAAATTATGTTAAAGTGTGTTTTTAAAATCTATTTCAAATATTTTTTTTGAAATATTGAAAATTGTTTTGGATGGAATAAATTGATTTAAAATTTATGTGTGGGGGTTGAAGATGGATTTATATTTGGTAACTACTAAGAATTTGAAATGTTTTATGAAATTTTATAACCTTGTTTTTAACTGAGAAGAGTTGAGTTCTTAATTAAATGGAGATTTATGAAATGGATTTTTTCATTAAATTAGAAGTGTTTTGAAATGGGTTGAAATGTTTTGAAATAGTGTGGCATGGAATGAAAGTGAGTTTTTATTGAATGATGGGTGCTTTTATAAATTGTTTTGTAATATGTAAATTATGTTTTTGATTTTATAGTTATATGTTTTTAGAAAGGAAAAGTGTCGTTAAAATATTCTGATTTTGAAAAGAGGAAAGGTTTGGTTTGGGTCTTTGATGTTATCAAGGGTGACAACATGCATGGGTTTATATAGGAATATGGATGGTTAATGGCATGAATGGATGCCTTTTAGTATGGAAATGAGGTGGGTTCCCTGTGTGCAATGTAAACATGCATTTGTGAGGCTCATGAGATACCATTGGTAAATACACAACCCACCAACACTGTTTTTTTAAGAATTATTTTGAAGGAAAGTGTTGTGTTTTTATAATGTGTTATTGGGAGGTGTGGATTATATGTTCTTGGTATTGTTATTGTTGGATGTTTTTAGTTCAAGAACCCATCTTGTTTAAATGATGTTTTGGGTTTGTGTTTTGTTGATAAGTTGGAATAAATAGTTGGCCAGTTGTCTCTTTTGAGAAAAAGTTCAAGAGGCCAATGTGGTGGATCAACTTATGTGTTTTATTTCTAGTTTGTGGTATTTTGTGACCAAATGACCATATTGGTTGGGTCCTTGGGTTTTATAATTGTGTAAGGTACTCCCCCATAAATAGTTAATGCATGAATAATGTGTGGACCCTAGTGATTCGCCGTTGGATGATCCTCCAATTGATCAACATAAGGACTTTCTTCTTGAGCTTTGGATATTGAGTTTACCCCTCTTATTTTTTGGTTATGTGGATCCCCTTGTAGAGGGAGAGTGGTTGTGGGAGGTTGAAATATAACTTAGTTTCTTAAGTTTCCTAAGTCGTCGAAGGTGAATGCAGTTTAGGGTTGTCAGTGTAGAATGATGTCTTAAAGGGCCTTTGGGTATTTCATCAGTATCATTGAATCAAGAATTCATGTTAGGTCACCAGGGTGGAAAATCGGGCCAAGAGTGGAAGTTAAGGATACTTGATGGAATCGTGTGCTATTTGGGACTCGACATAAGTTCCATCTCCTTGTGTTTTTTAGTCTTAATGGTCTTGTTCAGTGATGCCTTGCGATGTTGTGTGTTTGTTTGACTGTAAAGGTGAAGGTTCTGCAATCTTATGAGAGTCTCTATTTTTCAGATGCATGTATCCCTTCAGAGAATTCAAAAATCCTATGTTCTAGAGGAAGGTTTTTCTATATGTCCTTTCATTATGTTGTTTCCCATATGATGAAACAAGGGGTTACTTGTGTGCATTCTCTAAGCCCTTATTTTGGTAAAATGGTGGGTTAGGGTAAAGTTATTTTTAAGTGTGTCATGTCTCATTGAGCCCATCTGAGATCACGGTGTAATTATTTGTGGAATTGGAAGAAGAAGTTCTATTCAGGGGTTTCTTAAGCCTCACTACGAGGAAAGAGATGATTGAATCATCTGAGCTCTAGCCATAGGTTCTAGAGTGAATCTGGTGTGTAGTCAGAGGAAATCCATGGGTCATTCAAACCTTTTTTCAATGTCATATCCTCGATATGAAAGATGAAAATAGTTTAAACCTCTGGTGTCCTTTTCTTGTTTCAGTTATTCCTGTTCAGTGGTAAATGTGGGAGGACCTTTTTTCCATGTTATGGCCTAAGTTCATGTTATTACCTTGGTTTTACTTTGATTTTTTATATAAGAGGATAAAATTTGGTCTATGAAGATTTGAAGAGCACAATTTGTGCATAGTTAGTAGTTACCGTGAAACAACCTAGGAAACCATGTGATAAGAGACAGTAGCTACCACATGGTCTCCGTACGACCATGCACCTCAGACCATGTAACTATGTAAAGCATCCCCTTTGGAAATAATTCTCTCCATGGTTAACACACAGTTTCCAAAACCATGTGGACTCACCGTACGGTCATGCCAACTCTTTCAATTTGGGGTCTTTTTGTGTTGGCCTATGCTAGTCAGTTAAGATGGTTAGTTCTTATGGTGGGGAGACACACTATGAGTATCATGTATGTTATTTTGGAAAATTATAATTAAATTCTACCCCTTATGATAGGAGTCCGTTCGGGCCTCCCCCTATTAGTGTCCCAATTCTATCTCAGAAAAAAATGAGTTTCCCCTTTTGGTGGGGAGTCTGTTTGTGTCTCCCTATATCAGTAACTTGGTTTTTTCCCTAGTGTTGGTCTGGAAATAGGTAGTCTCTTTTTAAGTTATTTAACCTCCAACTTCCTCATTGAGTAAAATTTGGTATTGGAGTGCGCTCAATGGTTTTGTTGAAGTAAGACTGTGGTGACCTCATTCATTTTCGTTGTTCGTTCCAGGTAAGTTGCTTGAGTCTTCTTTGGATAGTGTTTGAGGTGTTTTATTTTGGGATGTACTTTGAATGTTATTGATAATTTTAGGAAGTGGTGTATGTTTTGGCTGGTTAGATTATTCTTTCCTTTATTTATCAATAGGAGTTGTTTTAGTATTTTGGGGGTGGGTGAAACTTGGAAAAGGAGTCCATTTTGGCCTTTCGTTTGGGTTTGGTTTTTGCTTTTAGACTTGCTATGGCTTTTCAAAGGCAGAAAGTTTTATGGTGGGGAGAATTTTCACATCCATTACTTATTTTAAAAGTGTTTTTAATTTAATTAGTATTCATTATTTGTTTTTGGGGGTTTCCCATGTACTTTTGGAGGAAAGGGTGTGTTTTCATGATTTGGGCCAAACTGTGATCCCATTTCATGTTTTAAAAACAAATTTTGTTTTTTATAACTCTTTCATTTTTCAACATTTTACAACCATTACACTTCCCAATTGACATCCACTGATATATTAAAAATACCATATCCTTTTGGACCTCATAGGAGTCCATAATCATGATGGATTGGGGTTTATTTATTAAGGTATTGGGCCATCCCATAAGCCCATTTCCTGCATTAAAAAAAATTAACTATTTAATATATCTTTATAGTTTTAATGGCTTTTAGTGATTCAATCTCTCACCCAAGACCACTTACCCAAGGAATGTTCTCAATATCTTTCCCCCCTCTTTATAGATCATATTCCTCGCAAATTAGGGAAAACATTCTCCGGATTTTTCAAATTGTTCAGATTTGAAGAGGTAAATTGTTTCTTTCATAACTCCTTCAATTTTTACTCTTTCCCTCCATTTTTGTTTTCACTTGAACTAATAAACATTATTAGAACCTCAATTTCATTTTTTTTCTGTTTTTTAAGTTAGTTACTATTGTATTTGGGATGTAATATTCAAGATATCTCATGTAAGTGAGTTTCCTTTCTTCCTTCTCCCATTTTCTTAGGGTTTCTTCCTTTTTCTTAGGGTTTCAGCCATATTTTCTTGAAGTGCCTAATTTTCAAAAAGTAAGTATTCTAATATAGGGTTTGATATTTGGTTTATTGGTCTAATATTGTGGGTTTAGGCTTTATTTTACTCTCTTGTGGTGTGGTGGTGGTGCGGATGAACTTTCACACAAGGATGTGGTGTTTTGACATTTTTAGTAGGTGATTCTATGTGTAAGAATTTCTTGATGAGATGGATTTCTTAATTTATTTATTTTTAATTTTCCTAATATGTTGTGTGTGGTGTGAAAACTATTTCTTTGAATCTTTTTTTGAGTGGTTATTTTTAATGTATCATTTTTGTGTAAAAATGTGTATTTGTTTTATGTATTCCATGTTGTACCACTTGGGGAGATTTTATGGTTCATGAAATGGTTTTGTTAAATGGTTATAGGGATTCCAATTATGGTTTTATGTTACATTGGAATGCATTTGGATTCAAAATAGGGTTTTAGAAGGATTTTATGTGCAAATATTTGTTACACTCCTTGTAATTGTTTTTTGAAGGTTTTAAATGGTTTCTTGTTTTATATAAGAGGTGGAACTATGTTGGAAAAATATTTTTGTAGGAGTTTAATTTTGAAATGGTAAATTTTAATGTGAAAGGGATATTATTTTATGAGTACTATCTTGGAAATGTTTTATAAAATTGTTTAAAGAATTACGCATTATGGGATGTGAAGTGCCCATATCAGTGTGAATCTCTGAGAGGGGGAGAGAGTGAATAAATGATCCCTTTAAATAATTTTACTAATTTAGTATTTTCAATTAAATCTATATGGATGTTTAAAGCCTCAATCTACTCTTATTGTGTTTGTTATCCTTATCCCAAATTGTTCAGTAAATGTAAAGGCACTAAACACAAGGATTTAGAAGGTTCGGTTCAAAGACATACACCTTACTATGTTGGTTATTCCCCAAACACAAATTATCCACTATAATAATGTTATCAATTACAATGGTTGATACAGAGTCCCACTATATCTCTCATGAGTCCCACAAGAGTGTCTTTAAACTGTATCCCACTATGTTACCGGAGTCCACTGGCCTGCTTTATATTCCCAGTGAAGACTTCTCCTCCTCCCTAAATCTCACAGGGGTATTCTAGCTCTCGAGTCACACAAGAAGCTTCTTTCTTTAAGTTCTCTTCTGATTAAATATATTTTATCTTCTATTCTATCCACACAGGATTTTTGAATTACACTTTCCTGTGTAACTCTTCAAGAATCTTCAATAGCCTTTGGTAAGGTCTGTTGGCATTGCTCAACAACTTTGATCACTTTTTTTGATTAGTTCTTAGTCTCAACAATGATCAGGAAATTATTTATTCTTATGATGAAGACTTGGACTCCCTAATATGCGTGAAAGTGGTGCACACAACCTATTCAAGAATGAAAGAGTGATTCTTCACAATATCAGCTCAGACTGCCTTCTTGGACTCTTAATCACTGAAAAATTAGATAGAAGAACTTCTTTAATTATGTCTGGATCCAGCCTCAAAACTCATTTACTTCTTTCATGGATTTCAAGGGATATAATACCTCTTATATCTGTATATATCAATTATTTTTCACACTTTCATGTGTTCATGAAACATTTCATGCATGGGTCTCTTTCTTTTGCACATACACTACCTTCTCTTTTTTTCAATTTGCACACACACTTGATTCTTTTTTACGTGTGCATGTTCATGAATTCATGAAAACTATTACTTTTGTTATTTTTTATGTGAAAACCTCTATGGGTAAAAAAACTTGAGAACACACAATCTCTTCCCTTTCTCATTTTTTCATTCTCTTATTCTTTTGAGTATTAGGACACACACACTTGTTCTTTTTAATTAGGGTTAAAAGGGTGTGTTTTTTATTTATTCCTCATTCTTCACATGTGCACACAGACATTGTTCTTTTGTTTTATTTTCAAGCATGTGGTTTCACCTCATTCACATGTATTCATGTTCACTATGCATGCCCTTCTTCTACTTGTACACACACCCAAAATCTGGGGTTCTTTTTTTTTTCTAAGGGACTTGGGTTCCTTCTTCTTCAAATAGAACACACACAAGATTAAACCTTCATGAAAGCACTTTCTTCTTCAAATACAAACCCCTAATAATAGTATATATATAAAAGGTTCAAGCAAGAGGGTGTTTCTTCTTCGTGCTAACCAGATGGAACATGTTCTTCTCCTTCACACCCACGATTCACGTGGGTATCCTTCATAGAACCCAGGTGGTATTTGGTTTTTTCATCATAAAGAACTACAAGGGTTTATAACACCAGTTGTGTAACCATAGGATCACCTCCTCATGAAGACACAAAGAGGGTTCGAAATAACTGGTCACATGTTCACGGGTTTTTTCGCACAGAGGTGCAATTCTCCTTCACAAGACAACATTGAGAGTGCATAACACCTGCCGAAGGTATTCAGTTCTTCTTCATCACGTAGCATGGATATGCAGAAACTATCTGAGGTTGTAACTCTATTTTTCAGAAAATTGGATCTATTCTTGATATTTTTCCCAACCCTCAAATGAGTCTAGGGATTCCTCCTTTTATAGGTAGAGGATGCGTGTTTAAATACATGTGATGACACAGTAAGGGTTTAAAAGAACCGGTCGCATGATCACAAGTTTCTTCACATAGAGGTGCAATTCTCCTTCATGAGACAACTTCGAGAGTGTGTAGCACCTATCGAAGGTCCTCGTTTCTTCTTCTTCGCATAGCAGGGCTGCGCATAAACTATCTGGGTTCGGTGCTCTATTTTTAGGAAAAGAGGGGCTCTTCTCGATATTTTTTACAACCCTCAAATGAGTCAAGGGAATCCTAATTTTATAGGTAGAAGATGCACGTTTAAATTTTTGTAATATTCGGTGGGATTCCAAGATTTGATTTCTCGAGATATCTTCTATTTACAATTTTCAAACCATAGGTTAAAATATTCCAATTCTTTTGGTTTGTTTCTATTCAACATGGAATCCTTTCACATGAAAACATCACGTGCATGCATATAAGAATGCATGAGAGGCTTCTATTTGAGAAATCGAGCTTCATGACCTATCCTTGCACCTTCAGTTTCTCTGGCCACCTACGATATCATTATTTCGATGCATGCATGTAAATTTTAATGCACGCATGATATAATTTCATCACGATGATCCTAATGGAGATGATTTTATCATTAACAGTGGACATGAGTTGATCAATTAGGTGAGAAATCATCTCCAATGTATCGGTTCATGTCAGATGGCCAGAGGTTAAAGACAACAGTGTGGAGAATTGGTGATCATTAGATCAATACGGATCGATAATGTATGGTGTGGATTAGATCATGGGATGCATGATGAAGCATGAGGCCGCGATCTTGCACAAGTTCAGATGGACAACCAGAATTACCTCGACGTTTTCTAAACCCATCACTTATCAAAATAGAGACATAGGATGAGGATCATTTATAATACAAGCCACTGAAACCTCAACTCAGAATTCTCCTCCTCCCTCCATGGTACCGCCCCACACCATGTTCACACAACTAGGAATTTAGGGTATAGCCATAGTTTGGAACCGTGGATATTAGCCCAAAAACTATGGCTATAAGTTATAGCCATGGTTCAATGGACTATTGCAATAGGGATTTATCCATGGTTCAAATAGTGGCTATAGGGATATAGTCACAGTTTAAAACTGTGGCTATATCCCTTACCATTTCATAAAAAAACCATCCCCCCAGAAAGACCCCCCTTCCCTCCCCCCTGCACACCCCTCCCACCTGCAGACCCCCCTTGCACCCCTGGAAAGACCCCATCCTCCCTGAACAGACCCCCTACCCCTCCCCCCATGAAGACCCCATGTGCACCCTTAGATAGACCCCCTTGCACCCTGGACAAGCCCCATCCCTAGACAGATCCCCAACCCCTCCCCCTACCCCCTGGGACAGACCCCCCTGTACCCCTGGATAGACCACCTACACTTGGGACAGACACCCCTGCATCCCTAGATAGACACCCCATGCACCCCTAGACATATCCCCTTGCACCCAGGATAGACCCTCCTTGCACCCCTGCAGAACCCCATTGCACACCCCTGCACCCCTGGACAAACCCCCCCTGTGCACCCCTAGATAGACCCCCTTGCACCCCTGGACATACCCTCCTCCCCAGACAGACCCCCTGCGCCCCTTGCACTCGGGACAGACCCCCCTACACCCCTAGACAGACCCCCCATGCACCCCTGGACAAACCCCCCGTGCAGCCCTATAAAACCCCCTTGCACCCTGGATAGACCCCCTTACACCCCCTTGCACCCCCTGCACACCCATGCCGCCTTTCACCCCCTACACAACCCCCCTTGCACCCCCTTACACACCCCTTTCACCCCTGTCCCCTTTTACACACCCGCTTACACACCTGCGCACCCCTACTTGCCACCCCCACTATATCCCCCTCCTGGACACCCCCCTGGACAGACCCCCTCCCCCCTGAACAGACACCCCCCCTGAACAGCCCCCCCTACCCCCCACACCTCAGGACAGAAACCCCCCTCTTGGACAACCCCCCTCCTGGACATACACCCCCTGGATAACATCCCCCCCAACCCACCCCCTGGATAGACACCCCTTTGCACCCCTTACACATCCATTTAACCCCTCGGTCCCCTTGCACAAACCCCCTTGCACCCCCTTGCACACCCCCACTTCACACACCTTACCCCCTGCTGGACACCCTTACACCACCCCTTTCTGGACACCACCCTTTGCACCCCCTAGACAATATCCCTCCTACACATCCCATGCACCCCCAGTCCCCTTTCACACACACCCTTGCACCCCCCTTGCACACCCCCATAGCACACCACATGCCCCTGCTAGACCCCCTTTCACCACCCCTTCTGGACACCCCCTACACATACCTTGCACCCCACATTCCCCTTTCACACACCCCCTTTCACACCTCCACACCACACCCCTTCCCCCCTCCTGCTGGACCCCCTTGCACCACCCCTGTGGAACACCCCCCCTTGCACCCCCTGGAAAGCATCCCCCACCCCCTAGACAACACCCCCCCTGAACAACACCCCAACCCCCTAGACAATAGCCCCCTAGACACCCAACCCTGGAAAACAGCCCCCAACCCCCTGGACAAACACCCCCTGCACACCCATGCACCCCCCGCACATCCCCACTTGCACCCCCATTCCCCTTGCACACCCCCCTGTACACCGCTTCTGGACACCCTTGCTGGACACCCCTACTAGAAACCCCCCTGCACACCCAAGACCCCCCTACACAACCCCCCTTTCACCCCCTACACAACCCCCCTTTCATCCCCCTTAAACATCCCCTACACCCGCTACACACCCTTGTCCCCGTGCACACATAACATGTGTGTTCGGGTGCGAAATTAGGGTTTTTACACCTATACATGGCAAGTTATGTGGTTCAAAAAACACAATATGTTCCCCCTAGGTACAAAAAATTTAATATTACAAAGAAATTACTTCAATAATTATTATAATAAATTGATTCAAAATAAATAAACAATAAAATAAACAAGAACAAAATATTTAGTTTTATTTGATCCCTTTAGGGCCTGTGTGCATGGAAAGAACACCTCCCAAAAGGAACCTATTTTATTATGCTCAAACAAAATGTGACAAGTAACAAAACAACACTATGAACAATAAGAAAACATAAATGATAAAGATATTCTATTTTCAACTCATACATTCACATCTTTAGACATACATTAATGTTTGAGGGGTATTGGTGTGTACCCAAAGAAGAAAATAAAACCCTCTTAATATATCAAAACCTCGAGTAGTGCCAACAACAAAAAACAGTGTTAGATACATAATTAATACAAGAAATTAGTTGAATTATCTTAGCCACCAGGATAAAGTTGTTTTCAAATTAAGGAACCGTACACTAATAAGGTAGGTTTTCACCAACAAGTTACTAGGTAATAACAATTTGCTCCACTGAATAAACTAAAAATATCTTAAGGTCACCATTTCTAGCCACATCATATTCCACTTGACTAAATGTATCAAGGAAAAGAGGTCATCCAATAAATTTTCAGCTTGATTTTAAATTTTCCAGAGCATGTGTGATGGGATATATCCAATGTCATTAATTTCAGCTGTCATTCAGAAAACACCAGATTCAAAGTAGAATGATCAAAATATCAATGGAATTACCAGAAGTTTGATCTACAAACTTGATCATCTTAATGATTTCATCCTTCAAAATTGTACTTGATATGTTTTAAGAAATATCTCTAATGACCATTAATAAAAAATACATAGAAGATATGAACAAGAATACTCTTTGAATAATGTTTTGCTGTAAAACACATTACAATAATGGAAGAACTAGAATAGATTCAAAACTTGGGATTTTCAGACCTGATAATCCTTCACAAGTTGGGTTGAAGAATCATTTCTTAGGAACCTAAATTGAAGGTGAAAACAGAAATGGTTACGAAGACATTGCCTAAAAGATAAATTATTAAGCTACAAGAAAACATAATGATACATTCTCTGTAAATGGTCACTACTGTATCAATAGAATGAAATGTTGAGACGAGATGTCGATAAATTCCCAATTTCTACATAATATTATACAACTCCAGTTATATGGTTGGATAACAATATCCCAATGATCAATGACTTTAAAACAAACATTAAGGGATTGGGTGGCCCTAGATGCAAAATAGACTTAAAATTTCTAAAAATAAATCAGAAGTGTTGAACAGTCAAGTTGGACCTTGACTTTGAGCAATTTATATATTCGATTTATGAATCTCACGTTGATTTTCTACTATGATGGAATCTTAAAAACACTTATCTCTCTATCTCAAGCCTATCCATCCAATAAACCTAACCCATCAGGATTCATGCATCCTTAGGCCACCAAACCCCGATTTCAGCCTCCCAGACCACAACCCAGCCCAACAACCACTTCCTTCTCACCCCTCCTATAGCCATGTAACCTCTTTCAGACATGACCCTTCCCCTAACGCCTACACCAGCCCCCCTAAACTCCACCCTTGCACCATCCCCCCTATACCACTACCCCCCACCTCCCCCTATACTAGCCCCCCCAAACCAGTCCCCTCCCCCACAACCATCCCGTAACCCCCACCCCCTACACCACCCCCATTCCCCTAGCCTGCACCATCCCCCAACCCCTACTTCTAAACCATCCCCCCCTACGCCCCCTGCACCACCCCCGCCACTTCCCCTGTACTAGCCTCCCCCCAAACCAGTCCCCTCCCCCCCAAACCAGTCCCATCCCCCCAAAACCAGTCCCCCACACCACCCCCAGCCCCTAGCCTGCACAAGCCCCAAACCCCCTAGTCTGCAGAAGCCCCCCCAACCCCCCCTGCACCACCCGCACCACGTCCACTATACTAGCCTCCCCCGAAACCAGACCCCCCTAAATAGTCCCCTCCCCCACAACTATCCCCTACCCCCCCTCACCACACCCATCCCCCTAACCTGCACCAGCCCCCCTAAAATCTTCAAAACAATAGTTCAACATAGGTAATATTCTGTAAATAGAAGATACAATAATGAATACTTTAATAATACCAATCCAGAAATTTATTACAATAAAATGAAATTTATACATATTGAATCAAAAATATAAACTCACAAGAACAAGGCATTACAAGGAATAGATTCGTGTAAAAACTATAGCAGCTTAACATGCTGAACAAATACAAAAATAACAATTTTCATTAACACCAAATAAAAAATCATGATTAGTATAAGAAAAAAAGATCAAATAGAAGTGATTTACAAAAACAAAAATCCATATAAAGAAGTAAATAAATCATCAAAATGACACTGATATTTTTATGTGCTTCACAAAATTGGAAACAATGAATCACCATAATCGAGTTTCTCGAAACACAATAGAATAAAAGATATTAACCTCATGGACCCTCAATGGTGTTTAAGTTCCCATTATTTACCACTTTTTCATCGTTAGTAACTCATCATTTTCTATCAAACATGATTTAGGTTTAACATAAAATCAATTAAAAAGTGGAACTTGTACAAGCAGTCAATCCAAAGTTGAAATTCCCCTTTTGAAGCTAGCAATGAATGCCGTAGACCACAGGCTGAACAACACCCATTTTAAGCTCTCTATTTCTGATAGGTAAATATTCATTGAAAAATGAATGAACTAAAATATTGACAAAATGAATGAGTTGGTTTTCCAACCCATACCCTAGGGAAAAAATTTATGGTTCAAGATACAGTGAAAAAATGAGGTGCAATGAGCATGCACCATCAAGTAATTGAAAGTGGATATAAACATGAATTATAATAAATCTTCACATAATGAGGAAAAAGAGTCACTGTATGAGACATAAAGTTCCGAAAAAACTCCATACAGAAAATCATGTTGCAACATCCACTTTTTCCACTCTTTTGTAATTAAAAGTGTTTCACTTCATCAAAAAAGTATTCATATTTCTATCAAACCAAATTAACAATAAAATAAATAATCACTGTCTATCCATCTTTACATGTTAATCAAATTCATATTCAACTAAGCATGATTATATGAAATATAAATTTAAATCATCTTATTAGATAACCATTAATAGATAGTATTCAATAAGAATGTCCTTAAACAAAAGACTGATTTCAAAAAGATAATCAAAGTGCAACATGAAATACACTGGTGATTTCTAATTCAATAATTAGATCTGATTAGAAACTCAAAACATGATTTAAACTAATTTTCCACTCCAATCTGAAAATATTATACAATATAAAATTAAAAACACTATATTTTATGGTGAAACAAGATAGTGAACCACAAGTGAAAATAAGGATATAATCATTCATTCTCCTCACACCTACACTAATATAACACTATTAATTTTAAAAAATGAAATAATGAAAGAGTGGAACCACAAGTGCATAGAAGAAATAAAATAAAAGTTAAAAATGATGAATATAATGAAGGGTTCCCTTATATAATTTTGTCATTAAATATATAATAATATCTTATAAAATAATTTCACCCCCTAAATAATACCCTATAATGACCCAAGATCTCAATACATTCACTCTCTCTTATTGTGTTAGGTTAGGTAGTGAAAGAAAATGATTTTCAATACACTAATTTCACCTACCCATGGTAATTGAAAATGCTTAATCACTCCTTTATCACCCCTCAATCCCCTGTATCATATTATAAATGAATGAAAATTGTGGTAGTATTATGTGTAAACCAAATTAATAGATAAAACTATGATAAAATTTAAAGGCGCATAGATAATAATCTACTACACATATAGAAATTATCCAATTTCATGAAAATCACACTAGAGAAATGAAAATAAAAATTTATTGAAATCCCTATATTTTGATGGGGGAATGTCTCCTCAACCACACCATAGTAGTATAAACATAATGACCATATAAAATAATTAACTAATCAGAAACCATTATGATATATTATAATTTTGTTTGAGACAAATTTATTTATAAGTGGGAATGAGGTTATTTATCTAATGGCCACATCAAGGCCATATTCCACCAATTATTTCACTGTTGATAGATCAATATCATTATTTATTGGATGAGTTACATGTGTCTATCTTTGAGGGTTGTTATGTCTTTATCTAAACACTTGAATCACCTACATTTTCTTGACACTCTCCCATAAATAATATAATAATATTTTGGAAAATATTTCTGAGATGTCTATTTTTTCTCTTTTGAATAGAGAAAATCACTTTTCTCCAGATTTTAACACCCATCAACAATTTTCCCATGTTCCTCTCATTGAATTTCAACACTCCCTAACCAATTCACACATTATCCAGCTCTAATTTTTTAGTTTCTAATGTTGGTTATTCAGTTTATTCCAATGATTTTGAATACTATAATGGGTTAGGAATCAATGGTGGAGGTTTTAAAATGCTTTTCCCACTCTTAGGAAGAGTCACGAATTTGAGTTATTCATGAGAGGTTTGTGTGTAACAAGATTCTTTATGATATTGAGAAAGGGTAAAATTGAATGGGAATGGGTTCCATAACCATTTTAATGTTTTATATATCTAATCTCAATGATGAAAATTGATAATTCATTTTTAATAATTTTTTAAAAAATTATTCTAATAATTTATTTGAAAAATATTGGATTTGATATAGACACATGGATGCCTACTATGTCACTAAGGTACAATGATATGTGACTCTTAAGACCAATAAATGGGGATATCAGTAGCTTAAAACAACTTTCAACATATATAAAGAAATATTTTTTAGTTTTTCATGATTAAAGGAAGTGTTTTAAAAAAACAATTCTCATAAGTATCAAACATCAAATTAAGTTCCTCAATAGTCATAGAAGAAGAGGAAATGGAATTAGATGGAAAATGTATCTAATGTTTCATTGAATGATATATATATTCCCTATTTTTGGTTTTTGGATAGAAGATGTACCTCCCAGAAGTCTTGAAATAAAAATATTATTATGGATATCAAATATGATAAAGGTGGATTGGTTATGTTTTCCAATGATGAATAAATCATGATCCAAAACTACTTTTTAAAAGAAATCAAATAGTTCTGAGAAGGTAAAATCAAGTTTAGAAAAGAATCAAACAAAGGGGAAGACAAAAAACTCTCACACATAGAATTATTCCGGCCTATAATGGTGATGATAAAGAGCATTTGTGATGACCAGCTCTTCCCCTAGAAGTGATCTGAGACCTGAGAACAAAGTAACCTCTTATTCATAATTCACCTTTGAATGTAGAAAGTATGTCACTGTTTTCCTTTCATGACAACCAAGAAGAAACTCCAAGTTATTTTTCATAAACATTTTTCTTCTGTATATGGTATATTAAATAGTCCATGGTGTGATACTGAATCTGAGAAGGGAATTGAAGACCATTACAGAATCAGTCTTAATGGCATTAAGAGTGATATGCTTCTGCCTTCAAATGGTGAGACCGCTGAGAAGAGCATTATCCTTGTATTGTATAAAATAAAGAGTTCCTATGTGAATTGATAATGCCAACCTAACTTATTTCCAAGGATTATTGACAAAACCCTCTCTCATGTAACCCAAAATACAAGAACCATTTGTGTTTATCTTGAAACCCAAACTATGTGGAATCCATTTTATCCATCTTCCCATATTTGTAATACCTATACTAATAGGGCTATGAGTGACATTGATAAATGGTATCATAGAAGGGGAAGTGGTGTTATACTTACATAATCATATCAGACTGATCAAAATGATCCTCTTGTAGAGATATATGCATGTTTTTCGACCTGTGTTTCCATTGAAAGACAAGAGTATGATTAAAATCATGATCATTTATCCTATAATGATCTATTGTGACAAAAAGAGTTTGATTGAAATCATAAATAAACCCATAAAATACCATTGAGGGTAGCGTTGATTGGAAGAGTTGGGGATGAGGGCACCATATTGATAGATGTGGTCGGAGAGGAGGGTGTTGTGGTGAGAGAGGTCTTTGGGGAGGAGGGTGCCATTGTGAGAGAGGTCGTCGGGGAGGAGGGCGATGATGTGGGAGAGGTCTTCAGGGAGGAGTGTGCCACTGTGAGAGAGGGATTCACGACTATATCCTTTAGGAGATCATCAGGGAGGAGGAGACGTCATCCGGGATGAGGGATGCATAGTGATAGGGTTATAGATTGGTGGTGGAGAGGAGGATCCTAATTTAGATTGAAAAAAAGGCAGCTGCCAAATAAAATTGATTTTTCCACAGAGGTAGAATTAAACCATGGAAATAAGAAAGCTATATCCATGAAACTATAAATCCATGGATATAGGTATGTGGCTATAGATTAAATTTCTATCAGTGTGTAAGAATGCTTATACACCCATTCTATACTCCTTGGGCGCGCTCCTAGCGCCTACTATGCATACGCTGCATGGGTTCACCACCATGCGCACTTCAGTGGGATTATACACTACCCATGCCCCTAAACCTCTCGCGGGGCTAGCTTGAAGATTTCCTCAAGCACGATTGACCCTCGGGTCCCGCATGTTCCTGAGGTTGAAGTCCTTGTTTGGACTTTTTGGTTGGCCATATTTTTGACAAAATCTTATAAAAAATGTTAACATAAAATAAGATGTATGTCCACCTTCAACTATAAAATCCACCTTTTCATTATCTCTTATTGTTTATTTTTTCTTCAAAACATCATCATTATTCTTTATGATTTGGATCATGAATTGAAAACCTCTTCATTAAGCTTCTTTGAATCAATCACGGATAATGTGTGGGTTCTACATCACCTCATGCATTTAAATCATAATGCATGGTAATCTTGTTGTGAGTGATGTGTAATCCTTTAAACATATGTTTTGGAACTTTAAAGATCATCTCTTCAATCCTATGATTTGATTCACATCCTTCATCCAATTATAATTCATTGGATGGATCTTCAACACTTCATACACTTAGTGACTATGGATGGATCATTACTTCTTTACTCATGCAATTGAGTATTGCATGGAATTCTTCAAGTGTTGTAACAATGTATCATCTTGATACAAGTCTTGGAAATTAGGACCAATTCAACAATCATCTGAATTATTTCCTCAATATTAGTCGATAATCAAAGTACTATATTAACTAAATTAATAACCTCACCACTTCAATCATTGTCACAACTTCCATCATCACCATTTCATTCACATATTGACATCCTATTAGCAATTTAATCCTTATTGACTCCTTATTGACAAAAAATGAAATACCATTATCTAAAATCTCCCCCTTGTATTTTGTTGTCAATATTACTTAAGCACACTTTGAATGGGCCAATACGTGTGACAATATTTTCTCCCCCTTATTGGAAACCAAATGCAATGGCTTAGTGGGGTCCTCCTCAAACACATGTTCTCCTCCCATTGAATAATATTTTCTTGTGTATCTTTAAGAGAGGGATGATGTCACATGGTTCACATAGCAAATAGCCTTTAGTAAATCACATCTAAGTCTACTTTAGATACCCCGATGTAGAAAAAAAGAGAGATATAACCAAGGTATTCAATGCTATTTATAAACAACCATTCATGTGAGATCATGCTCAAAATTTTATTCAAGGGGTTGAAAATTATCAGATTTATCAATCAATTGCTAAATCCTTCACATACTTCAAGAAACACATCAAAATATTCAAGTGAAAAGATAAAGCTCCCCCTTTCATCCCATATAATCATCAATCAAGAACTCCCCCTTAATTTATATGATAAATACAATTAAGAACAAGGGATGAAAGTGTGATTGGAATAACTTAGTTTCACTTTCTTGAGATGATATGAGTTTAAAGATTTATTATGACATAATCCTTGATATCACCTCCTTCATATTTTATCCCCATAAAGGGGTGAAATCCAATTGATTCATCATGGTGGAAAATATCATCACATATTCTTCAAGATATTCATGTTGACATTCTTCCACTGTGGAATATTTCATGTTATTATCAAATCATTAATAATGAGTCCAATTTTTTTCTCCACTTTTCTCATTCAACTATCATATAAGTAATGAAATTAATATACAATTAACTAAAATTTAAGCACATGTATATAAAAAAAATTATAAGGGAATAAGATATAACACTTGTGATCTTCTTAATAGAAGCACTAGGGCTGAGAATTTTATATCAACCCAAGAACTCATTTCCTTGAAGCTCTAAAGATTCTGGTAATCTTCATGATGGTATTTCCTCTCCATTTGACATTTTGATCTTTCATTATTATCATGGACCCTTTACATCCATTTACCTTAAAATTGTGTGGATTATTTATCTTTAATTTTACCAGTAGTGATATAGCTTCCACTGGTACATGTTTTTCAATTTTCTACATCTCCATTTGGCATGGTAAAACAACTATACATTTATTTTCATGATGTCCAGCCTTATTTCACCTTCCACATAGTAGTGGTGATACCCTTAGGTTATCATGTACTGACAACCTATCATGAAATTCGAATTCTCCTTCATGTGTAATGACATGTTTCCCCTTTGCCTTAGCTTTATCTAGTACTTCATTTTCAGGTCTTTGTATTTCTCTCGCAATTTTCACTTGATTAGGCTAGATAACTAAACACTCCTTATTAACATTTTTTGATTTGGATATTCCACATGGATTTTTCATTTTCTTAAATTTACCTTTATTAAGAAACTTATTATTATTATCTTCAGGAATGTCTTCAGTAAATCCCATCTTATTCGGGATTGATTCTCCTTTTAGTTTCATATTGCTTCTATTCATTTCCGTGTCTTGTTTGTAGTGATCCATGGTATGTTATTTTTTTACACAATAGAAAAATATTTTCTTTGTTGAGATGACATTCTTGGAATCCGACTTGAACTTATTCTTGGGAATACTTTATTTCACTATTTTATTGACTTCATTGTATTGCAAATTCTCAATGGAAGATTTTTTAGCTCCTTTTGGTTTCTCCTACCTTTTTTGTGGTCTATGAATCTTATCAACATATTCTAGAGGCATGTTATGACTAAAATAGCACTCATCCTAACTGTGACCACTTCTGTAGAAATTATCAAAAAATTATTCAAGATACTCAAATTTGTTATCGATAGATATATTCTTCTTCATCTGTGTTTTCTACCCTGGATTTGCAGGATACTTCAGTTATTGACATATACTTTCTCTGAATGTAGGCCTTTCATAATTTTCATATGATGATATATTATTCCAGTAATCATTGTCCTAGTGCCCAAACTTCCAGAAACACCAACGATAGCCAATAAATCTTCTTCTTTTTCTTGTAGTATTTTTCTAGCTAGATCTAGTGATTTGTTTTTTCTGAAATTGTCTTTCTTTCTTTGGAGAAACCATTTGAGAGTTATTCTGATTAATCATCCCAGTATCCATCCTTGAAATTTTGATGGATGTATTAACGTTTTTATCAACGCACATCTTCCCATCTTTTATCTTTGAACCTGTACTTACAGATGCAACTACATTAGTAGAAATATAAATAACTGGGTTATGGGATACCTTATTCTTGGAGGATGTTTCCATTAGATTATAGGATAATCTTATTTTACTTTTGGAATCATATTCCTCAATGAAAACTTGAGTGGTAGCATCTCTTCTTTCAGTTGTTTGGGAAGTTCCTTCGTGGAGTGGTTGTTGATTATTTAATTTCACCTCCAAATCTAAACACTTCATGTGGAGGGAGTTATTTTCATCATGAACTATTCTCATATTGATTTTCCAATTCTCCATCAACTTTTTCATTTGATCTCCATGCATATTTCTCAATTCTTTCAATGATATGTCAAGCTCTTTTAACTTGTTAGCCTATTCTTCCAGTTGACCAGCTTTGAGAACCATAGAAACTTTTTGAAAATTTTAAAATGCATGGAATGATTATAAAAACACAATCTCAATGAATTATTTCTAACAAATAATTCCCTGAAATTCTTCATTAACTTGATAATGTATTTCACTGAAAAGAAAAAAAATTTCTTCCATTTCCTTCCCTAGTTTTGTGAGAGTGTTGGATATGACAACCCTTTTAGCCAATGCTTCTTCCATGGCATTAGCTTCTTATTCCAGATAAAATTTTTCATCTTGAAGAGCACTAATGATTGAAGCAATGTGTCATGACACTTCTCTAGGGACTTTATTTAGATGATCTTTAAGTGCAGTATGAAGATAACTAATTGATCTATCATCATCACAACTTAAATAAACTTCATCATAAGAGTCATAATAATAAAAGGAATTATCACATGTTATACCTTTTAGATTACATTAAGTAGATGGTGTCTCCCCAATAGCAGTAAGCTTATTATTCATATTCATTGCATGTTTCTTCATTTTGTTCTTTAGAGTCTTGGTAGATATCCCTATTTGAGTTTGTTCACTCATTACCTCAAATCTGCACTTTATAGAGACTCCCTTAAATCTTTTAGAGGTAACCATCAATATAATACCAATTAAAGTGCCCAGATCAGTGTGAATCATTGATAGGTGGAGGGGTGTATCAGTGATCCCTTTAAATATTTTTACGGATTTATTATTTTTAATTAAACCTCTTTGGTTGGTTAAATCCTCGATCCACTCTTCTTATGTCTCTCAGACATACCTCTAATGGTGCAATAAATTTAATGGATTTGAACACAATGATTTACAAGGTTCGGTTTAAAGAGGTAATCCTTGTTGTGTTGGTTATTCCCCCCAACAAATATTCTCCACTATAATCTTGTTATCAATTACAATGGTTGATAGAGAGTCCCACTGTATGTCTCCTAAGTCCGACAAGAGGGTCTTTATACTACAACCCACAATGTTACCAAATTCCACTGGTCGGATTCAGTGTCCCACTAAATACTTCTTCTCCTCCATGAATCTCACAGGGTTCTTCTAGATCTCGAGTCACACAAGCATCTTTCTTATTTAAGTTCTATTTTCATTCACTATATTTTATCTTCTACTCTCTCCACACATGATTTCTAAATCAAACTTTCCTGTGTATCTCTTAAAGAATATTCAATTGCCTTTGGTAAGGTTTGTTGGCCTTGCTCAATAACTTTGATCACTTTTTCTGATCAGTTCACAGTCTCAATAATGATTAGGAAATTATTTATTCATCTGATGAAGAATTGGCCCCACTAATATGTGTACTAGTGGTGAAAACAACCTCTTCATGAATGCATTTGTGATTCTCTACAATATCAGCTCAGTCTGCCTTCTTGGACTCTCAATTACTGAAAACTCATATAGAAGAACTTATTTAATTATGTATGGATCCAGTCTCAAAACTAACTTACTTCATTAATGGATTTCATGGGTAACTCTTTTACCTGAATATTTCAATGATTTACCCACATGCTTGTGTTCATGAATGATTTCATGCTTGTGACTCTTTATTTTGAACATTCACTATCTTCTATTATTTTCTCAATATGCACGCACGCTTTTGATTCTTTCTTTATGTGTGCATGTGCATGCATGCATGCATGCACTCTTCCTTTGGTTCTTCCTTGTGTGAAAACCTCTATGGGTAAAACACTTTTAGGACACAAAATCTCTTCTATTTCTCCTTTTCACTTTCTCTTCTTCTTTTGGGTCTTAGCACACACATACTTTTTCTTTTTAATTACGATTCAAAGGGTTTGTTTTATTTTTTATTTAATCCTTCTTCTTGACATGTGAACATACACTTTTTTCTTTTGTTTTATTTTAATGCAAGTGGTTTCACCTCATGTGTATTAATTCATGTCCACCATTCATTCCCTTCTTCTTCTGGTGCATACACTCTAAATCTTGGGTTATTTTTCTTCTCTAAGAGACTTGGTTTCCTTCTTCTTCAAATAGAATCCACACAAGATTCAAACTTCATGAAACCACCTTCTTCTTCAAATAAAAACCCATGAAAATAGTATATATATATAAAAGGTGAAAGAAAGAGGGTTTTTGTTCTTCATGAAAATAGGAGGGCACGATTTCTTCTCCTTCACGCCCATAGTTTGCATGGGTCTCCTTTACAGGACCTGGGAGGTTCATGGGTATATTTTCGCAAAGAACTAAAAGGGTGAATATCAATAGTTGTGTACCCATGGGATCACCTCCTCATGAAGGCACAACAAGGGTTTGAAAGAACTGGTCATGTGCTCATAGGTTTCTTCGAACAGAGGTGCAGTTCTCCTTCACGATACAACTTCGAGAGCGCGTATCACCTGTCAGAGGTTTTCGGTTCTTCTTCTTCACATAGAAGGTCTGTGTGGAAACTATCTGAGTTTAGTAATCTCTTTTTTAGAAAACATGAGCTATTATTGATATTTTCCCAACCCTCAAATGAGTTTAGGGGGTCCTCCTTGTATAGGTAGAGAATTAAAGTTTAAATCCCAGTGATATTCCGTAGGATTCAAAGCTTTGAATGCCCGAGATATCCTCTATTTAAAACATTGAAACCATGGGTTAAGATATTATGATTCTTTCGGGTTTTTTCTATTCAACGTGGACTCCTTATTTCACATTAAAACAACACATTCATGCATTTAAGAATGCATGCAAAATTCTCTTTGATCACTAAAGATTCAAGACATGGCATCGCACCTTTAGTTGCTTCAGCTATGTACGATATCATTATTTCAATTCATGCATGCAAAATTTAATGCATGCATGATATTGTTTCGTCCGGATGATCCTAATGTAGAGGATTTGATCATTAACAGTGGTAGGGAGTCGATCAACGAGGTGAAAAATCATCTCCGACATACTGGTTCAAGTCGGATGTCCAGAGCTTGAAGATGTCAGCGTGGAGGATTGGTGATCGTTGGATCAGGGAAAATCAGTAACATACAGTGTGGATTAGATTGTAGGATGCTTGATGAAGCATGTTTCCATGATCTTGTGTGGGTTCAGATAGATGGCTGGGATTACCTCCATGTTTTTTTAAACCCGTACCACATCGAAACAGTGACATGGGACGTGGATAATTTATAATACAAGCCACTAAAACCACAACTTAGAATTCCTCTCCTCCCTCTACGGTACCGCCCCATACCATGTTCACCCTGTGGGTACACTTCTGCAACCACTCTATGCTCCTCAGGTGCGCTCCTAGAACCTACGATGCATCCACTGCACGAGTTCACCACTGTGCACACTCCTGTGAGCTTTTACATGGACCGCACTCCCGTACCTCTTGTGGGGCTGGATTGAGACTTCCCTTAAGCGCAGTTAACCCTCAGGTCATGCATGTTCCTGGGGTTGAGGTCCTCAGTCGGCCTCCATGTTTGACTATATTTTTGACAAATTCTCATAAAAAATGTTAACATAAAATATGATGCATGACCTCCTTAAACTATAAAAGACCCTTCTTCATTATCTCTTCTTGTTTATTTTTTCTTCAAAACATCATCATTATTCCTTAAGTATTGGATCATGAACTCCAAACCTCTTCATTAAGCTTCTTTGAATAAATCAAGGATGATGTGCGGGTTCTAATTCAACTCATGCATTTAAAGAAAAATGCATGGAAATCTTATTGTGAGTGATGTGTTATCCTTTAAACACATGACTTGGAACATTTAAGACCAGATCTTAAATCCTATGATTTGATTCACAGGCTTCATCTAATTAGAAGTTATTGGATGGATCTTCAACAATTCATCTAATTAGTGACTATGGATGGATCTTTACTTCTTTCCTTAGGCAATTTATTATTGCATGAACTTCTTCAAGCGTTGTATCAATATATCATCTTGATAAAAGTCTTGTAACTTAGGACTAGTTCAGCAATAATCTAAATTATTTCCTTAATATTAATCCATAATCAAAGTGGTGTCTTCACTAAATCAATAACCCCACTACTTCAATCATTGGAACAACTTACATAATCACATTTTCATGCACATATTGAAAACCTATTAAAAATTGTCTCCTTATTGAATCTTTATTGATAATAAATGAAACACCATGCTCTATAAGCTATTTTGGTGTGGGTATGGTTTGAAAATGAATTTGAATGAAAAAGGAAATTATTTTACATTTGTGTGGAATTTTTGGTGTGTGTGTGATTTGGAAATGGTATTTTAATGTGAAAATGGCATTTCATATCTTGTGGAACTATTTTGAGCACTAGAAGGAAAACCAGGGTATCTGGGTGGGTGGATGTGTATTAGTATTATAGTGACCCCGTGGGGTTTGGCCCCTGTTTCATGTAGAATATTTGATGATGAAAACACTAACTGAACTATGATGATGATGATATTGGGGGACCACTAGATTATGGGTATGATCCCTACTAGTGTCTCATGTGTACGAGAACAAATATTTTTATGGTTACTTTCATTGAGACATGGGGTACCTGGGACACAAAAGAAGCTAGTGCCTAGGGGTGTTCCCATTGCTAGTTCTCATTGGAAATTTTACACTAATATTCAGTATATAGTGTTTTTGGATGAAAAAATTCAGTAGCTTGTGAATTTTATTTAAAAGTGTTTATTATTTTAAATTTCACACTTGAAAACTAATTTTATTTAATGTTTCTTTTTATAAATATTTTTACTAGAATTTATTGTTTACAAAAACTTTCAAGATTTTTGTCTTATAAGGATTATCATATTGATTTTTTTTGTGGTGTAAACCTATTGGGATCGGGATCACACCCTACTTACACAATTGGGTTTAAGTAGACTTGGTAATATTTGTTGTAGGTTTGGGTAAATGTCTTAGAATTGGTGGTCTGGGTTTCTAGCGGTCCATCGTGGTGTGGTATCGTGGAGATGGATTGAGGGTGATTCCCAATTTCCTTGAGGTGGTTATTTGGCTATCCATTATTGATTTATTATTTTGTTGTAGTCTTTGGGAATTGTATATACCTTGTTTCCCTATTCTGAATTTTATTAAAGGCTTGTTTAGGGTAAAATTTCAGATGCAGTTTATTTACTTTATTTGGTTATATTATGTTTTTGAACTCGGGTAAATCATTAACAAACACTCATATAAGATACCTGGGAACTTTTCCAACCTTTACAAATCAGGAATTCCATTCGGGTTTTGACACGGACTGGGTTTGGTGCCAGTTTTGAAGGTGAACAGATCTGGTTCATGATAATATTCCTTTATGTTTTTTAATTACCCTGAATGCACAATTGACCTCATATTCAGTTGCGTAAAATAAAGTATTTAAAAATATTCAATTATTTTAGACTTTGATATCTATGTGGGAATTGTTCGATGTTCCATTAATGTAATGAAGGAGATCAGTGAATCCAAACAATCCCATAGGACTATATGTAAGAATATTCTAATAGAGTTTAACTCCTAGGATTAAAGTTATAAGCCTCATTGAGGGAAGGAAATTCAACTACCCAAATTTATAATGTGTGGTAAAAATGACCCTAAAACATTACTCAAAGGAAAAATGATATTTATTAAGTGTTGAAATGATGGGAATACTGCTAATGATTATTGAAGGGATTTAAAGATTATAATTATTAATATGGATAAGAAAAAGGTTCCACTAAATCCTCCACTCATTATCCAATTTTTCAATAGTAAGACACATGAACACTATACAACTCAATGCACTATGAAAAGTGTTTTTAAGGATAACCTATGAAAACAAAATTAAATTCCAAGGGAACATTCAAGTTCTTCTATTATGTATACTAATAATGTGGATCATGATGATTAATTAGTTATAGGTAAACTTATTATTTATTCAAGAATAATAAATTCACTATTTGATTCTGAATCTACACATTCATTCATATATAGAGATTTTTCAGAAATTTTTTTAACACCAACTCAAGACATGGAGGTAGATCTAGAAATTAAAACACCAAGTGGTGTAATCCTTTTACCTCATATATACAATTCTTCTCCATTTAATATTTGTTGAAAGAATAATCCCGAAAATTTAGTTATTCTAACTTTAGTATAATTTTATGCTATATAAGAAATGGATTAGTTATCCTTATATATATAAATTATCAATATATAAGAGTGTAAAATCCCGTTTTATAACCAAAAACATCCTCTGATTCTATAAAATGTAAGAAGAATTAAGGAACTCCTTTGGAAATAATTTCTTAAGCATGTAATATAAAAAAATATTTTTTAATACACATCAATTCTTGATTTATAACATAAAGAAACAGTTAATACAACCCTCTAATATCATAAGGCCTAGTATCCTTTGGAAATTAGGTTCATTAAATAATAACTGAAAACATGTTTACAATTGAATATTTGAAAATTTCTAAATATGTCTTTATATTCCTTGGATCTTCAAAAACTGTATGGGATTACCTAGGAACATACATAATAAAGGGGTGAGATGAAAATCCCAATAAGAAAATATTCAATGTGATACATGATTAAATTAAAAAATGTGATTTAATAGGAATATCAATGAGACATAAAATGGGTGAGAATCATAAATATTAACATCAAATCAGGATATATGATGATAAGATGAAGGAAAAATAGTAATGAGGAAACAATATAAAACATGAAATAATAAAAATTATTCAACGATAAAAACCATTAAAATATAACGTAGTGTCTTTAGGATAACCTCTCATGCACCATACATAGAATATCATGAGATAAAAACATTACCCAAATCATTGAAGGGCTATATAATTCCGAGCCCACCCAAAACATTAATATTATGTACATGCATAAGTGTGAAACATGGATCATACAACATAATGATGTATTATTTAATTTTAACCACATGATTAAGGAGTTTGGATTACATACATGTAAATTCTCAATAATTGGATGTTATTTCCAACTAGTAAAATAAACTTTAATGGAAACAAAGATAGGTATTCAATACCCATATGTCTAGAATGAAAATTCACAGGATAATTTCAAAAGAATAATGTTGGTATATAAAGATTTTCAGAAGGGATTAATAAGAGTAAAAGGGGTATTTCATCACTTGTAAATCATATAGATAGTAAGAGGGATGTTTACGAACATTTTCTAACATGAATAATTTAAAATCAAAAGGCATAGAATGAATGAAGAGCTTGAATAAAGTGAAGGATGAGTGAATCCCTTAAAACCAAGAGTGAGTTTAATAAAGCTATGGAGGTGATTCTTAAGAGATTAAGGAGGGTTATACTGAAAAAGTCAGATCCAAGCATGCTTGGACCACCAAATTTATTATATAAGGGGTTTTATTTAAGAGGAATGTGAGTTTTAGTGGGTATATAAAGAAAAAATGGGAGAATTATTTATTAATTCCTAAACATAGTTTTTGGGATCTATATAATAAATTAATAAAAACCAAAAACCAACCCATGATTTCTACCAAATGGTTTTGGTTTTAATTATATGATTATTCCAAGAACTGAACTCAAAAAACTAATACCCTTGGTGACATGGAAGCAAGTCATGTTTATAAATAATTGATTTTAAAAACATAAAATATAACATAGGGTTTGGAGGATTCATTAAGGGTTTTCAAAATTAATCAAGTAATGTTAATAAAACATTATTTTAAATGAGAAACATAATTATGGCCATGGATATTATTTATAATATTTATTACATCACTTTATTGATTTTATGATGTCTTAATAAATACTGCATTATTATACCATATTTAAATTTTACCAATTAATTTGATTATCTCAGAAAATTATTAATAAATAACCCTTACAAAATTTTACCATGATGATTTAAAAAATAATATTTATTTTATCAATATAATTCTCTATATATGAGAATTTACACTTTAAAAAAGTTCCTATTTATTAAACAATATTGAGGATTTTAACAATATTAGTTTTTTCACCTTAATAAAAATTACATTTAACATCCCAACATTATATTTTAATTTATATTTTTTAAATAATATTTAATAATAATATTTTATTAAAATATAATTTATTTTAAAAATTTGTTAATTCATAAAAATGTGTGTTTTGATTGAAACTATATATTTCCCAAAAATACAGTTTGTGTTTCATCTTAATATAATTTAATTTTTTATCTACCTAATAATTTAATAATTTTAAAAGTAATAATTGATAAACATAATAATAATATTTTAAAAGAAAAAAAATATAAAAATGCATACCTTTTGAGTCTAGTTACATAACATGTTATTATATAAGAAAATATTGTAAGGTTAAGGTGTGTGATGTGAGATTTTCATGGGGTGGTTTGGAAAAAATAGTTTGGGTCAAGAACTTGTTGAGACTAAACATCTCTCATAAACAGTTTCAATCATTCTTTAGTTGTTTAATATCAGCAAAGTATTGGTCAAGGGAAAATCATAATGATTTTATCTCCCTCAAAAGCTTTTATAAATGGGATTCATAGGGTATGATCCAACTGGTCGAGCCCAATTTTCCTTCTGTCTATGTCAATTAGAATTTATCATAACCCTTAATATACTAATCTTAATAGTCACTATACAATAACTATATTATTATAATTTATAATGATTAATGGTGTTTTATATCCTACAGACTATAACTATCCAAAATAGCCAAATTAGTTCATGTGTTTTCCATAATTACTTTACTTGATAAGGAATTTATTCATTCAAAAAAAAAAATTCATTTATAAAAGTTTGGGTCATTATTGTAATGGCCCGGACCTCTCCGATCCATTAATTTGTAAAATTTGATGTGGTCAAACACTACGCGTGTTATAATAATAATATTTGATAATGATAATAATAGATAATGGTGGCGTGAAATTTGTTGGTGTTAATTAGATTAAATGTTTTTAATTTAATAATTGTGAAATAAAAGAAATAAAATTGAATGTATTTAATTCAATAAAGGGAGGTTCATGGTTTCTTTTTTATTTATTTAAATTTTAATAAATAATAAATTATCTGTGTAATGGACATGTAATGGGAGGTTGCTCGGCGTTGACGTAATCGTGGTCGGACATGGTCAATGCCACGAACATCAATAATAATAATCTTTATTAATAATAACTGGTGATGAGTTAATAAATTTTAATTGGGGATTTATTATTATTATTATACTAAATGATTAAAATAATAATGTTGGCTTAAATTCTGAAAGATCTGTCAATAAAGATTTAATGATATTTAGACTTTGAATTCAATGCAATGAGATTTGAGATATGAGAATAGATGAGAGATGTTATTATTTTTGATAATTGTTTAAAAACATAATGATAAAGTTTTAAAATGGAGGTTGGGGTGTGCCACATGGAGTAAAGGAAGTGGAGGTGCCACTTTTTGGGAGTGAGTGAAAATTGTGGAAGAATTAATGAGATTGGAGAGAGGAGGAGTTATAAGATATTAGTGGGGATAAAATTAAATGTGAAATAAATGATAAATGAGGGAATTTATGTGGGGCACACACTCCCTTGCAGCGTGACAGGAGGTAGGTGTTGAGTAATGTTCCACTCCTTCATTGGGGTAATATTAATTATTATAATGATAATAATTTTGGAAAAAGGTCAAATAAAACAAAGGTGATATCTTATGATGTGCTAGGCGTGGGAGGGGAAATAAGGGGGCATAAATAGAATTGTGATTGGAGAGAGAATAGGAAGATAAGGGGAATTAAAAAATTAAATAAATAACGGGAGAATAGAGGGAGTGAATATTGGGGGTAGACGAATGAAGATTGGAGAGAGAAAATTTAAAATATAATAATGATTAAATGATAATCATGATAATATAAAAGAGGTTTCAATCATGGGGGCTTATTCAATTCACTCTTAAAGAGTTTGAGCGTGGGTTTTTTTGAGGTGGAAAGAGAATAAATTTTAACTTAAATTAGATAATATAATAATGTAATTATTAATTTTGTTGGAAAAACCATGTTTAGTCCATAACTCTTTCGTTCAACCTCGGTTTTATGAACCGTCAGTAGCAGTGCGACCCTGAATTCGAGACGGAAATTATAAGTCCAATATTGGATGTCTTTTTTAGGTTTTTAGATCAGGTACCTGAAACGCTCATGCATTAATAGATTTAATATTATTATTAAATCTTCGACACATCATAACTCCCGCGTGCGATGTTCGATTGACTTCTAGTTAGTGGCGATGTGATCCTGTCATAAATACAATCAATTCAAGTCTAATGTTGGATATTAAATTATGGTTCATGTCTTAGGTCAATAAAAAACCTATTATTAATTGAAGTTATTATTATCATTAAACGCATGGAGACCACGTGACATGTCGTGTGTTAACCAGTCAAACAACGTAACAATTGTATGGTCACATCGTGTATTTATTAATACTCAATGCGTACCGTTTTACCTTTTTGTTGCCTATATAAGAGAGGGTCACATGTTATTTACGGACCCCTCTTCTTCTCCACACGGCGACGCTTCCGGATGACCCAGAATCCTTCCTCCTATCTTCTTCATCCAGACTCCGATCATCGATCTGTTGGTGGCTGCAGGATCATGTCGATGAGGTGAACATCCTGCACGTCGTTCCTTTCCTTCTTGTTCGAATTCCTCTTCGCAGTTTCCTACTGAGGATATTGCTAATATTTGACGGGAACAAAAATATTCGACGAACATCATCTTAATGGTACATTCTACCCTATTCTTATTCATTCCTCGATCCCCTCTTTATGTTCCTCCTTGCCATTCTATGATAAGTGACATATTAAACCTTAATGGAGTCTTTCTTGGTTGTTTGTGCGGTCATGCCGCAATTTCCACAAGAGGATGTAGTCTTCATGAGGAGTGATCAAAATCCTCGTGGTGGTTGTTCTTGCAGAAGGAAATCCAAACCCGTTCAATTAGGGATCTTACCATCGTCTCTCTCTTTTTTCATGTATCATGCGGGGTGGGTATCCTCTTATTTTTGTGAGATACACTTTAACCAGTAAATGAAAATAATAACTGTTTAAAGAATGGGTTTGGGGAAGTTTTGTTGATATTGTGGTTTTATTTCCATCAATGGTTATTCTTTGATTATGTTGTGAATTGAATAGGCTTATTCCTTCTGAAAATCATGGTCATTGGGGGCCTTTTCTTGCGCAACTAAATAATTCTCTGTTTTTCTGTATTTTTTTGTGGATGAGATTTCATAGAATGTGGAAATTGGTTAATCATGTCAAGTTGGATGATTAAATGAATACCTGTAATCGTTTTATGATCATCCCGGTTAAACTAAATGAAAGAATAAATTTGTGTGTGCTGGTTGGGGTTTAATTATGTGAAGGGGTGTTTCTTGGGTTATTGTGGAACATGTGACTAGTGGGGCTGCAATTGGCATGGTTGTGGGTTGGCGTGTATGATATGGTTGTGATGGGCAATAGAGCTGCGATAAATGGAATTAAAGGAATGATTATGTGGTACGGGTATTGTTTCTAATGTGCTTGTGGTTATGGTGGTTGGCAGTAGGGATGCAGGGATGGGTTGTGCATATAAATAAAAGAGTAAGAGTTAACTAATGAATTTTGGGTCATGGTAGTTGATTAAATACGGAAAATCAATGGAATTGATTGGTTGATAAAAGAAAATGGTATTGTGCTGCTTGTGTTTCCCCTAACTTTATTTGTGGTTGGCAGGGATATGTTTTATGAACGCTTGATCTGGTTTTGTTGTGGTTAGTTTCTCGGTAGTTAAGGAACGAATAAACTAAAAATATTGAATCATGAAAAGCTTAATGGGGCTTGGGTTTTTTATTGTGTGCGTACTTTCGAGGTAGCAGTGCCGAGGCATGTACTCAGATATTTTGTGTAAAAGACTTAGGATGGGATGAGTGGTTGATATAATTATATAAATATGTACGTCTTATGTTTCTTTACGAACCCCACCTATATTGACCACTACGTTACTAACACCCGTGGGATGGGGGGTGAGATTCTCAAACATCTAAAGGATGGCTGATTACTGTTCTTCCCTGTGCTTCCGCTTCCAGGTTCTATAGCCTAAGATCCTTTGGGCAGGTTACGAAAGATGTTTCCCAAGAGTCTTTGGGATGAGGATGTGATTTATTCCCAGGTGTCTTCAGGATGAGATGTGTAGGATCGAAATATAATATGAGATGCTCAATATACAAGAGGGGGGGTGAATTGTATACTTTAAAAATTCCTTTGGAACCTTTAAAGTTAGTTATGAATAACTAAAGTTTCCTTAAGAAAAGGAAAGGACTAAGTTTAACAAAGTTAAACTAAGTTGATTCACAACACCTCTAACACCGAACTAAACTTGGAAAGAGATTCCAAAAGCAGATTCTGGAAATATGGTTCCGGAAATTGAAACTTAACAAAAGTTACAATATGAGATTCTACCTTAAAGAGTATAGAATCTAAAAGAATCAGAGTAAGTAAGGAAGTATAAGAAAGTTATACTTTCCTTAAGATACAAATTGCAGCGGAATAAAAACAAGTAGTAAAACTACTAGTAACAAGATAAAAGTATTTTAACCCAAAGAGAAGGGTTTCCAACAACCTTGGATAAAGGTCCCTTGATTTATACTTTCAAGCAAGTCTGTCTTACCCACACCAGGGTAAGCCCTCGATACGAAGATCGGAGTCTCTGTCTTGCTATCCCCGCAAGCCCTCAACTTCAAGGTAGTTGGCAACCTCTGTCTTCCTCAGCAAGGAAGTCCTCGATCTTTAAGGTAGTCGGCAACCTCTGTCTTTCTCAGCAAGAAAGCCCTCGATCTTTAAGGTAGTCGGCACCTCTGTCTTCCTATCCCCGGAATCCCTCGAATGTAATCACCAACATTCGGAGTCGCACGAAGCTTTGAGAGTTAATAAGAGACTCTCTCTCTAGAAATAACTTCAACAGCATGTAAGCACTTTTTCAGGAATCAGCACCGAGCTCTTTCAAATGAGCTCCTATTTATAGGTAAGGTCGGCTCCTCTCCAACAGTCATATTTTCCTTAAAGTTCGGAGGGACCTGTACACGTGTCACTTAGACAACGGTTAGTTTATAACAAAATGGACGACATCGTTTTATAACAAGGTAAGTGTAACAGAATGGACGACATCGTTTTAAACTCTAACATAAAGGTTCGAAATAGAAATTTCGGAGTGAAAGTTCGGAGTGAATGAATTCAGAGTGTATAAAACAATGATAATCAGATTCTGTTTAATAGGTGAATTCGGAATGAGAATTCGGAATAGGAATTCGGAATAGGAATTCGTCATCAGAAATCGTAATGAGAATTCATCATCAGAATTCGTAATGAGAATTTATCATCAGAATTCGTAATGAGAATTCGTCATCAGAATTCGTAATAAGAATTCTTTATCAGAATTCGTAATGAGAATTCGGAATGAGATTTCTTCATTAGAATTCGTAATGAGAATTCTTAATTGGAATTCGTAATGAGAATTCTTCATTGGAATTCGTAATGAGAATTATTCTTCAGAATTCGTAATGAGAATTCGGAATGGGATTTCTTCATTAGAATTCGTAATGAGAATTCTTCTTCAGAATTCGTATCCTGAATCTGGAATAGAACTAAGTCAGAATTCATATCCGGAATTCGGAATGAAACTTCCTTATAGTTCTTGTCCAGAACCGAATCCTAAAAACAGAATGCTTTTTATCAGTTTTAATGATTCCGAGAAAGTGAATCTGAATTTCATACTTAAGAAAAATATTAATGAAAATATGATAAGGATAAATTTTTCTTATAAAAGCGATTTTCCTTAAGAAAGCATTTTTCCTTATAAAAGCAATTTTCCTTAAGAAAGCATTTTTCCTTACAAAAGCGATTTTTCTTAAAGATAAGGTGTTTGTGATTTTCAAAACAAGAAGGAATGGAAAAGTCATAAGGAAAACCTTATTGACTCAACAATCTCCCCCTTTTTGGAAAGCACAAACATCCTTACGAAAAAGCTATTCTAAGAAGAAAGAAACATATTAAAGCTTATCTCCCTTGGTTTAAGAATATAGATGAATACGACTAACTCCCCCTTAGGCTTTGAAACTCTAAGGATCGTATTCATATTTCCGGAGTGATGTTTCTTTAAGAAAAACTCCCCCTTAAACAAACTCTTATTAGAGTTCTTTTTCCTTGGGTATTTTCCTTTCTCCCCCTTTGAAAAACTCTTATTAGATTTCCTCTTTTTCTTAAGGATCTTTTCCTTCTCCCCCTTTGTGATTTTCAAAAAGAATTGGAGGGAATGGAAAAAAAAAATAACAAAGTACCTGAAAAGATTAGTAACGACAGCAATAGAAACAACAAGCACAATTTTCATTATATTTGAAATGTCAGCAACAAAAACAGATTACAACAAAAAGATCGGATTGGTCATTTCGGATCTTTCTCCTTCGACATGAGCCCCTTGAGAATTGTCTTGATCTTCTTGAGGTCCTTATGATCTTCCTCTGCTTGCTTTTCTAAGGCAACTATTCTTGCTGACTGAGCTTCAATGATTTCTTCCTCAGCCTTCAACTTTTCTTCCTGAGCTTCCATTTTCTCTTCCTGAGACTTTATCCTTTCTAGAAAATTGATCCGATGATCTCTTTCAGATTTCCAATTCTGAGAAACAGAATTGAGCTTTCCATTCAGATCTCTTACTTCCTGACTCCGAATGTTGTTTTCCTCTGTCAATTTCTCATCGAATGATGCAGTCATCTCATGAAACTTCTTGTCCTCGGTTTGAAAAGCATCCTTAACATTCTCCTGAAACTCATCCAGCAACCTCATCTCTTCCACATTCTTCTTCGACCAGCTAGTCATCCTTTTGCAAGATCTTTTATGGGCTTCGTAACCAATAAAGAAATTTTTGAACTGGGCTTCTATCTCAACACATTTATCCATAACCATGGATACGGAGTCGGTTTTCTGATTCATCGTATGTTGAAGCATCTGGCATCTAGAGTCTATACTGGAGAATGTCGGAATGGTTCCCACCAACTTCTTCAAGGACTGAACAACAAAATCGTGCCCCAACGATGATGACTCCGAATCAGAAATCTTGCTAGGAGAATTTTCTTCTTCAATAAGCTCCAACTTCCTCTTAGAAGAGCTACCAGCTTCCTTCCTCATACTTTTTTCTGAACTCGGGGTATCAGCAAGAATTTGTTTTCCCTTATCTTTTTCCGGAATTGAAACCTGTTCTGGAGATCTGTTCTCACTATCAGAGACTTGAACAATTTTATCTTCCTCATCAGCAACTTCTTGAACATTGTCTTCCACGTTTCCCATCTGAGCAGCATCAAGTAAAATATGTTCTTGACAAGTAACTTCTTCTTCTCCCTTTTCTTCTTCCATTGCAGGAGTAGCAAGCTTTGAAGATTGAGCTTCAGATGTTCGGAGCGAGAGGTGATCCGAAGGAGTTCCCTTATATTCATCTACTTTTTTGAGCATATCTCCTGTCTCACCACTTCCTTCAGCCGCTTCTTCAACCTCTTCCACTAGCTCTACTTCCTCAGTAGCAACAGCCTCTTCCGGAGTAACAAGATTTCTTCCTGGAGTCTCAGGTAGAGATTCCAGAGAAAAAGATCTCGGAACGGGAATGGTTGCTGAAACCATTTCATTAAATTTCAACAACGCTTGCACAGCCTCAGCTTCTGAAAACTTCTTCTTCAGCTTCTTTTCCTTTGCTTATTTCTCGAGCTCATCAGCAGCCTTCTCTTTCAGAGCTTTAGCCTCTGCAGGATCCAATCCGAACTGCGGATCTCCTTCCTTCCTCTTTTCCTTGTCATCTCTCCACTTCGCTGCAACCTCATCAGTATATGTCTTCTTCTTCTTAGACTCAGGAGGTGCGGAATGTACTTCCTTAGACTTAGGTTCCTTAGCATCGACAACCACTTCTTTCAGCTTCCTCTTCCTTACCGGCTTGGATGATTCCGGATCAGCCACTTTCGGAGTCACTTCTACTTGAGGAGGTAGATCAATGAACTTCCCTGACTCCTTGTTAAAAGCTATATTCATCCTTTTAAGAGTTGCATCACTGAGCAACATGATCTTGCAAACTTTCGGCTTAGAACTGCAAGCAACCTTGAAGGATTCTAGGCACCGAACTATCAGCTTCGACAATATTGCTGGGTACATCACTATCTGAGCTCTCAGATTCCCCTTCTTCAAATTATCAATGTTGAGAAGAATATGCTTCATCAGGTTGAACTTTCTTAGATTTATCAGGAAATCCAAGATGTATATCTCACTCTTCTTCAAGCTATCCTTATCTCCTTTTCTCGGTACAATAAGCCCTTGCACCCATAACTCCAGAATCCGGAAGTTTGTAGAAAGACTTGCAATTTTCAGAGCCTTGTCATCATCCAATCCGAGAATTTCTAAGGCTTTCTCCTTGTTGAAACTACCCAAGGAGTCTGGCAGAACGTGCGAGATAAACTCAGCTTCACCTTCATAACTTAACCCTACCAAGCTTGCAGCCTTGGTGTAAGATAGCCTTGGTTGCCGGTTTTTGATACCGCAACATCTTCCCAGCCATTCAGCTTGATATTTTTTGATATAATAGAATCATAGTTTCTGAAGAAATTCGGATGAACTAACCGTTCTCTGTAGACTAACCACTGTGAAATGGGCTTAGTTGAAGACATTTCTTGAGAAGCTAACTCTGCAGACATTCGGATTAGAAGTCTCTGAGAAGTTCGGAACAGAGAAGACTGAAGTTTGGAATGGCCTTAAATCGTAGAGTCAGAGCTTCATCACGCAAAAGATTGAAATCGATGTGGGACGAGAAAATAGGGTCCCCTTTATATAGGCATTGGGATGACAGTTCAACTTCCTCGGTTGATCTAACGGTTTAGAATGATCTGAGATCTGATCTAACGGTTGAAAGCTTGAATCCGATCTTTTTGAGGTTTTATTAAAACAAAGATTTAAGAAAACTATAATCCGAAAACATAATATAAGAAACTACCAGCAAGTAAAATATGATTACGAAAACTTCAGTAAGGAAATCATACCTTTCGGATTAGCTTAGGAAAGTTATTCGTAATGGGTAATATAAAGACGACTACAAAAAATTCAATACGAAAAACTAAATACGAAAACCTTAATACGAAAAAGTAAATACGAAAAAGTAAATACGAAAAAGGTAAATACGAAAAACAAAACTTGGTACGAAAATCTGGTTATGAAAGTCCCAGTACGAAAGTTATCCATTCCGGAAATTTTCAATACGAATACTTTCATTCCAGAAGTATTGAAAATATCCATTCTGGAAAATGGTAGTTCCGAAAGTTCCATTCCGGAAATTTTCGTTCCGAAAAATTTGAAAACAAATTTTGAAAAACTTTGTTAAATAAACAAACAAATGTACTCCCCCTATGAAAAAGAGTTTATTACTGTAAGGATATTTTTCCAACAGAAAGTTAATTAAGGAAGATTACCTTACGGTTATCATTCCTAACTTCTGTTTAATATATTCAAATCTATCAGAAGGTAAAGATTTTGTGAAAATATCAGCAAGTTGATCTTGCGTTCCGATAAACTGAAGAATAATGTCTCCTTTAAGTGTGTGATCCCTAAGAAAGTGATGCCTAATATCTATGTGTTTTGCACGGGAGTGATGTGCAGGGTTTTTACTTAGGGCAATGGCACTTGTGTTATCACACAAAATTTGAGTTTTAGTAAAACTCAAGCCATAGTCTGTGAGTGTGTGTTGCATCCACAACACTTGTGCACAACAACTTCCAGCTGCTACATATTCAGCTTCAGTAGTGGAGAGTGCAACAGAATGTTGCTTCTTGCATGACCAAGAAACTAATGAATCTCCTAAGAAATGACAAGTTCCGGATGTACTTTTCCTATCCATTCTACATCCACCAAATTCAGCATCAGAAAAGCTTTTTAGAACAAAATCATTTCCAGAAGTATAAAATAATCCTAGATCCATGGTTCCCTTAAGGTAGCGAAAAATTCTTTTTACTGCCTTTAAGTGATATTCCTTAGGATTGGATTGATATCTTGCACATAAGCATACTGAAAACATTAAGTCTGTTCGACTAGCTATTAAGTAAAGTAGACTTCCGATCATACCTCTAAAAGATGTTTGATCTACTGATTTCCCAGCTTCATCAAGATCTAAAGAGTTTGAGGTACCAATGGGAGTACTTATACTCTTAGTATTGTCATAACCATACTTTTTAAGAAGATCTTTAATATACTTATGTTGAGATATGTAGGTTCCTTCTGGTTTTTGAGAAATTTGAAAACCAAGGAAAAATGTTAACTCACCCATCATACTCATTTCAAATTCAGATTTCATTAGACTAGCAAAGGAGTCAGTCAAAGATTGCTGAGTTGAACCAAATATAATTTCATCAACATAAATTTGAACAATCAAAACATTTTTCTTATCTTTCTTTATAAAAAGGGTTGGATCTGCATTTCCCTTAACATAGTTATTTTGAAGCAAAAATCCAGTGAGTCTATCATACCATGCTCGTGGGGCTTGTTTAAGGCCATACAAAGCTTTGGTAAGTCTAAAAACATGATCAGGATGTTTTGTATCTTCAAAGTCAGGAGGTTGTTCAACAAAAACTTCCTCTTGAACATAACCATTAAGAAAAGCACATTTCACATCCATTTGAAATAGTTTGAAATTAAAGAATGCTGCAAAGGCAAGTAGAATACGGATAGATTCAAGTCTAGCTACTGGAGCATAGGTTTCTTCATAGTCTATTCCTTCTTGCTGATTATAGCCTTTAGCAACAAGTCTAGCTTTATTTCTAACAATGACTCCATTTTCATCACATTTATTTATGAAAACCCACTTTACTCCAATAACAGAAGTTTCCTTAGGTCTCTCAACCAAGGTCCATACTTTATTCCTTTCGAATTCATTTAGTTCATCTTGCATTGCTTTGATCCAATCATCATCACTTAAAGCTTCATCAGTGCTTTTAGGCTCTAATTGGGAAAGAAATGCTAGATGTTCTACTTCATTTCTTAAGGAACTTCTGGTCCTTACAGGTTGATTTACATCACCAATGATACTATCACTGGGATGATTCTTAAGAAACATCTGATTTGGGTTTTGTAAAACCTGTTCATCAACATAGGGTAGAAAGTCTTCTGGGGTAAATGTTTCAGAAGTATCTTCTAGAACAATTTCCTTATCAGAAGGTTCTTCTATCAAAGGTTGATAATCAGTTTTTGAAAACACATCCGAAGATGTAGGTTGGGAGGTTTTAAAAACAAAAGGATCTGATTCATCAAATTTTACATGTACTGTTTCCTCAACAGTACAAGTATTTTTATTAAAAACTCTATAAGCCTTAGAGGTTGTGGAATAACCTAAGAAAATCCCTTCATCTGATTTTGGTGCGAATTTATGTAAGTTATCTTTAGTATTCAAGATGAATACTTTGCAACCAAAAACCTTGAAGTAGGAGCGTCTAGGTTTTCTACCATTCCATAACTCATAAGGTGTTTTATTAAGAAAAGGTCTAATCAAAACTCGATTTATAGTATAACAAGCAGTACTTACAGCTTCAGCCCAGAAATGTCTAGCAATAGAATATTCACCCAACATGGTTCTAGTTATTTCTTGAAGAATTCTATTTCTTCTTTCAACTACACCATTCTATTGAGGAGTTCTAGGTGCTGAAAAGTTGTGAGTAATACCTTTCTTACTACAAAAAGTTTCAAAATCTGAATTTTGAAATTCTCCTCCATGATCACTATGAATAGTTTTAAATGGAAGGTTTTTCTCATTTTTAACTTGAGCTCTAAAACTTTTGAAATAATAAAAAGCTTCAGATTTCTTTGCTAGAAAATAAACCCAAGTAAATCTAGTGTAATCATCAACTAGAACAAACACATAGTATTTGCCTCCAATGCTTCCAGTTTGTGTTGGACCAAAAAGATCCATATGCACCAACTGTAATGCATCGGTTGTTGAGACTTCACCGATTGACTTAAAACTAGATTTATGTTGCTTGCCATATTGACAAGGATCACAAACTTTAGAAGAATCAAATCTAAGCTCCGGTAGATCCTTAACAAGTTTCTTCCTAGAGAGTTTACATAGGTTTCTAAGATTACAGTGTCCTAATCTTCTATGCCATAACCAAGAGTGATCTTCCATTGAACTTAGGCAAGGTAAATCTTGGCTTCTAAGGTCTTCTAAGTTTAAGGTGTAAACATTCTCTTGCCTATTGGCTGAGAGAATAAATTCTTCCTTGGAATTGTGAACTAAGCATTTATCATTCCTAAAATTCACAAGGTAACCTTCATCACATAACTGACTTATGCTAATGAGGTTGTGCTTAAGACCTTTAACAAAAAGAACATTTGAAATGAAAGTTTTACCTAAAAGAACAATATTACCAATACCAACAATCTCTCCCTTAGCATTGTCTCCGAAAGTTACCTTTCCTCCTTTCGTTTTGATAATCTTTTCAAAAAAGCTTTTGTTACCAGTCATATGCCGGGAACATCCACTATCCATGTACCAAATATTGTTGCTGGAACTTTCTTTATTTTCCTGAAATTAAGAACAAAGTTAGACTTTCGGAATCCAAACTTGTTTGGATCCGAGATTTCCAGACAATAAAATTTTTGGTACCCACATTTTCTTAGAAAAATAAGCTTTATGAAAACCTAAGGATTGGGTTTTGTTTAAGGAACAATTTCTTGCCCAGTGACCACCACATTGACACTTAGTACAAAATGGGGCACTTTGAGGAACAAAATAATTGTTGCTGAAAACAGGTTTTGCTTGGGTATAACCAAATCCGGATTTATTTCTTAAAGGTCGTATTTGAGAATACATCTTATCAAAATTTTCCTTACCATGGGTAAAGTTTGATAAACACTTCTTTAAGGAAAAAATTTCGGACTTGAGTTTTACAACCAAGTTTTTATCCTCAAAAACATTAGTTTTGGAACTAGAGTTAGGCTCGAAAACATTTTTATTAGAAATTACTTTTTCTAATTCTTTAGAAAGTTTGTTCTTCTCAGAACTTACTTCCTCAAGATTTTTTGAAATATTTTCAAAATCATCATTTTTCTTATCAAGATCTTTAGAAAGATCTGATATCTCTTTAGTAAGAATAGAATTCCTAGAATTTGCCTTATCAAGTTTCTTGTTGAGTTTGGAATTCTCAATCTCAAGAAGTTCAGCAAACCTAGAGACTTCTTCAAAAGTAGGTAAAGTATTTTCCTCATCAGAAGATGATTCTTCATCAGAAGAGTTATAATACTTACTATCATTAGAATTTAAAGAAACATTGGTCAATGATTCAGCATTTCGTACCTTAGCCATGAGACAATGATTATCAATAGGTAATCTGGCTATAAGACCAAGATTCTTCTGTCCTGAAGATTCATATTCAGAAGATTCATCTGAAGAGTCACCACCACTGGCACTCCAGGTGTCATTAGCTTTCAGAACTTTCTTAGCTTTGGCTTTGTAATACTTCTTCCTGTTCTTTTCTGAATGCCTTTCCTTCCTTTCTTTCTTTTTGAGCATAGGGAAATCTGGTCTAATATGTCCAGCTCTTTTACATTCATAACAAGTAACTTCTCCATCTTTCTTATCTTTCCTATCCTTCTTCTTATACTTGGATTGAAAGTTTCTCTGTCCAGCTATCTTGTTCATCCTTCGAGCAAGATTGGCTAATTCATTTTCTGAGACTTCACTCTCACTAGATTCAGATTGGAAAATGACTTTCTTAGATTTGGATCTGGTAACTCTCTCAGGAGTCTTAGCTTTCATCTGATTTGAAGTTGAAGTAAAAGCAACAGTACCATTTCCATTCTTCTTCTTGATGTTGTCAGCATCTCTCTTCATTCTTGTCTCATGTTGTAGAAGAGTTCCAAATAATTCATCAAGAGTAATTTGAGTAACCTTCCTGTTCTCATCTATAGCTGTTCTCTTGGATTCCCACTCATTGGGCATAATATCAATTATCTTGTCCACAAGAGCTTCATCATCTAAACCTTTCTCTCCCATAGATTGTAGACTGTTGACGATAGTCATAAATCTTTGTTGAACTTTACAGATAGGTTCTCCATAAGGAAAACTGAAGCCATGATATTCAGCTCTAAGCATAGCTCTTCTAGTCTCAATCACCTTAGAAGTCCCAAAGTGTGTAACCTCTAACTTCTTCCATATACAGTTAGCTTCTTCACAAGAAGAAATTTGGCTATATATATTTCTGGTCATTGAACACAGTAAAGTATTGCGTACCTTATAGTTGAGTTGATATTCTTGCTTTTCCTGGTTAGTAAAGGTTCTGACTTCCTTGTCAGGAATTTTATAGTCACCAGTAAGCATGACAAAGTTATCTACTCCAGTATTGATAACAAAAGTCTTCATACGATCTCTCCAGTATTCATAATCATTACCATCAAAGATTGGTGGTCTTGTAGGATTCAAATTGTCAATAGATCCAACATTAATTCCTGCCATACTAGAAATAACTTGGAAACAAACTTGTTAGTAGCAAAAGATTCGTAATAAAAAAAGTTCGGAATGGGAAAAGTTCGGAATGGATAAATCGGAATGACAGAGTTCGGAAAGGAAAAGTTTGAGCAAGAAAAACTTGTATGTGAGTACAAGTATTTCAGTAACCTTGGCTCTGATACCAAATGTAAGAATGGTATAGAGTAAGAGGTTTCCAACCTTTGATACCAATTGTAGGATTGAAATATAATATGAGATGCTCAATATACAAGAGGGGGGGTGAATTGTATACTTTAAAAATTCCTTTGGAACCTTTAAAGTTAGTTATGAATAACTAAAGTTTCCTTAAGAAAAGGAAAGGACTAAGTTTAACAAAGTTAAACTAAGTTGATTCACAACACCTCTAACACCGAACTAAACTTGGAAAGAGATTCCAAAAGTAGATTCCGGAAATATGGTTCCGGAAATTGAAACTTAACAAAAGTTACAATATGAGATTCTACCTTAAAGCGTATAGAATCTAAAAGAATCAGAGTAAGTAAGGAAGTATAAGAAAGTTATACTTTCCTTAAGATACAAATTGCAGCGGAATAAAAACAAGTAGTAAAACTACTAGTAACAAGATAAAAGTCTTTTAACCCAAAGAGAAGGGTATCCAACAACCTTGGATAAAGGTCCCTTGATTTATACTTTCAAGCAAGTCTGTCTTACCCACACCAGGGTAAGACCTCGATACGAAGATCGGAGTCTCTGTCTTGCTATCCCCGCAAGCCCTCAACTTCAAGGTAGTTGGAAACCTCTGTCTTCCTCAGCAAGGAAGTCCTCGATCTTTAAGGTAGTCGGCAACCTCTGTCTTTCTCAGCAAGAAAGCCCTCGATCTTTAAGGTAGTCGGCACCTCTGTATTCCTATCCCCGGAAGCCCTCGAATGTAATCACCAATATTCGGAGTCGCACGAAGCTTTGAGAGTTAATAAGAGACTCTCTCTCTAAAAATCACTTCAACAGCATGTAAGCACTTTTTCAGCAATCAGCACCGAGCTCTTTCAAATGAGCTCCTATTTATAGGTAAGGTCGGCTCCTCTCCAACGGTCATATTTTCCTTAAAGTTCGGAGGGACCTGTACATGTGTCACTTAGACAACGGTTAGTTTATAACAAAATGGACGACATCGTTTTATAACAAGGTAAGTGTAACAAAATGTACGACATCGTTTTAAACTCTAACATAAAGGTTCAGAATAGAAATTTTGGAGTGAAAGTTCGGAGTGAATGAATTCAGAGTGTATAAAACAATGATAATCAGATTCTGTTTAATAGGTGAATTCGGAATGAGAATTCGGAATAGGAATTCGGAATAGGAATTCGTCATCAGAAATCGTAATGAGAATTCATCATCAGAATTCGTAATGAGAATTTATCATCAGAATTCGTAATGAGAATTCGTCATCAGAATTCGTAATAATAATTCTTTATCAGAATTCGTAATGAGAATTCGGAATGAGATTTCTTCATTAGAATTCGTAATGAGAATTCTTAATTGGAATTCGTAATGAGAATTCTTCATTGGAATTCGTAATGAGAATTCTTCTTCAGAATTCGTAATGAGAATTCGGAATGGGATTTCTTCATTAGAATTCGTAATGAGAATTCTTCTTCAGAATTCGTATCCTGAATCTGGAATAAAACTAAGTCAGAATTCATATCCGGAATTCGGAATGAAACTTCCTTATAGTTCTTGTCCAGAACCGAATCCTAAAAACAGAATGCTTTTTATCAGTTTTAATGATTCCGAGAAAGTGAATCCGAATTTCATACTTAAGAAAAATATTAATGAAAATATGATTAGGATAAATTTTTCTTATAAAAGCAATTTTCCTTAAGAAAGCATTTTTCCTTATAAAAGCAATTTTCCTTAAGAAAGCATTTTTCCTTACAAAAGCGATTTTTCTTAAAGATAAGGTGTTTGTGATTTTCAAAACAAGAAGGAATGGAAAAGTCATAAGGAAAACCTTATTGACTCAACAGATGTGATGTGGTTCCGAGGTGTCTTTGGGATGAGATGTGGTTATGGCCGAGGATTGAGTGCAGACAGGATACTATGAGCTTCGTAGGGCCAGGTTGCGGCACTAGATCGAGCTTCGTATGGACAGGTTGCGGAACTAGCTCAGGAATAGGGGGAAGCATTAGAGCGTTAGGCATGAGGGATTGAGCAGTATTCAGTGGGAAGGTGGTGCAGGGTACCCATACTTTGATAATATTACTATGCTACTATATTGACTTGCGATATTTGGTGAGTGTGGCTTGTAAGGTTGGGTGGATAGATTCTTTTCTAGGCTTTAGTTCCTTCTGTTTTCTCATAGGGCATTAAGATATCTCCCCGCCTGTGCATGAGAGATTTAGGTTTTCCTACAGAGTATACTTGTATGCTCACCCTACGTTTACATTCAGGCTTTTAGGAGGACTTCAAGGGCTGTGCGAGACATTGCTAGTTGGGCGTTGGAGTTTGCTGGTTTCAATTTTTGCTTTCTTTTTTTTCGTATCATACTTTGGAGATTTTCTTGTACTTGTACTTTTGTTTCAGTTTTTTATAAAACATGAATATGGGTTTGGTTTTGGGTTTATTTTCATTTAGTTGTTCCTTTTTCTTTTTGTGTTTGAATCATCCTATTTACCGATCTTAAATAATAAAAAAGGGTAATGCCTCCCATGTTTGTGAAAACTCATACCCTTGGTGCTAGTCGCCACTCCGGGGCCTATTGGAGGCAGGACTCGGGGGGTCATTATCTCCCTTTCACCATTGCCAGCTCCGGAGGGGCATCTTTTAAGGGAGGGGGCCGTGACAATTATATTCTTCCCATGTTCAAAAATTTCACCCTTAATATTTTTATTTCATACTATAAAATAGATGAGGATTCATCTATTTCATCACCTCTTCTTGTTCGCATGTCCCTTCCACAAACTTGTTTTTCCTCCATAACACTTTGACCATGTGAGTTGTATTGTTTCATTGAAATTTATCTATATGATATATGATCTTTATCAGAGGCTCCTAATATTTTGTATCATTGTTTAATAGTACCAACTGGGGATTCCATAAATATGTGGGGTATGGTATGTAATTTCTTAATAGGGATATATAGAACACGTCATGTACTTGAGGTAAGTTATGTGGGAGTTATAGTCGATAGGTCACCACTTTACTTTGACCAAGGATCTCAAATGGGCTAATGTATCTATGAATAATACTACTATTCTTTCCAAACCTCATTAATTTCATCCATAGTTTTATAAAAAGGAAAATATTATCTCTAAACTCAAACATCAAGTCACCTCGATGATTGTTTTCATATACTTTCTATCGGATTTTTGTAAATTTCATATGATGCTGAATTGATTTGACATTATCTATCACTTTTTGGATAAGATTAAGTCCCATTATCTTTATATCTCTAACTTAATTCCTACACGTTGGTGTTTTAAACCTCTTCCCATACTGATCCCAATAAGGTTCCATTTGAATACTATAATAGAAACTGTTGTTATATAAGAACTCCAATGTGGGAAGGTTCTTATCTCAAAAACCATGTAAATCTGCTGAACATGATTTCATCATATCCTATAGTGTTTCAATTTTCCTTTAGGATGATCATATATATGAGGCAAATAAGTAGTTTTGAAGCTCAGTTCTGTATCCAATTCTTGATGAAGTATTGTCCAAAATCTCAAGATAAACCTTTGATCTCAATCAGATATTATATAGAGTGGAACTGCATATAGTCTTAACAATTCACTTATTTATATCTTGAAATATTTCTCAACATAGAAATATTCCTTTATTATAATGAAATGAACTGACTTGGTAAGGAGATCAACTATAACCCATATAGAGTTACATCCTTCAAGTGTTCTATGAAAAAATCCATGGTTATGTTCTCCTATTTCTATACTAGAATGGGAAATGGTTTTATTTTTCCCTAAGAATTCTGTCATCCTACCTTGACTTATTGGCATACCAAGATTTCATATACAAATTACATACTTTATTTCTTTATGTTATCCCAACAAATGTTTTTCGTCAAATATCTACACATCTTATTTATTTATGGATAAGTAGATAAGAATGAGCTATGTGAATCATTGAGATGTTCCTTTTCTCAGTTCAGTTTTTTATGGGACACATATTCATGTTCCAAAATATATAACTCCATTTAAAAAATATTGAACTCTAGAATATTCAATACCTTAGTATGTAACAAATCATCATATTTTTAGGACTCCTAGATCCTATCATGAATAGAGGGTTGATCAGTTATTTGAGAAAGTTAGGATGAAGATCCTTTTACTACTCCATTTCCATCATCTACCTATCCATGAAGATCAGACCCCTTGAAATATTATTCATGGACAGAGTTGTATGTTCCGTTATAATTATAGAATTTTCCACTTTTTTCACTTTCCTAGGGTGGTAATGGATTAAACAATCATAATATTTGATCATCTCTAACCACCAACTTTGGTGCATTTTAAGCTTCATTTGCATGAATATATACTTGGGGATTCTATGATATGCATATATGTTACAATTTTCTCCATAGAGGTAATGTCTCTAAATATTTAATACAAAGATCACAATAGCCAATTATAGATCATGATTTGGGTAGTTTTACTCATGGTTGATTAATTGGTGAGAGGCATAGGATATCAATTTTTTATTTACATGAGTATACAAGACAAGGCACTTTTAGATGCATCACTATAGATCCAAAATCTATCCTCTCTGGTGGGTAATGTGAATATAGGTGTAGTGATTAAACTATAATTAACCACTTTAATTATCTCTTCACATTTTTTAGTCTAAAAAAACATTACTCCTTTCTATGTTAGCCTGGTTAGTGGGATTTAAAATCATGAAAATTTTCTAAAAAACTGATTATAGTGCCCACTTAATCCAAGGAAACTATTAATTTCCATCACATATGTTGGTTATGGATATCCTTTAATTATGTTAGTTTCTGAAGGATCCAAATATATCATGATTATGGGGATAACATACACCATGAATGTTTCTTTTATCTTCCAAAACTAAAATTTAGTATAATTTAATGATAACATTTAATTTTGTAATGTCTTTAGTATATAATTAAAAATCTCCTCATGCTCTTAAATCTTTTAGAGAAGATAAGAATATCATCTATAAAGACTACTAAGAAAGAGTGTAGGTAATCACTAATGACTCCATTCATCTAGTCCATAAATATTTATGGAGTATTAATCAGTCCAAATGGGATCTTTATGAACTCATAGTTCCCATACCATATAAGAGAAGTAGCCTTGGGGATATCCTCCGTCTTCACCTTTAAATGATAATATTCTAACAAAATATCCACTTTAGAGAAGTATTGTGATCCATATATTTGAAAAAACAAGTCATCAATCCATAGAAAATGATACATTTTATTTATCATGTTCTTTTTATCTCATTATAATCAATGAAGAGGTACATATACACATCATTATTCTTGATGAATAGGTTAAGTTCACCTTACAGTGACACAATAGGGTGCATAAACCCATTATCTATATTCTCTTGTAGTTCCTTCTTCAGATATTTATGTTCAATAGTAGAAATTATATATTGATTCTGGGATATTGGAAAATATCTAGGTATAATGTTGATTGATAACTGAACCTCTCAACTACGAGGAAGATAATGAAATTATTCGACAAAAAAATCTGCGAGTTCCATCATAATGGGAATTTTTTCTAGGATGGTATTTTCATTCATGTTAATCATTTGGGAAAGATACAATATCTCATAGGAAAATAATATTCATCATTCTCCTTTAAATTTTATAGAATTATATTACATTTTTGATATGGAGGGTGATTTAATTCTCTCGTAAATTTACATTGGATCTATAAATGGAAACCCAATGCAGTCCCATAATAGTATCAAATTCTACAATAGGAAGTATTTGAGTTTTTCCATGAAATTCAGCCAAAACATTTGGATGGTGGATGAGTTATATTCATGGGATGTAATAATTGACCCATTTATATCACCAATAACTCAACATCCATGTTTTGAGGTAGTTTTGAAAAGTTATACTAAACATGCATAATATTATAGAATGAATAGTACTATATTCACATAAAAGATTTAAAGTTTATGACTGGAAGATATGCCCATATTTCACTATTTGATTCTGGATCAAATAATTTACTTCATCAAGAATAAGCTTAGGGATGAGACTTTCAAAATTGTTAAACACATAAAAGGGAAACAATAAACATTACATGGATAACACATATATTATTTAAACTGTGAATTTCTAGGTTTTAATCCATGGTCTATTTCCTAATATAAAATCTCATGAGAATATTTTTTCCCCTAAAAATAAATCATATTTTGAACAAAAATTTACCAAATATTATCCATGGGGAGGGTCACACTAGGTGTACAACAATTCCCACTCACTACTACAAAATTGGTATTTAAAAGCGTTAAAAATAGCCTTTTTAGTTCCATAGAAGCAACGAATACTAGAGTGAGATTAAAATACCTAGGATTTATTAGTGCTAAAGAAGTTCCAATAAAGGGTTCCTTTATCAAAGCTAAAAAATAGTTCATAAAGGGGACCTTTATCAGTGATTTTAGAAGCAATGATATTGAACAACATTTATCAGCACTTTTATTTTGTTACTGATAAAGGAGATGTTTATCGGTGCTTCTAGAAGTGATGATAAAGTCTATCTTTATCTGTGTTTGTATAGGAGTAGATGAAGGGTACCTTTATTAGTTCTTGTAAAAGAACTATAAATGGAACACTTTATTAGTGCTTCTAAAATCAATGTTAAAGGGTTATACTATAGTGATATGTAACAACACACTGTAGTACCAAAATCAATGTTAAAGGGTTATACTGTAGTGATATGTAACAACACACTGTAGTACCAGTGCATTATGCTGCAACATCACACTACAACACCAGAAACACCATTAAAAATTTATAAAATCATTTTTCCAACAGTGAATTTAAATGAAATATTGTTTACAACACAAATAAAAGAAAATAAAACTATATTATATACATTTAAAACATTGTTTTATACAATTACATACGTGAAAATTATTACATATATTCAAAAATATCAATGTTCCTTTGTCTTTTGATCCTCACCTCGACCAATGAAATTTATGAACAAACCAAACTTTATTAAGAATAAGAACACACCAATATAAGAAATATATTATTGTGTTAGTAATAATAGAAAGAAATAAATGAACATAAAGTGTTAATTTTAAAGTAAACTTTTAGTCATAATAGGAACATTGTGTATTGGATTGAGTTGCATTTGATTCATTCACGTCACACCATTTCATGTTTGTATTCAGTTATTATCTCTATTAATGTTAAATTAATTGGTATAAGATAAAAATGGTAATGAAATTATTTAATTTATAGAATATAGAATGTTGAAAAAACAATCTAGGCTCATTTTCTAGGGTTTGGCGATGCGATGTAAGTTTCAAATTAAACTAACATGTATATATTATAAATAAGAACATAGAATAATACCAATATAACAATGTTTCTAATTAAGATGAGGAGATTCCTACACATCCTAAATGAATTATAGATTATTATTCTAAAGTATAAAAGCATTCCGAATGTGTTTTCTCAGTTCTGATCACATCACTTATAATTTTTACAGAAATGTCATTTTAAAGCCAAAACACGCACTCTAAGTCATACCGACCAAACTGTGTTTCAGTTTTACGTGAGAATAATTCCTACAAATCACATATGATGTATAATTCTTTTATAAATTATTAATACAATCTGAGTGTTTTTTTAGTGAGTGACACTTTTTGAACTAAAATGTCAATTTTAAAATGATAATGGGAACTTTGAGTCATACTGGTCACATCATGTATCATTTAGAGGTTAATACGATTCCTAAATGTCAAAAATTACTTATGGATCATTTTCCTAAAGTATAAAAATAATGTAAATGCATTTGCTCAATTTTGAGTATGTTAGTAGACTTTTTTTTCTAAAATGAATGTCAATTTTAAACAAAATGATGCACTTGGAGTCCTATCGGCCACACTATTCATCAGATTGAGGTTCAGTTGATTCAAAAAGATCTCAAATGATTTATGATTAATTTTAATAAAGTATTTAAACAATTTCAATGTGTTTACTTAGTTTTTAGTACGTCACTTGTCTTTTTTTTATTAAAATGTCATTTTAAACTAGAAATATGGAATTTGAGTCATACCAATCACATAATGTGTTTATTTTATGTGATCTTGATTTCTACATATAAAAAAATGACTTATGAATTGTTTTCAGAAATTATCAAGATAATATAAGCGTGTTTTATTGGTTTTTGGTGAGTGAAAATTTTTGAACTAAAATATCAATTTTAAACTGATAATAGGAAATTTAAGTCATACCAGCCACATCATGTATTAGATTTTAGTACGACTGATTCTTACATATAAACAAATAATTATGGATCATTTTCTTAAATTATCAAAATAATCAAAATGTGTTTTATTGGTTGTGAGAATGTTAGTTGTATTTTTTACTAAAATTAATGTCAATTTTAAATAAAAAGATGCGCATGGAGTCATACTGGTCACACTATGTATTAGATTGTGGTGAGGATAATTTATATACATCCCATATGGCGTATTAGATCATTTTCCTAAAGTATCAAAACTATATGAATGCATTTTCTTAGTTTTGAGTACATCACATTTCTTTGTACTATGATGCCATTTGAAACTAAAAACATGTACTTTGAGTCATACTAGTCCCAATGTGTGTTAGTTTGACATGAGATTGATTATTACATGCTCAAAAAGAATTATGAATCCTTTTAATAAATTATCAAGAAAATATGATTAGGTTTCCTCAGTTTTCAGTGAGTGACACTTTTTGAGGTAAAATGTAAATTATAAAATAATAACAGACACTTTGTGTAGAGACTCAGGTTTTGGCCCTGTCAGACTTTGGAATATTCCTACGAATAATTCCAGAGCTAGGCGCGAAGACGGCATGCGATTATGAGACCCGGTATGCCCGGAATTAAATTTTATAAAAATATTAAGTATTTTTATACTATGAACGTGGAGGGGGTGTGCTATCTCCTTAATGATAGCTCATAATGGGAATCTGAGGGCACGATTGCGTCCGTAGCATCCTGTTTACCCTAGGCGGGGTATAAAATTTACTGGCACGGGTCTGCGATGAGAAAAGCCACTAGGTGCGTTTTCGTAAATTAATGGAAAAGTTTAATTACGAGTGTCGGCTCGAATAACATCTGAATGGAGCCTCAGATCTCAATTTTGAGTGCACCGTTACGTTCCGAATGCCTTGTTTACCCTAGGTGCGACATAACTTTAGTCAGAACCGGGTGCCGGGTCGGAGGTGTGTTGGTAGGGAGTTAAATAAAGATTTTATTGTAAAATAAAGAAAATCAGTCATCTTCTCCCCCCACCTTGTACGCAGAGGAGATGAACCCTGCCCCTACCCTCGTCCGTTTATTCTCCAAATCGCGCCGCAACCGTCCATTTTTTGCACCGATTGTCAGCGGATTGAGCTTCAGGGCGTCACAAGCGTCGTTCTGCACCCGAAGCTTCGGAGTTTCTCTTGTGAGGTAGGAAGTTTGAGTTTTAATCTCATGATCCTGTTTTTGATTCGAATTTCTTAGTTTTTTGTTGTAGTAGGGAAGATCGGGTCCCGAGGGTCGCATAGGAGGTTGTAGATCGCAAAACGGACCCCCGGGGTGCCCCCAACGGTTTGCGGAAGTTTCGCCGGCACGACGGTGTCGACACCGGCGGACCCACGACGGACACACGGTGGTCCCCGACAGAGCATGGTGGTCGAACACCTGGGATGGCGGCGTACAGTGGCGCGGGGTGCCGCGCGGTCCGGTTCAGGCCGGTCCGTCCCTCTTTTAATACACGAGGGGTTTTAAAACCCCCATATCTTGTTCCCTGAACATCTGAATCGCGCGTTGTCTATGGTGACACGACCCTGACAATGAGGCGAACCCTTCTGTGTGGGTCCGAGAGTTTAAATTTTTAGGATCATGGGCCTGGAGCTTGAGACATCGAATAAAATAATAATATTTTATTATTATTTGACTTCGGGCGGTTGTATCTTCTACCCAGAGAGTCCGATTAATGTGCAGTTAGTGGAATTTTGACCCTAATGGTATGGAAAAATTTTCATGTTGGTTTTTAGGTGTTGGGACCGAGTTTGGGGTGCAGGCCCCACGAGGCCGAGTTTGGGCGTTTACGGAGAAAAGAAACTTTCTCACCAGGAGTCCGATTTTGGCAGATGAATAGTCAATCTTGTGTTTTTTTCCGAGAGGATCGCCATGGTGTGATCCATTCGATGTGTCCTGTTATCGAGGCATGGGCCCCTCCTGGGATGGCTTTGGTGAATAATACCTTTTTCACCGGGGGTCCGTTTGGGATGAATGATTAGTCGATCCTGTGTGTTTTTCTGAAGAGATCGTAGTGGTATGATCTGCTTGGTGAGTTTTTGGATCGTAGTGTGGGCCCCACATGGGATAACTACGGTGAATAGTTCCTTTTTCACCGTATGTTCATTTCGAGTGAGTAAACAGCCTGTCCTGCGTGTTTTCCACGTAGACCGTGATGGTGGCCTCAACATCGGCCAAGGAGGTGCGTAGTGTGGCAATGTTGTGGGTCTCTCAGGTTAGAGACGATTGGAGTAGTAGTGGTTAAGGGTACTCCCATGGTTCATTCCTACGAGGGTTAACACGACATGACAACCTTAGTATAGGTTTGTGATCCTCTCGATAGGATGTTTAATCTGTTAGAGTTGTGGCATCCCTTCGGTGGGCCCGAAGCGGGAGCCTCTAGCATTGTTTCCCTAGATCGGGTTCTTGGTATCGCTGTGACTGCTTATCCATGGGCGGTGATCCCCTATCTAGCATGTTAACTCTGTAGGGTTTGTGGAATCATCAGAAATATGATCCCTTACACAGTGGAAAAATCTCAGTAGGGTTGTGGCATCGTCGGGTATATGATCCCCTACTCAGCATGAGGATTATAGTAGGGTTGCGGTATTGTTGCTTAGACTATCCCCTACTCAGCGTGTGGTGTTAGTAAGTTTTCAGTATCCTCAGTTTTGATCCCCTACAATGCGAGATGTACCAGATAGGGTTTCAGTATCGTCATGACCATCATGACACGGGTGACGATCCTCTATCTACACGTCGTGTTTCAGTCGAGCACTATATCGGGTTGTGGTATCCCCCAGCGGATCCTGGGAGTGATCCCCTATCTATGTGATCTTCAAATGTTAGACTGGGTTGTGGTATCCCCCAGCGAACCCTAGGAGTGATCCCCTATCTGTGAGATTTTAGTATACCGGTGTGGGTTCTGGTATCCCCCAGCAGACCCTAAGAACGATCCCCTAACCAAGGAGTTTGGTGTTTATGTTGTTTCGGAGAGGTTTCCTCAGTGACAATATCCGATAAGCGTGATCTCTCAGGTGAGCGTCTGAGATGTTTGTGTGGGACCCGATGGAGTGTATCTCTTGGACGGGTGTCATCTAGGATGACAGTGATTGTGGAGTGTGTTCTTCTGGTTGTGAACCGTTGCTTCTGATGAGGTCGGTACCTCATGTGGCTTGGTGCGTGAGATGAGTATATCTGGATGTTCATGGTATATGTATGGGAATACACCTGATTTGAGATGAATAGTTGTGTTTATCCGAGGATGGTCACGAGATGGAGTTTCTCTTTCATCTAGGTTCCCTCTCGATGGGATGACCAGACTGTTTCCTTTCAGTTTCTCTCTTTGGTTTTGGGTTTTTGGGGTTCCTACTAAGTATTTTTATACTCACCCCTGCATGGGATTTTCCCGCACATGTTTGTGTCTTGTGCAGACCACATGCCTTTCCAAGGTGTCCCAGGAGGACCCGGAGTAGGCATAGCTGAGTGAGCCGGACTGACCATGGAGTCTTACCAGAGCTGTACTGGGGTGCTTTCTGGTGGTGATTTTGGTAGCGTACCCCTTCTTTCGAGTAGGTTGGATGCTTTTGTGAGTTTCCTTTGGTGGGCCCTATTTTTCCCTTTTTGTTCTTCAGTTGCACTCTGTTTTGCTATAGTTGTTTCAATGAATTTACTTTTTAGTTTTATATATCTCTGCACTATTGCATGGAGGTGTATGTGGGTGCGTGTGTATAGGTACCTTAGGCTAATGCCTCCCATGTGTGGGATAACCTACTCGACGCTAGACGCCAGCCCTTGGCCTATTGGAGGCATCCTTGGGGAGTCGCGGCTCAAGCCCCGTTGGGTCGGGTCGTGACACTATGAGTCATACCTGGAATATCATGCATTAGAGTGTGGTGATGACAATTCCTACACATAAAAAATTACCCAGGGATCATTTTAATAGAGTATAAAAACATGATGAATGTGTTTTATTAGTTTCGAGTATATCAGTTGTTCTTTTTACTAAAATTAATGTAAATTTTAAACAAAAAGATGCACTTTGAGTCATACCAATCACACCATGCGTTAGATTGTGGTGAAGATAATTCATAAACATCCTAAATTACTTATGAATCATTTTTATATAGTATAAAAATAATCCAAATTCATTTTATGGATTTTTATTATTCCCCTCATATTTTTTTACTAAAATGTAATTTTCAACTTATAACACACTTTGAGTCATATCAGTCACAACATGTGTTAGTTTAAAATGAGACTTATTTGTACACATCAGAAATGACTTATTAGTAATCTTTATAAATTATCAAGGAAATCTAGTTCATTTTCTCAGTTTTTAGTGATTAGTAGTTTTTGAACTAAAATGATAATTTTAAACTGATGACAGACACTTTAAGTCATACTAGGCACAAAATATATCAGATTTAGGTGAGGCTAATTCATACATGTAAAAAATCAATCATTTTACTAAAGAATAACAACAATACTAATGATTTTTTTATATCTATTGTACTTTTTATTAAAATCAATGTCAATTTTAAATAAAAAGACTCACTTGGAGTCCTATTGGTCACACCATGTGTCAGATTGAGGTGCGGCTGATTAGTATACATCCTGAAGGACTTGTGTATCATTTTAATAATGTATAAAAATAATCTAAATTCATTTTCCCATTTTGATTATATCACTTTTATTTTTACTAAAATGTAATTTTAAACTAAAAACATGAACTTTGAGTCATGCTGGTCACATCAAGTTTCAGTTTGACATGATATTGATTCCTACATGTCAAAAATGAGTTATAAATCATTTTACAAAATTATCAAGACAATATGAGAAAATTTTATTGGATTAAAGTGAGTGAAACATTTTGAATTAAAATATAAATTTTAAATTAATAACAGACATGGTGAGTCATACTGAGCACATCATGTATTAGATTAAGGTACATATGATTATTACACATCAAAAATGGCATATGAATTATTGTACTAATGTATCAACAAATTCTGAATGATTTTTCTTAGTTTTTAGTATATTAATTATCCTTTTTCTAAAATCAATGTCAATTTTAAATAAAAAGATGCACTTTGAGTCATATTGGTCATACCGTGTGTTGGATTGAGGTGATGATGATTACAATACACCCCAAATCCTCAAAAAAATCCCAAATAGAAAATTTTCCATGCTTTATATTTGATTTATTTATTGAACTGCCAACACTACATATTGAGTGGATGTTGTTAGCTAAAAAAGGGTTTTCACATAAGAACATTGACTCAATAAAGAGTATTGGCCATTAGACAAAAAAGTCAACATAAATGATGTTATCATTAGAAGAAAATAAGATGTTATCTATTTTATGGATTATTATAGATTGTTGAAATCAAAACATCAATTCCTAAAAGATATATGAAAAAACTAAATTAGTATTAAATAAAAATAATATGGAAATTAACTTAACAATAACAGATAAAATGATGAAAAAATTAATTAAATAAGTAGTAGGAATTCACCTTATCATGATGGTTGTATACATTCATGATAAATTTTCTTGTTGTTATTACCTCATTTGTAATCTTGAAGTCCAATCTCTCACAATCATTAGCTTCTTTGAACAGAACAACCCCAATTAAACAAAAGAATACCTATTTCTAAGAAAAGAATTTTTATTTGACTAATATTAAAAAGAAATAACTTAAAAATAAATATAAAAAATAAATTAATTCTATGGAAAATTATTTTACTGCGAAAACATCAATATTACCTCTATGACAGAGAAGAATCAGCATCATTGTTCCTCCTGTAAAGGTAATGGATGGAAATTGTAGGAAAGTGATAAATACCCACACCATAGGGATGAAAAGAATTTTAGGAAGAATAATTTTATGTAAATTTTGGTGAAGAAAGGCATGGAAGATGGACATAAATATTCTAAAAAAACTAACTATAAAAATATGACTTCCCAAATGATATGTGAAAATAACAACATTAGTATTAGATAAAAATGGTAAAGAAATTAACTTTAAAATAGTAGATAAAATGAATTTTTTTTAATTAAATAAGAAGTATGACTTCAAATTTTCATGATGGATATATACATTATTGATCCATTTATATATTTACCTTATCCCAGGTGTTTCCATGATGTCAAATATCTCATGAGTATGAGAATCTTTGAACAAACCACCCCAACATGAATAAAAAAAATACACATGTATAAGAAAAAAAATCATATGTGAGTAATAATAAAAAGAAATAAATTAAACATAAATCTAAAAAAATACATTAATTCTATGGACAATGATTTTAATGTGAATACATTAAGATTACCTCTGTGATTGAGAAGAGGCAATGCCATTTCTCTTCATACAAAATAATTGGAGGGAACATTTTGGAAAGTGATAAATTCCAATACTCTAGGGGTGAAAAGGTTTCGATGAAGAAGATGTATGTGGAAATTTTCCTGTAAAAACAAATGAAATATAGATAGAAATATTTGAAAATAAATGAAATTTTCATGGAATATTGAAAATTAAATCAAAGTTTCACTGTATAATTTTTCGGTAAAAAAAGATAGTATATAGTAACGTTACCTTTAAATGTTTCCAAAGGGTTTCCTTTGTTATAGTTTATTTAACCATAGGATTGGAAACATCCTTATGTGAAGAAGGATTTTTTATGAGTCATCAAACATTTAATATATATAATGTTAATGTATTATAGAGTAGATAATATTATGTGAAAAAACATTGTATATTAAGAAAACATTTTACCATTTAATTGGACTCTCTTTATTTTTTTTAAAGGATTTAGGGATTTAGATACTCTATTGAGAATCCAAATATCCTCTTTAGGGCCCCCTTTAACTTATAATACATTTTCTACATTGGTTCTGTGATAAAATGATTGTGATCACATAATGAAAGGGTCATCCTCAATTGAATTTTCATCTAATTCAACATTTGTTTTAGTCACTAGTAGGAACATCAACCAATTCTTTTCTACTAGATCTAAGACATAAAATACATTCACTTCTTCTGATTTGATTATAAACAGATCAAATTTTTACCCTTACAAACTAATGTACGCCTTCACAAAGCCCATTTCTTCAAATTTCACTACACTCCTATTTTCAACCCATTTTAAATGGAAAATCATCACTTGAAATGTTTTATAACTGAAATATAATATTTTTTCAATAATTAAAAAATATGACATGTTTTAATAAATTGGATTTATATCCTTGGAAATAGATATCTACATCACTTCCACCACAAGTGTAACAACACTGTTTTGCATCATACTACATTAATTATGTTTTTTGTATAGAATTTGTAACCATTTATTTCAAAAGAAGTGTAATATATAACATTTTCATTCAGTACACTAGCTATCCGTTGAATTTTTTATAAACTAAATTCATATTTTCAGATAACTCCTTATAAATTTGATCTTGGAATCATCCTATTATCTGTTGATTATGTGTATTTTATATCCATCATTCAACCCTTGATTAATTAAAATATCTAATAATTTCATTGTGGGATTCAATTTATGGATCAAAATATTCACTATTATATAAAATTTAAAGGTTTTCATTATACCACTCTATTAAGGTAATTGTAACAACTTATCTTCCCAAAATACCTTCACCCATAAGGCATCTGCTATTATGAAACTTTGGGAGACCGACACTGTCAATATCTGATAGGTAATTTCTACATAATTCAACAACTTCTTTAATAATATATCATCATGAAATAAAAAAATCTGAATGACTTAAATTATTGAAACACCCTTTAAAAATGTTTATATATCATTCAATGAGGTAAATTCATCAATAATGAACATGATCACATAGTTGAACCTCTCTAACGAAGTGAACCATTAGGTGGAGCATTATATCAATGAATGATGGTAGGAAAAAAATATATAAATCACATAACAAGATTGCAACCTCTTTTTTAATTATTTTAATCTTCATTAGTTGTATAAATTTATTGCATATGGCTTTGAAAAATAAGTAGAGTCTGGTAAATATATAATGTAAATTTTTAGGTAGAATGCAACGTAAAGTTACATGCATCAAACCAGGACTCAAAACATAACATTCATCTGATTTTTATCACTGTAACATCAAATTAGTCATTGGAATGACATTATTTATATTTTATGGATCCCCCTATGTAAATTTAATACAATTAAAGAAAAGGAAAATTTCATTTTTTGTAGTCTGGAGAGAGTGTTAGCTTCTAGAAAGAAATTTTTTTACCCTTTACCCTTGACCAGTGCCAACTCTTCCATTATCCCCATCTCAATCATGCCAAAACTATCATTGATGAAATATGTGGTTTTCATATAAACATTTTTTAATTTTCCAAAAACATTATAAAATACATTTTTTCTACATGCATGAATCATAAAAATGTCTGACATACAAATAATTCAAAAACAACAATTCAAATAAAATTTATCTCTTCTTCCAACATGATTTTATAAGTTTTTTTTTGAAAATGGTTTACAAAAAATAGTGTAAATAAATTTTAGTTTATCAAATTGTTGATCACCCATTTTTGGAGATGTTTTTGTACCTTATTCTATATTCCCATCAAATGATGTCATCTAGAATCTTTATTTATTCCATCTAGGTAAAATTTTACGATGTCCGAAAAACACAGTCTTAGAGGAATGTTTTAACCAAATTGAGTGTGTGCATTGGTAAAAAATGTTACACCCCAAAATTCCTTTAATTATATTACTAGATAAATTTCCTCAAAAGGGAAAGTCATTTTTCATTCAGTAAAACAAGGAACTGCATGTTAATTATTCACTTATACAGGAATAATTCTTTATAAAACCTATATACCTCATCAATTTTAGACTGTCAATCAATGGATTGTAATGGAAATCAATATATTTACCTTGTTTATTTGGTTCAGATATAAGTAGACACAACCTAATTCATTTGTGCTTCATGAATAACCATGGAATCAAGTTATAATTATACAACATGATAGGCTACGTACTTTTAGTTCTAATCTGTACACACAAATTATTTATTCTATATACGAATAATGTAAGTTGAAAGTTTCTTAGCTCTTTTCCTAATTCAGGATACTCTTAATCAATTTTCTTCCACTAAGAGGAATCAACTAGATGTCATAGGTTCCCATATTTAATTAATGTATCTTCATGGAATGTCAATTGTCTCGTGGTTTCCTATCATCCATATAGACTTCTAAACCATATTATTATAGGAAATAACCATACAAAATTTTAAGGACTTGTTTCATTTTTCTTGAATCGATCAATGCCACACTTATGTAATTTTATGTGTGATTCATAGTCCTTGGAAAACAATATGAAATCATTTGGAAAAGAATGTATTTTTTTAGAGATCATGATCGTTGGACATAACATTCATTTAGTGTCATATATTCGATATAGTAAATCACTTTCTTCCGGTATCATATCTTTCAGAAAAACAAGTAGTTATATAAAGCTTGTATCATTCCATCCATTGCCACCTTTCAATTTATATAACCTTAATATATTTAAAAATGTTTTATATTTAGTATAAATAGTATGAAATTCTATCTTAGGACATCTATTTAACTTCTCAAAAAATGTTCGAAAACCATGAATTTCATCTTCAATTTCTATTCCCATTTCTTACATGCGATCCTTATCGTCATTAACACTGGTATTCCTATCAAATGATCCATAAATTGTAGTATCCACCCAATCAGTGTGCATGTTCAGTTTTTACCTATATTTAGTTTAACATATATAGCTATGATTTATTCTATGACAAATCAAATTCTCTTCCAACTCTTTCAGACTAATTTTTCTTGAATAACAATAACATAAACATAGACAACAGATTTTAGAAGGGCCATATGCATGCTCAATTACTAACATGATGAACTCTTTAACTCTATCTTCATAATATTTTGTCAAATGATTAGTATAAATACATTTTTGATTCATATCCATTATATTGGGTTCATAAAATATTCATTTTTTAAAATAAATAAATAAATACACATAATATATCCATCATCAAAGGTGAAACTTATAAACAATTATAACAAAGGAAACTCAAAATTGGATTGTTTCAAATAATTTTAATATTATTTAATTAAAATGGGTAATTTAATTAAAGAAAATAATTTCTCCAATATGGAAGGTGTCATCCTCTGAATTCATAAAAAGTTGAAAGTTATAGAAAACTATTATCCTCATGGGATTCATATCCCCAATAGTTATTAGAGCATTTTGTTATCTGAGACTCATCCTCAATCTCTTGTTGACGTGCACCTATGTTTAGTGAAATACTATAAGAATTAGTAATCAATGGGATGGCTATTACTTATACTAGTTTAAGAAACATAAAAGAGTTTTAGGATGAGTCACAGACAATAAATAACAATAATAAATCTTCAAGAGATGAATCTGATGAGGATGATAATTGTACTCCATTGTGTTCTATAAAAGAAATAATGCCTCCCATTTGTAAACATTACTCCATTTAAACTTGTTATTAACTCATAGACTATTGAAGGTGAGATTTGGGGGGCATACATGTTCTTTTCTGTGATTTATGGGGTCTTAGTTGGGACATGTGTTGATATATGATTCCTTGGGGTCTCTATGAAATCTATATTTGTAGAAGAAATACCACTTTTTAAACATTTAATCCTCTAACTAAGACGTGTAATACCACTACTAAAATGATCCATCAGATATTTCTAAAATCCTCTAAACAAATGAAAATACAATATAGAAAATTAAGGAGTAATAAGAAACCCAAATATGATAAACAAGAATAATAAACTATTATTTCATAAACTAAAATATATTAAAATATATTGATAAAATATTTTAACAAATAAAGATTTATTTCATATACATGGATGGTAATAAGAGATTCCTAGGGGTGGAACCAATGCATATAAACCTAAAATGATGAATACATATAAATTATTTCTAATAATTATTCCAACATATATAGATTTTGATAACCTCTATCTTATTATTTTGGAACAAGTTATGTAATAACCTAAGTAATTATTAAATTTAATAATAATGGTTTATCAAATATAATTATTCTATACAACTTCTCTTAATAAATATTTTCACCTTTGTGATTGATATATTATTGAATGAAGATAACTATAGACTATGTAACTATTATAGTGTTCTTGAAAATTTCTATTTATAGCCAAATCATAAATTATAATATATAATACTAAAATGAAACATTAGTCATAAAAATAAATGAATCACTACAACAAAAAAATATAAAAAATTGGTCACAATATAATGGATTAATATTAAATGTGGAGTAATAAAAAAATAATATGCATGAAAATAGTATTAAATGAAGCATATGTAATCTTGGGAATTTCCAAAACATCCCATGAGGTGACTATGGACATGCTTTGGTTGGAACCCCCTTATAAGCCTGATGGCGTGTTACTATTTTTATAACATACTAGAGACCCAAAACTAGCCTAACTTATTGGACTCCCATATGAACTTTGATATAAGTGGTGACACATACAATCTAATAAAGACTACATTTTAATTATCTCTCATCCCTTACTATAATGCATACGATCCCTATTATGATTACAATGAGAGGTATGGTCACCTTTTTACAAAACATATCAATCAATAATCAACATAACCCAAACATGTATATTCAAACCTCCTTACAACACCTGTAAATATGATATTTGTATTTAAAAGAAAAAAACTTACCTCATGAAATCTAATATATACAACTTCCATAGATAGTGATAAATGTTTATAAAAACTATTTCATGGTTCCAACAAGGCCATAAAACTTAGTACTACTACTAATTTTTAACAAAAAACATCTTTCATTCAATATTATTAAAAATAACAAAGTAAGAATCAATTTTTTTTAAAATGATCCAATAATGCATCAAAGTCATAATTTTCAAAAAAGCACATTAATATTCTATCTTGGAATTTATTATTGAAATCAAGAAATAAAATTATCACCTGATTTATTGAATGAATCCTTCCTATATGTATTATGAGTACATACATACATATATACATGAAATAATGTGTTCATATATATATATATATACATGTAGATTTAAAAATTCATATATATATATATATATATGTGGATGTTCATATAAGATATCAAGAAAAAAAGAGATAAAATTCAGGTCCCTTAACATAAAATAAAAATCATGATTTAGTACCAATAATTCTTCAAAAAAGAAAAATTCCAAAAAACCTACACCTCAAAATCAAGAAATCATTACAAAAAATCTATTTCAATTTGTTAAATTAAAACCATGGTTGAAATTTTAACAAAAACATTGTGTGCATTATTTCCATAGAAGGAAGTTAAAAACATTTAAAATTAATATGCTACAAGTATGAAATCAGTCCGTGGAATTATTAATATTCTTCAAGGTAGTAAGAAAATCCCGTAAAGGGTAAAAAACCAAAATCATAGAAAACCCTAATTAGATATTTATTATAAAAGGAAACCCGGTGATGGATAAAGAATACAAAGAGACAATGAACAAAAAAACACAAATATATATCACCAAAAAAGAAATCAACGAGTGATGAGGAGGAGAAAATAACATAACTTGAATTGAATATTTGAATAATCTGACAGAAATTATAGATATCACCAAACCTATAAATCATTTGAGTCTTGAATTCGTTCAACCCTTGAGTCATTCAAACATTGGATCCAATACTTGCAATTGTTTTATCATTGAGTCATGCCTTGATTCGTGTTTAGATTCGACGATGAGGAGTGCTGACAGTGTGTGGCTTCCACAAAATGCTTCAGATATCGTGACTAGTTCATGATTGGTTTTAGTTACATAAATAGATCTATACACTTTTATCAGTGCTTCGAAAAAAGTGTTGATAAAGATCCATTTTATCAGTGCTTTCAAAAAAGTATTGATATTGATCCCTTTTGTCAGTGCTAAATTAATAAGCACTAATAAATGATTTTTAATTATAATTATACATATTTTTTCTGTAAATATTTTTGTATAATTATATATATCTTTAATAAATATATATAAATAAGAATATTTTAAATATATTGATTCTTTATATATATTTATTATAATTTTATAATTATTTAGATATATAATTATTTATTAATAATTATACAAATAATTTTAAAAAAAATAATATTTATATATTTATATCATTATATATATTAAGATAATTATATATATTTAATAAAAAACTAAAATTGTAAATATAGTAAATATATTCATTATTCAAATAAATTTATTTTAATTTTATAATTATCTAAATATATATAATTATTAATTTATAATTATATAAATAATATTTATTTATTAATAATTATAATATATAAATGTATAAATATAGTAACCATACATTTATAAATATATTAATTTATAAATATTTATTTAAAAATAAATTTTTAATATTATTAATGAATATTTAATCCTAAGTGCATGCATGTTAAAAACGAGTGATATTTAACAATTAAAAATGTGTACAATTTAACAATATTGAAAATATGGATAAGTATTATTAAATAAATATAAATTATTATAAAAATATGAATATATATTGAATACAAATTCAAAATATTAAAACATTGTAAATAAATAAATAAAGATATATATATATATATTAATAAATTTTTAAAAATGGTTAAATTTCCAAAAAAATTAAAAGGAAAAAATAAATATTATTAAAATTTAATTAATACTTAACTATAATAAAATTTAAAATAAATAAATAAAATTTATCAATTATATAAATATTAGGTTTATGTGTTTCTATATTATACTTCATTCATTACATAAATATTTTTCTGTGTGTGTTGTATATAAAAATGCATTATGTATATGAAATGAATATGACACACATTTGATATATACATTAAATTGAAAAATCAACCATAATTCAATTTTGTCCATTACATGATGTAGTTATTCAATATTTTTAATTCATATTAATTTTTAATTATAAAAAACTATTCACTAATATATGACTTATTTAATGGAAAACATAAATATTTTTATTATTTAAATCATATATTTATATAAATATTATTATATTTCTATATTTAATATATACTGTTTATTAATATTATTAATAATTATTTAATTACAAAATTGTTTTATATTTTTCTTAATTTTTCTATTTTTAAGTTTTATTTTATTTTTTATTTCATTTTACGTATATCAATATATTTAATATAAACTATTCATTAGTCTTTATAATTTATTTATATTATTTTAAATTTATTCAATTTTATCAATAATTATTGAATTTGTAATTTTTTTAATATTTATAATATAATCTTCTTATTTTATTTAATTATTTATTTGTTTAATTTTATTGAGGACCATTATCAGCTCTGAAAAAGTGCTGATAAAGGACAACTTTATCAGAATAAAAAATAAAGCACTAATAAAGGATACCCTTTATAAGTGCAAAAAATAAAGCGTTGATAAAGGGTATTATTGATCAGTGCTAATGAAAAGTGCTGATAAGGGTTACCCTTTATCATCTCTAAAAAAAGCTCTAATAAAGGGTAGATTTTATGAGTGCTAAAAAAATGCTGATAAAAGGAACCCTTTATCAATTCTTGTTTTAGTACTCATAAAGGGTAACTTTTTCAATGCTTTTTTCTAGTACTGATTTAGGCCAGTACTGTTGGAAGCCTATTTTGTAGTAGTGACTGTTATGCACCAGGTGATGATTGAGTATAGCTCAATATTCCATTTTCTACATTATTTCACCTAGGTACATAGCTGTTAGATCCACATCCAATTGTAGTATCTCGAAAGGGATGAATTTTTATGGAAAACACTTACTCTAAACTCTAAAAATAGTAAGGATTTTTTTCCTATGTTTAGTTTTATTCCTAAAAATATTAATTGTGTTTTCAGATCCTGATCCTTATAAATAACTAGACATTTCTCTGATTCCAACTATAACAACCCATACTTTAATACATCATAATTCAAGATTTATTACCCAAAGATACACTAAATAAAATCCAATAAGATCATGGGGCCTACTATATTTGGGATATTATATACATGACATAATAAAATAAAACATTTGAATAACAACATTATTTAAAAACCTTGAAACATGACCTAAAATTTCATGGATCCTATAAAAAAACATTGGATAACAAAGGGATGTACATAAGAAATGGGTGAGATACCAAGCCCAGTAAGGGAATATTCGAAGCATAACAAGATAAAAGAAATACATTAGAGTCAATAGGTATATCAACAAGCAATAAAATGGTTTATAATTATAAACATGAACATCAATGAATTATATGCAATGATAATATGAAGGTAACATAGGAATACTGAAATAATATAAAACATGACATCATAAAAAATAATTCATGTCTTACCACCAAGAAAACATAACATTATGTACCTTGGAAAAAATCCCTTCCACTATACATGGTATCTAATGAGATAAAAAAATTACTCAATACATTGGAGGCCTATATAATTCTAGTCCCACCACTCACTTTCATATATTGAATATGCATAAGTGTGCCACATTAATCATACATGATAAGGATGTATTTCATAAATTTTAACCACATGATTAAGGTGTGTATATTAAATATATGCAAATCATAAATAAATTAATTATAAGTACAACTAGGTTAATACCCTTTAATGGAAATGGAGAAAGGTATTCACTAACAAAATATTGGCATGAAAAATTACAGGATATTTTTTGCAGTGTAACAACGGTATGTATAGATTAAAAAAAAAGAGAATAATGAGAGAGAAAGGATTCTATCATCAGTTTAAAATAATAAATATATTATGTGGTATATTTAAAAACATAATCCAATATGAACAATTTGAAACCAAAATGCACTATAAAAAATGTGATTGAATAAAGGGGGCTAGGGGATGATCCCTTACCTTAAGAGGGTTCTTTATAAATCATGGGACGAGATTCTTAATATATTAGGGAATATTGGGACTAATCTATAGATGGAAAGGGAAAGTAAATCAGTGATTAAATTTTTTTTGAGTGAATAATATTGAGGGGTTGAGTGGTATAACATATCAAAATAGATGGGTGTTCTTTATTAATTATTAAAAATTGGGTTTGGACTCTCTATAATAGGTTTCTGACAATAAAAGTTTTTTTACCCTTATAAAAATTTCACATGAATTAATAAATTAATATTAAAATTATTATATAGTAAATATTATTTATAAGAATATTTTATTAAAATATAATTTATTTAAAAAAATCATGATATCATCATGAAGAGTGTCTTGATTGATTTATATATTCCCCCAAAATATAATTTATGTTTAATCATATCAAATTCAATTTTTTTCTAAATCATTATTTAATAATTTCAAAATTAATAATAACAATTGATAAATATAATAATTATTCAATAAAAATAAAAATAAAAATTTATACTTTTAGTGTATAGATACATAGCTCTTTAACACTAGAAAATTCCATAAGGTTAAGGTGTGAAATGGTGATATTTTCATAAGGTGGTTCAACAAATAGGTTTGGGTCATAATCTTTATGAGATTAAACTTATCCCATAAACTATTTTCTCTTGCTTTAGTTGTTGAATCTTGGCTTGGTTTTGATCAAGGTAAAATTTCACGATTCTTTATCCCTTGTAAGCTCTAATAAATTGGTCTCATATGGTACAATACTACTAATCAAGGCCATCAGTCCTTCCATCTGTGTTAATTAGACATGATCACAACCCTTAATATACTAACCATAATGATCACTTCACAATGGGTATATTATAAATGGTTATCATGATTAACAATCATAAAAACATAAAAGAATATAACTATCTAATATAGACAAAGTAGTTCATGGGTTTTCTATAACAACATTACATGAAAAATCATTTATTCATTCAAAAATGTAATTTTATTTATAAATGTTCTAGTTAATACATAGATAATATTGTATTATGTAGAAGTACATCTAGTATAATTATTTATGTAGTGGAAAGTATTTCCTTTGGTGAAATTCCCATTTTAGTGTAATATATTTAAGTATTCCTTAAATATTTTCATGGTTTTCCTCCTAATTAAGAGGTTATTTTCACTATAGAACACATTCCTATAGATCTTCCCATATCAAAGTTTCCCTATAGAATTATCCTCATTGAATTAGAAGAATCTAAGAAAAAACTATAATAAAACATAGAAATGGTTTATTTTTCATAGTTTTTATACAAAGGGATCCTTTGTTCTCTTTGTCAAGAATAAGGAAAGTTCAAAATTTCTATGTATTTACTTTTTTGAAATTAACAATATCATGATAAATAATAAGTAACCCTTGTGATGGATTGATGAATTGTTTGAACAAACACATGGAGTTACATACTTATTTATGGTGGATATTGGATTTTAATATCATTAATTAAAGGTGAAAAAGTTAATGTTCATATGAATTCTATATATATAAGAAATAGATCGTATGTGTTCTCGTTAATTCCACTTGGACTCACTAATTATATAAAATATTCATATACATGATGAAAATATTTTTTAGGGATTATATTCAAAAATTTAGGATGTTATCTATAGATGATGTTCTATTATATTCTAAAATAAAAAAAGATCATTAGGAATACTTATATATTATGTTTAACATTTTATGAATGGATAAGTTCTATGTAAATTACAATAAGTTTGACTAATATATGTAATAAGTATAATTCTTGGAGAATTTTAACATTTGAGAAAAGATATTTATTGAACCATTAAATTTTATTATGTTTATAAAAAATCCATAACAACAACATTGAAAAAATACATATTTTCCTCAGTTTAGGTGGTTATTATTTATATTTTTTGAAATTGTTATCAAGGTTTTCAAACCCATTGATGAAATAAAAGGGTAGTAAAAAAACCCATTCCCCCACCATCCTCAACCGTGGAACGATTTGTGTTATAAAATGATGCATCAATAAATTGTATGAGTTGCATACACATAAAGATGATAAAGTGATATACTGTGCATTAAGATAGTTTAAGATTCACAAGAAAAATATACATGACTCTTGATTTGAATATTACAATATTAATATTTGACATGAATGTTTTTATTCATTATCTATATAGAGAAAATTGTGACAAATATACAAATAATTTAAGTCTAATGTATATATTCACATGGATAGAGATCAAAATTTGATAATTAATATGGTTAAAGTTGGTTGAATAGTATGATTTATATTTCTATATAATCTTGGAAAACCAAATAATGTTGTACATGCTCTAAGTAGAAAAGATCCTAAAATATTATCCATAATGTGGATTCCAAGGGATACAATTTCCTTAGTCATGCAATGAATAGGAATGGGAATGGTAATTATAAAGGAAGTACATCCTCATACCTAGCCCAAATTATTTGAAAAAATGTGATTGAATAAAGGGGGCTAGGGGATGATACCTTACCTTAAGAGGGTTCTTTATAAATCACGGGATGTGATTCTGAATATATTAGGGAATATTGGGAGTAATCTTTATATGGAATGGGAAAGTAAATCAGTGATTCAATTTTTTTGAGTGAATAAGATTGAGGGGTTGAGTGGTATAACATATCAAAATAGATGGACATTCTTGATTAATTATTAAAAATTGGGTTTGGACTCTCTATAATAGGTTTTTGACAATAAAAGTTTTTTTACCCTTATAAAAATTTCACATGAATTAATAAATTAATATTAAAATTATTATATAGTAAATATTATTTAATAAGAATATTTTATTAAAATATAATTTATTTAAAAAAATCATGAATTCATCATGAATAGTTTCTTGATTGATTTATATATTCCCCCAAAATATAATTTATGTTTAATCATGTCAAATTCAATTTTTTTCTAAATCATTATTTAATCATTTCAAAATTAATAATAACAATTGATAAATATAATAATTATTCAATAAAAATAAACATAGAAATTTATACTTTTAGTGTATAGATACATAGATCTTTAACACTAGAAAATTCCCTAAGGTTAAGGTTTGAAATGGTGATATTTTCATAAGGTGGTTCAACAAATAGGTTTGGGTCATAATCTTTATGAGATTAAACTTATCCCATAATCTATTTTCTCATGCTTTAGTTGTTTAATCTTTGCTTGGTTTTGATCAAGGTAAAATTTCATGATTCTTTCACCCTTGGAAGCTCTAATAAATTGGTCTCATATGGTACAATACTACTGATCAAGGCCATCAGTCCTTCCATCTGTGTTAATTAGACATGATCATAACCCTTAATATACTAACCATAATGATCAATTCATAATGGTTATATTATAAATGGTTATCATGATTAACCATCATACAAACATAAAATAATATAACTATCTAATATAGACAAAGTAGTGCATGGGTTTTCTATAACAACATTACTTGAAAAATCATTTATTCATTCAAAAATGTAATTTCATTTATAAATGTTCTGGTTAATACATAGATACTATTGTCTTATGTAGACATATATCTAGTATAATTATTTATGTAGTGGAAAGTATTTCCTTTGGTGAAATTCCCATTTTAGGGTAATATATTTAAGTATTCCTTAAATATTTTCATGGTTTGCCTCCTAATTAAGAGGTTATGTTCACTATAGAACACATTCCTACAGATCTTCCCATATCAATGTTTCCCTATAGAATTATCCTCATTGAATTAGAAGAATCTATGAAAAATCTATAATAAAACATAGAAATGGTTTTCTTTTTCATAGTTTTTATACAAAGGGATCCTTTGTTCTCTTTGTCAAGAATAAGGAAAGTTCAAAATTTCTATGTATTTACTTTTATGAAATTAACAATATCATTATAAATAATAAGTAACCCTTGTGATGGATTGATGAATTGTTTGAACAAACACATGGGGTTCCATACTTATTTATGGTGGATATTGGATTTTAATATCATTAATTAAAGGTGAAAAAGTTAATGTTCATATGAATTCCATATATATAAGAAATAGATCGTATGTGTTCTCGTTAATTCCACTTGGACTCACTAATTATATAAAATATTCATATACATGAAGAAAATATTTTTTAAGGATTATATTAAAAAATTTAGGATGTTATCTGTATATGATGTTCTCTTATATTCTAAAATAAAAAGAGATCATTAGGAATATTTATGTATTATGTTTAATAGTTTATGAATGGATAAGTTCTATGTAAATTACAATAAGTTTGACTAATATATGTAAAAAAACCCATGCCCCCACCATCCTCAACCGGGGAAAGATTTGTGTTATAAAATGATGCATCAATAAATTGTATTAGTTGCATACACATAAATATGATAAAGTGATATCCTATGCATTAAGATAGTTTAAGGTTCATGAGAAAAATATACATGTCTCTCGATTTGAATATTACAATATTAATATTTGACATGAATGTTTTTATTCATTATCTATATAGGGAAAATTGTGACAAATATACAAATAATTTAAGTCTAATGTATATATTCACATGGATAGAGATCAAAATTTGATAATTAATATGGTTAAAGTTGGTTGAATAGTATGATTTATCTTTCTATATAATCTTGGAAAACCAAATAATGTTGTACATGATCTAAGTAGAAAAGATCCTAAAATATTATCCATAATGTAGATTACAAGGGATACAATTTCCTTAGTCATTCAATGAATGGGAATGGGAATTATAAAGGAAGGTACATCCTCATACCTAGCCCAAATTATTTGAAAAATATATATCTTAGTAAATATTAAGGATCCATAGTGGGATGATCCATAGATACGGAAAAATATTAATGTAATAAGGAAGTGGAAAATATTCGAGTTGAATATCAATAAAGATAGTGCTTCATTAAATTAGGCATGATTATGCACATGATTCAATCTTGAGATGAAGATGGATATATTTAATGATGCTCATATGTCAACATTCTCCATCTACCCAGTATATATAACCATGTTTTGATATCCTAGAGAAAACTTCTGTGATATAAATTGAATAATGATATTTATAATTATATATCAATGTTTTTAATAAGCCAATAATTTATGGGAAAATTCTAAAATTCCAAGGGATGATTTATTCATTACCCATAAAAATATTAGAATGGGGTAGAATAAATTTTAGATTTTTCATCAGTGTTCAAAATACATTTAATAGAATGAATTTTATATAGTTTTTTTATAGATCATAGAATAAATACGACCAATTTTATCACTTTTTTGAAGACATATCACTCATTAAAAATTTCATATTATATATCCAAGAAGTGGTGAATATTTATAAAAAAAGATTATATATTGAAATAGATCAAGATTCGAGGTTCACCTCAATGCTATCAAGGATATTTCAAAGGGAATTCAACATAGTGTTGAATATAAGTTTGTTATATAATCTTCTAATAGATGATTATTTTGGAAGCACGGTTCAAGATCTAGAGAAAATGATGCGAGCTTAATTTATGTACTTTCACGAATACTAGGATCGAAACTATACTTTGAAAATTTTTTCAAAGAAAAATAGATCCCACCAAACAATTAAAAAGGATCCTTATAAGTCCCTATATGAAAAAATATATTATTACATCATGTTGGGATGAAGTTGAACCAATGGGTCCATTGGGGCCATAACTGATGGAAGAGATGATAGAACCAATATAAACCATATAGTGATATGTCCAAGTATATTAGAGTTAAAAAATGTTTTATGCTAATAATATTCAATGATACTTAGTGTTTAGGATTAGGGAAAAATTCTTCAATATAATATATCCATAGAATATATTCATGAGGTTTTCTATAAGGGAATGATATATACCAAGTACATATACCTTGTTGAGATTCTTCATTATGTTGGGGATGTGGCCTATTGAATTTCCATTCAACTGAAATTATTTTAAGTACATAATCTGTTCCATGTATCTCCCCTGAAGAAGTAGATACATGATTAATTCTAATTACTAAATACATGGATGGTACTGATGGAACAAGTTCTCTCTTATGGGGAGTAGTAATTGGAAATATTATATTATAGAGATAAATTAAAAAAAATTATACCCTTTATCCTATAAAAAAAATAGAGAAATTATATGTACAAAGAAGAAAAGTGAGAATATAAGGATTTCATGAAAGATAATTACCCTCATTAATTTACATCTTATGGTTTTAAATTAAATTTGGAGAAAGTAATTTTATAAATATGGAAAATTTAATAACCTAGAATTATTTGTTATAAATAATTACCTATGATAAATATTTATATAGTATAATATATAGTGTAAATGTTATACACATCATAATAAAAAAGAATGTAATTTTGTTTCACTAGTATTAAAAATTAAATGTGTAGTACAAATAAATTCTATAAAATTAAAAATAGTAAAATTTGAAAAAATAGTACTAGATTTTAAAACTATAACATGATAGTTTGGTGTGTCACAACCCACTAAATTTATCATTTATGTGAAATTTTTTTAAAAATAAAACAAAATATTAGAAAAAATGATGAAGTTTAAGATATATATATAAACTTGATAGAAAAATGATTGACTGAATAATGAATGAAATGAGACTTATGTATAATATTAGTAGTGACTATATGATAGTTGTAATACTATATAACAGTTCAAAATAATAAAATACAAACAAAATGATAATTGGACCACCGAGAATTGTAAAATTGATAAAAATTATTTACAATATATATAATTAAGTAAATGTAAATATTATTATTCTATCAAATGAATTGTTAAATCAAATAGCTTAAAAGAAAATTACATTTACATTTGTAATGAAATTTTAATTATTTAGTAAAATATCACTTATGGAAAACCAATGTAATGAAGTTGGGATATCTTATATCATTGAACATCTTATGACAAAGGAGGAAATGTTTCTCCCATAAGTGATGTTAGTTCCTTCAGTAGAGTTTTAATTTATTTATTTTCATTTTTATTTTACTCATAATATTTTTTTATTTACATTTAATACTATTTTTAAGGTTTCTTTGGTTATTATGAATATTTCAAACACTCAGATATGGATTTATTGTGTATTCTCTAGATTTTTTTCCCTATGTTTAATTTTTTATGGTCTTAGATTTTGTGGATATTGATATTTTATTCCCTATTTTTATGGTTTTTTTGATTATATTTAATTAACTGTGAGGTAAATTCCTCATTTCCCCTATTAATATTTATTTATTGAGTGTCTTCCCTGTGAAATACATGTTTGGAGATTTTTGGAGAAAGTATGTACTAAGAACCATACACATATCTTCTTAATAATATTTTTTAGAAATTAGTATGATGATTGAAATCTAGAAATTATGATCTATTTCTATCATTAAATGAATAAAATAACATCCATGGTTTAGTAATGTAATGGTTTATTTTGTCCCCCATTTTTGTATTGTCCAAGTCAAGGATTCCTTGGGTTAAAGGTTTGGTTCATACACTGATTAAAGGATATATGAGAGTGTTTAGGAATGATCAGTTAAATTATTCCTCCCCTCATGAGAAATTATATTTTTTATGATTATATGGTCTATCCCTATATGCATATAAAAGGAGAGGCTATTCCATGAAGTATGATTTTATGGATTGAGTTATTCATTATCTACAAAGGTGGATGACCAATGTTTCTGGTTATATAATACTTCGTTTTTACCTTATTTTTTGGTGTTCTTATGTTATTCTTTGTTCACAGTGGTCATCACCTACTAATAGTACCTACATGGTGTTGAATAATGTTTTTTCATTAACATTTATTAATTATACATAGGTGAATAATTAATAATGGGTGTCATGACATTGATGATGATTGGAATGAAATATATTAGGATGAGAGACCATGTGTGGCTTGTCATTTGGTGATGTGTCTAAGACTATTATATTGTTGGGCGGTGAAAGATATGTCATTGACCAGTAAATGGTCTGATCAACCATGTTGGGTGATTTTAATGTTTAATTTTTAGGGTTTTATCTATTTTTGGTCATCTTTGACGGTTGTTCTGGTTTGTTTGTTCCATTAAGACTGACTAAATTTCCACCCCCACTTTTCTTAACTTACACAATATTGGATGGTAAACCTTTAAATACTACACTCTCATCATAATGGATGTTTTGGTGTCCAAAAATATTTTTCATATTTTTTTTTATTTTGGAGGTTTTTTCTTCATTTTATTAGTTGTTTTTTGGGGTTTTAGGTATAGAATCTTATACATAGTCACATATGTAATGGGTATTTGAATTTTTTGTTCATATGGAATAATTTTTTACATATGATTCAAAACATATTATCCAAAATATTAATTTCTTTATGAAAATTTAATTATATAATTTTGAAAATAATTTTAAATAAAATAATTATACTAAAAAACTACCACTAATAGAATAATTCGGAATGATAATACACAGAAATGTATTCATTCAAGACAAATGATATTTTATTTTACCAAAATAATTATTTTACCCATGAATTATTGTATTTTATGTAAATAATATATTTTGAATATTTGGTATCTAAATTTGAAAAAATGAAATTTATTTTATATAATCAACACAATAAAATAATACTAGGATAAATTTACTAAATTTTAATGAAAAAGTTTCTTTTTTTATTGAAAAGTTAAAATATTTTTTTAATAATTCTCTATGTTTGGTGACATCATTATGATATAAATTTGAATTTTGAATTTAAAAAACTTTTTTTGTGAATTAAAATTAATTTAAAGGGTCATATAACTCATTTAAAAAAAATAATATTGATTTATGAACCTATATTTTAAATTTTAATTTCAATGTTTTATTTAATTCTAATAAAAATTATTTTGTAATTCTTAACTTAAATAAAGTATTTCAGAGATTTCATTAATTATTTTATGGATATAAATATTAAAAAAAACTTTTTTTAATCATAAACCAATAGAATTCACAGAAATCAATAATATTCAATGTATTTGGCCCAAATAGAAAATAACGAATACTTTATTAAAAAACTCCCCTTACACATGGATATATAAACACCCCCTTTTGGCTCATCCAAACCAATTATATTATAAAACCATTAAAAAACCCCCCCTATACACTCCCATAGTCATGTCATTAATCCCCTTTTTTGACCAAAAGTCCCTCTCTAATGAATTTAGGATTAAAAAAATGAGGTGACTCAATGTATGAGGATGTTAGTGGAGTATCCAAAGAAAGTCCAAACACGAGGTAAATATTATTTCCCACTCATTCTCATTATGGATGACATTTATTATTTCAACCCCCATATAACACAATCTCTCTTAATTTTTTTAAATTTTTGTGACTTTTAAATTATCTTCTTTATTATTTATATTTATTTTTTACAAAGGATTTATAATACATTATGTTTCAATTTTCTTATTTATTATTGTAAAAGCTTACATATCACATAAGGGAAAATGTTATAATTTCTCTATCTTTTTTATAAACTCTTTTTATATTTTTCCACTATTAAAAATATTATTTCATCTCTATGAGTTACAATGTAAAACCACCTTAATTTAATATAAGATATATGATTTTAAATATAATTTTATGAAAAAACTATTATTTACTCCATTTTAATGACTTTTTCCCTTTTCTTTAATGTCAGTTAAATGGGTTTAATTTCAAAATATATTATACATATATTATTATTATTTTCCCTTCATATTGATATATATTTTCAGGAAAAATGATCCTTTGTTTGATGATTAATTTAAATTATTCCTCAATCCCTTATTTTTATGGGATACTACAAGAAAATTGGTTGGTTAAATATTTAGAGAATTTCATTTTTACCCATTTCATTTTCATGGGTTTCTTTCATGGTTATAATTTATTTGTGTTTTTTAAAAAGACACTCATAATCATGATATACTATGATGTGAAAGGTATGACCAAAACTATATAACCCCCAAATCGATTGGGAGATTCTCTATATCTCATGAGATCATTTTAAGTGGTCCATGCATAGTTAGAATAATCTATAATGATATTTTTTGGGACATGTGTAGTTAAACTCATCTATAACATTATGTTTTACCTATGTGAAATTAACCTCATACAAATTGTTATAATGAATTGGTATATATAATTAAGATATATTTATGGTGACATGACATAAGTTTAGACCATATTTTATGATTCTCTTAATTTCCACAAACCAATGATATTTTTACTTATATGACATTTTTTATGTGATTCTTTATAATCCTTTATTTATAGTTCCATTTTAAGATTGTTGACTCCTAGGACATCTCACCCCTTGTTTATTGGGTTTACCCCCTTACTGGGATTTATGTATCAACCTTTTTAATGTATTTACCGATGATATCCTATGAATTTGTAGGATAATGGTGAAATCATGGACACAATTATGTATATTGGAATAAAATATCACATAATTTTTAATAAAATGTGATTTATTATAATTAAACTTTCAAAATGCACACGACATATAGATTCATAGGTGATAACTATGGATATTTATATTAAAAATAATTTAATATTATATATTAGAGATTAAAGTCATTATATAATCATAAAGAAGGATAATGGTGGAGTTTTTATGTATCCAATGAAAGTAAAATATACACTATCCTAATAGTTAAAAGTGTGTATATTATAAGATCTGGATGTTAACCTTTTGTAAGATCATATTATTTATGGAGATTCCTTGGATTTATAGATAGATTATGGTGAATATAAAATATTATCCTAAGGAATAAATTTCCCCATAATCTATGTGGGAGGTAGTTTTACTTCTTTTTCATTGAATTCATATAAAATAACATCCCTATGTTTTAATTATGTATCATTATTTGAAGGAATATCTTTATTGGCCCTATATAAAGATTTAAAGGGAACAATTCCTATTTTGATGCATTTTTTTAGGGATTTTATGTTTAAGAACAAAGCCAAACCAGTATGTTACAACCTCTATATATTCTAGATGGAAAAGGGAGAGGATATATTTATAGATTTTGTGATTAATCCACACAAATCATTGGGAGGAAATAATTCCATATTGGATATTTTGGACCATGTGACGAAATAAAATCATTTTATAGTAATTGATGAGTCATGTGTAGTGAAAATTTTTGCAATTATTTCTGTGAATATGGAGTGAAATTCCATATTATTATTTAGAAAATAAACTTTGATCAAGATCCTCACTTTACTTCATTGGTGTGAAATGAATTACATTATTTTTTTGTCATATAGTTATGTATTATTGTTTTATTATATCTTCATATGGTTGAGAAGATGGAGTGTATGATCCATACATTTGATGACATGTTTCTATTTTGTTTTTGTCAATTTTGGATTTTTTGGATGTATAATGTTCTCTTGGTTGAGATTTCCTATAATAATTACTACCATCCATCCATTGGAATGACATATTTTGACTCATTATGTTAAAGACTATGAATATCACACTTGTTCGAGATTGATATTGGTTAAATGATGGTATTCTAAAAAAACATGGTATAGATTATGGAAGATAGGTTATTATTAATTTTTGAGTGGATGAAAGCTACACATGATTTTAAAAAGTTACATACAGATCAATGAAATATACCCTTGGAGTACATGGTTTGTGATCAAGTATTTTTTAAGGGATTCTATGATCTTAATAAAAACTAATTCAATAAGGGTAGTTATTTTTCTATAAACTTTTTATCACCTTTCAAGGTGTTTTAGTGGATTACCAAAGTTTATTATGGGTTTAAAACAACATCGTAAATTGTGAAATTTCTTGACATCTTCCTTAGGTTGAAACTTTGGAATATGTTTATGATGAATCCATTTTCATTAATAGGGTTTATATGGATATTAAATTGGGAAAAACCTTCTTATAATGAATTTTTGAGATTAAGATCTTTTATAGAAGTTTTTTGAGAATACTTCATTCCAATAATGAGAATTTTATAAGGGATCAAGGTATTAGAAGAATATATATGGGAGAAGGATTCTCAGATACAAGTTCAATATAAAATATTTTTTAGAAAATCGTTTTTATTTAAGTTTAGATTTAAACCTATATTTGATGTAATATATATTATAGTTTCCTTTTTAATATAAAACATGAGTATTTTTTATGGTGAAATTACTTTTTGAGGTTTATTACATGTGATGTTTATTTTTTCCATTAATTAACAACTTATTTTATTCATTTTCCTAGATTTTTGGGGATGAGGAAAATTTTATAGGTATCTAACATGAATGATAAAATTTTAGGTGTTTTTACCTTCCATTCCATGTTGTTGAGGTTGTAGAATAATGGGGAACTCCCTAATATAATCTTGATGTGAAATTTTATCAAATATAGAAATTTCACCATAATCTTTAAAATTAGTCTATCATTTATTCATATAGTGATGATCTCATATAAATGTTATTTATGAAGAAATGTTTTCTAGTAGACATTGTAATATAGGAATTTTACTATGGTTTTCTTGATTATTACATGGTTGTTTTAATTAAACAATTTTGAAATTTGGAGGTTATTTTAAAATCATGGACTTATGTTTTAGGTATAGTAGTTATCTCATAATATTAAGTCATGAATATAAAATATCACATTAGTTATTTTATAGTATTATCAATTATGTAGTTATTTTTTTAGGAATTATAATTTTAATGGTAAGTAAGTTATATAAAATTTGTTAAATAATCTTCTATAACATAAGTTTTAGATCCACTAATTGACCAGAAGCATTATAAAGAAGTGATATTTTTTATACAATAATGTGATATAATTTTATAAATTTAAAAATAAAATATGATGATATTTATTGATTAATATATATTTTTGATGCTCTGTTTTTTGGATCTAGTGTTAATTAACCTTCATTATTCTTAAATACATTGAATTATTGAAATATTTTCTTCCTTTTCATTAATTTATAAACTTGGCCTTACATAATTCATCCTATTTAGTTTATTCTTCTCTTGGATTTTTTTATTAAGGGGACCTTCTAGATATCGTGGGGTTCTTTCAGTTGATTTATGATTTTATCAATTGTAACAATCTAGCCCGTGTCAACCTGATATTTCACCCATTAAAGCCCCCCACAAAGCCTAAAAAGAGTTCATGATCACCACTTTCTTGAAAAAATAAAAGTTAATTTAAATTAACCATTTTGTAATGGATTATCCCTTGAAAAACAGGGATGAACATTACATTAATTAGATAACCATACGAACAAGTATGAAACCTCAGTTGATAAATACATCAAAATAGAGTTTACAATAAAAGGACTAAAAGAGATATCATAGACATAACCACAATAAAATTTATAAACAGTAAACATAAATTTTATTTACCCATAAAAATATTTAAAAGGTAAAAATAGTTATAAAGACTAATAAGGCCACTACATAGTATCCCAAATAGACCAAAATCCCAAAATTCACCACATGAGCTAAACTATGAGAGTCAATCATCTCCGCTATCCCAAAACCAACCAATAAATACAATAATCTAGAATACTAATCTAAACGATTCATGTAACTTTACCTTTTTTCCTTAAAATAAAGGTCTCTATAATATTAAAGGAATATATATGGTGTGAGGCTAAATCCCAATAGGACACCACTATGAGTATACGAATGAAATTCTCAACGAAAACCATTAACTATAGTTTCAACGTCATTTTCGAACATATTTCATTTCAAAAACTTTTCATTAAAAACAAATTTGATTTTTTAAATAAAAAAAGTTTAAAATACATTCATACAAAATGATCAATTATAAGGAAGTGAAACCATAGGGCATAAGAATAATCATAAACAATGGTAGATATCCAACGATAGAGTTTAAACATAAATAAGTTGGTATTTAAATAAAATAAGGAAAATAAATAATATATAATGGTGTATTACTATAGTTATTGAGTATGAATATGTATAAAAAAAGTTTTATATCCACTTTAGAAAGTAAAACAGTTTTATATGACCTCTCAATCTTCCCCAATCCCCATGTTCATCCTGGTTAACTCTCGATGTACATTGGGGACATACATTTCTTGTTTCTCTTGGACCACATGAGAAAAACTATTTAATAGGATCCCTGATTCCCTTATTTAACACCCCTATGATAGTCAATGATATACACTAAGGATTCAAGTGCCTAATTTACTCACACACCCATGGTCTCCCATGCGCAACACATTGCCAATAATATAAAGAAACAATAATATCCATATCAGAAAACCGAATTTGTCTATAATCAACCAATAACCATTCATTGGGTAAAAACCTTTGAAAACCCACTTTTTAATCCATTTAAATCTAAAAATCCACCTTGTGTAATTTTAACAAACATAATAAAGACATTAAAACCACTTCATTTTGAAAAGAAACATTAAAAAAAATTAAATTTCCATTTTATCTTTTAAATCATATCAAACCTCTTTAAACTAATATTATCAACAAAATTTAAAGTAATTATAATAAATAAACTAATATAAATCAAGAATCTATGGTAAACCATGGAAAAACATTAAATATAGACACTTTCTTTGAAAACAAATTTAAACTCATCAGAATTGATGAAAACAAAAAAAATCTAATAGGAGGCATTCTTATAAACCAAATACACCAAGAAAAAAGAGAAATACCCCATACATAATATTATATTAGACCACATGCCATGCTAGGGTTCGAAATTCCTTGAGAAAGGAAGAATAAAGGGAGAACAAGGGCTGAGGAGGAATAAACCAGGGAAAAAGAAAGTAACCTCAAGAAAAACCAATAAATATGATGGGAAATTCATTAAAAATCCAAGAAATAAGAAGATCTACACCAAGGGGTAGGACTTTCATTTGAGTAGAGAGGATTCTTGGTATCTTCTTGTTAAAATATGTAAAGGAATTTTGTTAAAATAACAATATTTTAATGAACTAGATAACATACATGGATAGGAAAATGATACAAGATCTAATTCCTCGACAAACTAATACCACATAGTTATAGGAGGTCACAACATGGTTAAAAAAGCATGTTTAAACCATTACAAATTCTACTATACCCCCAAAAAATATCTTACAAGGGTAGCCCCAAATTTTATACTAACCATTCACTACCCATGTGACATGTAATGCTTCCCCCACAAAATATTTTTTGGACTAAAACACCCGAGAAATAAAATATTATATAAGTAATTAAATAAAACTAACAGATAGATATACCAATGACCTGAAGGGTGATATAATTATCCTCACAATGAAATTTTTACCACTAGAATTTCCTCAAAGTTCCATCGAATAAAACATGTTAGACTATAAATCCCTCACCAAATATTCACATTCCCATATCTCGGGGTATTTCCATCATGATTTTAAATAACATAGACCAATGAGATCAACATATCAGGGAGCACCTTGTTATGATAACCTAGGATAGAAACATGCCTCCAAATAATGATTATGTCAAGATCTTTCTATAAATTGACTTACTCTATCATAGGATATGGGTCTAGGTGGAATTTATTCAACATGGATGCATGAATGATATCATGGATCATGGTATGTCTTGGTGTCTAGCACAACATATAGGATAGCTTCCTCAAAGAGCTTAGAATCTAAATTGATCTAAGGTAACACGACACCAAGTTTTCATGCTTTCACTAGTGATGATTCTCCTATAAAAATAATACCTAAATAAACACAAGATCAATGACCTAAAACTCTAATAGATGACTAGGATGATTGAAATATTATTTCGAGTGAGTCTAATCTATCTCAAACCTCTTCCAAATCAGCTATACATTATATTCCATCTTTTACATGAGTGTTATTAGTAATAAAGAAAACTCATTAGCTCATCCCAACATAATGGGGACTGAAACATCCACCCATGAATTTACTAAAAAGGGGAAATCATAATTGAATCATGATATCTATTATTTAAAAAAAATACATCCAATGAAAAATTCATCTCCCATAAACCCATGACTCCAAGAATGCATGAACAAAGCATATACTCAATAATACAGATGTTCCAATTAGTATGACCATCCATACTTGGGTGATAGATTATGCTCAACTTTAACTATGTTCTAATGGAATCCTGAATGATCCTCTAAATATGAGAAGTAAAATGGGTATCCTAATTTGAATCTATAGGTAGATGCACCACATAAATCCCAATGTTGTCTCAAATGTACACATTCCAAAGACCCTCCACCTTATGTTCCTCTATAATGGGATGAAAGTGGGAAGATTTAGTCATCCAATCTATAATCATAAAAATAAAATTATTTACTCTTGGAGTAAGAGGCAAAAAAATCATAATTTCAATAAATATCACATCCTAATTTCATATCAGAATGAGAAGAGGCTAAAGCAAACCATCCTTTATATGATTCTTATATGTGATCCCCCATATAGTAAAACATTAGGATACATAATTATAAACTTATAATATCATCCTAGGCCACCAATACGTATTCCACAATGTGTAAAGTATCTTTGTAACCCCATAGTTAACAACCTAAATAGAATAATTTTCATCATGTATCACCTCATTTATAAAGATCAAATGAACCATAAAATCAATTAAATATGAAAATATCTCTATTGGGAGATCTAGACCAATGAACCGAGGCTCCCCATTATTTTAGTATATATAAATATACTAGTAGTTAGGGTCTGATTTCAGCTCACACTGAACCGAATCAACAAGAGAAAGAATGACCGAAACACTGGCCAAGGACACCTACTCTCTGTCCTCCAGCACTTCGGATCTAATATAAATAAATATGATCATCTGACTATACTCATCCATAGATTCCTTCACTGCATGTATCAATAACTTTATACTCAAGGTATTCATGACCACATTCCTTTTCTTGGGAATATTGGTGATGTCGAAATAAAAGTTCATAGATACTCCACCTAGCCTCCTTTTTTGAGGTTCTAGTATCAATGGGTGTTGCTGTATTTTTGGATATTAGGATCCAAATAAACTATTATCTTCCAAAAAATTGGTAAGGGTACTAATAATTCAATTTACGTATTATGTATTCTTAATATAGTACATGGGTAGGATTATTATTCTCATGTTGGAAAAGATTATGAGATCCATAGTCCATCATATAATCATCCTTCATTAGGAAACACCCCAAACTTGTACCATAGGATTTAAAAACACTCCATATACCTTTATAATCTTAGAAAGAATAAAAAATAGAGTTGATGTTAATAAAAAAAAGACTCCTCAAAATATCCCTAGCATTTATCAAACAACCAAAACATTTTCTGTTTTCATTTAAATATTTTTGAGGGGAATGATAGCTTAGAGATGTATTGAAAAAGGCGATTTTAGTATTCAAAGACAATAAAAAGTTATTGATCTCAAATAAAATCTTGGGAAACTCCCATGACATGGATACATGGATATTCTCAGAGTCCACTAAAATTATTTCTGTAGAAATTTCATTCCCCAAAAAGTTTACATACTAAATTTATAACTGGTCTTTAGAAATCATATATTATAGGAAATGATATCTCAATATTTCTAAAAAACACCCAAAGGGCCTTTATGGCCCTCTTCTAACTTTTAATACACCACGATATCAACCAAAAACATGACCCTAAAGTATTCCAATGATATCATAATTATATTACTCATGAAATACATAAATACTACAAGATCATTGGTAAGTCTAAATTTCATCACCAGATGCTCCAAATTACCATAATGGATCATTATGTTATAATAACAACATCTTCTACGAACCCCAACGGGTGAAATTCCTTAAGAAATACATACTTTTCATTCAAGGTAATCTAGAAAAGCATTAAAATCTATTAACATAGAAGTATAAATATAGTAGGATAGTAAATACATGAGTCTCATAGAGTTGACCATGTTGAGAGACACTCAATCTATAAATGGGGAAATAACCAAGGATAATCATCTGGAAACACATTATGGTACCATTTGACAACCACTAGAAGATGGCCATATGTTCCCTGCTCCACATCCTCAAATAAAAACTGAGACCACTATCAAAAAAATAATACCACCTATAGAACAATGGGTCCTTCATTCCCTAAACCATGTTCCTACATTACCTAGAAAAGATGAGTTTTTCAATTAGGAGATAGAAAGTACAACCTATGGTGAAAATAATCAATAAAACCTTTGATATTAATCATACAATCTATACCAATGATGAAATTAAAAACATATAATTCCAACATGTGGAAGTCCCACTCAACATCTATAATTTAAACTAGAACACAACACTCTATGAATATAAAACCTTACACCTTTATTCCCAATGAATAAAGTAATTCCATTATAAATTGAATCGAATCTACTGTTATCAACAATAAATCAAGAAAATTTAATGAGATAATGGAATGGAATGTTTCTTTATCAATAAAATCTAAATCCATGGAAGAAGAAATAAACACCGTACCTCTTACATATGCCATCCCAAATTTAGATTCATCTTGTTCTATCTCTGTTTTATAAAAAAATTCTATCGCAGGCCTTCCAAAATACTTCTTATCAATTTTAGAGTCCCCAATAATCTGAGTGTGGAATCCCACACACATGGAAGTATCATATTTAACTTGAAAACAATTAGAAAATGAAGAACCAACTCCACCACTTTAATGGGATTCCAATAAAAGTGGTGAAGATAACCCCAATGAAACACTGATGGTATGTCCTTGAAGACTCTAAAATTTCAGGTCTAGTATGATCATCCACAAAAAAATGAGAAAAATTCAAATGATTATTCATTAAAATTTCTACTGACACTGAAAATGATGACCGATGAGCATCACTACCACTACACTTATGAGGCTCACATTGTTTTTTTCAAGAAAAATAAAGAGATATATATTTTTCTAACATTTGAATAAACCCCATAGATACATGTATCTCTAAACAAATCTTCCTCAACCAAAACTAATTTATACCACAAATTGGCATATTATGGAAGGGAAATAATAATATAAATTGATCTAATTTAAAACATTATGAATATTTCAAAACATATTTCCTTGAGATAGTCATTAGAGATAAGCATTATAGACATGTAAAATAAATCAAAAAATAGTGTATAATATTATATTATATAATAATATCCTTCATACATAGTCATGAACTCACATGCCTTCTCAACCCTCAGTGTTTCAGAGTTAAACTTTTGATTATACTTCTTCTTAAAGGTAGATCATGTGAGATCCTCATGAGTTTTCTCAGTAATTATTGATTTACAGAACTTCCATGTCAATAAGTTAAACATGTTTGTTGTGAAACAAACGTTTGATGTCTCATGGATATTTAGTAAAAGAATGAAACACTTAATCTTTTTAATCATTTCCTCAAGCTCATGGTTAGAATTATTACCCGGAAAACCCAGTGGGACATACATGGTAAACCCTTATGCATGGTCAATTATTCATGCCCAACATATTTCCCCATCTTGGAATAAAGATTATGTATCATGGATTAATAATTCTTCCAATGTATGACCAACATGAGGGTTTTCTTATGGGACATGCTTCTCACATCAATCACATCACCTAGGAGTGACCTTTACTGGAGGAATTGTTTAAAAAAAAGATTAAAAATCATTCAATAAAAAACAAAATCTCAACCAATATCAATTAAAACATAAAATACCTTATAATAGGTATCAAACAACCAATATTAACATTAATAAAAATTTCCAAATAATATGGGGTAAAAAATCAATATTTTGAACATTTTTCAACTACGCATGATTTGGCCACACTATTAGGAAAACTGTTCTCTAACCACAAAAAAAGTATAAGTATTTCCTTCATAGATATAGAAGCCCCTCTTAGTTTCTACTAGCATTATTCTGAAACTGTAAACCTATTTTACCATAAAATAAAAAACATATTAAAATCTCTCTTGGGTTCTCCCTAAATACCATATTAATTGATAAAAGTCAACAAATATCATCAAAACCACCTAAATATGGTTTCAAATTTTATAAAAAACTCCCAAACACCCATGGATTATTCAAGGTAGGCATGATAGAAAACTTTATGGTGCTCTTTTTCACCTACCTCTTAAGCCATAATGGTCATAATTATTTTGTATCAATGATCCTTAAATAAAAACAGGGCTCTAATACCATTTTTTAATATGATGGACCATGTATACCCGACACACCAGGCTTTCCAACTCTATATAAGTCATAAAGAACATTCATGATCCCCCAAGGCTGGTGAGAAGAACTGGGGTATTTCCCATAACCATTTTGTAGTAGTATCTCCCTTGAAAAATTATAAGGAATAATATATTAATTAAACAACCACAATGAAAAATAATCATTATTAAATGATAGAAGAACTATTTACAAAATTGGTCTTGGGCCAACAAATTTGGGCCTACGGGCCATGTAGTGGGCTACATACCCACTGGGACTTCGGGCAATGTGATGGGTCTCCCTCTACCCAGTTAAAAGAGCCATTTTCATTAATTTAATAATAAATGAGGATTCAACCCCGTCCCTAAAAAAATAACCAAATTTATATTATGGGTGTGGGGACAAAGCCCATATGGATTCAGCTATAAATCTATACAAGCACTTTCACCAAGAAAACCAATAAATTTATTATGAAATACACTTTTAAAAATCAATTTGGAAACATTTATTTGGAAATTAATTTTCTTTTATAAAAAAACCAAGTTTTAAAAATATTAATAAATAAGAATCAATAATAACGAAGTGAAATCACATAGCATAAGATTTATTGTAAATAATCGTAAATAGTAAAAAAATGGTCAGACATAAATTAATGGGAATTTGTATCAAACACAACATAATCAATAATTCATCAAGGGATATAAACAATGGGATTGATTATGAGTTAGTCTATGACACAATTTTATAAATGGATTAGAATGTAAAACAAGTTTAGAAGCTCTTTGTGACTTCCTTGGGCCCTATATTCTTGTATTAGAAATATTGGTCTATATGAGCTATATAATTTTCATTGACACACTTAGTCCACAATAGAAAAACTATTCCATGGGATTGCATTTTTTCTTTGGTTAGCATCCCCTACCTAGTCTATGACATTATGTAGGGATTAATATTCATAATTTAGTCACAAATCCATAGTATCCCATATTTTAAACATTTACAATCATGTAATGGAATATAAATATCGATTTCATACACCACATATTCCCATAATCAACCAATAATCATTCAAAATGAGAAACCCTTTCTATAAACGCATTTTTATATCCCTCTAAAATCACAAATCATCTGACATGCATTTTATCAATCATATTTCATGAATTAAATCAAATTCCTTTTGAAAAGTAACATTAACCATAAAATTTCCATATTAATTAATAAATCACATAAAAATAGATAAAATAGAATTATTAACAAAATTTAATAGAAATCTAATAAAAAACAAAGAAAACCAAGAACAAATGGTATGTTATGGGGAAATACCCTTAAATAAAGACAGCTACCTCAAATCCAAATCAAAACTAACAACCTTCAATGAAAATCATAGGATCAAAGTATTTGGAGTCTTCCAAAACCTAAATAACATTGAAACAACATAAATCCTCTATCCATAACCCTAGACTTGGCCACATGGCATGTTAGGGTTTCATAACTTCATGAAAATGGAACAAGAAAGTTAGAACAATGGAGGAGGAAGAAACCAAGTGAAAAAATATCACCTCAATAAAATCCAAAAAATATATATGAATATTTACCAAATAACCATATAGAAATAAGCAATAAGTAAAGGGGGATACAATGTATATGAAGGGTTAGGAATGGAGGAATATTTGGGTTAAAGCTTGTAAGGGTATTATTCAAAAATTAATTTTTTAATGAGCTATATATCCTTCAAAATTTGGTGAAGTAGTTTGGAAAACAATGTTCCAACTACGTGGGAGATGTGGACTCCCCAAATATAATCCACATGGTTCCTAGAGAACACTACCATGTTAGATAAATAGTGGAAAAAACTTCTAAACTACACTATCTCCAAAACACCTATTTTGCATGGTTGGCCATATTATTATTTCTAACCATGATCTAACTTTTCAATGTGGATTGTATCCTAAAAAATGAGTTTTTAATCCTCTAACTATTGTGAACTCAATGATTATATAGATAGATAAATTAAACTAAATAAAATGTGTACACGTGACCTCATGGGTGACACACCCTTCCATGATACCGATTCTAAATAGTCCAATGTACCATTTTTCTCGATCCATTTTCCCTTTATATATTATTATGATTTCTTGAGATTCTATGGTGGAGGTAGATTTATTAGTAAACTATGGTTATGGGAAAATATATTTTTTATGAAGTCATTATTAGGGAATATGATATTTTATTACCATTTTTTTAATTTGGTAAAAATTCAAGCATAATATTGAGGTAGGTGACATGGGTATTATTTATTCTATTTTCATTGATGTGAAATTAACTTAATTTATATTATTTTATTATATTATATGATTAATTTCATCATATAATATAAATGAGATATAATAAATGGTTTGTGATGTCATTGAGATAGTTTATATACTATACTATTATTTTAATATTTTGTTGATTGTGTAGTGAGGTTTATATGGTTAGATGGATGAGGTTATTAATTACCTAGATATAGATGAATGAATGAAATAAGAAATATAGTATAATAAGATATATGAGATAAAATATTAATTTAGATTATCTAACCCACTTAATGGGTAATGTATAAACTTAATAATGATTATATTGATGTGGGAATGATATTGTAACATTCTAAATTATAATTTAGTGATTAATGTTTTGAAATGTTTTGTTGTTTTGAATAAATGTTAATTGTGCGGATGTGATTAAAAATGTTATTAGTTTTTTAAACAACCTCGTTAGAAAGAAGAATCGTGGATGAGATAAAAGTCTTTTTATATAATTGTATATTTGTTTTATTTCAGTAGTGGATGGTATAACATTCACCATTATCATGTACCACCATGATAATTGGATAACCTATATAATCCTATTAAAAAATTTGTTATAGGTTAAGCCACTAATATCCAGAATGTTATTGAAATGGATGTCTCACTACTCACTTTCTCATTATCTTCCTTTTGGTACTTGTGATGGTGTTTCAGTTGAGGTTATCTGGTTAGGGTATGAGTTGGACTTGGATGTGGATATGAAATGATAAAGTTATATCCATAGTATGGTGTGTTATATAGATATGGGACGATATGAGATCACTAGGATATATGTATTTAATATATATTGTCAACTAGTTTAATGGGGAAGTTAGTGTTGGTTACTAATGTTACTATATTTTAATGATTTTTATAATTACATTACTCATGAATTTTTAGATGGTGTTTATTTGGTGTTATTGGTTCACATATGATGTTTTATTGGATATACTATTAGTTATTACTTTTTATTCAAAAAATATATAATATTATTCTTTCACATTGACATGAGAGGTCTTAGGGAGGAATATATTGAATGAATTTTATACATACCCCTATATGTATAAGATATTTTCCATTTTTTAAGAAAATATTATGGATGGAAGTTGACGTTAAATGATAATTTCTTCATGGTTAATGTATGTTAGAGGATTCATTGTTTTATTTTGGGGATAGTTTTGTGGGTATTAACTTTTAGAGTGGTTATATTGGGCAGTATTACATTACAAGCATTTATAAATTATTATTATTATTATCAATATTCTATACTTAATTTTTTTATAGATATATATATTAGGAAATTATTCAAATTTCCTATTCCTAGCAAGGAAAATTATTCATATATTTTATTTTTATTCCCTTGGTAATGGGTTTAAACCTATTACCTATTTAAGGAAATCTACATATGCCACTCTAAATCATAGTTATGAATCTATAGGGGTCCTAGTAGGATTATTTCATAATGAAATTATATTTTGATAATATACAATTTTTTTACAGTATAGGTGTATCATCCTTGTATATATTCATCTCCTTAATTAGTATTATATACCAACTTTGGTTGTAACAACACATGAGACAGCTCAGCAATAATAATCATACATATCACATATTTATACTTGGTAATCAATTATAAGTAAAAATTAATCATAGCTCTAGAATCTAAAGGTTTAATATCCTTGGATATTAGAAATATTAATGTTATATTTTATATTATAATGTTTATTTATTTAATTAAAGATACAATATTCGACCCCCTTCTAAAAAATTCACATATAATACTCTTCTTCATTTCCCATGGAATGGAAAACATAAGAGAACCGTGATATCATACACTCAAAAATAGGAAAAACATTAGGAATGATAATTGAATTAACCTAGATTTTCATAATAAATATCACAAAAGAGTAAGCATATAATTATCATATATGCTTTAGACCATAATCCTTAAACCATAACAAAAGGATTATAAACCATGGAAGATAACATGAACCGTAATACAATGTTGTGTCATAACTTCAACCTTTGGCACATAAATAGACAAGAAAAATAAATATACATTTCAAGGATCCCATCCATGACCATCATCATAGAGTTATAAAATATTTTGTAACCCATATTTTAGCATGTATTTTTATAAAGTAAATGTTTGTTATAAATAAATCCATGATTGAGAATAACAGTATTGGTGTTAAACAAAAGGAATGAATATTATTTAATAACATTAATTACCAGGTAAAAAATACATTACATAAAATTAGTAGAAGTATAATGGGGAAATAATAAAAAGTAAACAACAGAACCAAAATATTGAAATATACATCCTCGCGATATCATATGAAGTTTACTCTTCTAAAATAACTATTTATAAAATCAATGTAACTGAAAATAAGGAAATAATATCAATTATTAATTAAAAGGTTAAAATATGTGGTTATTTAAATAGAAATTTAGTCCAATGTTGGTAGTTGTTATATAACCAAAAAAGTATCCATTACGGGTAGTCATGAGATCCTAGAAAGGAAGAGAAATTATATGGTTATGTTTTTTAATAAATAAATTTTATAATCATGTTAATAATTTATATTTAATAAATATTTAAAATATATATTTAATGACCTAAACGATCCAATATAATCTTTTAGATATCACATATAAATATGAAAATTATTTTGTTTACTTTACAAAAATGATGTTTTATTTTATGGTTAACATGATTTATGATTTTGATCTATTTAAATAATTATTATAAGATATTTTATAAATAGACGTTAATTCTAAATAATTATATATATATATTTTATTATACTTTTGGTAATGATTTTATCAAAGTAGTTATCCATTTTTTACATTTAAATTTTTTCTTTTAAATCATAGATTTATTTTAATTGAAGTTATATCTAAATATAAATGTTTTTTAATTTATTAAAAGGGATTATTATTTCTATTCTTATATTTGGATATATTTATATTTTACATAAGTATAAAATATTTATAAAAACCGTAACATGTTGAAATATTTATAATGGACATCAACTAGGTAATCAGTAAAGTCAAAATGATTCTTACATAGATTCAAATATTGTAATGACCTAGAAATTTGTTAATGAAATTTCCATACTTATAATTATGTCATGTAGTATAAACCACATATATCACTTTGTGAAACCAAAAAAAAATTATTCCCATAAATGATAAATGATACATTAGTGAAAAAATAATCAAATAAGAATTCCAAATATTATAGTGGGAGAATAAATAGAAAATATTAGAATAATAATTAGATAATTTGGATATGCTTGATCCACCAGAACAACCACACTCATAAATAAAGATATAAAAATAAAACATAATTTTAATAATAAAATATTTATTTCGAAGATGAATATATATATATACACCATTAATAAGAAACAAAATTGAATGAAGAATTAATAGAATAAGAGGTAATTATAAGAAGCAGTGAACCCATATGACTGTTATAAATCTAACCATTGGAATAATAATTTGATCATTGAAATAGTAACACGATTGTTGGAATAGTCACCAGACCATTAGAAATTGTTATATAACTGCTAAAATAGTAACCTTACCTATGAAAATATAAAATAATATGTAGGTATATTATAAAAATAGAATATTATAAATTTATATCATGGTATAAGTCAAAAAATGTTTTAAACAAGATAAATTAATTGTTGGTATTTTTGTAAAACCTTACTATTTTATTTTATTTTCTTAGTGAATATAATAATTTGAATGAAAATTAATTTTTATAAAATTTATTCAAACATTAATATTATGTTTTATTATAATTATAAGATACTTTTATGAGACCGTAAGTGATTTTTCAAAATGGTTGTAAAATTGATTATAATATTAAAATCAGAATTTTTTAAATAAATGGGGATTTTATTTAAAAACATAATTAGTCATATTTTAGAAATTATTCTAGTAATATATATTCCTTTTCTTATATCTACATGTTGATAAATTGGTTGGGTGATGTTTGGAGATTTTTTGAAAATAGTTTAATTTTGGGAGAATAATAAAATTTGATAATTGACGATATTTAACATTATAATCCAAATACAAGAATTTTTGAGTCATGGATGATGTTGTTTTTTTAAATGTTAATTCATGTATTTTTTATATCTGATTACATGTTAGTTTTTGTTTTTTAATAATGAAAACTCTCTTTTCATTTTATGTGAAACTCTTGTTTTTACAACCTCCATATAATATTTTTATGACATGATTTTTAGTGATAGTTTTTTTGAAATAACAATTAAATATGACAGATAAATTTTTTACCTATTATATATTAAACTGTTATTAATCCTAATTCTATCTCTATCATGTTTTTATTTTGACTCGAACATGAAACATTTTTTTGGTATAAATGATATTTTTCTGCTAATTATGTTGTCATGTTTTCCTTAGTCAATCTTTTATAATATGATTTATATAGATAAAATTCTTGAGAAACTTGTTCCATTGGATAGATAATTTGTTTATAACATTTAATTAAAATTAATTTATGTCTACATTTTTGGTTTAAGTGGTGAATAAATAACTAAAGGTCATATAACAATACTTGAATTATTGGTTTTCTAGATTTCATAATTCTTTTATTTGATTGATAACTATTTCAATTTACATTGGAACCACACAATATTTTTTTGGGTATAAAGATAATAATTTTTTCTATATTTAATTAAAATAAATTAATTTCTGAAACTTCTGTAGAGACATCTGAAAAATAATATGAATACTGAAATTTTATCATCATTTTTTCTTTAGTTTTAGAACATATTTTCTCAGTATTTTGATGATAGATATTAATATATAGTGGATATTGATGAAATAATAGTAACATTGTAAATATATTAAAATTTTATACAATAAAGTATTTTTCACAGGACACTAATTATGTTGTTTAATGGATTTAAAAATTGGTCTAAGTATGAAAAGTTAAGAATGCATAAGTTTTTCAGGTTTTTTTCTCTTGAGTAGCCTATCGTATATTAAAAATCAAATTACCATGAGTTGATTATTCACCAAATTATATTTCCACTTTCATCATATAGTATGAACTATTTTCTCCATACCATGAACAATTTTTATCACCATACTAAGAGATTTTCCACCCAATCGTAAATAGAGTTTCACCTTATTGTAAGTGGAGTATTATCTTACCATAAAACTACCTCACCCTATTGTAAAGCCTTTATTCCACATTACTTCTTCAGAAAATCAACCTTAATTCATGTGATAATAACCTTACCATATGAACACTAAACTTACCACACCACACATAATCAATATAGTGATTGTATGTCTGTTCACCTTAGTACATGCATTATTTTAAGTGAACACACATTGTTTTCACGGTCAACATGCTGAAAACATGCCAACTTGAACCAACCACACTGTATGGTAACCATACCAACCAAATAAACATTGGCTGATTGGTGAGTTTTTTTCCTTTGTTTATTTTTTCTAAAAAATATAAACTTTATGCATGATGTTTTTTATTAATTTTTGATTATTTAGTTAACTATATGGTTATTCTAACAACTTTGTAATCATTTTATTTATCTTGAAAAATTCAAATATATTATATATAATCCATGAAATTTTTTTATTATAATATTTTAATAAGTATTAAATGTTATTAAATTTATTCATTTTTTACATAATATATACAATATGTATGCAAAATTAATAATAATTTTTTTTTTCAATTGGTTTGTTGATATTTTCTTGTAAATAATTATTTAATGAAATGGAATTTATTCCAACTTATTTTATGACATTTAATTCTATATAGTTAATTTTTACATTATACAATGTATTAAATTAAAATTTATTTAATATTTGAATTTATAGATTAAAATTAACTAATGAGTTTTATGAGATTATTGTGAATAAACAATATTATTATTACAAATTAATGGGTTTCTCAAAATGGGTTGAATCGGTCATTATTTTCATAATTCATAATTTTTTTGTAATAATTATTCTGGAAAAATAATATTCTATATTTTGGATAATTATTTTATTTGAATTTGAATTGTTTTACCCAGTTTTAGATCGGTTTTTTATTATTTTTATAGATTATATTTAATGTTTTAGGGACAAAATCAAAGTATATAACGATATTGAGGCAACACTTATGAGTACATGAATACTTGGAGAACCAAAACTCGATGTTGAACTTTTATTACCAGTGCGATAAACTATTTCATTATATGATGGATCTCTAAAAGACTATTCCTAATCTTCAATGACTACTAATACCTTGACGAGACATCTCATTACTCGAGAACCATTACCTAGTCTTTTATTTTTCATCTTCAACTTTGTTTTGGTTTTTGAGTATGTAACACTATTTCTCATCTGTCACATTGACTCTCTATTTTCTGTTTATTATTTTACATACAAAATCATTATTTATTCTTCTCTTCCTTAGGTTGTGAATCCAATATTAGAAATTGAGGACCGTTTGGGTTGTGACTCCTGGTATCGAATGTAAAGTTGTAATTGGGTTGTGAATCTTCATAAAAAATTCACTATGTCTTGGTTATCCCTCTACTAGAAAAAGATTTCATAATTGGGTTTTGATTCCCCTTAATAAAATCAGTTTAGTACACACATATCTATCACTGAGTATGGAGGTATTCTACTAGTCTATGTCCACTTTAGACTGAACCAATACAAAAAACTATGTTCTCTATATTATTTCCATTTCTAATTAACTATAATAATTGACCTTGATAATTAATATAAATAATAAATTTATTTAATTAAATTTTTAATCCAGTAAATTCACTCACTCTAGAACCTCTTTTATTACCCATTCCAACCAAACAATTGGATTCAAAAGGTATCACTATTAATAAATGTTTATCTATATCATTCTCTTTACTAGTATGAAAAAATTGGTATTAAAGGTTGTTCTTATTAGAATAATACAATACTTATAAAGAGTTTTTGTTTATATCTAATTGTGTTCACCAATTTCTAGACCTCATGGTCTAATGATAAGAACATTAAGATGGAAGGTGTGAATGTCACGACCCATCCCCCGGGGCCAGTGCCATGACAACCCCAAGCCCGCCTCCTGAAGGCCAGGGGCTAGCGACTATCGCTGAAGGAATCAACCTGCAAGTGGGCAACATTTTCTAGGATACCTGTATGCACACAAATTCCCAACCAAGTCCCAACTCAGAAAAGGGAAACGACATACCATTGAAAAATGTGTACATGTACAACTGAAAGTAAAGGGGCCAGAATACAATCCCAAATGAAAAAGAAAAATAGAAAAAAGGGAAAACAACTCCTGGGGTTGTCTACCAAGGATCCTACCTGAAGCGTAGGTATAACTCGTCACTACTACTCTCTAAGTCAACTGTCAGGTCCTAGCTCTCTACGTCTCAGTCAAAGCTGACCATTGTTTGCACAAGACACAACAAGGTGTGGGAAAAGACCGCGCATGGGTGTGTATAACAATATCCAGTAGGGACCCCGATACCCATGATTTTCTCCAAGAATTCAACAAAAAAACCCACATAGCATAATTTCAATAACAAATAACAAAGAAAAAGGAAGCTTATACGTGGTATATTCTAGGGTAGTGACATTAGCATCACCAGCCTCATCGTCGAACACCTCAGCTATTGGATAAATCCTCCTCTATCAGGTACACTGGGCCTGCCAAGTCACACAGAGGTACTTACCACTAACCTTGAAATGCTTAGGTACTCCCCCCATTGTGTACTGTGGGTCTACCGGGTCACACAGACCCGCTCCCCACCATGGCCTACTAAGGTACTCCTCCTGTCAAGTATCATGGGTATTCCAAGTCATAAAGAAGTGCTACCCATTATGGGTCTACCAAGTCACCTAGAGGTGCTTCCCACTAGGCCGCCGAGCCACATAGATTTGAAAATCAGGATTCTTTAGGTCTCAGCCAGTCACAGGGTTTCGTACATAGCACGCTTGGGAGAACCGCTCCTCAATCCATCAGCTGTACTTCAACTGGAACGAAGTCTCATGAAGAAGTAAAATGATGATTTTTCATGTCATTAGGGTTCCAACGTAATAGAAGACGTGTCAACCGGACCCCCGATCTATAAGTTATAGGTATTTTAGTGCCAATGGCCCGATTGGATTCGGGTACGATCCAACACATCCAAAATCAAATTTCTACAAAAGTCACATAGAGTATCTTAAAAATACCCTCTTGTTCTAAGGGTTCCGGCGCAGCTGACGGTTAGTCAATCAGATGTCCGGTTTAGGATTTACACCCAATTAAACGTAACTGGGCCAAAAGGGGTCTGGGTCCGGTCTGACCCTGTCGGACCGAACCAACCTGGCCCGCTGAGCTTGAACTGAAGGGACTGGAATCACCTTGGTTTGGTTGATCCTGGTCAGGAACACTGGGTAGTGGGTTTATCCTGGTCCACCCGAATAGGTGCGGCTCACTGGACAACAGAATTGCCCGGCCCTCTGGCAGAGCGTAGGGGATCCGCTCCCCTCTTTAATGGATACAACCATTCGGGCCTTCAAGGTAGTAGTGTCGATTAGGTATGGATCTCCCGGCTAGTACCGCTGGACCGATCATGCACAGGACCCACGAAGAACACGTCCTCCCTCCACTGGGACTAGAAGCCGTAGCCTTCCTCCGCGGTGCGCCGCCGTAGCGCACCGCCCGACTCAACAGCAGCACCAGATGGTACCACACTCCCATGGCCGATCATCGTGGACTAGCCCGTAACAGACCCACTTGAGTGTGTCCACACTCAGCTGTAGCTCAAAGCTGTAACCTTCCATCACGACGCGTCGCCACAGCGCGCCACCCTGCTTGAATGCGACCGGTGAAGGATGGCCTCCCACTTTTCCGCTGTGGCACCTTCGGGCGTCGTCATCCCTTCGTAGCCTATGGGTGCCGACCGGCACCTCCCTTGGTCGCCGGTTCCGCTATGACTGTAATGCCTCAGTAGGCCACCGATGAATCTCCGGTGTTCCGCTTTTAATCTTGTATGTGCCTATGACCCTCTTGAGATGACGCCTACACTGCACGACCATTAGTTCTACCTTATCACCTAATCTTCTAGTTGACCACGATGAACTCCACCACAATTGAGTTCGGTGGAGGGCCCAGAACTTGTTCGTTTGGACCGTTCCCTCCACATTAGTATAAAAACGTGTGAAGAATATTTTAATTATAAAGACTCCTATAAACAAAACCCTGCAATATCCTCCTGAATTTTAAGAACGGAACATGGATAAAACCATTCTATGGTTGATCTGTGTTCTTCATAATAATCATGAATGGGGTTATGGTGAGAAATAAAGCATAAATCCCCCTACCTTGTATTTGATGAAAGTTGTTGCAGAAGAGGAGGGAGTGTACACATCCGAAGGTGTTTGCCGGCGCTTGCTGTCACCCTCTGATTCCCCCAACATCTGTCGCTCGATCACGTTCTTTGTTAGAGTGGAAATTCCTCAGTGCTTCGTCAGAGCGGAAATTCATCGGTGCTTCATTAGATCTTCCTCTCGTATCTCTCCCAAAACCCAAGCCTGAGCTCAGGTTAAATGTAGGGTAGGAGAGGATCAACTCACCACACAATTAATGAGGTTCTTTAATGAGTATAATTAATGAACCTCTTTAATTATCACAAGGGTGTAATTACACATTCTTGTAATTTCCTCCAATGGTGCAATTAAAAATAAAGAGAGGAAATAAATTAAATGGATTGATGTTGCACCATGGTCCCACCACTGTTTGTCCAATAGCTGTAAAGAAAGAAAAATAATATAATCTTTAGTTATTTTATTATTAATTTTTTGTAAAGTTGAAGAAATTAAATTTTTCATCTGACCCTTTCTGGTCTATGTTAATTTTTCTTTAAGATAATTCCAACACTATGTATTCAACGTTTCCCTCCAATTTTTAATTCGAGCATTAGTTCAAAAGATAGAAAACAACTCCCACATGTTTACTGATTGTACCTTAAAAGAAGTTCAAAATTTCGTTCTGAGCCCTCTGAGCCATGGAAACATGTGTCGTCAATTTTCATAGACTTGTAATAATCCCAAATAATTTTAAAAAAATTATATGGAATTCTTTGGTCTTTACATTCTCTCCACCTTAGGAATTTTCTTCCTGTAAAGCTACAACAAAACTAGGAGAAAAAACGGGGGTACTGAGCACATATATGAGTGTCCTGCTTCGATGTTCTCTTTTAGAGATTCCCATGCTACCAAAGAACACATACTAGAGGAATCAATTTCCTACAAAGGACCATCTCCCATAAAACCTCTATCTCCAACAAAACTCTGCAATCATCACCCCATCATCGATTTCCATCTCACTCTAGAAGATAATGTGCAATGGATCATGGACGTACCACCTCAGCTGCGACACATGAAAAACATTATGCCCCTAGTGCATCTGTGGGAGAAGAGCTAGATGGTACGCCACAAAGCCTACTATACTAAGGATCTAGAAAGGTCTGATGAACCTCAGAGATAGCTTTTATCCCTAGCCAAAGCTTCATAATCCTCGTTAGGGTGAGACCTGTAGGAATACATGATCTCCCCCTCAAACTCCAATGGTCTCCATCTCCTATCGGCAAAAAATTTCTATCAGATCTGTGTAGTCTTCATCCTCTCCTAGATAATATGCACCTTCTCTGTGGTAACTTATATCAACTCTGGACCCATAAGTGCTTACTCCCCTGGGTCTGTCCAGCATAGTAGTGATCTGAAAGGTCACCCGCACGTGGCCTCAAACAGAGCCATGCTGATGGTGAAGTGATAAATGTTGTTGTAAGTGAACTCTTCCAGTGGTAGGTGGTCCTCCCAACTGTATCCAAAATCAAGGACACAAGCATGAATAATGTACTCAAGTGTCTGTATGGTCCAATTTGTTTGACCATCTGTTCGAGGATGAAAAGCGGTGCTCAAGAGTAGCTGAGTTTTGAATGCCTCATGCAATCCCCTTCACAAGCGGGATGTAAAAAACGTGTCACAATCTTAGATGATCATCGATGGAACCCTATAAAGTCATACAATCTCTTGTACGTCGAGGCGTCCCAAGCTCTCTACTGACCACTGCTCTCAGATGGGTAGGAAGTGGGCCGACTTGGTGAGTCAGTAAACAATCACCCAAATGAAATTGTGGACCCTAGAAGTATGTGGTAGCCCTATCATAAAGTCTAGGAATATAAAATCCAACTTACTTTCCGACACCTCAAGTGGATGAGCTAAGCCTGCTGGTACTTGATGCCCGACCTTCATTTTCTATCAACCGAGTCATTGTGATACAAACTATGACACCACTTTCTTCATCCCTTGCCACTAGTACTAATGTCGGAGGTCCTAGTACATATTTGCCACTCCAGGATGTACCACCAAAGGATATGTGTAGAACTCGCTCAACACCTTTTCTCATAGCATCACTGGTACCATGGTGCATCACCTAAAGAGGATGATGTGCTCCCCACCTTCAGAAAATCCATTAGGAGAGTATCCTGAAGATATCTGAGCATGTCGGTCCTCATAGTCAACGTCCCCAAGATAAGCCTCCCAAAATCACTAAAGGAGTGGGGGTGTGACTATCATAGACTGGAGATAGGCCACTCCATCTCTGTCCACAAAGGATATCCGCAACACGAAAAGCTACTCTGCCACCTCACTCAGCAATTGTACACTAGACCTCCTACTGAGTGCATCTACTACTACGTTCCCCTTCCCATGAGTGTAGTCTATCTCAAAGTCATAGTCCTGATGGAACTCCATCCAATGATACTATCTCAGGTTCAGGTCCTTCTACGAGAAGATATACCTAAGACTCTTGTGATGGCAGTAAATAGTAAACCATTCACCCATAAATTAGTGCCTCCATATCTTTAGTGAAAAGACCATTGTTGCTAACTCCAGGTCATGGGTAGCGTAGTTATACTCGTGTTGTTTCAACTTTCGTGAGCCATAGGCAATCACCTCTCACTCCTGTATCAGGGCACAACTTAGTCTGGTCCCTGATGTGTCACAATAAACTACATACCCAATGCCCTTTTTTGGTAGCCTCAATATGGGTGCACTAATTATTCTCCACCTCAGCTATTAGAAACTATGATGGCACTTCTCTTTCCACAAGAAAGGCTTCCCCTTCTCTGTTAAAGATGATAAGGCTGTTGTTACCTTGGATAAGTCAGGTATAAATCTACGATAGTACCCAGTCAATCCAAGGAAACTCCATAGCTCGTTCATAGCCCTGGGAGGCTCCCAAGAAAGCATTGCCTATATCTTTGCTGGATTCAGTGCAACTCTAGCCTTTGAGATAACATTTCCTAGGAAGTAGACTTCTCGTATCCAGAACTGGCACTTCGAGAAAATTCCAAAAAGCTAGTTCTCTTGGAGTGTATCCAGAACTATCTGTAGGTGCGTGGCATACTCCTCCTCCGACATTGATTACACCAAGATGTCTTCAACGAAGACTACCATGAAGTAATCGAGTTAAGGCTGAAAGATCCTATCCATGTTCCCCATGAACACTGCCGGATCATTATTAAGGCCAAAAGACATCATCAAAAACTCATAATGGCCATACCGACATCTGAAGGCTGTCTTTGTTACGTCCTCATCCCTTACCCTAAGATGATGGTAGCTTGATATGAGGTCTATCTTTGAAAACCACCATTCTACTTTCAGATATTCGAAGAGATCATTGATCCTCAGTAGAGAATACTTGTTCTTCATGGTCACCTGGTTCAGGCACCGGTAGTCCACACAAAGCCTCATAATTTCATCTACCTTCTTGGAAAACAAAATCGGGGCTTCCTAAAGAGAAAAAAAGGGCCTTAAAAACCCCTTAATATGCAAGTCTTCCAACTGTACCCTATTCTCATGAAGCTCTATAGGAGCCATCTGATATGCTGGTGTAGATTTCAATGCTGTCTCAGGGTAAAGTTCGATGTAAAAGTATACCTCTCTAAGAAGATGTAGTCCTAGAACATCCCCAGGGAATACATCAGGATGCTGGTCCACCACTACAGGATAGCTCAGACTCCTCTCATCTTGTACACCGAGGGTGAGGATATCCAACTAATGAGTGATTGGCTGCACCCTCCTTCGAGAGAGTGCATCATGTGCCTCAAAGATTTCCTCTACACCGGTGAAGGAAACCTGATCCCATCCTCACGGACACACTGTAATTTGTGCCTAAAACATTCAATATGTGCGTGGACTTTGGATAGTCAGTCCATAACCAAGATGATGTCATAAGGCCTCAACGCTGCTACTAGGAGATCCCAACCAAAGAACATGACACCTAGAGTGATCTCACACTGCCTTCACCATTGTGTAATCATCAAATCCTCTCTCATAGGAGTCTATAAACATAAGGATCGAGCCAACATATCCATCAGAATCTCCGAGCTCCGAATGAGTGTTGTGGCAATGAAAGAGTGATTGGAACATGCGTCTATAAGAAATTAATCTTGGGTGGAATTGACATAGATCATACCTCTAATCATATCTGGAGCACTGTGGTCATAGGCCTCTACAGTCTGGAGTTGTGCTTGCCCCTGAAAGACCTGACCTGCTTGGGCCCATGCGTATGTTGTTTTCTATCTTCTGAAAACATTTCCTCCTAGGGTTTGATAGTAGCTCTAGCTGTGGGTGAATTCTACTCCAAGAAGCTATCCATCAGAAGAGATTTCTCCAGCACCCCAACCTGGGTAGTGATGCTGAGAGACACTACCTAAGCCATGATCTCTCGCCTGAGTCCCTGTTAAAAGGATCGATCCCTGAAGAAAGGGTCCCACACCATGTATGTAGAGTAGCAAGAGTGGTTAGTAAATCTCGCAGAGCATTGGGCCACTATCATGCTACCCTGCTGTAGGTGAAATAGCTCCTGAATGCACACGGAGTACAATTTCATGGGGAAAAATCATCTTGGAAAAGCCTATCAAAGTCAACCCAAGTGAGGGTTTCCTCATCGTGATTACAGAAGTTCAAGATACACCATCTCCCTACTGAGACCTGTAGAAGGCTCACTGCCAAGATGGCCATCTGGTCAGGCGGGGTCCTCACTAAGCAGAAGGCCCGCGTCATAGCCTCTAGCTAGTCCTCAATGACCTGAGGATACATCTCTCCCCTAAACCTGGGTAGTCTCTGTCACTGAAACTCATGTAGAGCACTAAACCTAGAAATGTTCTCTTCTAGAACCGCCAGTAGTAGATTATGACCATCGGGTGGTGGTAGCAATGGTGCACCACCCGATGAGGATATCTCAAACACTGGTCCTTGAATGGACACCTCGTTTCTAGGTGAGCTATCCTCACAACCTTTTATCGAGACCCTGGATGGTCATAAACATGGAGGCATCCTGATATAGATCAAGATGTACCATGGTTAGAACATTATACCTAGTGAGTAAACTTTTATTCAAAATCACAAGACACTTATGTAACTAGTGTTTTCATGTATTGATCCAAAAAGAGAATTCAAGGTCCTAGTGTATTGATACGTCAGCTAACGCACCAACACCGGACTCCCCAAATATAATATTCAGACTCACGACATTAAAAACTATTACTCCAAAGAAAAAAATAGACTCCTGGTCTTTGAGGGGGAACCGATCGCCCTATGACGCCAATTTTTCACGACCTATCCCCTAGGGCCCGAGCTGTGACTATCCCAAGCCCGCCTTCTGAAGGATAGAGGATGGAGAGTAGCACTGAAGGTGTCAACATGCAAGAAGGAGGAATTTTTTTGGATACCTATATGCACACACATTCCCAACAAAGTCCCAACTCACAAAAGGAAAATATCATACCACATAAAAAATGAGTACAAGTACAACTGAAAGTAAAGGGTCCAGAATACAATCCCAACTGAAATGGAAAAACAAATAAGGGAAAACAACTCTTGGGGTCATTTACCAAGGATCCTGCCTGAAGGGTAGGTATAACTCATCAATGCGGATCTCTACATCAACCATCACCACCGTCCACCGTTAGGTCCTCGCACCCTGAGTCTCAGTCAAAGCTGCCCGTCATCTGCACAAGACAGAACAATGTGCGGGGGAATCCCATGCAAGGGTGAGTATAACAATACCCAGTAGGGACCCCAAGACCCCTAAAGGTCTCCTAGAAATCCTAAAAAGAAAAAAATTGCATAATCTCAATCACGAATCACAAATAAAAAGAGACTTCACACCAGATATAGTCTAGGGTAGTAATAGTAGCATCATTAGTCTCATTAGTGAACACCTCAATTGCTGGAGAACAATTCCTCTATCAATTATAGTGGGCCTGCCATGTCACACAGAGGTTCATCCCACAAACATTGAACATTTAGGTACCCCCCACCATGTACTGTGGGTCTGCCAGGTCACACATAGTCGCTCCCCACTGTGTCCTACTGAGGTACTTCTCCTGTTGAGTACCGTGGGTTTTCTAAGGCACACAGAGGTGCTCCCCACTGTGGGATTCCCAAGTCACATAGAGGTTCTTAGCACCAGGCCGTCAAGTCACACATAGTTGAAAATTATCAATCTTCATGTCTCAGCCAGTTACAAGGTTCCATACGTAGTGCATTTTGGAGAACCGCTTCGGAAGCTATTAGTCATATTTCAAACAGCACAATGTCTAAAAAAGAAGTATCCTAATGATACATCATGTCATAAGGGATCCAAAGCAATAGATGGAACGTCAACCAGACGCCTGTTCTGTAAGATATAGGCATCTTAGTGCCGAGATCCCTATTGGATTTGGGTACGTTCCAACCCAAGAAAACAACATATTTTTCAAAAATTCACATGTAGTACCACAAAAGGAACGCCTCATATTAAGGGTTCCGACACCACTAATGGATTGTCAAACAGATGTCTGATTTAGGATTTACTCCCAATTAAATGTAACTGGGCTGAAAGGGCTCTGGGTCCGATCTGACCCGGCCCGCTGGGCCCATCCTGAAGGGGCAGGGCTCAGCTTGGTTCAGCTGAGCCTGATCCAGACTGCTGGATGTGGGCTAGGCCCACTGGGCCATGGCTTCGTCCCAGCCCACCCGACTGGGAGTGGCCCTCTGGGCCACAGAATCACTCGGCCTGCTGGCCTAGTGTAGGGGGTTCGTTCCCCTCCCAAAAAACTGAAGCCGTTCAGGCCTTCAAGGTAGCGATGCTAGTTGGCGCCGCCTATTCTGGCTGGTCCTACTAGACAGGTCATTCGCAGGACCCGCGGACTGCAGGTCCGCCCTCCATGACAGCTAGATGTTGCGTCCTTCCTCCACGGCCCACTGCCATTGCATGGAACCTGGTTTAACAGTAGTGTTGGATGGTGCTACACTCCTCTAGCTAGTCCACATGGACCATACAACAATGGACCCGCGTGCATGAGTCCTCCCTCTACTGCAGCTCGAAGCTGCGACCTTCAACTGTGTCACGCCGCCGCAGCCTACCATCCTACTTCAATACGGCCGGTGAAGGTAGGCCACCCAATTGTCCACTGCGGTGCCTTCTAGAACCACCATCTATTCGTGGCCTGTGGGTTCCGACCACCACCTCCCTCAGTCGCCAGTGTCGCCGTGCCGACGAAGCCTCCTCAGAACATCAATGAAGTTTTAGTGGTCCACTTTTCTTCTCATCTGCACCTACAAACCTCCCGAGATGGTGCTTACACTGCCCAACCCTTGGTTCAACATTGCCACAAAATCTTTTAGTTGACCATGAAGAAAACCCCCACAACCGAGTTCAGCAGACGGTCTAGGCCTTATTCGTTTGGCCCACACCTTCTGTGTTAGTATAACAACATGGGAAGAATATTTTAATTAAAAAACTCCTATAAAGAAAACCCCACAATATCATCCCGCATTTTAAGAATGAAACATGGATGAACCCGTTGGATGATTGATCTGTGTTCTTCATAATAATCAAGAATATGGGAAAGGGGATAAATCAAGCATAAAACTCTTACCTTGTATTCATTGGAAGGTGCTACAGAAGAGGAGGGAGTGAACAAGTCTGAAGTTGTTCATCAACGCTTTCCATCACCCATAGATTCCCCCTACATACATAGCTTGATAACATTCTTCGTTGAAGAGGAAAGACATCAGCGATTCCTCTCGTAGAACTCCCAAAACCCAATACCGAGCATGGATTAAATAGAGGGGAAGAAAGGATCAACACACCACACAATTAACGAGGTTTATTAATGAATATAGTTAATGAACTTATTTAAATATATCAACGGCGTAGTTACACATTCTTTTAATTTCCTCCAACGGTGCGGTTATATAAAAATATATTCTGTCTATTAAATGTCTTGACGTTGCACCGCGGTCCCACCACTGTTTTTCCAATGGTAGTGAAGAATAAAAAATAAAATAATCTTCAGTTAATTTATTATTATTTTTATAAATTCCATGAAAATAATTTTTTTGTCTGACCCTTTCTGGTCTAAGTTAAGCTTACCTTATGTGAATCCTAGTGCTGCAGATTCATCGACGCCCTCATATTTTTAATCTGAGAAATGATTCAAAATATAGAAAACATTTCCCACACGTTTACTGAACATACCTTAAATTTTTTTAATATTTCATTCTGGGCCCTCTGGGCCTTAGAAACACATGCCTTCAATTTTATCAGACTCATAATAATCCCAAATAATTTTAAAAAATTTTTATAGAATTTATGGATCTTTAAAGTGAATGTAAATGGTTCTTCTAGTCCTCATTTGCTACCTCAAATTGACCAGAATAATTAGGGCCATTGGAAATCTAGAATGGAGGAATACCTCAAATAATTTTGCTTTAAACAATAGTCAATCATGAAAATATCATACACTCTACTAGATGTTTTCCCAAATACCATGATAGGAAACAATGGTACTATATACATTTTAAATTACAAAGTTATTGATATCTTATACTGTGATATTAATAGAATCATTTAGAGTCATGTATAATCTTGTAAGAAATCTCCGGCGATTTGGAATATTCTTCAAGCCACTCACCTTGGATTAGAAAAATTTATTTGAACTAATATTGTAATTCTTTTAGTTTAGTACCATGAATTCAAGATGGGTGAAGTGAAAACTGTAAATAAAATTTTTCATCAATTCACATGAATTTTTAATGGAATGAAATACCTTAGAGAAGATTTGAAAACCGCAGTACTTATTGAATGAGTCATACAATAATTACTAAAGAAATTCAATGCAAATAAGGTTTCCATTGAAAAAAAAACATAAAGGTGTACACTCTTGATGAATTGATTGGATCACTAATCTAATATGAACACGAGTTGAAGAATATTTCAGAATAATAAACTTTAAAGAAGAAAGGTATTTTTTTCTTGTATCATATAAATGTTAATTCTAACTCTTATTGATCTAAATATTAGGCAATTGATAAAGGATAAATGGTAAATATATGAAAGGAAATCTAAAAAATAATGAAGAGTCAAAAAAGGTAAAGTAAGAGACCCATTGAAGATTAGAAGAATGATCAAAAAGATGAAAAGGGTTTTAAATATGGTCTTGATGTAACGTGTTATGAATATAGAAAGACGAGACACATCAAACAGAACTATCCCAAGTTGTAGAAAGATGGAAGAGATAAAAAATACAAGAATTAATTGAAATGTTCATATCATGTTGGATGGATTTTCACTGAAGTATAAACACATGTGATGAATATGAATGTAAAAAAGAGACAACTAAAATCTGCATAATGTCAATAAATGCAGATGAGGGTAGTAATAATTTTGATTATGGTTATTATTCTAATAGTGTTAGTTTTTTATATAATGAGTTATATAAATGAAATTAAAAACAATAAAAACATGTTTTAATAGTAAGTGAATTATATAAAGGTTTGATATATGAGAATAAGAGGCTCATCCCAGAAAGTAAAAAGTTATTAAAGAGAATGATATTCTCAAAGAAGAAAATACAAATATCTTTTTGGACAATGAAATTTTGAAATATAATATTCTTGTGTTTGATAAGAAAAAAATATAAAATTAAATTATGGATAATAATCTCTTAATGGTTTAAATGGAGAATCATAGTTTAATAAAATATGCTTCATCTACAAAATATAAAGTCTACGATGAGTTTTTTAGAAAGTAAATATCAATATGAAAAAGTAAAATATAAATTTGAATGAAATGGTATATAACTTTGTTTAATGAAGTAAAATTATGATAAGATGGTTGATATGATTAAACCAAACAGAGATAAATCTGGTTTTGGATATAATCATCAAATTAAAATTTGTTTTAAGAACTATTTTGTTAAGTGTTATATAAGAAAAGTTTATACAATTAACTATAAAAAATGTTGTTTATATAGACATTATGCTGATGAATGTTTTCTCAGGTTTCATAATTTTTTTTTCACAATATTTTTAGTCTCTAAAAATTTATCTTTTAATGTTACTTAAAATAAAATCTTTAAATCTTCCACGGTACCAAATGTTTTTATTACTAACCCAATTGGACACAAATTAACATAGATACCAAAAGGAATGTGTGTTATATTGATACATGGCTAAACTACATGATCTTCATTTTTTATCAAATGGTGGATCACTCATCAAATAATGTTTTATTTCATTGAGATACAATAAGTATTTGAATTATTTTTATTTTATATATTCATTTTATATGCATGTATTTTTTTTAAAGGCATAAATTCAGGGTGATAATTCGTTATGTATTTATTTTACATTACTTTAATAGGAGGTTTACATTATATTTTATATCATTTGATTTTTATTTTTATGTTTTAATGTGTTTAGAAAGTGTTTTAATTTATTTTTATGATGAAATTTTCAAATCTATAGAATCTATGATCTATTTTTTAGATTACACTTATTGTTAATTTCTATATATATTGGTACATTATATTAGTATTTTAAAAATAATATTACAACCTATAAGATGTTAATTTACTTCTTAAACCTATAGTTTTCATAAAATCTAATTTTATAAAATATTTCTCTTTATTTTTATCCAACAGTCTTAAAAGTTCTACAGACAAAATTAAATTCTATGATTTAAAAGTGGATGACATTATGGATCTTTATTACATTTTTTTAAAATTTTTCTATCATTATGTTTACTTACAAAAAGTGGAAGAAATATTTTTGTTGTTGACGATTGTTTTTGTAATAATACTAAAAGTGGGAGATAGGTTTTGCATTTGCATCCCTGTATTTATTTTGATTACATGTTAGTTTATGTTTTTGAATAATCCCAACACTCTTATAATTTTATGTGAACCTCTAGTTTTTACAACCTCTATGAAATTTTATTATAACATGTTTTATAGTTATCATAATTATTTAATTAAAATTTCATTTGATGCATTACAATTTTATATAAATTTTTTTCTACTATGACGAATCCAAATTCTATCTCTATAAAGTTATCATTTTAACTTGAGCATGATACATGATTTTGTTATGAACAATATGTTTCTGCTAATTATACTATTAAGTTTTCTTTAGTTATTATTTTATTTCTTGAGTGATATGTATAACCTTCTTGAAAAACTTATTCTTTTGGATAGATATTAATTTGTTTTACATTTCATTTTGTTAAATTGATGTCTAAAGGTTTTGTTTTAGTGGTGCAAAACATCACCTAAGATCATACAATAGTTTTGGAATTACGGATTTTACATATTAAAAAATATTTTTTATTTCATTGATATCTCTTTCAATTCACATATGAATCACATTATATTTCTTGGTTTATAAATTTAATTAGATTTTATACATTTCATTCAGCCACATGAAATTTTGAAAATGCTTTTTAGATACCTCTAAAATAGGCCAAAATACTACTATTTTATCCTCATTTTTATTCAGTTTTAGCACATATTTTTCTTTTTAATTTTATAATTTCCATTAATATATAATTTAAATTCATACGATTCTAATAAATTCTAAATATATTGAAATTATATATAATTAATTATTCTTAATTGAATGATAATTATATTTTTTTGATGGCTCTAAAAAATGTTTGATGTATGAGAAGGTAAGAATGCATAGGTTTTTCATGTTTTCTCTCTCTAGAATAGCCTACCATAAGTTTAAACTCACCTTACCATGAATTAATTATTCAAATAGCTATATTCCCACCTACAACATACCATATAAACTATATTCACCGTACCATGAACCATTTTTCACCTTACCATATGATCTTTTCCACCCTTCTGTAAGTGGAGTTTCCCCTTACGGTAAGTAGAGTATCATCTTACCATAAAACTTCCTCACCATAATATGAATATTTTATTCCACCTTACCATATGAGAAAGTCCACCTTCTGACATGTGATAATCATCTTACTACATGAACACTAAACATAACACACATGACAACACAACTAACCATGCACAGTTAGTATGGTGTTTGTATGTCAGTTCACCTTACCACATGCGTTATTTTAAGTGACCACACACTTATTTCATGGTTATAATACTTACCATATGCCTACATGAACCAAATGATCAATATATTAATCATACTGACCACATAAACATTGGAAACACAGTTGGATGTTTTATTTGTTTTTTGTCAAAAATCTAAATTTAATGCATGCCATATGTTTTGTTTATTTTTTATTATTTTGTTAACTGTAATGTTATTATAGGTGTTTTAATAATTTTATTTATTTCAAAAAAACATATATATTATATACAATAAATAAAAAATATATTATATTATTTTAACGAGTTTTAAAATTTTATTAAATTCATTCAATATTTTTACATAACATAAGCAATATGTATTCAAAACATTTAATATTTATTATATCTTGAATTTATTTATTGATATAAATTTATTTCAAATTCATTATTTAATGATGTAGAATTTATTCAAACTTATTTTATTGTATTTAAATTAGTATAAATAATTTCTAAATAACACATTGCATTAAATTAAAATGTATTTAATATTTTAATTTAAACATTCAAATTGACTTATAATTATTGTGGGATTACATTGGCATATTATTTTCATTTAACAGGTTGTCCACAATTTTTTTAATTGGTATTTAGTTTTTTAATTAAAATAATTATTTCTTTATGATTATTCTGCATGATCATATTATCTCTTCTAGATAATTAAGTTAATTGAATTTGAATTGTTTTACTCAGATCGACATTGGAATGTTATTATTTTTCCAGATTTTATTTAATTGTTTTGTGATGAATTCAAAGGAGATAACAATACCCTGATGAAACTTATGAGTACATAAATATTTTGAGAAAAAAAGCCTAAGGTAGATCTTTGATGTCCTGTGAGATACACTATTTCACTATTTGGACAATCTCTCAACGACTGTACATAATATTCTATGACTAATACTACCTTGATGAGATATAAACATGGATCAAGAACAAATAAAAATGATTTTATTGTTAATATTCTACTTCATTCTAGTTTTCGAGTTTTTAAAACTATTTTCCATCTCTCATACTCACTATTTATCTATGTTGTCCGTTTATGCTTTTACATACAATATAACTGTTACTTCTTCTCTTCCTCAGGTTGTAACTCCCAAATTATAAATTTAAGACCATTCGGGTTGTGACACCCTATATTTAAATTTTGGTTGGAATTGGGTTGTGACTCCCCATATGAAAGTCAATGTGTCATGGTTATCCTTCCATTAGAAAAGGATTTGGTAATAGGGTTATGATTCCAACTCAAAAATCAATTTAGTTCACACGTATTTATCATTAAGTAGAGAGGTATATGACTAGACTAGGTCCACTTTTGAATCAACCAGTATAAAAATAACATTTTTATTTATATTCTCTTCTAATTAACTATAATAATTATCCTTGACAATTAATTTTAATAAAATATTTATTTGATTAAAATTTTCATCTAGTATATTCACCACCCTTAAGACCTTCTTCCATTACCCATTCTGACCTTATATTAAGTGTCCATTAGTTCAAAATAACATAAAAAATTTAATTTATATAGTAATAAGAATATATAATATTTATTATCTTGAGGTAAAATAATAATCTAATGAACATAATAATAAAAAATACCCCTCTCTCCCCTTATATATACCACCCCTTCTGCTCACCAACCATTCTCTTCAAACCTTCTAAGCCTTAAATATTTTAAAATATATCAAAAAAACTTTCTTCATAAATCTACCCATGTTCAAGTGATGATGGTATTACCAAAATAGCAATTTCATGTTCCTTAAGGGGTTTTTCAAGGAGGTGATATTTAAGAGGTAACATTCTCAAACTACCTCTTTTAATTTCCTTTATTTTCGTACCTTCTACTCACCTAATTAATTCATAAAAGATTAATAATTATCTTATATTTTATACAATGATATGTTTTATTTATAGTTTAATATCTTATATTTATCCCTTTTATCACATCCTTTTATTAAAATAAACACAACTATTGTCCAAATAATAGCAGTTAACCATTTTTATGGATAATGAGTTTTTGTTTTCCATTACTGACTTCAAGATAAGTCATAAAAATATTATTATGGTTAAATCAGGTTTTAATAATTATATTACAAAATATTTCATGTTTTATAACTAATATATTGACAAAATATTTAATAAAATGAAACTACTTTCAGATGGTTGGAAAATGTGCCAAAATAAACTAACCATTTATCATTAACATTTTATGAAATGAATCAACCACATGTAAAAAATTATATATGGGACCATTTAAACACTTGTTAGTTCCTAAAAACCATTTCATTTTAATTAAAGAGTTTTATTTCCATTATAAAATAACATCCAAAATTATACTCAATTCAACCGATCATGGAACCATGAAACAAATGCTCCCAGAACAATGAAATTGAAACATATAACTACTCATAATTTCTATAAATGAGCTTAATAAAATTATAGTAAATATTATATATGTCGATGAGGTTCACAATTAATTAAATAAGGAATCTAATTTTATTAAATTGGAAATTATTTGATAGTTATGAACACATTCAGAAATAAAGAAAGAGTTCTCATTGAACCTTTATATTTCCTTTGGATAATGATTTATCTCCATTTACCTCAATTTATCTCTTAATTATTATTATATAATTATCCTATATTATTTATACATGTTACACAAAAACAAACAAACACACACACACACACACACACACATATATATATGCCCAGCTCAATTAATCTTTTTTAATGGGTAAATACATGTTTTAAATGCTTTCCTTCTAAATTCATCTCTATAAGAAAGCCCGATTAAAGGGAACACATCTATTTCATACCCTTATTCAATTATAGTCAATAAAATGTTTTAATCCACCGATATTTTATAAAATCATTCTTTTTATCATGAAAATATATTTTAGTTCATTTCTTTTTTTATACAAATAATTATTCCTTTATCCTCTTTAAGGAGTTTATTATTTTCCCTTAAACTACTGTAAACTGACACATTTATAAAGTTTCATAATCATTATTTTTTATGTTTAAAATTAAATTCTACATCATTATTCATGATAAATTCCTTTTTCCAATTCATTATTTTCCAAGAATTATTTAATCCCTTCATTCATGGATATGATTATGATACACAACTTGGTTATTACTTATGACAGGATTATGAAATCTATTTTATTCCATGGGTAACCCTTATGTTTATTTATTATGTTTGATTTCATTATATACCACACACATGTGTGTATAGGTTATGATGGGTGGGAAAAGATAGAGCTCCAATTCATTGGGTAATCTTAAGTTTCATGCTGCATTATGTATGGGATTCGAGAGTAAACCTAATATTTTATGGGACTCAGTCCACCATGTGATATCATCTTGGTAGTCAACCTTGACTCATATTTATTTCATGATATATGTATCTTACACATTATTATATTAACATTATCATATTATTCCATGTTCTATATGTTGTGCCTTGGTATTTTTATTCTTGATTAATGCATTTTATCTTATCTTGTTATTCCACCTGACGCATGTGTTATGCTTTATTTTCATGTTTATTCCCTTACTAGGATTTTTACCTCATCCATTTTATCAATGTATTCTACAGGTTATCCGAGGTAGTTGTAGGATTTAAATGGGAGATATGTTCTCATTATGAAGAATAATAAATAGATCTATTATTCTTGTTTCATGTTTTTAATTTCATACCTAGTCTTCCAAAGACACTTGGATTTTATATCATTGGTTGTTATTTGATTTATAATTATGGTTAAAATAATTTAATAATATTTATAAAAGGATTTAGTCACAATAATTGTTACTAGAGGATTGTCTAGTTATTTTGGGGGATTAGGACTGGGGGAATTTATTAAGAACCCTAGGGATAATTATATCACCATGGATACCCTAGATTGAAACCTAAGTAATTATAAGCTAGGATATAGTTTAAATTTATAATTTTATCCTTTTATGTTCATATTTTCTATTTTATATGCTTATTAACTAAGTATTAAATCACACCATAATTTTATTTTTTATTTTTTAGTCAATTGATGGAAATAGGATAACCCATGGTAGCAACCAATGTGATTGGCAATATGTGGAATGCCTTAATGAGATTCCAAACCTAATAAGAACATGATAACATCATGATAGTACTGGATCAATTCTCTCATGTTAGGAATAATAACTTGAATCATTTTAAATTCCATCCAACTCCAAAGAAAGATAAATTTGTGGTTTAATCCTTTGTGTGACAAAGTTCTCCTCTCTTTAGTGGATATTCTAATCCCATCATCATCAAATAATGGATTGACTCAATTGAGAAGATATTCACTTTCCCCACATGCTCTAAATAAGAGAAAATTATACTAAATGTTTAACTTTTTTATGCGGATGATGATTGGTGGTGGAAAGTAATAAAAAACTAATTCTAAAGATGAATTTTATTTTCATGGAAAGAAAATAATTAAAGAAAATATGTTTTAAAAAATATTTTCCCAAAACTATTTTTCTTACAATAGAGAGGGAGGTCCTCATCCTGAAGTAAAAGAAAGATGAGTTGATCCGGGATCACGAAGAAAAATGTATGAGGATTTCATGATATACCACTATATTTATCATGAACACTGAAAACATGTTGAATCACTTATTTAGTTGATTAAAGTAGAGTGTATGAGAAACCATTTTGATTTAAGACTTTGATAGCTATGAGAAGATTGTATCTATGCCCTTAAGGTTCAGATGAAGATTGGAGACTCTCAGTGGTATCATGGGATGAGAGATAAAATAGGAAAATAGAGTTTAATATGGTAGGATCAACAGATGAATACCATGGAGGAAAGAAAACCAAGAGTAAAAATGTGGGAAGATGAATATTAGGAAATTTTTAAAGGGAATCATGAGATTCTTAAAATGTGGAAAATAAGGGCAGCAAGTTAATCATTGCTGATGTGATATAAAGAATCCAAATAATATAGAATATGAAAATATGGTTCAAATCAAAACACATCGTAATGTATCATGTTTAAACTACAAGAAAAACATACACGATGCAATCCAATTCTCTATGACAATGGTTTTCACAATCAATCAATGAAAATAACTTCCATGGAAATAAAAAAGGTCATATTCTATCAGTACTACTGAGGTGGATCTTGAAAATGACGTGGTGAAATGTATGATGGTTATCCATTAAATAATCTGAAACATTTTTTTGATTTTGGTTCTACATATTCTTTCATATCTATCAAGTTTATTAGAAAAAATCAAACAACACCTAAAAATATGGAGGTTGAGTTATTTATGAGAATAGAGAATTTTGAAATTATTACATATAATGCATATAACATCTCCCAAGTAAATGATTATGGACTAAAACTACCATAAAATATCATCTTACATTTGTTTGTACAGTTTTATGCTATATAGGGCATGTATTTTCTATATTTATATAAAGCCAAGATCAACTGTTGAAAAAGGGAGATCACCCTACATATCCTGAGGCATCCTCTAATTCTGCAAAAATTTAAGAGGGGGATGAATATCTTTGATTTTTTTTTTCAATAATGGAAACTATTTCTATTTGGTCAATCATATCCAGCTCAAATGATTGAGACAAAGGCGAGGATCATTCTTGAAGACATGGTCATTGCGAGGGACTACACTGATGTGTTCCATCGATAATTTCTATGTCTTCCTTCAGACCGAGAGGTTGAGTTATCTGTTGAACTTATACTTAGATATCTACCAATATCAAAGACTCCTTATAGGATGGAACCCATTGAGTCATAAGAACTAAATAAGCAGTTATAAAAGAATCTGGACAATGGTTTTAAACACATGGGTGCTTCACCATGGGGTATGTCAGTCCTCTTATTCAAAAATAAGAATGGATCAATGCTCTCCTAAATTAATTATCATGTGTTGAAAAAAACAAGATAAAGGACACTTATCCCCTTCCTAAGACATGTGTCTTTTTAGATCAACTATGTTGGGAAATGTATTTCTTTAAGGTGTAACTTCAATCATGATATCACCAATTAAATGTGAAGAAGAAAGATATTACCAAAACCACAATTTGAATGAGGTATGGACACAAATACTTCATAGTTATTCCATATGGACTCACTAATGAGACCAAAATTTTCATGGACTTAATGAATTTATTCTTTATATATTACCTCAATAATTTTTTTGAAGTCTTTAGTTAAGTTATTAAGATATACTATTAGAGAATTAAGGACAAAGGAGGACAATTTTAATAATATGATAAAGGCATTAAAGGGGGTGAAACTATATGAAATGTACAATGAATGTTAGTTCTATATGGAAGAAGTATCATTACTGAGGAATGTTATCACAAGAAAAGGGATATATTTGGACCCTTTATTGAAAATTTCAATTATAATGTGGCCTAGACTATCTTATATAATAGAGATCCATAGTTTCCATAGTATAGATAGGTATTATTGATGATTTGTGAGGAAATTATTGTGATTTCTCAAACCATTAACCTAGCTAACTCAAAAGGTAATATCATTTTTAGAGAGTAGTGAATGTGATGACTACTTTAATGAATTTCAAAATAGGTTTATCACTACACCAATATCTACACTACCCAAAAGTGGGGAATTATTTTTCTATACAATGATTCAAAAAATAATGGATTGGGTTGTTTACTAATGAAAAACGATAAATTGATAACCTTTTCATCAAGGAAGATAACATTTCATGATAAAAACTACCCCGTGAAAGATTTGGAGTTGGTGGATGTGATCTCTGCATTGAGAATATTTTGGATTTATCTCTATGGATAGAACTGTGAGAAATATACCGATCAAAATAGCTTTAAATATATATTTACATAGAATGAGGTTAATATGATCCAACAAATATGGTTAGAAATTGTCAAGGATTATGACTTCCGAATCCACTACCATCCTAGTAAAGAAAATAAAGTGGAATATACTCTTAGTAGAAAGGATCCTGCAACATTATTAGTGATGAGAGTCGAGAAGGATCCAATATTCTTATAATTGTAAAGGGTGGACATGGGAATAATAAAGGAAAGAAAATCATAATTCATTACTCAAATTATTTCCCAAACATATCTTTTGAAGTAGATAAAGAATACTGAAAGAGATGCTGTAAATATTTAGAAGAAAGTGGAAGCTATTAGAAATTGGGAATCCTTAGAGTTTAAAATTGAGGTGAAAGGATTCACAATATTTAGTTCATGACTATATATACTATCAAATCTTGAGATAAAGTGGAATATTTTTAATGATTCACAAAACATGACCTTATAAATCCACCTAAGGAGAATAATGATGTTTCAATACTTCAAAAGAACTATTGGTAGGAAAATATCAAGAATGAGTTCACTAAGTACACATCAAAGTTCCTGATATATCAGCAAGTTAAGACTAAAAGAAAAAATTATTAGGGGATGATGCAACCATTACCCATACCTAAAAGAATTAGGAAAACATCACTATAGACATTGTTACTAGAACAACAAACACTTATCGAGGAAATAATGATATATGGGTTGTTGTGAATAATCTCAAAAAGATGATATGTTTATTGAAATTTTAGAGAACTTATGACTCAAGAAATTTGTATGGATTTACATCCAATAAGTGGGGAGGATTTATAGAGTATCATTATAAATGGTATCTGATTGAGATTTGAGATTTATCTATATGTTTAGGAAGCGTCTCCAACATTCCCTAAACAACATGATGAGCTTTTGTATGGCTTACACCCCCAGAGGAATGGCCAGTATGAGGGGAATATTTACACATTTGAAGATATGTTGATAGAATGCTTGATATACTTCAGAGGAGGATGATACCAACATCTTTTTCTTGTGTAATTCTCTTAAAAAAATAGATTCCACTAAAGTATCCAAGTGGCTCCTTATGAATCCATTTTGGGAAATGATATATAATGCCTACAGGTCAGGATGAATTTGGTGAATGAAAGATTCTAGGACATGAAATGTCTACAGAAATGATAGAAAATGTGAAGACCATTCAGTAGTACTTCAGGTATTCTAAATGTAGATAAAATATCTATGAATTTAATCATCAATAAAACTAGAGTTTGAGGTTAAAGATAACGTATTCCATCATATATCTCAATGTAAGAGAGTCATATGATTTGGGTAGAAGGGAAAGCTAAGTCCTAGACACACCATCCCCATTACGATTCTTGATAGTATTAGAGTTGTGGCCTATCGACTAGCACTAAAACAAACCATGACTCAAGTACATGATGTATTACACATATCCCCATAGAGGATGTACATAAAAGATCTCTAACATGTACTGAATTAATAGTTGGGACTATTGGAAAATGATCTCTTTTATGAGGAGTTTCTAGTGAAGAACTTAGGACATTGAGATAATGTTCTATGAAATAAGACGTGTCACCTAATCAAATTACTATGAATGAACCATTAATATGAAGAGGTGATATGGGAATCAGAGCAAGAGACGATGAGGAACTACCCTCACATTTTTTCACCATAGGATGTAAAACCAAATTTCAATGGTGAAATTTAATAAGGGGGAATAATGTAACAACCTATAAATTTATCAATGGAATTTACATTGTTATAAGTATGTCATGTAGTATAAAGAGCATACATCACATAGAAAAACCAAAAAAACATTATTATCATAAATTAAGAATGATACATTAGTCATAAAATAAATCAAAAATAATTCTAAATATTATAACATGACAAAAAATTGTAAAGAATAGAATAATAATCAGATAATTTTGATATGCTCGATCCCCCAAAAGGTCCTCACTCATGAACAAATCAATAAAAATAAAACATAATGATAATAATTGAATATTCATTTTAAAAAATATTATATATATATAATTGATAGGAGATAGAAGTTAATGAATAATGAATGGAATAAGAGGTATTTATAGGAAGTAGTAAACCCATATGCCCAATATAAATCAGACAATTGGAATAATAATCCTTCCTCTGGAATTGTAACATGATTGTTAAAAGAGTAAATTGACCTTTGGAATAGTAATATGACTATTATGAATATTAATATGATTATTATAATAGTAACCTCACCTATGGAAATGTAAAATATTATTTAGGTATCTTATAAAATGAAAATATTACATATTTATATCATAGTACAAGAAAATATATGTTTTAAAAACAACAAATTAAGTGTTGGAATTTTTATGAAACATAACTATTTTATTTTAAATTTTATAAAAAATATAATGATTTAAAAGAAAATTTATTTTCATAATATGTAATCATAAATTAATATTATTTTTTATTATAATTGAAATATAATTTTATTAGACCATAAGTGTTTTTCAATGGGTTATAAAATCAATTATAATATTCAAATCAGTATTTTTTGAATAAATGTGGATTATATTTAAAAATTAAATTTATAATATTTATAATATTATTTTTATAAAATACATTCCATTTTTAAATCTAAAAATCAATAAATTTTTAGGGTTTTGTTTTGATTTTTCTAAAATAGTTGAATTTTTGGTGAATAGTGAAATACAGTAATTTATGGTATTTAACATTATAGGCTATATACATGAATTGTTGAGTCATTGATGATGTAATAACCCATTATTTTGAACTCATATTAACCATTAACTGTATAAAGTTACAAGATTTAATAATATTGATAGTATAGAGTCAAAATTATAAACCAATGAATATGGTAAAAAATACCCCTCTCCCCCTTATAAATATTACAACCATTTATCCTCACACCTTCTCAAAATTTATGATTTTAAAAATATATACCAGAACCTATCATCCCCACTCTACCCATATCCATGTGCTTCTGTTATCACTAAAATTCCCATTCAAAGTTCCTCACGGGGTCCTTTAGGGTGGTGATATTCAAGAGGTAACATTCTCAAACTACCTCTTATAATTTCCTTTATTTTTATACCTTTTACTCACCTAATTAAAATTGAAAATAATTATAACTACAATATCATGAATATACTAGAATTTTAAATTTCTAATTAAATATCTTCTATACATCCCTTTTCTCATCTCTAATTATTCAATGATACAAAACAATTATACAAATTATGGTGGTCAATCGTATCCATGGATAATGAGTTTTAATTTTATATTACGAACTTAAAGGATAGTAATAGCACTATTATTATTCTTAAATAATATTTTAATAATTATAGTGCAAATTATTTCATGTTTTATAACTAATATATAAACATAATATTAAAGAAAATGAAAGTAGTTTGAGATGGTCGAAAAAACCACCAAAATAAACTTACAAATTATCAGTAACATTTTATTAAATGAATAATCCACAAGAAAAAATGATATATGGGACCATTTAATCTCTTGTTAGTTCATGAATACAATTTAATTTTACTTCTGTAGTTTTATTTCCATTTTAAAAGAACTTCCATAATTATACACATGTGAACCTACCTTGAAACCATGAAATGAATTCTCCCTAAACAACAAAATTAAACCTTATAACATAATTAAATAGACATAAATGAACCTAATAAAATTATTATAAAAAAATATATGTGGAATAGGTTATTAATTAAATAATTAACGAATATAATTTTATTATCCAACACATTATGTACAAGTGAAAAATGTATTCATACATAAGGAAAGATATCTCTATGAACCTCCATATTTCTCTTAGCCTCAATTTATATATGAATTATTCTTATATAATTATCTTCTATTATATATATATATATTTTAAAATTATATATATATATAGGCCAATTATTATTTTTATGGGTAAATACATATTTTAAAAGGTTCCCTTCTCTATTCCTCTCGATAAGAAAACCCGATTAAAGGGAACTTATCTATTTCTTACTGATTTTCAAGTACACTCCATGAAATGTTTTAAGACATAGATATTTTAAAAAATAACTCATTTTATCATGAAATAATATTTTAGTTTATTTATTTTTTTGGAAATAATTATTCCTTTATCCTCTTTATGGACTCTATTATTTTCCCGTAAACCTCACTGAATTGGAACATTTCGAAAGTTACCTAATTTTTTTTTCATGTTTTCAATTTATATAGATATCATTATTAATTATATATTATTATTTTTAATTTATTATTTTCAAATATTGATTTACTCAAATATTTCATGGATACCAATTTGATACATCCTTTGGTTACTCATTATAACATGACTACAAAAGTCATTTCTTTCCATGGGTAACCTATAGGATCATTCCTTATATTTGATTTCATTATGTAGGAAACATATGCATGTACATGTTATGATGGGTGAACCCATATAGCACTCCAAAGAATTTGATAATTTTCAGTCTCATGAGATGTCATATGTGGGATTTGGGAGTAAACCTAATCCAATATGGTACTTTATCCACCATGTGATATCATCTTGGTAGTTAGGCTTGACTCATGTTTATGTCATGATATATGTTGTTGACACATTCCAATATTATCATGATCACATGATTCCATGTTCAATATTTTTCAAACATATATATTTTTCATGATCCATTCCTTTTATATTATCATTTTTTTCTTTCTGACTCATGTCTTTGGATTCTTTTTTATGTTTATTTCCATACTAGGTTTTTTTGATCATTGCTTTTGTCATTGTATTCTTTAGTTTATCCCATGTATTTGTTTTAGGTTTAAGGGAGTTATGATATCATTATAAAGATCAATAAAAATATGTTTTATTATTTTTTCATGTTTTCTAATTATGCACCAAGCCTTCTATATAGTCTGGGATATCCAATCCTTAGTTTTTCATTAATGGATAATTATACTTAAAATCATGTAATAATATGTGTAAAAGGATTAAATCACAATAAATATAATCCTATATATGGAGTTGTATTACAATATAATTCTTATGCAAGGTAGTTTCAGTTAATTATTATTTATTCATATATCACAAATTCTTTTCATACAATCTAGATTAATACTTCTTATTATTATATAAATCAATAAGTCTATAAATTAATTTCATTTCTATAAGTTCTTATTATAATGGGGGTTATTTATGACAATGTATTCATTCTAATTTTAATTGATATCCAATATAATTTTAGCCATGTTCTAGCTAGATTAATCCCATTCAAACGTTTTGGTTTAATCACATGAATGAATAACATTAATATAATAGGGGTTGGTTAATCTATTATAGATCATATTTATTTTGATATAAGAATTTTATTAATCATATTTGAGATATAAAAACCATATAATTTATAGATAGGTTAGTTTTGACCTGATAAATTTTACCAAAACACCTACTCCACCTTATTCAATAATATTATCTTATAAAAAATTCTTATGTTTCATTATTATATACTATTTTATTCTAATATTATAACATATAATCTATAGTTTAATGATTCCTACACAGCTACTAGTCCACTATGTTTATTATAATGTAGTATATCATTAAATTTATTAATTCCTTACATGATTTTAAAACCTATGTTTTATTATTAAAAATATATAAACTATGATTTCTAATGTAACCTACAACATCCATTTATCTTATTCATATGTATAATTAATTATATGACTCTTATTAATCTCAACACTCTGCATTTTTTTATTTATTATCTAGAAAAAACCCAAAACAATACAAGACCATGGGAAAGTCCAAAACAAAATACCAACCTAAGGAGCCCAAAAATAACGGAGACCGAGTTGATCTCCTCTAATCAGTTCAATCCTATCCTGTTTAAGTTGAAGAATGATGAAAAAATAGGTAACATTGCTCCCTTGGTCTGTCACCGCCATGAAAGAAAGATGATCAGCAACTTTATTGCCCCCACACCACGTATGAACAACCTAAGTGTTTTTGTTGATGGTGACCTTAAATTTATGGATTATATATGCAATAAAACAAGGAGTGGGTATAAAACCATGCATAGCATCATGAATAATTATGGAGTCAGTTTCTATTTGCTCAATAATAAAGCTATTTTGGCATCACAATTTAAGGCCAGTGAACATCACATTTTCCTCTTCCTGAATTGAGTTCACCTTAACATAATAAGTGGTGAAAGAAAGAAGAATAGTCCCTTTAAAATCCCAAAACCCCTCTACCACGCATAATACCTAAAATACAAGAACCCTCAAAATTAAGTTTGTCACCCACTTTCAGAGGATTCCAACATACCCAATTTCCTCTTAAAGCAGAACTAATATGCGGTATTAATGGGACACTCACCTGTATGTTTGTCAGAGAGGTGGAATGAATCCATTCATTGTAACCACTGACTAAATCATACAGGAGGAACTTGGTTCTTATGACAAAATATTTTCTTGTAGAAACAAGACCCTCAAATCTAGCTTTATTTCTGGTTTTCCAAATACACCAGCAACCCGCATTTAGAACCAGTTCCCTAGACCTTTTTTCAGGACTTCCACCATTTAGACCATATAACCATTTTTCTAAGAAAGAAGTACTGATTAGATTTGTAGAAAAAAGACCAATAAATTCTCCAAAACAATACCAGACATCCATAGCCCATTCTCCTTAAAAAAAGAGATGTTTAGCATCCTCCTCCTTATGATTTATGCAGAAATGACATTTAGAGAACATATTAATACCCATCCTTCTCACATTATCATCTGTAGGTATGGCCTGATTTATAATCCTCCATATTATAAAACTGAATTTAGAAGGAATTTTGTTGCACCAGAACACATTATTCCATGTGTCTTGTTGCTTCTGTGAATGAATGATCCTAGGAAAGTCTTTTTCAGAAAACAGATCTGAATTTGAAGTAGTGAAAACACATCTGTCCGGATCCAACTTCAACTCAATACTACCAACCACCTCCCTTTTATCTTTCTTTAAAACATCATTAGTGAAACTCGGATGCATACTTGCCTCTCTAAAGTAAATAGAAGGCCCTGGAATGTTTGGAAAACCAACACTAGAACCCACCAAATTTTGATGAAAAAAAGAAATATCCCATTTCCCAATAATCCATCCAGAGTGTTGATAAATGGTAGGGATAATATTACATATCAAAGACCAAAAATGTGAAAAAGCACTACTATCGTCCAAATAAACCCTTCCTTGAAAAGGCATAATTTTTCCCCAAAGAGTTTATTCCTCCACTACCTCCCATGCAAGTTTTTCATGCATGCAGTGAACAACATCTGTTATATTTCTGACATTAATGACACCCTCCTAAATAGGTCTTAGAAATCTCTCCCATGAAGTCCAGTGACATTTCCCCTCAGAAAGAGCATCCCATATAAAATCAGCCAATATTTTTTCAATATTATTCCGAACCCCCTTAGGCACTTTGATGGCAGAAAGAACATAAATAGGCATAGACTGTAAAACACTATTGATTAAAGCAATCTTGACACTAAAGGATATATAAGGATTTTTCCAATTAAGAACATGGTTCAAAATTTTGTTCAAAATTCCATGAAAATTTCTAATTCTAATACAGCTAGAAGAAATAGGAGACCCAAGAAAATTCAAGGGGAAATAACCCCTCTGTATATTCCGCATTATAGATAAAGAATAAACTTTCCTATCACCACATTTGTCAGAAATGTACATATTACTTTTGTCTGTATTGATAATTTTTCAACTATAGTAACTATATTCATCCAAAATTTTAGTAAGGCACCCAACTGATCTATCACTGGAATTGATAAATATTAAGGTATCATCTGCAAAAATCAAGTGAGATATTTTTTATTGATTTATTTTCCTTCGATAAGGGAGAAGAATACCTGTAGAGATGTTCTTATTAATAAGGCGACTAAAAGTATCTTTCATGAGAATAAAAAGAGTAGGGGAGATGTGATCTCCTTGTATCATCCCATGAGTAGCCTTGTAAAAACCATAAGTTTTTCCCATAAAAGAAACTGCCATCCATGAAGAGCTGAAGCAAAGAAATAGAATATCTGTGGCCCATGTGGAGAAACACATACACTTAAGCACTCTGATTATAAAAACCCATTCAATTTTGTTAATATATTTATTCATATCAAGTTTTAAAGCCATGTTTGAGCCATAACATTTAAATTTAATATCATGGATCATTTCATGTGCCAAGGAAACTACTCCCTGAATAGAACGACCACGAAGAAACCCTTGTTGTTCTAAGGAAATCCACTGTGGAACATACAGATCCAGTCACGAGTTGATAATGATTGATAGAATTTTGTAAGTAAAATTACACATGCTCACTAGTCTATAATCCTGAATGGAAGAAGGATTTACAATCTTAGAAAGCATTACCAAAGTAGTAGCACCCACGACCCTTGGGATAGAACAACCACGAATGATATACTGGATGTCCAAAATAAGATCAGCCTTAACCTTATCCCAAAATCCTATATAGAAAGATCCTGGAAAACCTTCAGGACCTGGAGCACTATCCATATTAAGCTTCATCATATCATTATATATTTCTCTCTCATGAAGGATATCTTCTAGAAGAATATTGTCCTGAACAGACATTATATTAGGTATTTCCTCAAACAGCTCTGCATTCCCACTAGGATATTCATCTACCATATTCGGATTAGGGTCACCAAGTAAATTTTTGAAGAAAGAGAAAGCCAAATTACCAACCAAATTTCTGTCATATGAGAAAGAAACATCTTCAAGAAATATATTCAACTTAACAACCCTTCTGCATTCCTTAATACACACATATAAATATGCCGAGTTTCTATATCCTTCACGAAACTATTTCACCCTAGCTATTTCATGATCAATACATCCATGTTTAAGAATAAGGTTTTCCATATCATTTTCCTTATAAGAAAGATCTTTAAAAATCATGTCATCCCATCTATCTTCCAGAATTTTTTCCATACGCTCAACCTCCTGTTTCAGATATTCTAGGTCTTGGTCAATAGGCGAGAGATATTTCTCCTAGGAATGAATCTTATGTTTAAAATATTTCAACTAATTATTAATTTCCACCCAAGAATGACCTTGTACCAGTTCCTTCTAATAGTCTCTGAAAATCTGATAATAATATTGTATACCATTCCAGTAATCATAAAAACAAAATTATTCATTACCAGCCTACCTATAGGATAAAGACACAAACAAAGGTGAATGATCTGAGATTCCATTGATAAGATGGTCCACCATACCATTAGTGAACCTATAAATAGCATGAACATTAACTAAACAATGATCAAGATGTCTCCAACAACGCTGAATACCTTTCCTGTTGTTACACCAAGTGAAATCATCCCCAGAATAACCCATATCAAGAATCCCTTTCCCGGCCATAATTTGGAGAAAATTCATGCTAGCCACATGAGGAAACCCACCCCTCCCTTTATTTTCTATAGGTTTATCAATTATTTTAAAATCCCCACCAACAATCCACGGATGTTCATCCGAATAAAAACTATTCAGATCCTGCCATAACTCTCTCTCTTTTGAACTTCACAGCTACCATATACAAAGGACACAAAAACCAACTCCACATCGATGATGACTTTTACTGTAATATATTGATCACCAGCCTTAACCCGATCCACAGACAAATCTTTTTTCTAGAAAAACAAAATGTGATGATTATCCGGTTCAGCATGCATGGCTGCATGCATTCTGAGTTTATGAGAATTCTCCTTAATCTTACTCGGATTTTGTAATCTCATATCTTATTATCATTACAAAAATCGTCAACTTTTTTCCTCTAATTGTTTTAGTTCTAGATAAGTGTAACTCCTACTCCATCATGTATATATAATATAATATATTAACCTAAGGTTTATCTTTCATTATTATCTATATCTTCATGATCTGGGTTATGTAGTTTCCCCACTGCTTATTCATCCAAATGATAGCATATGATACATTTTTGGAATGTGAATTTTTTTGAAATTATTTTATGAAATAAGCAGGGAAAAGGATGGTATTAAATGTTATAATTAAATAATAAAATTAAGTGGAATTGAAAGGGGTTTATATATATAAATAATGAAATTATATTATTCTAATTATGAGGATTTGAGAAGATGAGGTGTATAGATAAATTATGATTAAGATATAATCTATATTTTATAGAAAAAAGTCAAAAATATAAAATCTGTATTTATATTATAATCTATAGGAAATTGATTTGTTGGAGATGATTTTGTGCAGGAACCATCCCTTGTATACAACTTCAGAAAATTTATATGTCATTCAAAGATTAATTACCGATGTTATATTGAAGTTTGCCTATAGAGTTCATATTCACTTTACTTTTTAAAATACCTAATGTTTAGATTTTAATTTTAATTTTTAACATATCTATTCATGAAAAACTATTGTAATTTATCTCTAGTTTTTGTCTACTTGAGAGGGTTTTTAGGGATTTATCAGTATGTTGATCCTTTTGGGAATTTTTAATTCTTTAGCATGACTCATTGTAAGATGATTATTGAATTAATTTCTTTTCATTAATTTATATCTATTGTTATATTTATAAGTTATTTAATGATTTTTTATAACTCATCCACTATTTAGTTTCTTTTCTTTATTTTTAACATGACCATGTAATCATTTTCTTATATAGTGTATACACTGAATACAACATAATACAAATTTAAAGGTGTCTACTGAGAAATTTATTCCATTTTTTAATTAAGTGCTATATTTATTATTCATTCCTTTCATATGATGAATGTATTAGTTTTATTTTCTAATGGGCGGGGCCTAGAACTATATAGCTCTTCGATGCATCAGTTGGTCACACAAGATGAATTGGGTTACAAATTTTGTGTATGCCTAATTTTTTTATATAATGTCTTATGTGAGGCCTTGATGACATGAAACCATGAATTCTAACATATTTGACTTATTTTAGTGATGGGGAGGGGGGTGTTTGAAATATTTATCCCTTTAATTCATTGTATGTCTAATGATACAAATTTGTTAGGTTATTTGGTTCATTTTTTTCCCATTTGTATATAATGTCTAGTATAATGGCTTGACATTTTTATTTCGATATTAAATGTTATGAATTTGATCACTAAGAAACCATTTATTACTCTATATGTGATTATTTATATGTTTTTGTTATCAATAGTATTAATTAATTCTCATGTTACTAGTTATATGATATTAACTGATTTTTTAATATTATTAATTCTATGTTTAATTTATTATAGATTCCACTATATATTACCCCTTACTTATAATAAAATAAAAATAAAATTTATTCATTTTTAACTTTTAATAAAGATATTTCATTTAATAAAAAATGGTTGGTTTAGTGGGAAAAGTTCCATTCAGTGGAAAATTATGAGTTTCATTATGTAGGAGAATTTAATAATTCTATAAAACTCATAACATTAATGGTATTGAGAATATGAGTAATGAGTTTTTTTATAAATGATGTAATTATATTGATATTTAATCTCAGGGTGTTACGGTTAGTATCATAGATGGGTTTAAATAACTGTATAGGTTAGAATTTTATTGGTTGGTAATGATTTAAGTGATACATGTACAATCATTTGTAATAAGATTATGGGTAGTCATACATTCAAATTAATAAATATCATTATGGAGCCTTATTTGTTTAATGTGGTTAATTATATTTGGGAGATATTTATTTGGTTTTAGGAAGAATAATTGGTTAAAGTTTAGATAAAATATTTGGTTGGTATATGATTTGGTGTTGAGGTAAATATGGTTATTTAAGATAATGGAAAACATTATCGTGGGAATTTAAGTCGAATCATATATTTAACCATATAAATTGAATTTTGATTTAGTGATAAGGTGAATACAATTTTTTAGGAGAAAAATAATGAATTTTTGGGATGTTACATGATTAATATATATATATATATATAATATGAATTAATAGAAATTATTATCACAAAGTCATGGTCCAATTACTTTAAACCTTTTTAAATATTAATGTTACTTATAAACTACTATATGATATATCAAACAACTCATCTTTTCCTTGTAATTTCCTTGGATCGTAGATTATTTATGAGTAAAATTTTAAATCCAAAGTCATGTATCTTTCTACACATAAAAGATATCATCTATGTATTTACAAATATTTTACACCATCATTACCATATAAAGACTATAATGATTTAAGAATATATATATAATGGGGATAATTGAGAATCATATAAGTATTTAGTTTCATTTTTTAATTGTTTGAAATGGAATTGAAATTTTGTAAAAATAATATTCAAAACATTTAACAGTTGAATATATAATATTATCATATAAAAATATAGACCACTCATATGTTTTAAAATTAATATTTATACATAACATTCTTCCTAAATTAAATCATATTTATCACTAATCTAATAAATACTATAAAATTATACATTGACAAAAATAAGTATATGATTTTGAATATTCTTTAAAATATTACTCCAATGCATAGACCCTTTCTATTTAGGAATGACAAAGCCATATTTTTTTTGGAATACTATGGTAATGCTATAAATTATTTCATAAAAATATATTATATTGAAACAACTATTAGATAAATTTTATATAATATTTTTATTCACTTTAGGAAATAAATTTTATCAAATAAGTAATTGATACTATGATTAAATTTTTATGATTGAATAATAAAATGTTATAATCAGTTTACATATTTCATCAAGAAGTTAAAATTATGAGAATATCATTTCATTAAATGGTAGAATGTGAAAACTTGAGTTGTAACAGGTATTGTTTTATTATTAAATAATTTTTTTTATAAATAAATCTATCATTCGATCTCAAAATATGCATGTAACACAAAGGGAATGAATATTATTTTAAAAATATTTCAACAAATGAATGAATAAATTCCATAGGATCAATATAAATATAATGGGGACATAATTTATAGTAAATCAAATAACTTCATGATTGAAATATTCATCATCATGATCTACCATGAAGATGAATCAACTAAAAATAATTATAAAGTATTGTAAAATAATTAGAAATAAGAAATAACGAGGACCAAGAGGGATGGTAGGATGTGTGGATTTTTAAAAGTAATAACTGAACACAGTAGGAAGTATTTATATATCCTATAATGTAGTCATTATCTGTAATCATTACAATGTCCCTAAAAATAACAGAAAATATTTTCTTAGGTATTTTGAACAAATAATTTTTTTATTCTTGTTCAGAATTTATATTTAAGAAATATTTAAAAGTATATTTCTTTAACCAAAATATCTAATATTTAATATTTTAGATATCAACTATACATTTCAAAAATTTTATGTTTATTTTATGAAGGAGGAAATATTTATGTTATGGTTAATATGATTTATGATTTTGATACTTTTGAAGAATTTTTATAATACATTTTACAAATATAGGTTATTTCTAAATAAATATATAGAAAATTATTATTATAATTTGGGAATGAATTTATCATAATAATTATTAGTTTTTATTTAAATTGGTATTCTTTACATAAGAGTTTTATTTTAAGAAAAGTTTAACTTAAACATATAAATGTTTTAATTTACTAAAGGGATTCTAATTTTGAAATTAATATGATGTGTTCTTTATATTTTAATAAAGTATAAATACATAAAATAAATCCATACATGTTCAAATTTTGAACAAGGAAATATATAATGTAATTAGTAAAATCATAATGATTCATACACAGAAGAATATGTTATCCAACATAGTAAATTATATAAGAAAAAATTATTATACAATGTTGTTACATTTAAAGATGATTCAAGTGTGAGACATAAATCACTTCTAATTGATCTAGATCATACCTTATTAAATATACATAAATAAATTGCCCATTTATTTAATCTCACTTTATTTAGTTATTTTTTTGACATGGGTTTTTTATAATAATAGTTTAACTCCTAACCAAACATACATTTAATATTACATAATCTATATTTATATATAATTAATCCTATATGAAAATTGTTTTTTAATCCAATGCAGGAACAAAATTTACCTGAATCTATTGGGTTAATTTAATATGAGTCAGTCAATATGACATGGATAATATTTATTTTGATGTTATAATATAATTAATATTACTTGATCTTGAAACACATTCAGATAGATTGAAAATTTATTTTTGAAATAAGGATTTTTACATGAATCTCTACTTCACCTTTTGAAACAATTTTATATTCCAATACCATTATTAAAATATTTAATTAAAGAATCTATAATTATACTATAGTGGTTTATCTTTTTGAATTTAACCATTTTTATATAGAATCCTACCTTCTTTGGGTATTCAGAATTACCCAAGCATTAAACTACATTTTCGTCTATAGATTTTAAAATCCATGTTTTCTTCTTATACAACTACTAACTATTTAATCTAATATATACTAGACCTTCCATATTTCTAACTAAAAATATAATTAAACATAGTATTACTAGTAATTTCATATTATCTTAACTCCCAAAACATTCTCAGATTCTGACCTCCAACATTTTATCTATATATGATCAGGAATATATCTTTTTCCATCCTATATATCCAATTTACTATACTCATAAGTTTCATTAATTAAATAATATACCACTATTTCTTATTATATTATTTTATAATTCTTCATGGTTTGGATTATGAAATTATTCCCCTTCCTTTTTTCACCTCGATGATTAATTTTGGATGACTTCTGCATCAATTACAGTGTGTTCCACTTTCAAAATGAGTTATTTGAATAGATATTATAAAATAATTTGGGTAAATGAATATTTTAAATTATGGGATGGAATATTCCATTTAGAGGAATTATAAAAGATTTATAAATATTTAAATAATAGGGTGGTGATGTATGAATTATTAGTTTTTTAGAAGTAAAAGTGTAAGCATATGATAATATTAATACATAAAATATATTTTATTTTATATAGTTATGAAATTAAAATGTATTCTTTCTTTTTAATCTATAAGAAATCAGGTGACATGTCTATATTAGGGTTGTGAGGAATCCCATGCAAGTGACATGATATTTTTTCAATTCCATGTAATGATTAGTTTTAAAAGTGTCATTGATGTGTGTTTATAAAATGGAACAATCTATTTAATTTTATATATACATTATTTTTTGTTTCTCATAATAATTTCCCCATATAAGTGAAGATAGAAATTTTGTACTTTCATGCGTTTTTTGTCACAGGAGTGGGTTTTTATAGTTTTGTCCCCAAGTTAAGCCTTTATAGAATATTCAATTTATTAGTGAGACTCAATGTAAGTAGATTATTTAAAAAATTTCATTTCATTAAATTATATATTTTCTTTATCGAGTATTTTATTATATTATATGAATAAATCATACACTGTAACTTTTTTTCTTCTTATTTTTGACCTGAATTAATACCCATTATCCTATAAGGTGTGTACATTCAATAATCCTTAATCAATAATGAAGAGTGTTTACATTTAATGTTATTCTATTTTGTTGATCATAGTGAGTAACTAAAGAGGGGGAGGGGGAAATTTACTTCCAAATAAAAATTTATTTTAAAATAAATTTAACAGAAAATCCCCCAAATTAATTAAAAACCCTCAGTTAATCAAACTAGTATAATTATATAAGTTTCATGTTTCAAATAATTTCCCTAAAGATTTATTAAGGATTAGTTAAAATAATAATTGAAATAAATTTATCTTTTTAAATCAAATTAATCAACTAAAAAGGTTGTATAAACACCAATTAAGACTAACTATTAAAGTAATGTTTTTATTAGATTTTAAATAATATATATACTTTATACTAAAAAATATAAAAAAATAAAAATGATAAAACACACAATGGAATTTATAATAGGGGTTCGGTATCAAGATAATACTTAATCTCCTCCACTTGGAAATAACCTACTTCTAATAATTTTATTATAAAAAAAACAAATCCACAACCAGGATTACGTTTTATAGTCAATATTTCACAATGAAGTCTAGGAAAAAAATCCTCTTCTATTGTTTTATGTGGGATGAAAAAATACAATCCACAGAAGACCTATTCCAAAGTTATTTTGGGGAATAAAAACAAAATATTTTGAGAAAATATCAAGTATTATCTAGTTTAATAATAGGAAAAAATGTGTCTAGATAAAAATAGTACAAAAACAACTGCTGAAAAGGTATAACATAAAGTTAAAAGTGTAAAATCCCAGGTAAATAAAGAATAATACATTTTCATATTTATTAATATTTTTGAATTAAATATTAATTTTACTTTAAAGGGGTTGCTATGTTCGATAGCGTACCCGATACGTAACAACGAGTTTCTTTGAAATCTTACGTTGCACACTAGTAAAATAATAATATTATTTTAAATGGTAGTTAGAACGTATCTATTGTACTGGCGGGAGTGCATAGAAATAACTAAAATATGATTATATATGTTTTTTAAATGTTTTTACATTTATCCAATAAAAGATAAAGGCTTAAAATAAGAAATGAATTCAATTTTAGGCATAGATACTCTAATATTCACTAAAAGGTCAAATTATCACCTTTTGATGGCGAACCATATTTAAATATAGTTTTGGTCACTCTTATACATTCTATTGGACCAAATAAAATTCTTCTTTATAATCGGGACATCAAAATTTACTTTGTGTAAATTTTTGGTATTTTTTCGATAAAGTTCATTTTTAATGAATAGTGAAAAATGTTGTATTTTAGTTCAAAACCTCTTTTTAATCTACTTTATTTATATGATTAGATTATCTTTTGAATTGGTTTTAAATTGAAATTAGAATATATTTTTACCATTTAATCCAATGGTGGTCATTGGAATTAATTTCACTTTGAAATTGGACTTAAACTAGTGTCAATCTTTTGATATACGTTGTTTCATAAAAACACGCTATTTGTTTTGACGATAGGAATTAATTATTAAATTAATCAATGAAACTTATATATTTTGAATTTTGTAAAATAGAAATCATTTTTGAATTCGGAAGATCAAATATAGCTTAGGGTGAATTTTTGGTTTTTTTTTCTGAAAAACTTAAATTTTTGATGAATAGTGAAACCACAAAGTGGTAGTTAAAAAACTGATTTTTCATTTAAATGAAACTTTACCACTTTTGTTAATTTATTTTCAAAAATCCAACATACATGGTAACCATTAAGATATAAAATGTGGTTCAATGGGATTAAAATATTTTTTTGGTTAATAGCAACTTTTTAGTTTTATTAATCGCGATTAGAGGTAATTAGTGTAATTTAAGGTAAAAATAATGTTTCAATAATATGAAATGACCTTGCAACTTGTCCTAACATTTTTGGATGTGTCATGGACGACAAATAAAATCCATGGGTCAACATGGGGACCCCAGGGATCCACTTGGGTAAGAAAATGACCTTAATAACTTTTTATTTAAAGTTAAAATAAAAATGTCACAAACATGTATTGTTTTACTAAAACAATTTTTACATGGGGTTAAAAAAGTCATATTTTTGACTATAAATATTAATTAAAAATATAAAACGATTTCCTACATCATGATATTTATTTTATAATTTTTAGACATTAAATAAATTAAATTATTTATGACACCATGATGATGCAGTGATTACCTCATTATTTAACAATTTAAATAAAATGAAAAGATAATGTAAAATATAAGAACTAAACTTTTCAAAAACCTATTGTATGGGTGGATTTAGAACTATTATCACATTATACTAGAAATATATAATTTTGGGACCTTTGAAATCTGAAACTCATTTTATAATAAAGTAACATTTTATAACTTTCCAGGAGTGCCCCTCCTCCCTCTTATAAAAGGCCCCCACCTCTACCACCTTACCCACACCTCTCAAGCCATTGGATCGGCCAATCTCTGCCCAATTTATCTCTCCACATCCATCTACTCATCCTAGAAGCCTTACATTAGGTATAAATCTCTTCAAGAAACCCTTTTGGTTCAAACCAAGAAGAGTTACCCGATTTAAAGGTAATATCTTAACTTGTGTTCTTTTGTTTTATTTTGCTTCTCCAACCCCCTAAAATATTTTATTCCTTTATTTTGTAACAAAACAAGTATATTAAGTACACTATAATGTTTTTATGATAAGGATTTGATTTACACTAACACACACCTCCGTCTAATGGTTAAAGAACATACTGTTTCTGTGGTTGGTGAATTTCTGCCTGACGAAATGATGATTGTTCAATCTTATTTTAACACCTTTAGTGGTGGCCATTAAGATGTAAATATATTTATATATGATATATATTATGTTTATGTTTTACTTATGCTTATTTATTTTTCATGTATGACTTACCTTTATGGTTTCCATTATGGGTAAACATGATAATTTCATTTTAGGAAGTGCGGACTACCGCCCCCTCAAAGTGATTTGATTCGTTAATGCCATATGTGGGACATATAAAGGATGGATTTAATGATATTATATATGATATTATATTGGAATTATAATATACCTTTATATCATTATGATTTCACTCCATTAAATATGAAATAGAAATGAAAGTAGCGTTCATGCGTACTTACAACTTACCGTCTCCATGAACGGTGCATTTCATTTCTTACCTCTAAATGTTATATAATTTTATAAATACATGTATATTCTGGATATATATGATATATATGATATCCAAATCATGAATATCATTCTCGATATAATTAACCAAGAAGTCCATTTTTGACTTAAGTACCAAATATCGACAAAACAAACATTATTTACATAAATGATTACATAATGTTTATAACATGGAAATATGTGATATAAAAGGAATAATAAACTTGAAAAGGTTCTTAATCAATTATAAATTAACACTAGTTTATTATTCAGGAGATTAAAGAGCGATCAAGTCAAGTCGGACACGAGGTAAGGGACTTCGTCTCAATCTCCTTTCATTGAGTCATATTTTGTTCTAATACAAGGCTTTATTTTATACGCTGTATAAAATACCTTTGAATTTTCATTTAATTCAAAGGGAATATTTTTCTACGAATCATTTTACTAAATGACAAAAAGGAATGTTTATTTTAATGTACGCGGTGACAACGACCTTTTCTGCCGCCGAAAGTATTATTTGGTCTTTGGCTTCCTCAACAAGCCGTAATGTTTTTAAAATGAAATAAATACTATATAATATTTTATGTATTTTGGTATTGAAAATGGTTTTTATGATGGACTTGTTATGTCAACATATTTAAGTCATATATTGTGATCTAAATGTGAATATGTTTTCTTTCCATTATATTTGTTTTATGTCTTATGATTTTATAATGGTACTTGGACATTTGATGGGTGGTTACATGATAAACCATATGACGAGTGGTGCCGTGAATACCAGGACAGGTGGTTACGTTATAACCTCCAATGCATTGGGTATGGAAGTCGGCCATATGGATATTCCATTTAGTGATATGTGTGGAAGTCGACCGTATGGTTATTCCATTGATGTATGTTTATGTCCCAAGTTACCTTTATATGTTATGTGTTCTTTATATGGGTTTTATGGTAATTTTTTGGTTACAAAAGGGTAAGAAATGATCTTTTATTCAGTGAAGGGTTTTTACTACTTCATAAAGGTTAAAAGTTTTACTTTGATAAAGTATTCATGGTTTACTTGTTGTTTTGAAAAACTAACAGTTTTCTTTCTATGTGTATCCCTTACTGAGCTTTTTATGCTCATCCCAAGTTTTTTTGGAAATTTTTTTCACAGGAAATAGTGTGGAATAGGTTCAAGGATAGGATCAAGGAAAAGTCATTTTGTCTTAAACATGGAACTAGACATGACTCTCTTTTTAAAGAGTTAATGTTTTGTAAAAAAAGGAAACTCTATAGAAGTGTCTACTGTGTAATCTTTTGAGATGTAATAGTAATGATCTAATTCTATAAAACTCTAAACCTGAAATGATCCTCAATGTGAATTATTCATTTAATTCATTATTAAGTAATGTTTAAGGCCGGGGCATTATAGTTGGTATCAAAGGTCAGTTTAGACAACTTTAGGAGTTTAAAAAATTGTTAAATTAAATGTCCCTAAATTAATTTGTGGTAAATTTGAAATGATAAAGCATTTATAGATTACCATGTTGCTTCACCTAAGATATTTCTATGTTAAGAATGGTTTTTCGTAGAGTAAATAGAATAGATTTTATGGGAAGGCATATAGAGGGAAATGACCTTTCAAATCAGTATCCTGAGATGTTTATAATCAGAACTAAAAAGTTTGTTACAGTGATGGCTCAATTGACTCAGGTGAAAAATGTTGGTTGTTTTTATTGATGACATCTTGGATTATTCAAAAAGTAAAGAGGAGCATGAAATTAATTTATGGGTTGCCTTTCAAACATTAAAATAAATGAAACTATATGGAAAATTAATCAAGTGTGAGTTTTGGTTACAAAAATTTCTTTCCTTGGTTATATTGTTTCAAAAAATGGCATAACTGTTGATCCTGCTAAAAAAAAGTTGTTTAAGAATGTCCAGGTCCCACAAATGTAACCGAGATCTGTAGTTTTCTTTGTTTGGAAGGTTAATATCAAAGTTTTGTTGAAAATTTTTCATGGTTATCTAGTCCAATGACTAAGCTAAATTAGAAGGGAGTTAAGTTTATCTGGACAAAAGAATGTGATGATTGTTTTTAAGAGTTGAAAAGAAGATTGGTGAATGCTCCAGTTTTGGAACTTCCTTCTAGGAATGGTGAGTTTTTTATTTACAGTGATGCTTCATTTAAGGGACTTGGTTGTGTCCTTATGCAGAATGATCAGGTAATTGCTTATGCTTCACGTTAGTTGAAAACTCATGAGGTAAATTACCCTACACATGATTTAGAATTAGCTGCTGTTGTTTTTGCTCTAAAAATTTGGAGGCATAATTTCTATGGAGTAAAGTGTGAAATATATACTAATCAAAAAAGTTTAAAGTATATATTCACTCAGCAATAATTGAACATGAGATAGAGGAGATGGCTGGAATTAATCAAGGATTATGATTGTATAATTCATTAACATCTGGGAAAAGAAAATAAAGTGGATGATGCTTTGATTCGAAAAAGTAGTGCTTCATTAACCATGCTACATTTGGAACGAGATCCTTTGGTTTTTGATTTGTTGAACTTTGGCATAGAAGTTGTTGGTATAGGAAGTTCTTCTGTTTTGTTTCAGGTGTCTGTGAGATCATCTCTATCCAACATAATTAAGCAAGCGCAGAAGAAAGACGGTGGGTTGCAGAAACATGTAGAACATGTTCAGAAGGGTATGTTTCCTGAATTTAACATTGACAGTGATTGTGTTTTGAGGTTTTGGAAGAGATTATGTTTCCCTTGTGATTCAAAGTTGAAGAATGAGTTGTTATGTGAGGCTCATAGTTCCCTGTTTTCAGTTCATCCTGGCAGTACTAAGATGTACAGAGATCTGCGGGAGTATTACTGGTGGGATGAAATGAAAAGAGATATTACCGATTTTACTATTAAGTGTTTGACTTGTCAGTAGGTTAAAGTAGTGCGGAAGTTACCGAAAGGGATGCTACAGTCATTACTGGTGCTAGAGTGGAAATGGGAAAATATATCCATGGACTTCATTGTGGGATTACCAAAGACATCTTGAGGTAATAATGAAATATGGGTTATTGTTGACCGATTGACTAAATCGGCTCATTTCCTTCCTATTCGAGATACATTCTATCTAGATCAACTTTCTTGATTGTATCTTAAAGGGATAGTCAGGTTTCATGGAGTTCCCCTCTCCATTGTATCTGATCATGATCCCAGGTTCACTTCTAACTTTTGGAAAGGCCTTTAGAAGTCGTTGAGTACTAAATTAAATTTTTGTACAACTTTTCATCCTCAATCAGATGAGCAGTCGGAACGAACAATTCAGACATTGGAGGACATGCTATGTGCTTTCTCGATGGATTATCAGGGAATTTGGGACCAACATCTTTTTTTGGTTGATTTTTCATATAATAACAGTTTTCATTCGAGTATACAGACGACTCCGTTTGAAGCATTATATGGGAAGTGGTGTTGAACTCCATATTTTTGGGATGAAGTGGGAGAAAGGAAGTTGATGGGAACATAATTGGTAGAAGAGATGGCAGAAAAAGTTTAGTTGATTCAGAAACACATGAGAATAACTTAGATAAGGCAGCAAAGTTATGCGGATAACCGGAGGAAGGATCTATCTTTTGAGGTTGGTGATCATGTTTTTTTCAAAGTTTCACCATGGAAAAGTGTGATGCTATTTGGTAAGAAAAGAAAGATGAGTCCAAGGTTCATTGGAACATATGAAATTCTGGAGAAATTTGGATCAGTTGCTTACCGAGTGGCTTTACCTCTCAGTTTATCTTAGGTAAACAATGCTTTTCATGTTTCGATGTTGAGAAAGTATATTCCAGATCCATCTCATGTTTTGAGCCTAGAGGTAGTTCAGTTGGAAGAGAATCTCTCTTATGAAGAACAACCAGTCCAAATTCTTGCCCGTGGAGAGAAAGTGTTGCGAAATAAGGTAATTCACCAGGTAATGGTTTTGTGGAAAAACCATATGGTTGACGAGGAAACATGGGAATCTAAATATTCTATGAGGGATAAATACCCCCACTTATTTTGATAAGTGAATAAAATTGCGAGGACACAATTCCCAAAAGGGGGGAAGGATGTAACATCCCAGATAAATAAAGAATAATACAAGTTCATATTTATTAATATTTTCAAATTAAATATTAATTTTACTTTAATGGGGTTTCTATGTTCGATAGCGTACCCGATACCCAACAACGATTTTCTTTGAAATCTTACGTTGCACACTAGTAAAATAATAATATGATTTTAAATGGTAGTTAGAACGTAGCTGTTGTATTGGCGGGAATGAATATAAATAACTAAAATATGATTATATATGTTTGTTAAATGTTTTTAAATTTATCTAATAAAAGATAAAGGCTTAAAATAATAAAAGAATTCAAATTTAGGCATAAATACTCTAATATTCACTAAAAGGTCGAATTATCGCCTTTTGGTGGAGAACCCTCCTTAAATATAGTTTTTGTCACTCTTATACATTCTATTGGACCAAATATAATTCTTCTTTAGAATTGGGACATCAAATTTTACTTTGTGTAAATTGTTTGTATTTTTCCAATAAAGTTCATTTTTAATGAATAGTGAAAAATGTTGTATTTTAATTCAAGACCTGTTTTTAATCTAATTTATTTATATGATTTGATTATCTTTTTAATTGGTTTTAAAGTTTAGTTAGAATATATTTTTACCATTTAATTCAATGGTGGTCATTAGAATTAATTTCACTTTGAAATTGAACTTAAACTAGTGTCAATCTTTTTATATATATTGTTTCATAAAAACACACTATTTGTTTTGACAATAGGAATTAATTATTAAATTAATTAATGCAACTTATATGTTCTGAATATTTTAAAATAGAGATAATTTTTGAATTCATAATATCAAATATATCTTAGGGTGAATTTTTGGTATTTTTCTGAAAAACTTCAATTTTTGATGAATAGTGAAACCAATAAGTGGTAGTTAAAAAACTGATTTTTCATTTAAATGAAACTTTACCACTTTTGTGAATTGAATTTCAAAAATATTACATACATGGTTATCATTAAGATGTAAAATGTGATTCAATGGGATTAAAATAATTTTTTGGTGAATAGTAACTTTTTAGTTTTATTAATCGTGATTAGAGGTAATTAGTGTAATTTAATGTAAAAATAATATTTTAATAATATGGAATGACCTTAACACATGTTCTATCCTTATTGGATGTGTCATGTCTGACCAAGAAAATCCATGGGTCAACATGGGGACCCCATGGATCCACTTGGGTAATAAAATGAAATTAATAACTTTTTATTTAAAGTTAAAATAAAAATGTCACAAACATGTATTGCTTTACTAAATAAATTTTAATATGGGGTTAAACAAGTCATATTTTTGACTATTAACATTCATTAGAAATATAATGATATTTCCTACATAATGATATTTTTTTATAATTTTAGACATTAAATAAATTAAATTATTTATGACACCATGATGATGTAGTGATTACCTCATTATTTAATGATTTAAATTAAATGAAAAGATAATTTAAAAACTAAGACCTAAACTTGTCAAAAACCGATTGGATGGGTGTATTTAGAACTCTTATCACCTTATCCTCAAAATATATAATTTTGGGACCTTTAAAATCCGAAATTCATTATATAATAAAGTAACATTTTATAACTTTCCAAGAGTGCCCTTCCTCCCTCTTAAAAAAAGCCCCCACCTCTACCACCTTACCCACACCTCCAAGCCATTGGCTTGGCCAAGATCTAACCATATTATCTCTCCGTATCCCTCTACTCATCCTATAAGCCTTACCTTAGGCAGAAAGCTCTTCAAGAAACCCTTTTGGTTCAAACCAAGAGGAGTTACCCGATTTAAAGGTAATATCTTCACTTGTGTTCTTTTGTTTTATTTTGCTTCTCTAACCCCCTATACTCTTATATTACTTTAATTTGTAAAAACACCAGTATCTTAAATATACTAGGATGTTTTTATGATCAGGATTTTATTTAAACTTTCACACACCTTCGTCTAATGGTTAAAGAACATACTGTTTCTATGGTTGGCGAATTTCTGCCTCACGAAACTATGATTGTTCAATATTCTTTTAACACCTTTCATGGTGGCCATTAAGATTTAAATCTATTTATATATGATATATATTATGTTTATGTTTTCTTTATGCTTCTTTATTTTCCATTTATGGCATACCTTTATGGTTTCCATTATGGATAAACACGATAATTTCATTTTAGGAAGTGCAGACTACCGCCCCCTCAAAGTGATTTGATTCGTTAATACCATATGTGGGACTTATAAAGGATGGAGTTAATGATATTATATATGATATTATACTGGAATTATAATATACCATTATATCATTATGATTTCACTCCATTAAATATGAAATATAAATAAAAGTAGAATTCATGCGCACGTATGGCTTACCGTCTCAATGAACTGTGCATTTCATTTCTTACCTCTAAATGTTATAGACTATTATAAATACATGTATATTATGGATATATATGATATATATGATATAAATGATTTCCAAATCATTAATATCATTCTGTATATAATGAACCTTTGACCACATGAACAACATGTAATAGTAAGAGGTCCATTTTTGACTTAAGTACCAAATATCGAAAAAATGAACATTATTAACTTAAATGATTACTTAATGTTTCTAAAATGACAATAAGTGATATAAAAGGAATAATAATCTTGAAAAAGGTTCTAGAGAAATTATAAAGTAACACTAGTTTATTATTCAGGAGATCAAATAGCAATCGAGTCAATTTGGACATGAGGTAAGGGACTTCGTCTCAATCTTCTTTCATTAAGGAATATTTTGTTCCAATACAAGATATTAATTTATAGACTGTATAAAATACCTTTGACTTTTCATTTCATTCAAAGGGAATCTTTTTCTATGAAGCGTTTTACTATACTACAAAAAGGAATGTTTATTTTAACGTACGCAGTGACAATGAACTTTTCCACCGCTGCGAGTATTATTTGGTCTTTGGCTTCCTCAACAAGCTGAAATGTTTTTAAAATGAAATAAATACCATATAATCTTTTATGTATTTTGGTATTGAAAATGGTTATTATGATGGACTTTTTATGTCAATATATTTAAGTGATATATTGTGATTGAAATGTGGAAATGTTTTGTTTCCATTATATTTGTTTTATGTCTTATGATTTTATAATGGTACTTGGACATTTGACGGGTGGTTACGTGATAAACCATATGACAGGTGGTGCCGTGAATACTAGGATGGGTGATAACGTTATAACCTCCAATGCATTGGGTATGGAAGTCGGTCTTATGGCTATTTCATTTAGTGATAAGTGTGGAAGTTGACTGTATGGTTATTCCATTGAAGTATGTTTATGTCCCAAGTTACCTTTATATGTTATGTGTTCTTTATATGGGTTTTATGGTAATTTTTTTGGTTACAAAAGGGTAAGTAATGATCTTTTATTTAGTGAATAGTGTTTACTACTTTATAAAGGTGAAAAGTATTACTTTGATAAAGTATTAATGGTTTACTTGTTGTTTTGAAAAACTAACAGTTTTCTTTCTATGTGTACCCCTTACTGAGCTTTTTATGCTCGTCCCAAGGTTTTTTTGAAATGTTTTTCACAAGAAATAGTGTGGAATAGGGTAAAGGATGGGATCAAGGAAAAGTCATGATGTCTTGAACATAGAACTAGACATGACTCTCTCTTTTTTAAGAGTTCATGTTTTGTAAAAAAAGGAAACTCTATAGAAGTGTCTACTGTGTAATCTTTTGAGATGCAATAGTTATGATCTAATTCTCTAAAACTCTACACCTGAAAAGATCCTCAATGTGAATTATTCATTTAATTCAATATTAAGTAATGTTTAAGGCCGAGGCCTTATAGAAAGTTTAATATATAGATAAGTGTTATAATGATTCATCTATAATTCTTCAACTATTATGATTCCTTGAGTTTTTATTTAGAAGGATCTAAACTAATATTTTCAGTAATTCTAGAAAAATAGAGTATTTTAGAAATATTTCTCTTATAATTCCTCTGTTATGCTTTGTGTAACATCCAATTTTCTTAGCATTACATCATAATATTCATCTTAAGGATTGAATGAGTATCTTTTAAAATATATTCATCATATATATCTATTAAATAATAATCATCCATTATTAAATTCTGCAACAATACATTTATTTCATTAAAAAATAGTTATTGGAGATTTGAAAAAATACACTTATAAGTTAGACATGGTAGGATTCCTTTATTTGAAGTATGGTAAGATCAACAAAAAATAACATGTTGAGGTCATTAAATATGACAAGGTGGTGCAGTCAGTTCATCACTTCATGCATTCAACTCATTTGAATATGCGGTCAGCTTCTTCATGCAGTCAGCTATTGACTTTATATGGTAATATTGGTCTTCATGCTTCCCCTACATTAGAAACATAATATACGCATATCACTATGAAAATTTACACATACCTTGAAAAAATAACTTGTTTTTTAGGTAGTCATGTAGTTTCATTTTTGTAATAAGGTGACTTCCTTCTTGTAGTGAAGTTATTATCTTCTTACGGTAAAGTCAAGACATATATAGATTTAATTCATCAATCTTATGGTAAAATGTTTGTGTGAAAACAGTAATGTGAAACATAACATTAGGTAATGTTTACAGTCACCTAACCTCTAAATGGTAGGTGTCATAGTAAGCTCTATACTTCCCTATTTCTGTAATTTTTCCAGTAAACTTTTTTCTAATTGAAAAAATGAAAATCCATTAATAAAAATATAAACATGATATGAGATGATTAAAATAAGTATGTTATTGTCAAAGAAAAAAATATGCACCCTTTTGATGATAAAAAATTATGCCATGTAAATTTAAATGAATTAAATTCATCAAAGGAATATTTGCAAAGGATTGAAATAAACGTAATGAGTTTCTAAAATAAGGTAAAGAATTTCCACATTCAAAAAATGTTAATTTTTTTATCATAGAATATAATTATATTATTTTTAACATTATTAATTCAATTAAGTTTAATTTATTATAATTCTTCCCCTTTCAGGATTATCAAAAGGAAAGATAAAAGGAAATAATAGAAATAGAAGGAAAATATAATTAATATGTGAACAAAAATATTAAAAATGGTATTACAATCAAAGAAAAGAACATCCCTATCAAAAATTCAAATTATAATATGACTGTGCTTTATACCATAAATCTATATAAAGGATAAGATCCTTTAATTTCGAAGTAGAAGTAAAAGTAGAGGTAGAGACAAGTATGGAAGTAGAGGTAGGTTTAGCAGTAGAGGAGAGATCATTAATAACTACACACTTGGAAACTAGTATAGGATAATCAATGGATTGGAAAGGAGTAAGGACAAAAGGATTTATGGTAGAGGAGGTTATAGTTTGATACATAGGAATGGAAGAGAGAACTGAAAAATTATTTCGTGATGTCTAAATTTAGGGTTATATCAACTGGGTAAAATCAATGAGAACTCAAGAACCATGCTCTAAGGATTGATGGAAATCAACTTGATTTTCCATGGAGGCTTCCAAAATAAGGTTCATAGATTTATAATTATCAACTTAAAACATAAAATCTTGAGTCAAAGGGAAAGTAATCCTATCAAAATAATTATTTCTGAACATCCCATAGAAATATGACTTTGTAAATACCTTGCTAAGATAATAATCAATTCACCTTTTTATTGTCTCTCTATCCTGAAAAGTTTTTCATAATCCTCCCAAACTAAAAACCATTCTATAAAACTTAATGAGTATTTTTTATTTCTCCATAAAAGGATTTTAGATCATCCCAAAAGGATTGTTTGATTTTCTTCATCAACTGGTGTAGAATAATGCATAGAAGATGGACAAAACACAACATTTATTAATCTCTGGTCCAACTGAATCATCATATTTTATTTCTCCTTTAATCTGATCTCTCTTATATCTAATATCATTTTTATAATTTATGTTATGAAATTAAATATGTAATTGAGATGATTTATGACCCTGGAAATAGATTCAAAATTATCCTCCTGTCTCACATTTTTTAGATATTTATAAAATTTATTATAAATTAATTCAAGAATACAAAACATATCATATTTGAATTTATCCATTTCATCCTTAATTACATATGCTGTTGATGGAATAGTAGGTGTAGGAATAAAAGTAGATGGATTATTAGATGAATTCTTACTGTCTAGCTGTTGTAAACATTCCATTGAATTATTTCCCATAGTATGATCCTTAACTCTAGAAGAAACATACAATACATCATTGTATGAATCTTCATAAATATCATCATGATCTATATAATGATAATTTTCAATTATCTCCTAAATATAACCTTAAAAAATAAATATATTTCAAATGTTCTTTGAATATAAGTAATGGAGGGTCCACCAAGTCTAGGTAGATTGCCTCTATGATCTTCATCATATGAACTATGATAGCTTAGGCCCAATCCAGGAGATCTGGGAGACTTCTCTCTCTGAGAAGGTGCATGTGGTAAAAGTTGTATAGGGGTACTCCTAATAATAGGAGATCCCTCTGACCTATAATCACCAACATCAGAACCAACCGATTTACCCCACACTGGACTATCTTCAAAAGCTAACCAAGAATATTTATTAAGATCAAAAACCTATACTTATTCTTATCCCTCTTCAATTTATTATACAACTAGTTATTATTTACATGCTTCCTCTTCTTATTCATAAATAAGAGAATCTACATCAACTGAGTATTCAAGAATTTCATCATGTTCAAGACCTAGATCTACAAGATCCCTGGGTGAAACTAAATATTTTACTAGATTAAACTGCTCATATAATTTCTCTTAGTCCACCACCCCTTATTATTTCCATGGAATCTCATTAAATCTTATCTTCTTATAGATGTTTTGTGTAACATATAATCTATCAGAAGTAGTTATTTTGTAATCTCCCCAAGAATCTAGTCCTTTGAACTATAGTAGAGCCTAAATTATTCTTAGATATGGAAAGGAACTAAAACATGAAGTTCTCTTATATAGATCAACCATATGCCTCCAAAAATATACACAGATTAATATGAACAACATTCTTTATTAAAAATAGGGAAATAAAATCTTGATTCATTAGAATAGAATTATATCATTTCCTTGAACAAATAACATATTGGATGTACTTAACTAGAAACCTTCATTCTCTATTCAACTCAAAATAGTAGGTATTTTGGGAGTTCCATTTTCTGTAAGCTCATACATGGAATTCATAGATTTAATGTGTGGATGGTTAACATGAAATGATGACTGATAATATTTTTACTCACATATGTGTGGCATGCACATCCTATTTACTATAATAATTGATGATAATTTTAAAACATCACCATTAATCCTTAAATTTAATTTATCCTTATTATATACAAGAAATAATTCAGAATTTGAATAGAATTATTTGATATGATTTTTATAGAAGGATCTACCATTATGGTTAAACTGTTCCTCCCAACCCTGTTTCTAAATCACGTTTCAAACTAACGGCAGACTTGACTTCCACAATTGACAATTATCTTCTTTATATTCTATAAAAAGATGATTAAAATCCTTAAAGTTCATCATATATATTAAAGTAATTGAGTTATCTTCTATCCTATTAAAATTACTAGAAGGAGGTGACTAAACTGGGAAATCAGTTCAAGATAAATGCTTCATCCTCTTCATTTGTTATTCTAATATAGATCTCTAATTTTTTTAAAATGCGAGTTAAAACAAATTGTCTTGATAATAAAGAGTGAGAGGTTTGATATCATATGAAATTATTTGATTATAAGATCTTAAAAAGATATAAGAGATCTAAAGGAAAAGATAGGTACCTGTCCATATTCTAATTCAAAATTTTAAATTAAATTATTTAGGGATTAAAATAATATTCTACTTGATAGATATCCCACCAAAGGATTTTGACGGAAAATTTAATTTAAAAATAAACATGGTAAGTCTAATTACCATGGATCTATAAATATCATAATCATGATAGGAATAATAAGAATAACTCATAGTAGGGGTTCTAACTATACATCCAATTAATCCATGAAATATACATATTAACCATATAGAGATAAATTAATGGTAAATATAGTGACATTGTGAGAATATATGATATAAAAAAGGTTTTCATTCTAGGAATACTAATTGTATGAACAAAAATAAATCTATGGTCACCCTATTGACTGTGAAAAATAAGAATTATAGTTATTTATAGATTCACTTTAAGATCATAAGATAAAACATTTTAACATTTAAATTAATAACTAACAATTTACATAAAAGATATCATGATTAATTCAAGAATAATATAATATATTCTCTAAATATTAAAATTATTTATAAATATATCAATAAACTAATGTTTAATATCCATTAATTCAAGATATATTTCACCTTTATAACAAATTTTTCTTAGAAAGTGATATCTTTTATTATTATTATTTTTTATATAATGTGATTTAGTATTCTTAGAAATATTTATCACACTTGTTTTATCATAGTTTTTTGGGACATGCTTGGATTGATATCCATAGTAAAAAAATGGCGTTTCATCCATAGAATATGTGCACAAAACTACCTATATCTATGTATTTAGTATCAATAATGGATAATTCCATATATTTATTCTTCATATTACACAATGATACTAGATAATTTCCTAAAAAATAACATTTAATAGAAGTTATTTTTCTATCTAACTTAAAACCACCAAAATCTACATCTGAATATCTAACCAAATCTAATGCTTTCCATATTGAGTAAAAAAAGACTATTCTAGTCCTAATCTAGAAGTATTTACAAATTATTTTCTTAGACAATAGATGTGATTCATTTGGTATTTCTTGAAAACAAGAACAGATTCAAAAAATAAACATAATATCTGGTTAGCTGGTAGTCAATTATAGCAAGATTCCAATCACAACTCTTTAATTAGTTTGATCCATTGATTTTTATAATTTTATCAAGATTAAACATACAGGTTTTAAACATGGAAGTATCACTACCTTCAGTGTTATCCATACCAAAATGTACTAAAATGAATTTGGTATACATACTTTGACTTAAAAAAATACCATCTTTATTTTGAAAATTTTAAAAAACACAAAATATTTTTAACTCACCCATTAAACTCATTTAAAATTCACTTAACATCATTTTTGAAAATTATGTATACAAATAATTTCTCAAATATCTATAAATAAAATTATAAACATAAATTTTCATAAATAAAACATCCATTGAAATCCAATTTTTAAATAAAATAGGGTCATCTATTACTTTAGAAAAACCTCTAGAAATCATATTAGAGGTGAGCCTATCATACCATGCTCTAGGAGATTGTTATAAAATATATAAAGTGTTAGTTAATTTATAAACATGATTTAGAAAATGAGGATTTTAAAATATATGATGTTATTTCAAAAAAAATCTTAAAAATATAACCATTTAATAATTCACAATTGACATCAACTTGATATAGTTTGAAATCAAAATGTGATGAAAGGTATTATTATAATATATTAAAGTCTAACTATAGGTTCAAATATTTACTCATATTCAATACCACATTCTTGACAATATACTCATGCAACCAATATTGATTTTTTTATAAATACAATTCCTGATTCATCAATCTTGTTTCTAAACATCCATTTAGTGCCAATAGTTTTGTAGTATTTAGGTCTATCCACTAGATATCAAGATTTGTTTATTTTAAATTTATTGAGTTAATCTTACATTGTAAATACCCAGAATTCATCATTAATTGTGTCATCAATGATCATAGGATCAATATGTGTCATGTAGGATTATTTTTCTACTTGATTTATAAGATAATCTCTAGTTTTTGATCCTCAATTTAGGAATATAACTACAATATCAAAGGGATGATACACCTGAGTCCAAACTGTTCTAGGAAAAGATGGAATAAATATCCCATTATCATCTATAGATTCTGGCTTGGGGTTTTCACCAAAACTAAAAGCTTTTCTGATTATTTTACAAAATTGTCAAAAGGAATAACATTTATATTCAGAATGGATAAGTTTTCTTTAAGTTTTTCTAAAGAAATATTAGGATCATGTGGATATTTTTCATCAAATTTGACCTGTACAAATTATTCCACAATATTTTTCATTTTAATAAATACTATGTATGATTTAATTGATGCATAGTACCTAGATAAAAATTCCTTCACTATTAGATGAATGTTTTTGAATATTACTTGTACTATTAAGAATAAAAACATTGAAATAAAAAATCTAATGTAATTAGCCTTAATATTTATTCCATTACATATTTCATAAGAGGTATTTTTTAATAGAGGTATAATTAAAAATCTATTAATTATATAAAAACTAGTATTCATATGCTCCTCCAAAAAATTAACAGTTAAATAATATTCATTTATCATGGTCCAAGAAATTTATTTAAGTGTTATATTCCTTCTTTCTACTACACTATTATACTATGGGGTCTTAGGAGGAAAAATGATATGATTATAGACATTATGTGAACATAATGATTCAAAATATTGATTTTAAAACTCAAAAACATGATCAAGTCATAAGATCGTATTTTAAAGTCCACTAATATTTTCTATATATTTAGCATACTTAGTAAAATAGGTACAAGTTTCAATTTTATAAGCTAGAAAGAAAACTCAAGTATATCTAGAAAATTATTCTATTAGAAAATAAAAATTTTGCTTCCCCATTAGGCTGGAAACTTTATAATGTCCAAAAAAATAAATGTGAACCAAATATATGGGTTCAGAAGTGGAAGATTCTTTTTTTAATATGAAATTGATTTTGCACCTTTTTTTGATATGGATAACAAACTTTTTCCTTTGGGAATTTTAGTTTGGGAAGATCCTTGAATAACCCTTTCATGGTAAGATTTTTAAGGGAGTGAATATTTCAATGGCCTAGTCTCCTATGAAAAATCTACTATTTTTTGTAAAAGTCACTTAGAAATGAATTATTTTTGGAAAACAATGAATCTATATTAACGACATAAATATTATCATTTCTTAATAAAGGTTAAATTGTTGATTTTTAGAGTAAAAAATACTAAATTAATTATTTTGGGATTTAACATGAAATTCATAATCACATAACTATGATATTCTAATAAGATTATACATTAGTCCTTCTAAAAATAAAACTTTAGAAATTAAAATAATATTAGAGTTACCGATTTGATCTACTCTAATTATTTTGCATTTGGAATTTTCACAAAAGTTGACATAACTAAAATAAAACATTTTTATGTTTTGAAATATAAATATTCCTTAGTCATATGTATGGAGTAGCCACTATCTAGATACCATTGTATTTTATAGAACTCTTTATGTAGGTTTTCTATAAAATAAAATTATTTAAAAAAATACTTTTGTAAACAAATTTTCTTATGTCTAGAAATTTTATTAATAAAATATTTTGGAACCCATTACCATTTCATTGATTTACTATAAGAAAATTTGAAAATTTTATAAATAAAAACTCTATTAGTTATAGAAAAATAAAAAATAGTGAAAGATTTAGTAAAACTAGATCTATGAATTAATTTATTTTTAATAATTCTTCTTTGTCTAGGATGATATCATATACCAACGAAAAAATTTGGGGTAATATTCTTTCCAAGAATCTAGATCAAGGAATTTATTCCATTTTTCAATAAAAAATTCGTTTTTAATTTATCATTATATAATTTAAACTAATTAACTTCTTTTAGTAATTGAGCATTTTTATCCATCTCTATAGTAAGATCAGTTTTAAATTAAGATGACAGAGAATGCTACTTCTTTAAAAATTTATATTTATATTTATGTTCATTGAATGTATCCTAAAAAATGTCATAATATTAAAAAATTTATTCACTAGAGATGTTTTAATCATTATTTTAATTTTTATAAAGATTAGAATAAAAAAGGTATAGAAAAAATACTAGATATCACAAATGTGTTTTTCAAAAAACACTTATTGGATATTTGATGATTATTATCTATGATTGAATCTTATTTACTTGATTTATCTTATGAAGCACTCCATTGTTTATTTTATACCATTATTATACCTCTTATCCTTATCCTCAAAATTTTTCTTTAATTTTAACATAGGATATTCAGATTTGATATATCATTTTCCCTTATATTCATATAGAATATCTCATTTATATTGTCTTTCTTTTTCCACTCATTTATCCAATTACATATATTTTAATACATTCATTTATAACTTGTTTTCCTGAAGAAATTATTTATTTTGTAAAATTTATTAAATCTTCTGGCGAAGGGGTGATTTCATCATCACCGTTAGCTAGTGACTCTTCATTTCTTGAGATTTTATATTTGATATTATCTTTTTGTTTTAAAGTAGTTGTTTTGAATGAAATAGATGTTTTGGTTCATCCACTTATTCCCTGATCACATAAAGATCATCCTTTTACATAATTAATTTTCTAATAACTTACTTTATAGAATTATACTAATGTTAAATGATTCTGTTATTGAAACATATGTTCCTATTTATCTTTCTAGTAAGAAAATGAGAATTCAAAAAACCTGATCATTTCCAGTAATTTTCTTTCCCAGTGTATGAAATATGTTCATTATCTCATTAAACATGGGATACTTATTAGTTATAGACTAACCAAGATTCATCGTAAATGTATCATATTTAATAGTTTAGTTATTTAATAAAATTCTGTTAACAGTTGAGGTTCCTCTATGAGAAACAACTAGTATATCGCAAATTTCCAAAGTAGTAACACATAATGATATTATATTGAATTTATATTTACCCAATGAATAGTATAAATAATTAATTTATTTATAGTTATTTTAATATGATGTTTTACTATCATCACTCTATGTACCCCTAGTAGTTTGAGGTTTCTCGTATTTATTTTCAATAATTGTACAAATATCAATACCCATACTCTCTAAGTAAATTTTCAATTTAATATTCCATTAGGAATATTTAGTTATATAAAAATAAGAAGGTTAATTAGTAGTAGTTCCCTATTTCCTATTATTACCCATAAATAATTAAATGTAGAAATAATAGAAATTTATGATCTATAAAAGACAAACAAACCATAGATGAAAAGATATTTTAATTCATTTGATACCAAATGTTGATTAGATCAAGTAACTCAAGAGGGGGGATTAAGTGAGTTCTTAATAAATATTAATTTTAAAATACTTCAAAAAAATACCCATTATTAATTAAAATAGATTTATTAATCAAAATAGATGAATTATAGAAATTTTATGTTTCAAATAATATATCATAAGTAGGGTTAAGGTTCAATTAAAATAATATTTGAAATCACACGAGCTTTTGTGATAAAATTACATAAATAAAATATTTATATAAAAAAATGATGAATAATTTTCAAAGTAATATTTTATTTCATATTTTACATAATAAAGATAGTTTTAACTCTAAAATATAGAAAAAATTAACAAAACACAAATTGAAATATAAACAAGGGGTTTAGTCTCAAGATGAGACCTAATCCATTATACATGGAAAATACCAGCTACCAAATAGTTTATTATAACAATAAATAAATCCAAAATCTAAATCAGGTTTTATAATAAAAAATTCACAAGGATATCCGGGAACAAAGTCTCTTCCACAATTCTATGTGGGATAGAAAAACAATACTTTCCAAACAATACATATGCTATATCTATTCAAAGGAATTCAAATAAAAGAGTTTGATAGAATAAAAATTACTCTATATTTATGAAAAAGAGATAGTGTGTACAGATAAATAGAGTACAACTACACATTGCTAAAAAATAAAGCATAAAGTGGGAATATCAAAAGAAATATTGATAGAAATTGTGATTAAACTCGATCCATAATGATTATATTATTCTGAGTCTTGAATTTTTCATTTGAAGTAGATCAAACAATATTCTTGGTAAGTCTAGAAAAATAGAGTCTCATAGAAGGAGTAATTATAGAATTCCTCTATTATTATTTGTGTAACATCTGATGTTCTCAGTAGAATATCATTATCCACATATTATGTATAGAATGAGTCTCTTTAAAGAGATCTTCATCAGATATAGATACTGAATAAAAATCATCCTTCATTAAACAATCTGATGCTTCATTTAATGCATCAAAAACTAGCTATTAGAGATTTAGAAAACATCACTATTATGTCACATAGGGTAATATTTCTTCACTCAATGTATAGTCAATTAAACTCACAATAACTTGTCATGGTATGTTGATGCAACAAGGTGGTTCATTTGGTTCACCACTTCATGTGGTCAACTCATTTAAATATACAGTCAACATAACTCTTTATGAAGTCTATTAATAACTTTAGGTAGTAATATTGTTCTTCCCATGGTCACAAAATTATAAATATAATATCATTATATCACTATGAATTTTTTTTATATACCTTGTAATGCTAACTTTATTTATTCTTGTGGTCAGGTAGTTTCCTTCTTATGGTAAGGAGACCTGATTATTATAGTACGATAATTTTTTTCAATAAGTATTGTCAAGAATTAGATATATTTCATTCATTTTTCTCACTCTTAATAGTTTTTGTGCATAAGGTTTGGTGAAACATAATGTGTGTTAATTTGATATGGTCACCTGACCTTCACATTGTAATTTGTCATCATAAGCTATATACTTATCCATTTCTTAAAAAAAAAAATCCAGCAAACTATTTTCTAAGGAGAAAACATTACACCCGTTAATAAAAAGGAAAAAATGATTTGGGATCATTTAAATAAAGATGCGGTTGTCAAATAAAACACATTTTTTGATTGGTGAAATATTGAAATATATATAAAACTAAAAAATATCTAATTACTAAGACAAGTTGATTTTTATTCTTTTTTTTTATAAATTATTTTCTTATGGTGAATGAATTCTACTTATTTAATTATGGGTGAGGCCAAAATTTATATAACTAATCTATTAATTAGTATTTACGCTGATAAAAAATCTATTTTATATTTGCAAGATTCCCATCCATTAATGTAAAATGTTTTAGTTAAAGACTTGATGGTTTAATTTCTGTTTATGGTATTATGAATTCTAATCGATTGAGCATATTTAGTGATGGGTATATCCATAAATTAGATATCCTCTTAAGGAATGGGTAGGTTTCATAAAAAACTAGTTTCAATATTTGGTGTATGCCTTCAAATTTTTGTATAATTTCTTGGTTGAGGCCTTGATGGTATTATTTAGATGCCATAAATTATGAATTTCATCACTAATAAATCATTTATTGATGTATGTGAGATTATTTATATTTTTTATGTCATATATGGATATATTTCACAGTAATGTTACTTGATATGTGGAATTATTTTTTTACTACTTATTCTTACCATATTATTAATTCTTTTTTTTATTCCCTATAAGATTCTTCTATACGCAACCCCCATACTAATATTTTTATGATCATACTAATTTTCTCATGATTTTTTCTAGGCTTATGGATAAGTTGGAATGAAAATGAAGTGAATTTTCAGTTATGAGGTTTTAGCCCTAAATAAAGATATTGTATCTTGTATTTTTTTAGTGGGAAAATGTCTATTTGGTAGAACAATTTGGTGTTTTTATATATAATGGGATTTCCCAATTCACTGAAAAAATCTAAATTTTCTTGGTCGTATAACTGATGCATTTTTTATTAAAAATTATTTAATTATTGGAATGTTTATGATCATAGTGTTATAATACATATATCAAAACATAGTGGAATATGATAAACACTTGAGTCACATAACATAACATATCATGAAATATAATTTTCACCCAATGAAATTAAGGGATATATAATTTTGATCCCATATTAAAATGATAAACCATATATATATATATATATTAAACATGGACATGAAAACAATAGAAAATTCATCATATCACAATTAATTAATGATAATGATATTTTTTACCTAAATTTTTTCAAATTAAATAATAATAAATCTTCTCATTAAGGAATGTGGATGATTACATAAAAGTATATTCCTATGAAAAACATAATAAATATTGAAGGAGTATAAAATATAAGGGTATTTACATGCCTAAAAGTCTCTATACGGGAAGATACAATAATTTTTAAAAATAAATTATAAAAATTATTTTAATTTAAACATTACTCTTCCAAAATAAATATATTGAGAACAAATAATTTCAAAAAATAAAAAAAGTAATCATTTTTGTAAATAATATGAAAACCCAAAATTTTTAGTTTATGTACATTAATATTTAAATTATTCTATAATCTTTTTTATTTGTTGTTTTAAATTTGATTAATGTGGTTATGGATGTTTAAATGGATCCCTAATCATTTCAAGAGTAAGAGGGATTGGAAGGATGAAACATAGAGTTATTACAAGGGGTTTATGGTTAGCATATATTTACTGGTAACCATGCTCCCAACTATACTGTATTTAGAGCTAGGAATATTTTTCTTTCAAACCATGAATAAGGATCTATTTAACTGTGGAAAAATTTCTTAAGTATTATAGATCCATTTCATATAGTTGGAAGATGAATTTTTAAACTATGAAACTTAACCCTATATTATGTTTAATATCAAAAAGTGGGGTTTTTATTGTTGGCACATGGTTTAAAATATCATGTGAAAGTATTATTTAATCTAATAATTATATTTTAAAGGAATAACCAAAAACCATCATTCCACCATTCGCTTTGGCTCTCAATACTTATCCCTCCTCTAGGTAATTTTTTATATTACTCAAATTATAAAGTATTATTTACTCATATTAGAGTGTTATGGACCATCGAGATCAAAGGAATGAATCCCATTTATATTTTTATCTCATGATTATCTCATTTTCTATTCATATAAACCCTAGACCAGGGGCATCATGTTTGAATTGGTGGTTTTATTCAAATTTTGATTAATTTTATTTGGAATTTATCTAAAGAACTGGATTGAAATTTTGGATCTAAGAGATTATGGAGTGATTATATCAAGGAATATAAGTTTTGTTTGATTCAAGGTAGGTGGTCTATAAATTATAATACACGTCTTACATTATTTATTAGTATTTGTATTGTGTGGTCATGATGGTTTACCATGTTCCCAACCAAGTATTGAATTATATAGTTAGAAATCATTTATATTATACTAAGATATAACTTTCTATGTCATATATGATCTTTAACATTGATGGAAATGTAATGGGTTTCCTCAGAATTGATTTCATTAAAAATAATATAATAGAATTAAGGATGAATCAAAATTATCTAGTAAGAATAGTAAAGTGAAAATATTTTTTTATACAATGGAGTGTGATTATATTTTAAAATGGTAATGATTATTTTGGAATATAGGTAAATAGTGTATCAATTTAATTGAATAAATGGGTTTTTATTTTACATGTGTATTTATCTTATAGAAAAAGGAATTATAATGAAATGGTATAATCATGGTGAGATGAATAATAATTTAATGTTGTTAGACTTATGGTAGGGATCTAGGGTTAGTGTTTTACAAGGTTATATATTTTATGGTTCTAGATAAGTAATTACTCTGGTTGTGACAATTGTTTATTGATGGGTATATTTTCCCAGTTGTGATTATTGATCCAGGATGGTTATATTTCCCTAGGTGTAACTGTTATTACAGAAAATGTATATTTCCATGTATGTTACTACTATACTAGGATGAGTATATCTACCATGGTGTAACTATTGGTTTGGGACATGAATATATCCACATGAGATACTATATTTTTGGGAAGGTTATATTTCCCTAGGTGTTAATATTGTTCTAGGACAAACATATTTCTATAAGTGTGACTATTTTTATGGGATGAGTATATTTTTAGGAGCATGATTTTTTATTGAGATGTATAAATTTCTATTGTTGATATTATGGTCATGGGTATGGGTATATTTTCCCAGGATAGATTCCTACTATTCAAAGACACCCTGCACTGGCTAGCATATGTATAATTGATCTCAAGTGTCATAATAGAACATGAGGATCAATAATATTTAGTTATTTTCATTCAACTATATTTATAAATATTTCAATATATTTTCTACATCAACCTGGACATAAATAGATATAATATATTTATAAACACCATCAGTGGGGCCTACTGAGTCTTACTCACAACCTAGTTGGTCTATCACTTGGTATATGAGCAGACTTCATGGTTATAGGATTGAATAAGGTTATAGACCTATGAATGATTTATGATTTAGGATACTAGGTTAGAGAATGGGAGATTCATACTAGCTATGAATCTATAACATTATAACAAGTTTTTTATTTTTCTAATTTTTTATTATTAGGATATTTGTGGATATGATCTATTAATATGTGACTATTTTACATATATATAGTTATTTTGGATATAACATGTGTTCGTGATTTTATATCATCACATTACATGATTTATGTCTACAATTATTTATCATGATGTATATATTTTCATTGTTATTTCCACTATTATTTTACTATAATATGTGTGTATAGTATCCACACCCTACCACCATAGACCTGTGATGTTAAGTCGAAAGCCTCTAGAATATGGGGAGGGGTGCCTAACGTATAGTCACATCCTAGTATGGTTGCTGTTTAGAGTTAATCAATCTACTCTATCTAGGCCTAGATACCACTAAACCGATGCCCTGAGCCTATTTTCTACATGACCTCAAGCATGCCTCCTCTTATTCCAGAGGTTTTTGACTAGAATCTAGGATTTGACATGGTACCATGTGTAGAATATACCTGCATATGAGTGTGTACAATAAATATTTAAATATCCAAGGATTATAACCTTATAGTACATAGAAAAAAACTAATAAATCATTAAATAATGTAAAATTACGTGTAGAAAATGAAAAAGAATCAATAAAATACAGACAACTAGATACTGATTGGGATGGTTACACAAACATAAATAATAATATCAAATCCTTGAAAAAGATATATACTGCATCTCAAATATGAATATCATCCAGTCTCCTGATACCATCCAAGCTATCTCATCTGAACACATATAAATCCACATGGGCCTCAATCAAAACCTCTACCTATAATAATCATATGATAACTTCTTGGGCACCCCTATGAATTGGAGGCCCAAGTAGTGTGTGAGTATAACTTATTATCCCCCACTAATAGTGTTTAAATAAAATACCATTTGAATAATAAATTAATTTAGATAAATAGTGGTCTAAATAGAAAATATATAAAAGAAGATACACATGAAAATATTTAGCATTTTATCTAGTAAACCATTGTCCCTCAATATATAAGGAGACACCCATGACAACAAACTTGAATCAACCCATAAAAAATTTTAGAGTCGTAAAAATATGGTGAAAGATATTTTAATCCATATATGATATCATCAATATCCAGAGTACATTCTTGGTACCTAAATTGTTTATCAAACTAAAACATGTTGGGAACTTAAATCCAATATTTTATCTTTTAAAAAATGCTGTCAGTATCGATGAATAGTGTCATATATGACATTTTAATCAGAAATCCTAACATTAGTTCTCAGATAATTTGTATATCATATAATTATAAATAAAAATAATAGTGTCTGGAGCATCAACCTAGAATCTATAATAGTGCATGGAGCATTAGTCCAGCACCAAAACCATTGATGTAGTGTGTCAATATTCTATCCATTCCATTTTCTATAACAGGGTGCAAAGAGAATTAGTCTGGAACATAATCTATAGATTATACTATTATATTCTAGATATGAAGTCTTATTACTTATCTATATATTATACTACCTATGCTTGGAGATTCATTCTGACACCTAAAATATACAATCATTCTTCCATTTCTAAGTTTTTACATCCATATTTTATTAAATACTTTAAAACCACATGGAAACCTTTTTAATCCATTATCATTTTCAAAGTTTCCAATGACCTTTAACAAAAAACAAGTCCAAATAAATTTTCTCGTCAAAGTCATCATGACATAAAATAATTTCAATAAGGGGAAACCACACACCCATTTCCACTCAACAATTGAAATCCACTTACAAAACCATTTTTATTAAGCCACCTAAAGTTCAACACCTATTTTTTTAAACCAGAATCATTTCAAAATATATATTCTTCCCCTTTGACACCTAAAATAATGTTAAAACATGAGGAAAACCATTTTAAAGTCCTCATATGTTTTTTATATTATCAAATAGAACATAAATGATCTATTTAATCCTTTAAACATATGATAAATTTTCTATTCACAAGTCCTACCATTTATCCGATAACCATTAATTCAATAAAAGTAATTAGATTAACTGGGTTATGCTTAAAAGAAACCTAATTTATCCTTTATAACCCCAATTTACCATTTCCATGAAACAGAACACCCTAAGGGAGGTTTTATGTTCGATCTTATAAACATCAACGGATCCAATGGGATCCATGAGAGGTCTATGGTTTCAATTTTAATCCCACACCCATGTGCATAAACCAAGGAAAAAACACACACAAGGGAATTATAGAACATACCTCATACACATGTAAATAAATTATCATGACTATGGGTGAAGCTCTTAGACTACATAATTGATGAATGAAGCATTCTAAAAAAATCCCTGAAGTCCGATAGTCTTATCATGGACTGTAAAAGTCTCATAGAAACTCATCATCACCTAAATGGGATCATATCAACCGCCAATCTCTAACCTATTTCCAATCAATATAAATTTATTAATTATAATAATTATAATTAATTGATGCATTAAACTCCCACTAATTATATTTTTGGAAAAACTCACCAAATGCTCAACTCTTATTGAAATATCATGCTACCTCCACATGTAGTCAACAATTGAATTGAGACACTATTTTGGGGGAAAATAACCAATAGGGGATACAAATTACAATGACAATAAATTATTTATAGAAAAAATTTAAAAAATTCATTAAAAATACATAACTTAGTGAAACATCATGTAGTGATTTGATAAATTCATCTTGGGTACTCCCCTATGCATGAAAATAAAAATACCCATGAGAAATATATTATTACACCATTCCGTAATGGAATAACCCCCCAACTGTAATTAGATAACTCCAAAATTAGTGAGGAGGAATAAGGAATAGTAATGGAAGTATATAGAGGTTAATATCTCATATAAAACACCAATAGATTACCATTAACCCGCCCCAAATTGAGGGGTTGGTGAATGAGAAAGTGGGTGAAAGAAACATTGGTCAGTGCATGCCTAACAGGGGATGAATTAAAATGTTTGGTCAAAAAATCCAAGGGGAAATTTTTTAAAAATCCCAATTTTAATGATATTCTGGGTTGTCTCGTTGTTTTTCCACATAGTTTGTTCAATCATGCACTAACCACACACCCCCACTATCCAACACCACACCCGTCACATTGATTATCCATGCATTTGGCCAAACCATGAAGCAACCATGAAGATACCATTATACCTCACTAAAATCTCCCACACAGTTTGGCCACACATTTTTAGGATTGTGGGAAAACCATGTAACACATGATTCGATCACTTTGAAACTAAGAGTGCAGTTTATCTAAAACCATACACAAACCATGCATCTTTTCTCAGGATCTTTACCACCTCACATAATGTCTCTTTTGGCTCACACATTTTTCACTAAACCATGATAAAAATATGAAACTTAAATGTGGTCAGTTAAAAATAAATATAAAACACCATTAACATCATTGTTTTCCCAATTGATCCTAAAATGTTCCCACCAAACCATGAACCATGGCCAAGAAACTCTAAAACACCAAAAACATACAATGATGATCTGAGGGAAACTCTAACACATGATATTACTATAATTTATTATTACTTATCTAAAAAAACATGAGGAATTGAAACCCTAAGAACACTATTATAAATATTTATTAAAAGTTTCACCCATCAAGTGAATTAATATTCAAATTCATTTTGGAATATTAATTTTGTATAGATGGAGGATCATATAACCTATACACCATAATACATGTCATCCCCAAGATGTCCCAATGGTAAGCCATCCACACCACCCGACCAACATTAATCATGAGTTATAGACCATGACCAAATTCAACCTATGAATTCCTAAAATGCTACCAAGGTTCATACCCCAACACAAGGCACTCAATAAGTCAAAACTCGATCAAATTCCCATTATCCAAACAGAGATAATAATATGGTACTTTTCTGAACATATAAATACGAAAAATGATTATTTCATATCTTTATAAATAACATTAGATATGGTGATCCCAAATATATGCCTTATTTTATAAACCATAACTCATGATGCATGTCACAACAAACACTAGAAAATGTCAACAGAACCTCACATTCACGCTCCCCTACATGTACAAAACAATAACCAAATTGCATCAATCCACACCCCTGAGGAAACCACTCATGAAATTCACATTTCCTTTTCCTCAAATCCTAACTATTGTGAATCCATAAATTTCATCCATGAAGAAACTAGGAACAAATTGAATTTTACTCAAAATAATGATTCAATTTGAAAAATGCACCCATCTTTTCCAAAACAAAATATCATATGTGAGTTTTAGTTTTAGGTTCCCACTTCATATAATAACCCAAATCAGATTATCCTCAGTTAGATCATCTAGAAAAAACAAGACCCCAACTACTTACACCTCACCACATCACATGATCAAGATTTCTTTACACCCAAAAGAATTCCATGATTACTCAAATACTTCTAATGATGTCCATACACAAATCCCAGTGTTAATCTATGATTGGATTCTCATCCATAATAGAATCATTGTGCCCTAACACACACCTTAATGCACCTCCGGCACAAGCACCACAAATTAATTTTTAGAACCACCTTTATCACAAATGAAATGCTTAGATCAATCATCTAGAACCCTTTATTTACTTTTATCATTCCCTATGTAATTTAAGCATCAACCTCATCTATTTTTTATGGGCATAATAATTCCACCAACAACAATCCTTGACTAGTTCTACATACCTATGACCCTTCCTACATGAAGGTCAAACCTTCAAGATAAAGGCATCAATACCTACCATAGAATATATATTTCCCACAACATACTCAAAAAACCTCAATCAACCCATATCACACTCTAATCACTACATAAACTGTGAATTTGATGTGGCTTTATCCCTCACACTTGAGCAAAGAAACAACATGTCAAAAATCAATAATTCCAAACTTCTGAGAATAGTACCCATTACACCTATTGACATTCGGTCCATCATGAGGACCTTATTCATAAAAGTTAAATGGTGCAATTCATACTATACATATCCACTTACACCTATCCTTGAGAAACACATCAAAATAGGAGATTTAATCAAAATAGAAAAGGAATTTAGGTATCTTTTCGTATAGTTGATACTTTCCCAACATACTTAGAATGAGGTTAAGATATTGGCCGTGATAAAATCTAGAATAAGAGTATTCTAGGATTCCATAAAAAACACCATGTTAAACCCATCTATTTTTAATGTCACCTATTACTATATGGATATTTCAAACACATTCAATGGATAAGTGCCTAACTACTTCTATAAGGCATATCTTAATTCAAATTAGTTCTTATCCTACACACAGATACCTAATTACTCAAGCTCCATTTGCGTATTATCCCAAAAAAATTAATCCACAAGCTAAACAACAAAGTGTGTCACCACACACTCATGCCTCCAAAATCCATTAGAAATTAATCTATTACACACTCTTCAATAATAACACCAAAAAACCCTTTCCCATGTAAATCAACCACTAAACCAGTTTAAATTTCTATAAAGTCAAATCCAATGAAAAATTGGCTCACAAGCACTAACCATTTTTCATTCTTACCTTGTAGGCCTCTCTCATAAAACTAAGTGCACTATTTGTGCATCCAAAACCAAAGGAAACTCACAAAGGATTTTTTTAACAAATACACAAGTCCCCAAAATTATTCAAATGTTCTCTTAAACCATATTTTCTCTCACCATGTTCCCGAAGATGCATATAGAGATAACCAATCTAAGAACCTAATCAGTCATATACTCAGAGACACCATGTGCTATAGATGCATCAATACTCCAAGTTATTTCCATATTAATGAAACTGGACATCTCTAAGTTCCTTACACTGTAAACATACTAGGTCTAACTCACCTGTACAGTCATAAAACAAATCAAACATGAACCCCTGGAACCAAATACCATCGTAAACCCCTATACTTCTAGTCTATCTCATAACCATTAGGCACCTCCCACCTTCACATAAGTTAACTAGTCTATGAGTCTAAATAGTCCTACCCCTCTAAAAACAAAATGCAATGATGAAGCACTAGCACACAAGTAATCCATCTCAAACAAAAAGGCATCCAATGTTATAAAATCTCACACAAAGATGCACCCTTCATGCACCATCCCCAAAATACAATGAATCTACCCATGCCTTATAGACCCAAAAAAACATAAATAGGTTGAACCCTATCATGAGTCACCCTAAAAGGTCGAGAAACACCAAATAACTATACCACTGTATCATCAAGGAGGTCTTTAGGACTTCCCACCAAGACTGACCAGTCAAGTCTCATGATAAAACACTTGGTCTAACAACCTATGTATATTCCTACATAGAAAAATCCACAAATCACGGGACATAAAAATCGCAATCATCCAATTGTTTCCTGACACAATTACACCAAAATAACCATATATAGGGTCACATATACAAATAATTTCAACTACCAAAAACACATCCCACAACTAGGGAAGTTATACACTCTGAGCATCTACACATCCAGACCCACCCTGGAGCACCAGGACACAGATCTGACCTCAAACAAATACCACCCACAAGAGTCTAATTGTAATATACTTATACAATGTTGAACCACCAGGTTCATTGTACCTACTATGCATGAGGACCACTTTAGCATATTTTTCATCGATTGTTTCACTATATATCCACATAACAAACTATCAAAAAGAGATCCATCTATAAGTCTTACCATATAAGTATAATTCCACTATGCACTTATAATTGAAATAATGTATTAATAGTTTATGAAACTTTATAAAATAGAGCCTCTATCATTAGAAAAATCAAAATCTAGTAGGCTAATAATAAGGGGATTATATGTGCATACCAAGATGCATGAGATAGTAATTTCCCCCAAAGTCCAAGACTTAAAGTCAAAACACACAATTATTTTCAACGGTACATAAGCCAAAAATAAATCTAGACTCCTAAAATACAAACCCCATGTGTGTTTATTGAAGATAAATACATATATCACTATAAAATCCCAAATAAGAATAATAATCCCATCCCCAAAAACCTGGAATTCCTACCAGAACATGTGTTCTTGATGCACCAATCGGATATCCATCATATGATCTGACACATTCCTATAGCTTCAGTCTACCACATCCCAAATATTAATACCCGAAGAAATTAAACAACCTCTATTACCACTTTGTAACATCCCATCTTGGATGCCACTAAACTAGTTCCTTGAGCCAGTTTGCCACCTGACCTGAAGTACACCTCCTCATACCCCAGAGGCTTCAGACTAGAAGTGTGGGCCTATGTTAGAAATATGAGGAGACTATACTACTAAATCAGAATACATAATAAGAATTTTAAAATCCAAACATGATGACACTATTGTAAATGAAAAGAATAATGTAATAGATCAAGATATAATATAAAATAAAATGTTTTAAGGACCTAAAAAGCTATAAAATACATACAAATAACCACCCACTAGGCTGATTACACAAACATACAAAATAAAATAAATTCAATGAAAAGGTTTTATACTATATCTCAGTGCCAAACCTTATCCATTATCAAGACACCATCCAAGATATCCTACTCAATCATGAAGAAAACAACATGAGCCTCATCACAAACCTATGGCTATAATAAACACATGAGGGTTTTTTGGGTACCCATGTGTAGTAGTGGACCTAGCCATATCTGAGTAAAACTCAATAGGACACCAAAAATTGTGTCTAATGAATATAACATTTGAAGTAGTATTTCATGTAGATAAATAGTGGGATAAATAAATATCATATAATGGAAGATAATTCTGAAAAAAAACATTTTATCTAGTAATCCATTGTCCCTCGAGTTCTAAGGAGACACCCAGGCCAACGAATATAGATAGACCAAATTCATTCATAAATGGAAGAAAACATAGGGTGTAACATTATTAAATACATATATGATATATTCTATGATCAAAGCATCTAATACATACCTAAATAATTAATAAAAATAAAAAATGATTTGAACCACATCCCAACACCAGAACAAATTAAAATTCCATTAGTATCGATACAGAGAATCATGTATGATATTATACCCATAAATTTTAACCTTACTTCCTGAAGAATTAAATTATTTTCTAGTTATGCATCTAAACCGTAGTGTAATATGCATCATTCAATCAACTATATTAGTTCTTGGAGTAATAGTCCAAAGGAAAAACTGTGGATGTAGAGTGATTTTCCACTATAAAATCTATCAAGTATACCAATGTGCCTAGTGATTTTTTTGGAAATAATACCATAAAGCATACTATCAGTTACTATAGACCCATTTTGAAACATAGTCTATATAGTATACTACATATGTCTGGAGTGTTGGTTTGACACCAAAACCATACCATTATTTCTCCATTTATATGGTTCATCATCAGAACCTTAAAAAACATCTAAAACCCACACCAAATACCTTTTAAACCATAATAATTTACCTTAGTACCTATGATATTTAACAAAAAAACAATACTAAAGCCTTGTTTTTCATCAAAATAATTATGAGATCTATCATGGAATTTCACTTAGGGAAAACCAGACACCCATTTCCACTAAAATTTTGAAATCCACATAGAAAACCCTTTTTATAAAAACACTTAGATAACAAAACCTCATTTAAAAAAGGTTAATTGCAAAACATATCATTACTCATTGGACACCTAAAACTAGATCAACATATGGGAATAATCATTATAAAAACTTCATAGGTATTTCATAAGATCTTATCACACAAAACCAATCCAATTCATCATTTAAACATATCATAAAATATTTATCCTCAAATCATACAAAGTATCCAATAACTAATCAAAAAATCAAACCAATGATATTAGATTAGATAATCTTTCAAACCACCCACTTTACCTTTTACAACCCCACATTATTATTTCCAAGAAATGGAACACCCTAAGGGTGGAAATTGGTTTAGTATTATAAATATCAATGGATCTAATAGGATCCATGGGGGTATAAGGTATTAATTTCAAGACCACACCCTTTCATTTAAACTACGGAAGAAAAAACACCACATGAATACTTTATATAACATACCATATACATAGATAAATAAATTATCTAGACTATGGGTAAATCTCTCAGAACACCAACCTGATCAATGACTCATCCCATAAATCTTTTGATGGTCTGATAACATATTCATGGAAGATATTTGTCTCACATAAACTACTCAGCACCCAAATGTGGTCGTCTCAACAAAATATAATATAAAACTATTCAAATAAAAAAAATTAATTAATTATGATAATTTTAATCAATTAATTTATTAAACCCTAACTCATCATAATTACATAAAACTCGCTTTTCATTCACCCTTTATCGAAGTAGCTTCCCACCACCACAAGCAGTCCATAATAGAATCCCAAAAATCTTCATAGAAAAAGATGTAAGATTCGATACCATTTACAACAAAACAATAAATATTTTATGGAAATCATAATAAAATTCACAAAAAAGTCATAATTTATAAAAACATCATGAAATAAGGCCTAACAGTCATTGCAAGATTTAATATATGAAATCCAACCAAAACCACTGTGATAAGCATATGTTTCTACCATTCTATAGTGGAACCTTCAACAAATCTAAAAAAAGAGAACTCCAAAATAATGGATGATGAAAGAAGATTAATGTATGTAACCGGAAGAGAGAAACTCACTTAAAACACCCAATAATCTTTGCGAACACTCCTTATATCAAGGGGTTAGAGAAATTGGATGGTTTTATGAATAAACCTGGTCTATACATGCTTAATGGTGAAGGATGATGGAAGAGTGGTGAAAAAACCAAAGGGTAAATTTTGGTAAATCCAACTTTTAATGATATTATAAGAAGTATCATGGTTTGACCATATAGTTATCCAAAGCGTTCTCCAAACATACACCACCACTACCCAACACCACACCACTCACATGGTGTTACCAATCTATTATCCAAACCACACGCTAACTAAGTTCCTCCAAATGACCCACACCGAAACCTCCCACACGGTTCGACTGAACAATTTCATAACTATGATCTAAACTTGTAACACTTCACAATATCCCTCTACAATTAGGTCCTTGTATTTTTTGAAGTTGTGCAAAGACTCTGATCCAAGGATCAAGAAATTCACCACCTCACTTGGTTTCTTATTTTGATATTATAGTATTCCCAAAATTGTGATATAACATTGAAAATTAACCATTCTAAAATTGAAAATGAACTAAAAACCCTTAACATCAAGGTGTCACATGTATTCTCTAAAACTATGCACAAAAAACTTTAAAACATTCAGTAAAACACCAAAACTCTTAAAAATTAACTCGACTCTCTAGAGGATCACCTAAACACCCAAGATACCTTATAATCATAATTAGTCATTAAGAAAACATATTTAGTCAGTCCTACTTTGAGAAAACAATTCAATATCTTGATTCAAATTTTGACCTACATAAGATAAAACAAATTCAAATTTGTTTCTAAATTTCCAGCCTATACAGATGCAAGACCTTACCCAGCTTAAAAACATTATAGAATCATTTTAAATAAAAATTTAAATGGATACTTTATAAAAAATATAAAAAAAATTCATTTGAGAAAATGATTTGGTGGAAACTAGGAATGGAGAGAGAGAAATTATAACACACTAAGATTTTATGATTTTTTTTTCAAAAATATTTAATTTCTTAATTAGTGTGTGTTAAATGCAATAATAAGTTTAAACAAACCATGATATAATATTAAACAAAATTTAATATGATTTTCATAACCTGATTGATAAATTGGAGTGAATCAATAATATTATGTAATTTATGAAATATATATAAATTTCATACTTAGTAAAAATATATTGATAAATTTTTATAAAATAATAACATACTTTTTTTAAAAGTCATTTTATTATTCAAAAATTTATTTGCTTCAAAAAAAGTTTTTTATTTTTTTCTGATACAATATTATGATTAATTTCTATAACTTTTACAAAATTTATAAAATTAAAAATGATTTTAAAATTATCATTTTAAAATTATATAAGGATTATTTTTTTATAATCATCTAAAATGATTTTTTTTATAATGAATATTGAAAAATATTGATTTTTATTGAACACTGTATTTTCATTTCAGGCATGTACAACATTACATGTTCTTTTAAATTGGGTTCAATGTAAACCTAATTATATTTTATTTTAAATAATATAATTAGGTTCACTTGATTAAATTTTAACTTTTAATTTTGTATAAAAAATTTTAATACCTAAATTTTTTTTCCTCAAATATTTTCTTTGAGGGAAATTTGTTTTTATATTAATAAATTAATTTGAAAAATATTAGTGAATGATTTTAATGAAATTTATATATCTTATATGTAACACCTGAGAATGATAAAAGATGAAAATTAAGTTTAATAGTGCACATGAAACATATCACCTAGGCTAGATGATAATTTAACAATATGAGACAATATGAAATATTTCCAATTAAATAAATTTAATCTCTTCAATAACTTCCAGAGCATACAATACATAGTTTAAGAGAAACATGGCATACTATTAAAATATTATTAATTAATGTGATAGTTATAGCCTAGATTCTGGAAAGGTGGGTATGAGTAGTATTATCTTAATTATGAAAATATATGGTTTACACAGATATATATAATGTATTATTTTTTATTAACTAATTATAAATGAAAACAAAAACCGTTTGAAAATAACATTTTTTTTTATGAAAAACTATATTTGTGAGAATAAATTTTTTTTATTTAAATAAATAAATTAAATTTATTTTTTTTGAATGATTATAATTCTATGTAAATATTATATATTGAATAAAAAATTTTAACATTCATCTTATGTGTTTTCTAGGCATCAGATTAGAATAAATCCAATTTTACAATAAAAATTGTATTTTTCGTAAAAACAGTTTCATCGCACTTTTCAAAATTATGTTAAAATTAATTATTAATAATATTAGAATATTTATTTTTAAAAATTAAAATAATTTTTTAAATCATAATATTTAAATAATTTTAGAGTGTATTTTTTGATAATTTTCTAAAAAGATTATTTTTCCAATGAATAGTGGAAAATACTGGGTTTTATTGAAAAATGCCTTTTATTTTAAATCATTCAAAAGATTGATTTTTATTTAAAATAATTTTAAATGTAAAATTATATAAATTATATTATATTGAAAATAATTTAGGTTATTTTAATGAATTTCATTTGGATTTTTGGAATGAAAACATTCTATATTTCTATAACAACCCTACTTTTTATTACACACTTAAACATGATTTATTACATAAAATATTTAATTGATACAACATAAAAGGATGAGAGGTCTAGTTTCTTTGGGTCATAGTAACATTACATAATATCTTAGAACATAAAACACACAACATATTTATTGAAAACTTCCTTTACATGACCACTACATTCCCTGGTACTTTGCATTTCATGGGATAACCTGAGGACATGTATAAGAAAAGGGTGAGCTATAAAGCCCCTTAAGGGAATAAAAATGGAATAACATGAGTAATAAAATACATTTTAGGCAATAGAAATATAAACGGATAATAAGTGAAACATGAACATAAAGGCATGATAATCATAACATGGAAATGTAGAAACAACACTTAACATGGAATTAGGATGAGCCAAGGCTCATTGCACAGGGAGCATGAGAAAACCCACATGGCACATGAAGCATGAGTAAAACCTCATTTTAATTTAATTAGAATGCCTCAAAACCCATTGCACATGACTTATCATGATACTATACTTTACCCAATTCATTGAAGCGCTATTAGGGTGCACCCTTCTTAAACATTTTATTTCATGAATAAGTGTGCCACATAGATCATATAAGATGGAATCAATCATCATCATTTATTCCATGATAAAGGTATGTGGAATACATAAATTAATCATTATAATCAATAAGTAAATGTTCATAAAGGTGAATACACTTGTTAGAGAAATGGGCATGGTATTCACTACACAATATCATTGGCTTGGAAAGTCGTAGTGCAATTTCGGCAGCATAACGGCGTGAAATAAAAACTCATAAAATGGTTGGTGAGAGAGAAAGGGGTGTATCGTCATATTTATATAAAATGGATAGTAAGGGGGTCATATATGTACATGTTCCAACAAAATTAATGGAATTTTAATTTTTAATTTAAAATAATTACTTTGATGTAAAAGAGGAGAGAGAAACCCCTCATAGAATTTCAGCATGGTAACAGGTGTACATGGGAGGCATTAATGAGAGAGAAAGGGGTCTCCCATCATCCAGAAATAAATATATCAGTATGGGGGAGGTGATAAGTAATAACCCAACATTAGCAATTGAAAACAAAAAGTCATAACAACTTAAAGAAAATTGAACAAAAATGTGAAAGGAAGAAATCCCTTTAGTTGGAAGTGTGATACCAAAGGCTTGGGAGAGGCTTAAGAGATGATTATTGGGAGCATGGGGAACCTTGGGAGGATTATAGAGAGAGAGTAGGTCAAGGGTTGGTATAACTAAAAATTCTTTGAGTGAATAGGAAGTGGGAGCTTGGGTGGGTTTATATAGGAAAGGAGAGGGAATTCTTTATTATTTATGTTTGAGACACCTCACATTAAACTAATCAAAACCACAAACCAATCCCGGGTTTTTCCCATGGTTTTTTCCAAATAGGAGTGGGATATAATATTTTCTTAGCCCAATGTCTGAAATTATTAAAATAATAGGGCTTCTTATGTGGAGGTGAGTCACACTCTCAAGGAAAACAATTAAAAAAGATGAAATGTTTTATAAGCTTTGAAGGGTCCAATAAAGATTTGTAAAATAAATCCATAAAAAAAATCTAAAATCACATTATTTTAATGATAAAACATATATATTGAAGAACATAACATTTATTGTATTTTATTACATCACTATTGGGTCATTATTATGTCATAAAACACCTTATATATTTAACCGATATTTAATTTTTACCCAAACATTCGTATGTCTCAGAAAATAATTAAAAATTAACCATTGGATAATTTTGACATCCGAATTCCAAAAATAATATTAATTTTATCTAAATAATTTTCTAAATATTTGAATTTTTTACTTTTAAAATAAAAACTGAAATTTATCAAAAATTCATGGGTTTTGAAAAAAATATCTTTCAAACCATAATAAAAATTAAAATTGCATTCATAAAATTTTACGATAATTTATATCTAATAAAAATTAATTTGATAATAATAATAATATTTTGTTAAAATACAATTTAATTCAAAAATCCATTAATTCATCAAAATAGATTTCATAGTTGAATATTAAGTAAAAGTACTATTTTTTCTTTAAAAACTATTTACAAAGTATCAATAATAAAATGAATGCACATTTGTTATACAAAAATAATGTACATAGTTATAGTGATAGGGTCTTATAACCTGACCCCTTATAACACCCACATTAGACCACAGGGTAATGTGGGCGATGGCGACAGACTCTTGGGGTGGCACATATAACATCGCTCGGGTGGTAATCTCTATTAAGTTCCACTTATCCCATATTTGGTTCTGCTCAAGATTAACATGTTCAAGCTCATCTTGGGCCTGGTCAAGAGAAAAGCCCAATGACACCACCTTCTTTCTTGAGCCCCGAAAAATGGCCATCGTACAGGGAAAGTCTACTGGATGAGGCCATCGCTTCCTTTGTCTGAGTAAATTGGATTTATAAATTCCTATATTTATACTAATCATGTGACCACTGTTCAATGACTATATTAGCAACAATCACAATTCATAATGATATTTTAAATTCTAAAAACATAAAACCAAGAAAGCTTGCATTTTATATAACCATAATAATACATTTAATTAGATCAATAGGAATTTACATTAATAAATGTTTGGGTCATTACAATATTCCCACCTTAAGAAATATTTCCCTAAAAATTTCCATTTACCACACTAAAACAGATGTGGGTAACTCAACTTCATCACTTCCTCCGATTCCCACGTCGCTTCTTCAAACATTTGGTTTTGCCACAAAACCTTGAGCAGAGGCATTTTCTTATTTTGTAGAATTTTTCTCTACGATCTAAGATCTTCACTGGTTTCTCCTCATAAGAAAGATCATCCTCTAACTGTACTACCTCTGAAGAGAGTACATGTGAAGGGTCTCGTATGTACTTCCTTAAGAGGGATAAATGAATGAAATCATATACTTTGTCCATGGTATGTGGAAGTTCTAGTCGATAGGCCACAACCCTAGAACAATAAAGAATCTTAAAGGGGCCGATGTACCTAGTACTTAACTTCCACTTATTTTCAAACCTCATGACCCTATTCCATGGAGATATTCATATAAATACCATGTCTCCAACTTTAAACTCAAGGTATTTTCGACGGTTATCTGCATAAATCTTCTTTCGACTTTGAGATGCATTAATATGCTGCTGATTGTTTTTCACCTTCTCCACCATTTCTTCGACCATTTCTGGTCCTAGTAGCTTATGCTCACTAACTTTATCCCAACATGCTGGTGTTCAGAACCTCTTCCCATATAGGGATTCATAAGGTTCCATTCAGATGCTCGAGTTGAAACTGTTATTGCAGGAGAATTCAACCAGTGGAAGATGTTTTCCCACCCTCCTTTGAAGTCCATAGAACATAATCATAACATATCTTCCAGTGTCTGAATAGTTCACTCAAGTTGGCCATCAGTTTGAGGATGGTAGGTTTTACTGATGTTCAGTTTAGTATCCAGAGCATGTTTAAGACTCTTCCAAAACATAAAGGTGAATCTTTGATCACGATAAGATATAATATATAGTGGTACTCCATGCATCCTTACCACTTAAATGATATTTATCCGTGCCAGTTGATTCAATGAGAAATACTACCAAATTTTGTTTCCTTTGGATGTCTTCACAAGTCTGGTGAAAAAGTCCACGGTGATGTTCTCCCATTTCTAGGCTAGTATGGGCAATGGTTGTATCATCCCCTTAGACTTCTTCCTCTCTAACTTCCCTTACTGACATACCAGTCACTTTTATGTATACTCAGTGATCTCCTTCTTCATGTTATCCCACCAATAATAATCTCGGAGATCTCGATACATCTTTGTGTTTCCTGATTGAATAGTGAAATTTGAACTATGTGCATCATCCAAAAGTTCTTTCTTCATCTCTGGACCTGATGGAACACATAGTCTTTTCCCAAATATCACAATTTTTTATTTATTAACATTTAACTCTGAGGATTTCTCATTTCTGATAGCTTCGACATTCTTCTGAATTCCCACATCATCCTTTTGAGTATCCTTTAACCATTTCAAAGGAGACAGTTGAGCAATCATTTATGAAAGTATTTATGATGTTCTATTCTTTATAATTCCCATGTCCATCTTCATCAAGTCTAAGAATATTTTATCCTTCTCAATTCTCATCAATGATAGAATTGCCAGGTCCTTTCTACTTAGAGCATCTGCCACCTTGTTAGCTTTCCCAGGGTTGTAATGGATTGAGCAGTCATAGTCTTCGATCAACTCTAACAATCTTCATTTGCACATGTTCAACTATTTCTATGTGAATATATACCTGAGGCTTTTGTGGGCCATATATATTTCACACTTCTCCCCAAATAGATAATGCCGCCAAATTTTTAAAGTGAATATCACCGCACCCAAATCCAAATCATGTGTTGGATAATTCTTCTCATGAACTTTCAATTGCATTGAAGCATAGGCAATGACTTTGTCATTTTGAATCAACACACATCCCATTCCCTTATTCAAATCATGATTTAATACCACAAAATTTTCTCCGCTTTTAGGTAATGTGAGCACATGCATAGTGATAAGCCTTATTTTTAAACTCCTTGAATTATTCTTTGCATTCATCACTCCATGAAAACTTTACTCCCTTCCAAGTTAGCTTGGTAAGAGGGTTGGAAAATTTTGGGAAATTTCTCACAAATCATTGATAATATCCAGCTAAACCTAAGAAGCTATGGATATCCATTACTGATGTTGGCATCAACCATCCCTCAATTGCAATTTTTTTGGAGGGATCCATAGATATCCCATTGCTTGTGATGATATGTCATAGGAACCTCCTTCAACTAGAACTCACACTTGCTGTACTTTTCATAGAGATTCTCCTTCCACAAGGCCTCTAGTATAGTTCTTATATGCTCCTCATGATCCTCCTTGGTTTTGGTTTATATCATAATATCACCTATAAAAACTACAAAAAATTTGTCGAGTTAATCTCTAAATACTCTATTCATCAAGTCCATGAAGATTGCTAGAGCATTAGTGAGTCTGAAAGGCATTACTATGAATTTATAGTGCCCGTATCTTGTACGAAAAGAAGTATTAGGGATATCTTCCTTCTCCACCCTTAATTGATAATATCCTGACCACAAATCCACCTTGGAGAAGTATTGTGATCCACACAGTTGATCGAAAAAGTCATCGATTCATGGGAGAGAATACTTGTTCTTTATTGTGATATTGTTAAGATCACGATAATCGATGAAAAGGAGCACTACCCCATCTTTCTTCTTGACTAAGAGGACTGGTTCCCCCCATGGTGAAGCACGTGCGCGTATAGACCCTTTATCCAGATTCTCATGTAGTTGTTTCTTCAGCTACTTAATCTCCACAACAGCCATTCTATATGGAGTCTTGGATTTTGGGAATTCCCTAAGTATAAGATCAATTGATAATTCAATGTCTCTTCTAGGAGGAAGACCAGAAAATTCTTTGGGAAATACTTCAATGAATTCTCTCACAATATGCATGTCTCCAAGGGTGGTTGGCTCCTAAGACTCAATCATCTGAGCCAGATACGCATGCTCATAGGGCAGTAATATCTACACTTGAGATGATTGAGCTAATGAAGATTCATCTTCCCCTTGCACTTGTATAGAATTGGGGGTCGATTCTCCACATGGAGAGTGATTTACCTCTCATGGAAATTTATGTTGGCTCTATATAAGTAAATCCAATCCATGCCAAGAATTGAATCAAATTCTACCAGAGGGAGTATGATGAGGTTCTTCAGGAAATTAAATCCACGGATTGTGACAGGGGATGATTTATATTCATGGGATGCACTGATTTCCCCATTTGACGTACTCACCATCATCTTTACATAAATGATTTGTGATGGTGATGATAGTGTTCCACTAAACTTTTGGGATATAAAATAATGCGTAGAACCAGAATAAAAAAGTACGTTTTCTATTCTTGAATGAATGACTAGAGTACCTATCACCACTTCATTTTAGAGGTTCACGTTGGTAGTAGTGATGTCAAAAGCTCACCCTTTCTACCTTGGAGGTTGTTGGTTGCCTCCGAAAACCCTTGGATTTGGGCACAGATTTTCAAGATGCGCTGTTTTTTTTTGCAGTTGTTGGAATGAACAATGCGTTGATGTTTGAACAGAGAGTTCCTCTCATCTGTTGCAGCAGTAGATTTTTCTTATCAGTAGTTAATAGCTAGGTTCCCTTCTCTTCCACACCTAAATCATTTCCTTATCCCCTTTAGGCAATTTCTGGGGTGCTTCTTTCTGCACCTTTGGCAAGTTGGGTGCTGGATCTTCTTAGAATCATTGGATTTATCTATCAGACCTCCATCATTGAATTCCACTTTACACTTTTTATCCCAATGATACCCCTGAGATTCTTCGATCTCTATTTTGACCATGAGGGAAAATCAGAAAATTTCCTCATAGGTGTCAAAGTCATGGATCGCCAGCACTTTCCATAGCCTAGGTTTCATCCCACCAAATAAGTGGTCAACCTTACATTCAGGGGTAACGACAAAGTTGGAGGTGTATCATGCAATCCTTGTGAAGTTTTCCTCATACACTCTGATAGATTATTCATCTTTTTTCTTGAGGGAAAGGAAGTCCCTTTCCATCTTATGCTGGAGGGTGCACCGAAAATATTTTTCAAAAAACATCTTCCAGAAATCCTTTCATTCCAATGGCTCGATCTCCTCCTCAGACATAATATTTTTGATCAACATCCACCATTGATCAGCTTCACCCTCCATACGATAAGCATCCAAAAGAACCTTCTCTTGTTTATAACATTGATGGATGGTGAAGATATTTTCAATGGAGTTGATCCATTGTTCGGTGATTGAGGGATCAGATGATCCATTAAAAATAGGAGGCCTTTGTCTCATGAAGCTCTCAATAGAGACTTGTTCTTTCTTGGGGGGGGGGGGGGTGTTGAACGTTCCTCTTGACCAATTTTTCAATTCAAATCTTGAGTTAAATGAGAGAGAAGCGTGAAAAAGTTCACGATTCCTGCTCCCATTATATTGGGCATCTCATTAGTATAGTCATCATATTGTTCTTCAAATAGGTTGTTAGCCTGATTCCTCCTATTACCAGCCATTGGATGGAATAAAAGGAAATTTAGGGGTAACACATAAAGGGAAATACAAGGACAAAACCGATGAGTTATAAATAACTTTTATTTCCTTAAATTATGAATCCATAGGCTTCAATCTAATATATCCATGATCTACTTTCTAACTTATATTTTTAGGGGAATTTTTTAATTCCCTTAATAAGGGTTCATACTAATCTTTTGAATTTAACAAAGCATATCCCCTGGGAGTGTCATAAACAAGAGTGCATCAAGATCCATTTCCGTACACCAGTTCCCATTTGAGTCTAGCTCAAAGCGGTGTTTTTGGGTTTTACCCCAAGGATACATCTGTGCCAGAGCTGCCTCTACCTGGTCGTATCTAGACAGAGATGTATTTGATTGATAAAAAACTTACTGAATAATCACCAATACTTAGGGGTGTTTTTATTATACTTAATCTTGTCACTATGTCTTCTTCACTAGGGTTTCCTAATCTAATTCTCAGAAATAACTAAACCTATCCTCTGATACCAACTATAACAACCCTGCTTTTTATTACACTCTTAAACATGATTTATTACATAAAATCATAACTTAATACAAAATAGATGGTTGAGAGGTATAGTCTATTTATGGCTAAAAAAAATTAAAAAACTTTTTAGAACATAAAACACACAACATCTTTATTAAAAAAATATTTTACATGACCATTACATTCCCTCATACTTAGCATTGCATGGGATAACCTGGGGACATGCATAAGAAAAGGGTGAGCTATAAAGCCCAGAAATAGAATAAACATGGAATAACATAAGGAATAAAATACATGTTAGACAATAGGTATATCAATGGATCACAAGAGAAACATGAACATAAAGGCATGATAAATCATGATAATCATAAAATGGAAATGTGGTAACAACTCTTAGCATGGAATTAGCATGAGCCAAGGCTCATTACACATAGAGAATGAGTAAACCCTATTTGCATGTGAGGAACTATTAAAATATCATTACACATGAATTATCATGAGTCAACACCCATTTCACATGACGTATCATGATACTATACTTTACCCAATGCATTGGAGCGCTATTAGGGCCCACCCTTCTTAAACATTTTATTTCAAGGATAAGTGTGCCTCATGGATCACATAACATGGAATGAATCATCATCATTTATTACATCATAAAGGGATGTGGAATAAATAAATAAAGATTTATAATCAATAAGTTAATGTTCATAATGGTGAATAACCTTGATAGAGAAATGGGCATGATATTCACTACATAATGACATTGTCTTGGAAAATCGTAGTCCAATTTCAGCAGTATAACATCGTGAAATAAGAACTCATAAAAAATGATTTATGAAAGATAAATGGGTGTATCATAATATTTACATGAAATGGATAGTAATGGGTTCATATAGATACATATAACAAAAAACATAATTGAATTTAGATTCAAAATTCAAAATAATTAAATGGATGTAAAATAGGAGAGAGAAATCCCTTACAGAATTTCGGCAGGGTAATAGGTGTACATGGGAGGCATTAATGAGAGACAAAGGGGTATCCCATCACCAAAAAATAAATAGGGAAGTATGGGGGAGGTGTGAAATCATACCCCAACATTGTTAATTGAAAAAAGGGCATAAAAAATCAAAATTGGACATAAATGAGAAAGGAATAAATCCCTTACTTGGAAATGTGATCCAAAAGGCTTGGGAGAGGCTTGAGAGAGGATTATTAGGAGCTTGGGACACCTTGGAAGGATTATAGAGATATTATATTGGGGGTTGGTCTAACTAAAAAGGCTTTTCGTGAAGAGGAAGTGGGAGATTGGGTGGGTTTATATAGGAAATGAGAGGGAATTCTTTATTATTTAGGTTTGCGACAACTCTCATTAATCTAATCAAAACCAAAAACCAGCCCATGGGGTTTTCCCATGGTTTTTGACAAAGGGGATTGTAAAAAAATATTTTATAAGGCCAATGGACGAACTTCTTAAAATACTGGGTTTTCTTATGTGGAGGTGAGTCACACTCTCAAGGAAAACAATTTAAAAAGACAAAATGTTCTATAATCCTTGATGTGTCCACTAAAGCTTTGTTAAATATATCAAAAAAATCAATAATCACATTATTTTAATTATAAAACATATATTGGCCGAAAATAATGTTTGTAGTATTTTATTACATCATTATTATGTCATTATGATTTAATAAAACACATTATATATTTAAATAGTATTTAATTATTTCCCAAAAATTCGACTCTCTCAAAAAAAATTACGAAAAATTAACCATTGGATAATTTTGACGTCCTGATTTCAAAAGCAATATTCCTTTTACCTAAATAATTTTCTAAATATGTGAATTTTTACTTTACAAATAAAAACTGACATTTATCGAAAAGTCATGGGTTTTGACGAAAATAACTCTCAAACCATAATAATTACAATTTCATTCATAAAATTTTGTAATAATTTATATTTAATTAAAATGTATTTTGAAAATAATAATAATAATATTTTATTAAAATATTATTTAATTAAAAAATCCATTAATTCATCAAAAGATATTTCTTTGTTGAATATTAACTAAAAATACTATTTGTGCTTTAAAAACTATTTACAACGTAACAATAATAAAATGAATGCACATTATTTATACAAAAAAATGTACATAGTAATTATGAGAGGTTATTTTTACATAACCCATTATAACACCTTTATAATACTGAAGGGTAAGGTGTGTGACGATGATAGACTCTTGGGGTGGCTTGGATAACATCGCTCTGGTGGTAATCTTTATTAACATCCACTTCTCCCATAGTCGGTTATGCTCAAGCTTAACGTGTTCAAGCTCGGCTTTAGATTAGTCAAGAGAAAAGACCAATGAAGCCACCAAGATTACGATCTTCAAAAAATGGGCTTCGTAAGGTGAATGTCTGCTGGATGAATCAATTGCTTCCTTTGTCTGAGTAAATTTGATTTTTTAAAGCCCTATATTTATACTAATCATGTGATCACTATTCAACAACTATATTAGCAACGATCACAATTCATAACGGTATTTTAAAATCCTGAAACATAGAACTAAGGAAGTTTACATTTAATATATCCATAATAAGTCATTTAATTATATCATGAGGAATTTCCATTAATGAGAGTGTGGGTCTCTACAATTTCTGAGAATTCTATCTTTGGAAAACCACTTTTTCTTCGTGTCTCTATGATTAATTTTATATTTAATCCTACAAATTATGTCAATTGAATTTGAAAAAATTTATTAATTATTGGAAATTATAATAATTAATTTTATATAATATGTTCATATTAATTTTTCTTCATAATGAATTTTAAAAATAGTAAAAATTATTTACCGCTGTTAGGGTTAAAACAGGTTTACCGGGGGATAAACTAAGATCATATGTGTTAAAATGATCTAGAAACTTGTAAAATTCATATGTTATAGACATATTTAAACCATATATATTACATGGTTCTATAATGACCCATTTTGATCCTTTTTTCAGGTGAGAAACAAGAGTATAACTTTGTTCCTTTAAAACAATATGAGTCTGTCCTCTCCCCCACTTTTAAAAAGACTCCCCTATCATTTATTCTTCATTATCCCATAGTTTTTTTGTTTAGGTAAAACCTAAAAAATATCTTAATTAAATATATATAAATATCTTATAGTTATTATTTATTCATAATTACAATATATTAAGGCTTTAGGCATTAAACTAAATAGGTTTTTCAAAGAAGAGGTAATGTTCTTAACCATACATTTTCATTTTTCATATTATTATAACTCCATCATATTTTTTTAAAAATATGATAGAATAATAAAACAAATATATCATATATAATGATATGTTTTATGTTAATTAAATGACTTATATACATGTCAACTTCAATTAAATGGAAAATGAAACTGTCGTTCGTGTGTACAACAGACTACCTCCTCACGAACTGATGTAATTTATATTCCATCACCACCTCTCACGACTAGATATAATGATTGATTTAAAATAATTTAATGATATTTCTTAAATTAATATAATTTTTTAATTATAATATCACATATAAAATCTTACCATCTAATTTGTTGTGTGACTATAACACCCCTCATGCGTATGTGAGGACTACCACCTCCACGTAGTGATGTGGAGTGTTTTTATTTTTATATTAACATGGATGGTAATAAAGATATATTTAATGAATATATATGATATATATTATATAATAAGGATTTTTTTAAGTTTATATAATATTTAACTTTCCTTCATTCCATCCTTTAAAAAATGGAAACACTATTCAAGCATACTTGTGGCTTACCGTCACCATGAAAGGTTAAATTATTTTTTATATATCTATATTTTTTAGATTATAATAAATAAGAATATAATTAATATAAATTATATTTTATCATGTTTAAAAATATTTAGATGATGGATCCATGATCAATTTAAAAGGAACAAAATTACCAAACCAAGACATACATGAAAAACAATGAAATTATCCTCCAAAATAGTGATTTCAACAAAGAATTCTTAATTAACAGGTCACTAAATAATATGATTAAATAATATATATTGTAAAATATATTAATATATTTATTTAATATATTAATAATAAATCTATATTAATTATACATTAAATACATACATGTACAAATAAAATTAGACTCGTTGTAAGGTTTTCACGTCACACTTTTAATTTAGCGTGACATATGCCATATTCACCACTTGGTTATTTTGTGAGGTGTATATAATTTCAATTTCATATGTTTATCAACAATTACATTTTTTTAGGATATTTAATGTTTCATTTTAATTTATTTCTTCCATATTTCATTTGATCTAGAAGTTACCTATATTGTAAAATTTAATGTTACAATCTCATTATTTATCAGGATTGTTCACGATTATGTTTACAATGATTAAATACTATGATATATACTTAAATAAACTCATTAAATTTCTTCTAATATGGTTATTTCTATAGAATCAATATTTCACCCATTTTCCTATATTTAATAAAAAATGATACAAATAGAATTTTTAATGAATATCGACTTTATTTATCTCTTCGATTAAAAATAATTTTTATTCATTACTAATGTTTTCTAAAAATCATTAATTTTTTTTGATATTATTATATGATTGTTAAAATTTATTTTTAACCATGATTTTTTTATAATTTTTTAAAATGAATCCACCAAAAATTTTCCAAATAAAGTAATTTTTTACTTTCCCTAAAAATGTGAAAAGAATCCTTGTTTTTATATACACAAAATGAACAAAACATTGACTACATAATTAAAACTAAATGTTTAAAAATATAATTTATATGTTTCCAAATTTTATATCAAATAGATTTATTTTTGAAATATTTTTTGAACTTTTTGTTTTAATTTTTTTTTCAAAGTAGAAAGTCTATTTTTTTCAAGAACATTTTTATTGACCTCTTTATAGAATTTATATTATTCAACATAAAAAACCCTTATTATACATATAATAAATTAGGAATATGTTATAATTATAACTTAAATGTTATTTATTCATATGGTATATAAAAATATTTACTAGAGATGTACTATTTTGATTCTATTTTCAATATTACTCTCAATAGTTCTGGATTATGTTTATTTTTTGGGGAAAGTGTTAAAATTTTATATTCCTGTTTTTTGATATGAATGTTTTTGTTGATGAAAATACACCCCTTTCATATAAGGAATGAATTGAACTAAATAAGTTATGGGCGGGGACAACCATAGCCTCCTGATATATTAGTAGGTCTCCTAAGAAAAACTATTTTGGGTTTTGGTCAAGGCTTTACCCATTTATATAGATATATTTGAATAAGGCCTCAATAGTATTTTTGATGACATGGAACATGGCCTTGATGATATGTTTTAGATTTTTGACATTATGCATTCCATAATTATGAATTTATTTACTAATTTAGTTGTGATTATTTTATTATTTATGATACCCATTAATGATATTCAAGCTCATGATATTATTTATATTTAATTATATAATTATAATTTATTCCAACTATATTTTTAATGCCTTATTAGATTTTACTATATGATTAACCTATAAAATAATCCAATCTAACCATTTTAATTTTTTCCTTTCCCAATGAGGACAAGAAATGTTTTATTATTGATATGCAAGGAAGTTATTGAGGGAATAATAATTATTAAAATATAATAATTTTTTATATTTCATATTTTTAAATTTATATGAAATTAATTATATTTGTAGTATACATGGACTAATAAAATATCCATTACATTATAATGAAATATCTTACATCTAGTGCCAACATAAAAAAGTATCAACTCACTCTGGGATACTGGGGTCCGGGTCTTTATAGTGGGAATAAGAGACATTTTAGTAGAAACATTGGAAGTAGATTTAGGAAAAACTATACTAGGGAGCATAACCATATGATAAAATTTTATTATAAGTATAAAACACAATCATAGTTTATTTTGGTGAGTAATATATTATAAGGTTTTTCTTGAAATAAAACCTTTTTAAGATAATACAAGTGTATGTGGTTCTAGAACAACTATACCTAGGGTAAATAACTCTGAAATGGGTACATTTGTCTTTGAATCAATTTTTACCCAGTGCGTGCTAATGGGCTATACAACCCACCAAGTTTGACACTCCCTGAGGATATTATTAGGATAATTCATATCTTTTATAAAATTCTTTTTGAAGGATCCAAAATTATTTTTATGATTCCAGAATTTTCCCAAAGAAATCATGTTTATGATTAAGAGATTAGATTTGTAGAAAATTTTCAATTTTAGTTATGTATTTCACTATTTTTGGGAATATATAATGAGTTTCATAATGATATGATCTAATATATTTTATTCCATCTTTTTACAAATGGAATCTAGAAGATTTAATAGGAACTATATCAATTCACATACTCTACGTAGGGATTTCCCTCGTGGGAAGTATAATGATGTTGTTGATAGAGTTACAGTTGAAACTGATCATATTAAAAAAATATTGTGGAAGCAATCATTGGTTATAGTAAATAAAACTTACCATATAAATCATCCCATTAATCCACCACATAGTGTAGTAATGTTATAACTCTTTATGTGTTAGTGACCTCTATCATTCAATGGGACTAAAAATCCATTTGTAGTTGAGAAATGATAAGATACATAGATAATTTATTTATTTATCTAGGATGTAATGAAATGGATAAGGTTATTAAGATATTTTATCATGTATTAGAAGATAAAAATAAATGGTGGTAATTGATACAAAACACTAAGGTTGAATAAGAAATAGAAAACATAGAGTGGAGTGATTTTAAGGCACCCTTATTTGAAAAAATATTCCCCTCTCGGAAACTAGAAGATATGAAGATATTATTCATAACTCTTAAATAAATGAATATGAAAATGTTTCTAAATACGAAGCCAACATTACACAGATAATAAGGCATGCTACAAACTATTTACAAAATTCAAAGAGAATTATTGAATTTTTTTTGATAGGCGTAATCTAATCCTTCAAGTGGAACTTTTCTCCCAAAATTTTTAATTATTAGAGGATATAATATCATGTTCTATCATGATAGAGAAATAATTCTCTATATATTATGGATTTAAAGAGAAGAAAGAGAATAAGAGGGTGATTGAGAAGAAAAATATTTCTGGGGAAGAAGGGAATGAGGTATTTTTTCACACGTTATAATTATGGAAAGAAACACCCAGGTACTTTCTTAAAGGGAATATGAATTTTCTACATTTGAGGGTAGAAATTAAATATTGATCATGAATTTAAAGTCAATAAAGAATATATTAATGTTTACTTTTTCCACTATACGGTGACATGGAACTTCATAAATATAATTCCCAATGTTCAAGGGAATGTAACAAAGGAGAAGCTAAGGGATCAAGGTCTAGATTATTTTATTGGTAAAACTAAAGTGGAATGATTAATGTGATTCTATAGTTGGATTGATTAATGATGTTTTAGTTGTATTTTTACCAATGATATCTTGGTTATCAGAATCATGAGAGGTATAAGGATTGTACTATAGTAGTATTTCATCAAGGATTTGAAATAATATGTAAAATCAATCCAAGAAAAGTGATTTAATGAAAAGTTTATATGTTTAAAATACACATAATTGAGAGAATATATCCTTGTATATCTTCTAGATGTTGAGACAATAACGATAAATGGATTCTTATAGAATAGTTTTAGTGACATTGAAATTTTTGGAAAATTTAATTTTTTATTTTTTATTTTCTAGAGTTTATTACATTTTAGATTAATGCAATATATTCCATAATATAAGATTTAAATTTTTGAAGTATGAATGTTTTCATAAAGGTTTTATGGTGATAAAAGTATTAAAATATTTTTTATGTTACCTTAATAGAAACATTATGTTGTTTGTGTAATCTAATTTTATGTTGATTTGGAGAATTTATTGACCTTCATTCTAATTTTTTTGACTTGGAATTTGGTTAGTCATATTATAGAAGATCCTTAAATTTAACTATTCATTAAATGTATTATTTAAATTTTGGGGTTATTTTTTATGTTTTAGAATATAATTTATTATTTTATAACATTTTCTAACAATTTTAGTCTTGGAAGATATCATATATACAAAGAATGAGTTGTAATTATTTTATGGATATTGTTATTTGTTAAAATTTAATTTTAGTGCTTTTGGAATAATTTTTTTTGAGTAGATATTAATTTCTTGGATTAAGAAATGAATTATAAATTGATAAAAAAATAAAAAAGTTAAAAACTGTACATAAAATATATCATGTATATTTTTCTTGTGTATGCTATATTGATTGTAAGAGAATTCCTTATATTTAGAAAAGGATCATGAAAAAATGTTTTTCTATTACCTTTATATTTTATGAACAAAATGGATGTTTAAATCATAATATATTTTTGGTTTTGTTAAAATTTAATTTCTCTTGTCAATTTAATTTCTTGTGACTAATGATATCTATCACTCTCCATAATTATTTATGATTTTCTTACATGTCCATATTTCTAATTGTAACCAATGTTATCTTTCATGGAAACCTAGTTATGTACTATCATTGATGACCTTAATATTTTCCTTTCATTATTTTTGAGGAATATTAATTAATACTTTTTATTTATATGGATTTTCAATACGTAATTTTCAAAAAGGAAACCTATTGTTTCCAAGCACATATTCAAATTACGATGACCTAATTTATTTAAGGTGGGTAGAAAATAACAACCTAATATTTTAAAAGAATAAAATTGGGTTTAATAGAGTACATGATAGGATATAAATAGCCTAGAAAGGAAAGTAACTATAAGGCCCCAACCTTAAACATTATATGATATGTAGTAAAGTCAAGAATTCACATAGATGATCTTTTCAGGTTTATAGTTTTAGAGAATTAGGCGATAACTATTATATTACATCTCAAATATTACAATTTATGCACTTCTACTCTATCCAATTTGTTTCACACTAATAAAACTCCATAAATAAAAAAAGAATTCTTTTCTTCAAAAAAATATTCTTTAATTATTCCTTTCTCTTAACCTTCCTTATACCCTATGAAAATAATTTCAAAAACTTTACTTGAGCATAAATATCTCAGTAAGGGATATAAAATAAGGAAAGAAAACATTAGTCCATAAATCAAATAAATCTTAATTTTCAATCATAAAAGATAAGATATTTAACATAACCCATGAAATAATAATAGTTATGAATAACACATAGAAATCATAAATCACAAAGGAATATTGTGGAATCCAAAAAATACTTATATTATAGCTTTCACAACTACATAGGGTGTTACGTTTGGAATAACCATCATAGTATATACCATAAATCTATTAGGAGATACATTACAGTTTACCTCTATCACATTACCTAATGAGTTGGAGATCCATCTTTGTTTCACCCACCCTCAGTTTATCAGGTAACCACCTGTATACATAAGAAATTCCCAAGAACCTTAACATAATCATAATACATAAAATAAGAATAAAGAAAAGATAACATTTCCACATTGCAATAACAATATATAATTTCAATATATTGACATAATAAATGATTTAAAAAAAACTTTTTCAATAAGAAAATATATAAAAAGATTATACGGTATTTATTTTTCTTTTAAAAACATTATATCTTTTTAAGGAATCCAAATATCAAATAATGCTTCCAGTGGCGGAAAAGGTCGTCGTGGCTATGTATGTTAAAAAAACATTCCATTTTTCATTATGTAAAATTATTTATAGAAAAATATTTCTTTTGAAAAAAAATTATATTAAATTAAATGGAAAATGGTATAATTATACACTCTATAAAAGAAGGTGGTGCATAACATCAAAATATGCCTTAATGAAACATGATTGAGACGAAGTACCTTACATAGATATTTTTGTTGATAAAATAGTTTGATTATCTATATTAATTATAAATACACATAAATAAATTATAAATAAAAGATATTATTTCAGAATTTATTTCTCACATAATCATATCACTACATAATCAATAAGAATAATATTTACCCAAGGAATTGAAATTGGGATAAGTAGTTCTCATACCTTGATCCGATTGGTCGCGTACAATCGTTATGTTCCTGAATAATAAAATAATGTTAACTTATACTTTTTTGAGAACATTTTTCACGTTTATTATTCCTTTTATACCATTTTTTACCATGTTATTACATAATTATTAATGTTAATATCAGTCATTTGGTCGATTTTCAGTTTTTGAGTTGAAAATGAACTTATTTTGAAGTAAATTATCCATGTGGTAAAAATTAAATCATCTCTAGAATATTATTCATGATTTAAATATCATATATACCCCTTATATATTTATGTAGAATAGTCCATAATATTTGAAGATAATAAATGAAATGCACCTTTCAAGGAGACAGTAGACCATACGTATGCATGAACACTACTTTCATTTATTAGTCACATTAAATGATTGAAAACAAAATGGTAAATAGGTATATTATAATAATAGTATAATATATATTTTATATGTGTTACATAACTTCATTAAATATATCCTTTATAAGTTCCATGTATTTCATGAACGAGTCATATCTCTTTGAGGGGGCGGTAGTCTGTAGTTCCTCAATATTTACACATTATCGAAAGCATAAATGTATTTTGTAAATAAAAATTAGAGAAATATAGAAAATAATAATAATATATATAATATATAAATATAGTTCCATAATAATGTCGACCATGAGAGGTTGTAGGTGAAAATTGATCAATCATCATTTTGTGAGGCTGCAGTTTTCCGTACACAGAAATAGTATGTTCATATCCATTAGATGGAGGTGCGTGAGAGTGTAGTTTGAATACATATCATAAAAACATACTATTATATTTATGATAATTTTTTTATGTAATAAAATAATAATTAGAGCATATGGAGTGGAGAAATAAAATAAATTAAAGGAACTTGTGAGAAGATGTTACCTGTAAATTAGGTAACTTCATTTGATATGAGCCAAAACGCTTTCTTGAATTTCCTTCATCCCAAGGTAAGTATTCTTGGAGTAACGTATAAATGTTGAGAGTTTAATTGAGATGAATTTTTATGACCCATGGGGCTTGATATTTGTAACTTATGTGGGTAGAGGTGGTGTCCTTTTATAAGAGGTATAAGGGGAACTCTAATAAGGTATTGAAATATTATTTTATTATAAAATTATTTTCAGTTTGAAATTGTCCCAAACCCATTTATTTAAAATATATGATGCATTTAGGTCGAAATTATCTCAAACAATAGGTTTTAGACATGTTTAGGGCACACAATTAACATGATATTTTAGCTTCAACCATTAGTCAAAAACATTAACTCTTACCATGTCTTCTTATATTTTCATAATATACGGTAACAATATTCTATATAAAATTCCAAGAGACCCATATGTAGATCTTTAATAAAATTTTTAAAATTATATAATTCAGTTGGAAAAATATTATATTTATAGGACTATTATATCATTTAATCAAATAGTAGGTTTTTAAAAACTCATTTATGTCAATTTTGACACTATTAAGTAATTGATTTTTGTTAAATTCATAAAAACATGGTTCCATTGAACTGAATTTATTAAATCAAATATAACATGTCAATATAATCCATAGAATTCATGTATGGAATCAAAATATTCAAATTACATTTATTTTAATATTTATAATATAATTTTTTTCAATCCTTTATTAAAGAAGTAATCACTGCATCATTATTGTGTAAAAATTAAATTTATTTATTTAATGTATATATTTTTTAAATAAAATAACATGATATAGGTTTTTTTGATTTATAATGAATATATATAGTTTCACATATCACTTATATAACCCCATATAAATTTTTTTATTATTAAAAGATACATGTTTATGTCATATTTGTTTTTTATATTAAATTAATTATTATAAAATGTGATTTTCACACCCAAGTGGCTCCATGGGGTCCCCAAATCGATCCAAGGATGCCCATGGTTGGAAATATCCTATCCAATAGGATTTTTACATGTTTTAGGAGATTTAAAAATTATTATAACATTATTTTTTACCATTATCTACCAAATTTACCCTTTAACCATGGTAAATAAAATAATTGCTGAAGTTACTATTCATAATGTCCAAAAATAAAAGGTAACTATTCAAAAAATGTATAACTTATAATTCCAAATATGGAATCCATTTTTAAAAATTCAAAACACATAATTTGAAGTAATTAATCTAAAATTAATTCCTGTTAAAAATAAAAATTGGGATTTTAAGAAGTAATAACTATCGACAGATTCACATGTGTTTATGTCCAATTTAAAAGTTAAATTACATGTAATAACCAAAATTAGATTAAATGATAAAAATATAATTCAATTAAACTTTAAATACAATTAATGGTACAATATAAAAATATAAATAAATTAGATGAAAAGACATTTTTGACTTAAAATGCTGTATTTTTCATTATTCATTAAAAAATAAATTTTTTCAAAAAATTACCAAAAAGTTAACCAAAGGTAATTTTGGTGTCCAAATTATATATAATAAATTTATTTTTTCAAATATAACATAATAAAAGTGATAAAAATTAAATTTAAATAGGTTTCTCTATCAAAAGGTTGTAAAACTTCATTTTTAGGAAAATACTTATTTTATCTAAAAAATTCAATTTATTCTTATATAATATCTAGAAAACATATAAAATGAATTTAATATATTATATTGAATATATAACATATAATTTTCATTAAATAAAAAACCATAAAAGGTGATATGATTTTATAAACAGAGTTATTCTTTTTTAAAATAGGGTTTCATAAAACCACACGCTTTATATTCAATTTGTTTTTATTTCCATTTATAAAAAATTTGTTAACCAATGAATCATTATTTAAACATGTGTACACCATATTTAAAACTTTTGTTAATAATATTCATTCTCTCCATTCTAATTGCTTAGCATTACCTAGTATTGAAAATATTAATAATATATTTTATTATTTTTCGGTATAATTCAATGTTTTGAGCGACATAAGATTTTAGGAAAACCCATTGTTGCGTGTCAAGTAAGCTATAAGAAAAAGCCTCCCCTTTAACGTAAAATTAATATCTTATTCATAAATATTAATAGATATAAAAATTATTGTTCTATAAATACTTGGGTCATTACATCATCCGCCCCTTTTGGTAATTGTGTCCTCGCAAATTTAAAATTGGGCTAAAAAACTTCATTGAATATCCCACATTAGAAAAAAAGTAAATAAAACTATCACATTAAATAAAAGAAAGATAAGTACGTAGTTCACCTAATATAACACATACTAGGGTTCTATGCATGAAAACATGGATCTGTAAGTGAAAATAACCATCATTTTCTGATTGAGAGTGACAGAAAACATGATCAGGAGAAAATTAATAATGTGAAAACCATAAACATGTGATGAGTTAAACGGTATTTGATTCCCCAGTAGGAAATGTAAACGACCAATGTTTTTATTTTATTTTCCTTTTCATAAATCTGAGGAATTTATTTATGAGTTTGAATATGAAAATAAGGAAATATACTTACTATTCAAGTAGAGTTTCATCCTTTTATAAATGTATACAACAACCTCATGTTTTCTTCAAATGAAGAGTATTCAAGATGAATTGGTCACATCTGAAGTACTAGAATCAACTTTAAGAGAATCACATAATCCATAAAGAATGAACTATATATTTCTACTATCTTTTGATATTATCCAAAACAAAAATGTATAATACAAGATAAGATAGTCCCCAAAAGGACTATCCTTTATAAAAACAAATACCAGTCTTAATCTCAAAAATTCAACAAACAATACCCAAAGTTCAACAAAGACCATTCAATACAGAACTGTTCTTAAAATTATTTAATATAATCCAATCTAATATTTGAACCCAAAACTCTGAAGAATTTCATCACATAGTCTTCCATGATAAATCTTAACATTTACCTCTAAATAACATCAACTACTCTTAAAGTCCCATACTAAAAAGTAACTAACATAATCACATATTCTACAAGATAGGTTAATCATTTCCGTTATGAACCCAAATAGCTATAAGTCCACAATAATAACACAGATCCTTCAAAAATAAAATTTCACCATTACCCCACTAATGAAATCCCATAGTATTCTTTTTTTCTTATGCATATAGTGTTCCCAAAAGATAAAATATCTCCCAAAATAACATTTACCACTTAATCACAAAATAATTTTACAATGCTATGAATATATATTATATAAAACATAAGTTCCCAAATCAACTTATTATTGATCCTTAAAATTAGTTAAACCAAAGAGAATAAGTCATACTAACTAGCGACATTATGTATTCCATTGGTAGGTGATGCGCCCTTGTCGCCTTTTGGTTGTGGGTTTGAATCCCACGGCGTTGACGAACACGATGGGTTGTCACTATACCTATGGGTTGTTCTTTTACTAAAACTATTTAATTCATAAAACATTCCTAAAAAGAGACATATTCTAAAAAAATAACCATAACATATTTTAACCTCAAATGTTATCTCATAAATCTCATTTTTCATCCAAAAGAGTAATAACCCATAATTACCTCAAATTCAAGGATCATATAAACCCTAATGGTTCTTTATAAAAATATCTATAAAACAAAAGATAATTATTCCACAATTAACATTTTTTTTCAAATAAACTTAAGGATTAAAAATACTATAAGTCTTCCATTGTAATCCCATCATTAATACATTTAAACATATCATCATCTATTGATCCAACATAACTCTTCAATTCCTAAAATTAAAACATCTTAATCATCTATAATTCTTTATGATTCTTTATCCGTATTTTTTATATTATTATTTTATACATTATTCCTAAAAACAAAATCACACATAATGTATAAAGATTCAATAATGTAAAAATAAGATATATGAAATAATCCACAACTATCATTGGTCATTTTTAATATTCTAATCTTCAATTAGAATATAATTATATATTGGAAAAAACATATTTGTATGGTCATAATGATCCCATTACCAAATATTATTTGTAGGACATCTATTTACGTAATGACCATACAAACCACAATCAAAACATTTAATTGATCCTTCAGAAAGAAATTATTTCTCTTTATTGGAGTCAACTGAATGCTTCATTTTCCCATGGAAGGTTATTGATTTATTACCTTCATTACCACATATATAAAATCTTTCCTTCCCTTAGAAACATTTTCTAAGGTGTTTCTTTTCAAATCCTTGACACATAGGGTTTTTAATATACTTACCTCTATGATTATTACATTAATATCTATAGGGATTCCTTTCTTCAATATATGATTCCTTAGAAAAATAACTATGTTTTTAGTGGTCAATCATGACTCCAAATAGTTGGTTAAGAATATCCATAAGAGTTCTCATTTTAGCTCTCATTTCATTCGATTGCTTATTCATAAAACAACCACAGTTTCCTTCACATCCATTGTTACTTTAGTGCATGCAAGATCCATAAATTTACTCTAAAATCAAAATTTCAGTGTGAGTATATTAGTAAAATCATCATATACTATCTTATGAAGAGGGAGAATAATAATATATATACTTATTCATGTTATCTTAAACTCATTCAATTTATTTAAAATAACTATTATTATTTCTAATATACTAAACATTATGGTTATGTCACTTATTCTTAAATAAAACTCTAACCCCTAAAGTTATCTAAACTGACCTCTGATACCAACTATAAGGCCCCAACCATAAACATTACATAATATTGAGTTAAGTAAATAATTCACATAAAGGATATTTTCAAGATTAGATATTTAGATAATTAGGCAATAAATATTACATTACATCTCAAATATAACAAATTAGACACTTCTACTCTATCCAATTATTTTCACACTAATAAAAATACTCAAATAAAAACATGAATTCTTTTCCTGATAAAAATCTTCTTGAATTGTTACTTTCTATTAACATTCCTTATACCCTATGAAAAATATTTCAAAAACTTGGGTTGAGCATAAAAAGCACAATAAGGGACATAAAATGAGGAAGGAAAAAATTAGTCCACAAATGAAATAAATCATACTTTTCAATCATAAAACGTAAGCTCTTAAACATACCTCATGAAATCATTATATTTATGAATAATACATAGAAATCATAAATCATAACTATAACTTGTGGAATCCATAACATACATACATTTTAGCATTCACAACTATATAGAGAGTTACATTTGGAATACCCATCACAATATATAACCTAAATATCTTAATATAAACATAAATGTTTACCTCTATCACATTACCCAATGCATTGGAGAGAAATGTCGAGTTCACCCACCCTTGGTTTATCACGGTACCACCCGTATACATAAGCAATTCCCAAGAACCATACAACAATCATAACACATAAACCAAGCATAAAGGAAAGATAACATTTCTAAAATTGAATTACAATATATAATTTCAAAATATTATCATAAAAAATGATTTCTCAAAACCCATTTTTAATACGAAAATATGTAAAAAGATTATATGGTTTTTATTTTCCTTTTAAAAATATTATGGCTTGTTATGGAAGCCATGTATCAAAAAATTCTTGCGGCAGCAGAAAATGTCGTTGTGGCCACGTACGTTAAAAAAAATTCCTTTTGTCTCTTAGTAAAATTATTAATTGGAAAAAAATCATTTTGAAAACCATTGAATTAAATTAAAAGTAAAAGGTTATAATTATACATCGTATAAAAGAAGGTGGTCTATAACATCAAAATATGCCACATTTGGAAGGAGATTGAGATGAAGTCCCTTACAAAGATCATTTTGTTAATAAAATAGATCAATTATGTGTATTAATTATAAATATACATAAATAAAGTATAAATAAATGGTAGGATATCAAAATTTATTTCTCACATAATCATAGCATGACATAATCAAGAAGTAGAAGATTAACCCAAAGAATGGAAATTAGGTTAATAATTTACTTTACCCTGATCCAACTCCTCACGTAAAATCATTTTGTTCCTTAATAATAAACTTAGGTTAATTTATACTTTCTTTAAAATCTTTTTCAAGTTTATTATTCATTTTATATAACTTATTACCTTGTTATTACAAAATTATTTAAGTTAATATCGGTCATTTTGTCTATATTCAGTTCTTGAGTCGAAAATAAACTTATTTTGAAGTAAATTATCCATGTGGCAAAAATTAAATTATCTCAAGAATATTATTCATGATTTAAATATCATATATATACTATGTATATGCATTTATAATTTTCTATAACATTTGGAGATATGAAATTTAATGCACCATTCATGGAGACGGTATGTCGTACGTACGCATGAGCACTACTCTAATTTCATTGACATATTAAAGGAGTGAAAAATAAATGATACATAGATATATTTTAATTATAGTATAATATATTTTTTACACAAGTTCATTAAATAAATCATTTAAATATTATATTTATTTCATGAATGAGTCATGTCACTTTGAGGGGGTGGTAGTCCGCACTTCCTCAAATTAGATTATCGTATTTACACATTATGGAAAGAAAAAAAATATGATGTCAATAAAAATTACAGAAGTATAGATAAAATATAAATATTATATATACCATATATAAATAAATTTCCATCATAAGGGCCACCATGAGAGGTGGTAGGGGAAAATTGAACAATCATCATTTTGTGTGGAAGTAGTTTGTCGTACACAAAAACAATATGTTTGTATCCATTAGATGGTGGTGTTTGAAAGTGTAGTTTAAATAATTATCATAAGAAAATCCTATTATATTTATAATACAGTTTTTATATGAAAAAAATAATAATAAGAGCATAGGGAGTGGATAAGGAAGATAAAGGAAAGGAACTTGAGAGAAGACGTTACCTCTAAATCGGGTAACTTCTTTTGATTTGAGCCAAAAGGATTTCTTGAATTTACTTCTACCCTAGGTAAGTCTTTTAAGATTATGGGAGGAATGTTGAGATCTTATTTGGGATGAATTTGGAATATCCAAAGAGATTTATATTTTTGAATTATGTGGGTAGAGGTGGTGGCCTTTTATAAGATGGAAGAGGGGCACTTTAGGAAGGTATTGAAATATTATTTTATTATAAAATGATTTTAACCTTAAAATTGTCCAAAACTCATTAATTTAAAAGATAATATGATTTCAGGTATACATAACCTCAATAAATAGGTTTTAGACAAGTTTAGGGTGCAAAATTAAACTTATATTTTAGCTTTAACCATTAGTTAGAAACATTTACTCTTACCACGTCTTCTTACAATTTCATAATATATGGTAACAATATTTACTATAAAATACCATGAGAGACATAATTGTATCATTAATTAAATTTTTAACATTATATTATTTATTTGTATAAATCTTATATTTTTAGGATTGTTATATCATTTAATAAAATAGTATTTTTTTTAAAACTCATTTATGTAAATTTTGGCACTATTAAGTAATTGTTTTTTGTTAAATTCATAACAACATGGTTCTATCAATCAAAAGGAATTAAATAAAATATAAAATTTAAATATAATCCATAATATTCATTTATTTCATCAAAATATTCTAATTACATTTATTTTAATATTTATAATATCTTTTCATTGAATCCTTTATAAATGAAACAATCACTACATCATCATTGTGTCATAATTAAATTTATTTACTTAATATTTAAAGTTTTTAAATAAAATACCATGAGGTAGAAAATATTTTCAGATTTATAATGACTATATAATGATGAAGATATCAATTATATAACCCCATATAAAAATTGTTTTATTAAAAGATTCATGTTTATGCAATATTTCTTTTTTACTTTAAATTAATTCTTATAAAATGACATTTTCACACCCAAGTAGCTTCATGGGGTCCCCAAATCGATACAAGGATGTCCATGGTAAGAAATATCTCATTAAATATGGTTATGACTACTGTTAGGATATTTTAATATTATTATAATATTATTTTGTACCCTTATTTACCAGATTTACCCTTTAACCATGGTAAATAAAATAATTACTGAAGTTACAATTCATAATTTCCAGAAATAAAGGGTACATATTCAAAAAACATGGAACTTATTATTATAAATATGGAATAAATTTTTCCAAATTCAAAATGCATAATTTGATGTCATTAATTTAAAATTAATTCCCGTTTTCAAAACCAAAAAGTGGGGTTTAAAGAAGTAATAAATATCAAAAGATTGACAAGCGTTTATGTCCAATTTGAATGTGAAATTACATACAATGACCCAAATTTGATTAAATGAAAAAAATATAATCCAATTAAACATTAAAACCAATTAAATGTGCAATCTAAATAGATAAATAAATTAGATGAAAAGGCATTTTTGACTTAAAATGTTGTATTTTTCATTATTCATTAAAAAATGAACTTTATTAGAAAATTACTAAAAATTTAACAAAAGTAAATTTTGGTGTCCCAGTTATATATATTTTTTTTGTCAAATAAGACATATAAATGTGAAAAAAATAATTTTAAAAATAGTTCTCCATAAAAATGTGGTAAAACTGCATTTTTAGAAAAATACATATTTAATCCAAAAAATTGAATTTATTACTATATCACAGCTACAAAACATATTATATAAATTTTAAAAAATTTATTGAATATATTACATATATTTTTCATTAAATAAAAAACCATAAAGAGTGATATTATTTTATAAACACAGTTATTCTTTTTTTAAATAGTTTTTCATAAAAACACATCCTTTATGTTAAATTGGTTTTTATTTCCATTTATAAAAAATTTGGTAACCAGTGAATCATTATTTAAACATGTGCATACCATATTTAAAACATTATATTATAATATTAATTCCTTACATTCCAACAGCTAGGATTTAAATACCATTTAAAATAATAATATTATTTTTGTATTTTTTTTCAATATAATTCAATGTTGTGAGAAACGTAAGATTTCAGAAAAAATATGTTGTTACGTTTTTAGTATGCTATCAGAAAAAGACTCCCATTTAACATAAAAATAATATCTTATACAAAAATAATAATAGAAAAGAAAAATTATTATTCTATATATACCTGGGTAGTTACATCATTCCCCCCCTTTTGGAAATTTCGTCCTCATAATTTTAAAATTGGGCTCAAAAACTTCATTGAAAATACCACATTATAAAAAGAGTCAATAAAAATATTACTTTAAAAGAAATAAATCGAATTAAAAAGGTCACCCGAGATAACACATACTAGTGTTAAATTTAGGTCAACATGGATATGGGAGTGAATCTAACCATCATGTTCTGTTGGAGAGTGAAAGAAAACATGATCAAGAGAAAGTAAAAAATCTGAAAACCATAAACTTGTGATGGGTTAAACGGTATTTGATTCCCTAGTAGAAAATGTAAACAAATAGTGTTTTTGTTTTATGTTCCTTTTCATAAATCTAAGGAATTTATTTATGAGTTTTACTACAAACCTAAGGAAATATAATTACTATTCAAGTATAGGTTCATCATTTAATAAATATCTATCACAAACTCAACTTTTCTCCAAATAATGAGTATTTAAGATGACTTGTTAATATTTGATGCACTAGATAAAAAGTCTCCCCCAATAATATTTCACCATTACTCCTCAAATGAAATCTCATAGTGTTCTATTTTTCTTAGGCATAGAGTGTTCCCCAAAGAGAAAAAGTCTTCCAAAATAACATTTATCACATAATCACAAAATCATTTTCCTATTATATGGATATATATTTGATAACACAAAAGCTCCCAGATCAACTTATTCTTGATTCATAAAATTAGTTTAACAAAAGTGAATAAGTCATACTAACCAGAGACTTCACGTTGGCCAGTGGTAGGCGATGCGCCCTTATCTCTTTTCAGTTGTGGGTTTGAATCCCATGACCTTACCGAACGCGAGGGTTTATCACCATTCCAGTGGGTTTACATTTTCCTAAAACTATACAATTCATAAAATATTCCTAGAATGAGATAAATTATTCAAAAATAACCATTACATATTTCAACCACAAAGGTTATCTTATACCTCTCATTTTGTATCCCAAAGAGAAATCACCCCTAATTTCCTTAAATTCAAGGATCATATAAACCCTAAGGGTTCTTTATAACTATATACATTAAATAGAATATAATGCTTATTCAATTAACATTTTTATAAATCAAACGTAAGGGTTACAAATACTAGAAGTCTTCCAAAGTAATCCCATCATTAATACATTTAAATATATCATCATCTATAGATCCTACACAACTCTTCAATTCCTAAAACGAAGACATCTTAATCATAAGAAATTCTTCATAATCTTTTATCCATGTTTTTACATATTATTATTTTATACATCATTCTTAGAAACAAAATCACGCTTAATTTTATAAGAATCAATAATTTCAAAACATGAGCTATGAAATAATCCATAACTTTCATAGGTAATTTTTAGTTTCCTCATCATAAATTAAAATGGAATTAGATATTGGTAAACACATATTTTTATGGCCTTGGTGATCCCATTCTCAAAACTTCTTCACAGAACATCTATTTACATAATGACCATGCACACTGCATTTAAAACATTCAATTCATCCCTTGTACAGAACTTCTTTCCCTTTTTTGGAGTAAACTGAATCCTTCCTTCTCCCCTGGAAGGTTATTACTTTATAACCTTCACTACCGAATCTATAAAATCTTCCCGTCCCTTTGAAACATTTTCCTAGGTGTTTCTTCTACATAATTGAGACATAGGTTTTTGAATATATTTTCCTTTATGATCATTCCCTGAACATTCATAGAGATTTTTTTCTTGCATATATGATGCTATAGAAAAATCACCAATTTTCAAGTGGTCAATCATGACTCCAGATAGTTGGTTAATAATAACCACAAGATTTCTCATTATAGATTCCATTTCATTTGGTTTCTTATTCAGAAAACAACCAAAGTTTCCTTCACATCCATTAGTACTTTGGTGCATGCTATATCCAACCATTTACTCTAAAACCAAAAGGTTAATGATAGTATATTAGTAAAATCATCATATACTATCTTATGAGAAGGGTAAAAACAAATATATACTTATTCATGTTATCTTAAACTCATTAAATTTATATAAAATAAATATGAATCTATCTAATATTATAACCATTATGGTTAGGTCACTTATGCTTAAATAACACCCTAACTTCTAAAGTAATCTAAACCGACCTTTAAAACCAACTATAAGGCCCTGACTTTAAACATTAAAAAATATTGAGTTAAGTCAAGAATTCACATAGAGGATCTTTTTTAGGTTTAGATTTTTAGAGAATTAGGTTATAACTTATACATTACATCTCAAATATTAAAAATTAGACACTTCTACTCTATCTAATTTTTTTTCACAATAATAAAATTTCTTAAATAAAAAAAGGAATTATTTTCATGATAAAAATATTTTTGAATTATTCCTTTCTCTTAACATTTTTTACCCTGTGAAAAACATTTCAAAAACATGGGATGAGCATAAATATCTCAATAAGGGATATAAAATAAGGAAGAAAAATATTTGTCTATAAATTAATGAAATCATACTTTTAAATCATAAAATACAATCTATTTAACATACCTCATGAAATCATTAGATTTATGAATAAAAAATAGAAATAATAAATCATAAAGGTAACTTGTGGCATCCATAACACACAGACATATTAATTTTCATAGATACATAGGAAGTTACATTTGGAAAACCCATCATAGTACATTACATAAATCTCTTTGGAGAAACATTAACATTTACCTCTATCATGTTACCCAATTAATTGGAGTCAAATGTTGGGCTCAAACACCCTAATTTTATCACGGAACCTCTCGAATACATAAGAAATGCCCAATTACCATAACATAATCATAACACATAAATGAAGCATAAAGTAATGATAACATTTCAACATTGAAATTACAATATATAATTTCAAGATATTGACATAATAAATGATTTATAAAAACTATTTTTAATAACAAAATATGTAAAAATAGTATATTGTATTAATTTTCCTTTTAAAAACATTATGTCTTGTTAAGGAATCCAAATATCAAATAATGTTCGTGGTGGCGGAAAAGGTCATTGTGGACGCATACATTAAAAATAAATATTCCTTATGTCATTTAGTAAAATTATTCATAGAAAAATATTCCTTTTTAAAGACATTGAATTAAATTAAAATGAAAAGTGTATAATTATACACCATATAAAAGAAGGTGGTGTTTAACCTCAAAATATGTCTCAATGAAAGTAGATTGCAACAAAGTCCCTTAAAAAGAGCATTTTGTCAATAAAATAGATCGATTATGTGTATTAATTATAAATACACATAAATTAAGTATAATTTCCAGATATGAGATAAAAATTTATTTCTCACATAATCATAGTACGACATAATTATGAAGTTGAAGATTATCTCAAAGAATGGAAATTGGGTTAAGAAGTTCCCTTACCTTGATCTTACTCATCATCTACAATCATTATGTTCCTTAATAATAGAATTAGGTTAATTTATATCTACTTTAGAACCTTTTTAAAGTTTATTATTCATTTTATATCACTTATTACCATATTATTACATAATTATTTAAGTTAATATCGATCATTTTGTCGATATTCGGTTATTGAGTCAAAGATGAAATTATTTTGAAGTAAATTATCCATGTGGTATAAGTTCCAATATCTCTAGGGACTTCACATAGGCCAGTGGTAGGAGATACTCCCTTGTATTCCTTCATTTATGTGTTCGAATCCCACGACCTTGCCGAACATGAAGGGTTGTCACCATTCCTGTGGGTTGACATTTTCCTAAAACTATATAATTCATAAAATAATTATAAAATGAGAAAAATTATTCAAAAACAACGATTACAAATTTTAACCTCAAAGGTTATCTCATACCTCTAATTTTTCATCCCAAAGAGTAAAAACCCATAATTTCCTAAAATTCAAGGATCATATAAACCCAAATGGTTCTTTATAACTATATCCAGAAAACAAAATATAATTCTACCCCAATTATCATTTTTATAAAACAAACTTAAGGGTTACAAATACTATAGGTCTTGTAAAGTAGTCCCATCATTAATATATTTAAACATATCATCATCTATAGATCCATCATAACTCTTAAATTCATATAATGAAGACATATTAATCATCAAAAATTCTCCATGATCATTTATCCATATTTTTCCATCTTATTATTTTATACTTAATTCCTCAAAAAAATCATGCATAATGTCCTAAGAATCAAAAATTTCAAAACATAAGCTATGAAATAATCCATAACATCTATAGGTCCTTTTCAGTTTCCTCATCTGCAATTTTAATGTATTTAGATATTAGTAAACATGTATTTAGATGGTCATACTAATCCCATTCCCGAACATTCTTTATAGGATATCAATTTATGTAATGAACATGAACAAAACATTTAAAACATTCAATTGATCCCTCATAAATAACTTCTTTACCTTTATTGGAGTCATATATATGCATCCTTTTCCTATGGAAGGTTATTGCTTTATGACCATCATTACCACATATATAACATCTTTTGATCCCTTTGAAACATTTTCCTAGGGGTTCTTTTCCACATCCTTGACCAATAGGTTTCTGAATATACTTACCTTTATGACTATTTCCTGAACAACTATAGGGATTTGTTTCTTTAATATATGATGCCTAATAAAAATCACCCAGTTTCAAGTGGTCAATCAAAAATCTAGATAGTTGGTTTAGAATAACAACATGAGTTCTCATTTTAGCTACCATTTCATTTGGTTGCTTATTCCAAAAACAACAGCATTTTCTTTCAAATACATTGTTATTTTGGTGTATGCTAGATCCAACCATTTACTCTAAATCCAAATGTTCAGTGTGAGTATATTAGTAAAATAATCATATAATATCTTATTAGGAGGGTAAAAACTACGATATACTTATTCATGTTATATTAAACTCATTCAATTTATATAAAATAACTAGAACTCTATCTAATATGTTAACCATTATAGTTATGTCACTTATGATTAAATAACACCCTAACTTCTAAAGTTATCTAAAGCAACCTATGATACCAACTATAATTCCCCAGCCTTAAACATTAAATTATCTTGAGTTAAGTCAAGAATTAACATAGTGGATATTTTTAGGTTTAGAGTAATAGAGAGTTAAGTTATAACTATTAAATTAAACCTCAAATATTATAAAGTAGACACTTATACTCTATCAATTTTTTTCACACTAATAAAACCCCTTAAATGAAAAAAAGAATTATTTTCTTGATAAAAAACTTCTTGAATTATTCATTTTTTTTAAAAATTTTATACCCTATGAAAGACATTTCAAAAACAAGGGATGATCATAAATATATTCGTAAGGGATATAAAATAAGGAAGGAAAATATTAGTCCATAAATCCAAGAAATCATGCTTTTCAATAATAAATCATAATCTCTTTAACATACCTCTTGAAATAATTAGGTTTATGAGTAACACATAGAAATCATAAATCATAATGGTAAATTGTGGCATCCATAAAATACATACATTGTAGCTTTCACAACTACATAATGAGTTACATTTGGAATAACCATCACCATATATTCTCTAAATATCTTAGGAGAAAAATTAACTTTTACCTCTGTCATGTTACCCAATTCATTGGAGTGAAATATTGGGCTCACCCACCCTCAGTTTATCACGGAATCACCTATATAACTTCATAATTCCCAAGAACCATAACATAATCATAACACTGAAATCAAGCATAAAGGAAAGTTAACGTTTTCACACTACATTTACAATATAACATTTAAAGATATTAACATAATAAATTCTTTCTAAATATGATGTTCAATACCAAAATACAGAAAAATAGTAGATGGTATTTATTTTCGTTTTAAAAATATTATGGCCTGTTAAGGAGGACAAATATCAAATAATTCCCACAACAGCAGAAAAAGGTTTTTGTGGTCGTGTATGTTAAAAAGAAACATTCATTTTTTAATTTAGTAAAATTCTTCATAGAAAAAGATTCATTTTTAAAACCATTTAATTAAATTAAATGTAAAAGGGTATAATTATACATCATGTAAAATAAGGTGGCGTATAACATCAAAATATTCCTCAATGAAAGGTGATTGAGATGAAGTCCCTTACAAAGATCATTTTTTTAATAAAATAGATAGATTCTATGTATTCATTATTAATACACATAAATCAAGTATAAATACAATATAGGATATGAAAATTCATTTCTCACATAATCATAGCATGAAATAATCAATAAGTAAAAGATTAACTCGAAGAGTGGAAATTAGGTTAAGAAGTTCCCTTACCTTGATCCTAATTGTCATGTACAATCGGTATGTCCCATAATAATAAAAATTGGTTAATTTATCCTTTATTGAGAACATTTTAAACTTTATTATTCCTTTTATATCACTTATTACAGTGTTATTACATTATTATTTATGTTAATATCTGTTGTTTTGTCGATATTGGGTTCTTGAGTATAAAATGGACTTGTTTTGAAGTAAATTCTACGTGTGGTAAAAATTAAATCATCTCAAGAATATTATTCATGATTTCAATAACATATATATCATGTATATATGTATTTATAATATTCTATGAAATTTTGAGATAAGAAATGAAATGCACCATTCATGGAGACGATAGGCCGTACATACGCATGGCCACTATTTTTATTTCATTGTCATATTAAAGGAGTGAAAACTAAATGATACATAGGTATATTATAATTATAGTATAATATATTTTTTATATAATTTTATTAAATTCATCCATTAAATATTTCATTTATAGCATGAATGAGTCATATCACGTTGAGGTGGCAGTAATCCGCACTTCCTAAAATGAAATTATCGTATTTACACATTATAAAAATTATAAAGGTATGATGTAAAAAAATTACAGAAGTATAGATGAAAAATAAATATAATATATATCATATATAAATATAGTTCCATATTTATTTCCACTATTAGAGGTGGTAGAGGAAAATTGAACAATCATCGTTTCATGATGCAGTAGTTTGCCGTACACAGAAACAATATGTTTGTATCTATTAGATGAAGGTGTGTGTAACTATAGTTAGAATAATTCTCATGAAAATATACTAGTATATTGAGGATACTGGTGTTTTTATTCAATTAATTTACAATAAGAGCATAGGTAGTGGAGAAGGAAAAAAATGGAAAGGATCTTGAGAGAAGACGATACCTCAAAATCAGGTAACTTCTTTTGATTTCAGCCATAAAGCTTTCTTGAATTGCCTTCTGCCCAAGATAAGGCTCCTAATAAGAGGGTTGGTATGTTGAGATATTATTTAGGATTAATTTGGAAGAACCAAGGGGATTTAGAGGTGTGAGTTATGTGGGTTCATGTGGTGGCCATTTATAAAAGGGAGGAGGGTCACTTTAAAAAGATATTGAAATATTATTTTATTATAAAATGATTTTCCATTTCAAATGGCCCCAAAGTCATTTATGTAAAATAACATATGATGTTGGGTAGAAATAAACTCAACCAACATGTTTTAAATATGTTTATGTCACCAAATTAATATTATCTTTTTTGTTTTAACCCTTAGGTAAAAACATTAACTCTTTCCACGTCTTCTAGCATTTTCATGATATTTGGTAACTATATTTATTATAAAATGAAAAGAAAACCATAAGTGGATCATTAAAGAAATTTTTAACATTATATCTGTTAGTTGGACGAATCCTATATTTTGAGGACTATTATATCCTTTAATAGAATATTATTTATTTTTAAAACTCACTTATGTCAATTTTGACACTATTATGCAATTGATTTTTGTTAATGTCATAACAACTTGGTTTATTTGAACCGAAAGAATTAACTCAAATATAAAATATCAATATAATCCATAAAATTTGTGGAAGACATAAAAATATTCAAATTAAATTTATTTTGATATTTATAATATCATTTATTTTAATCATTTATTAATGAAGCAATAACTCAGTCATCATTGTGTCATAAGTAAATTTATTTTTTTACTGCCTCAAAATTATAAATAAAATACCATGATGTTGGAAATATTTTAAAATTAATAATTACTATTTATAGCCTAATAAATCACTTATATAACCCTATATAAAAATTGTTTTATGAAAATATTCATGTTTATGTTATATTTCTTTTTTACTTTAAATTAATTCTTATAAAATGTCATTTTCACACCCAAGTGGCTCTCTAGGGTCACCAAATAGATACAAGGATTCCTAAGGTTAGAAATATCTCATAAAATAGGATTAGGACATGTGTTATTGTTCTTTAATATTATTATAATATTATTTTTTAACCTTATTTAATAGATTTACCTTTTAACCATGTTAAATAAAATAATTACTGAAGTTACTATTCATAATGTCAAAAAATAAATGGTATCTATTCAAACAACTTGAACCTTATGATTCCAAATATGGAATCCATTTTTCCAAATTCAAAATATAGAAGTTGAAGTAATTAACTTAAAATGAATTCCTATTGTCAAAACCAAAAAGCGAGGTTTTAAGAAGTAATAACTATCAAAATATTGACATGTGTTTATATCAAATTTAAAATTGAAATTACTTTCAATGAACAAAATTGGATTAAATAATAAAATTTTAATCCAATTAATCTTTAAAACCAATTAAAAGTACTATTTATCTATATAAATAAATTAAATGAAAAGGAAATTTTTACTTAAAATGTGGTATTTTTTATTATTCCTTAAATAATGAACATTATGCGAAAATTTCCACAAATTTAACCAAAGTAAATTTTGGTGTCCCAAATTTATAGAAGAATTTTATTTTTTTAAATATAACCTATAAATGTGACAGAAAACTAAATTTAAAAAGGTTTCTCCATTAAAAGGTGGAAAAACTTCATTTTTAGAAAACTACTTATTTTATCAGAAGAATTGAATTTATTCTTATATCATATCTAGAAAACATATAAGATAAAATTTATACAATTAATTGAATATATAAAATATATTTTTAAATAAATAAAAAACCATAAAGTGTGATATGATTTTATAAACACAATTATTTTCTTTTTAAATAGGTTTTCATAAAAATAGATCCTTTATATTCAATTGGTTTTTATTTCCATTTATAAAAAATTTGGTAACCAATTAATCATTATTTAAACATGTGCAACCCATATTTTAAGCATTAGTTCATACTATTCATTCCTGTCATTCCAATTTCTAGGCGTTAACTACCATTTAAAATAATAATATTATCTTTGTATTGTTTTTTTGTTGTAACTCAATGTTGTGAGAAATGTAAGATTTTAGAGAAACCCATTGTTGCGTGTCAAGTATGATATCAGAAAATTTTTCTCATTTAACCTAAAATTAATACCTTATTCATAAATATTAATAGAAAAGAAACTACATTATTATAAAAATACCTGGGTTATTAAAGTAACACCACAATACATGATGATATATTTATTTTCAAATAAATTCAATCTCCTCAATATCTTTGTTATATATAAAACACTGAGTTTAAATGAAACATAATATAGTATTAAAATATTATTATTTTATATGATAGTTATCTTTTATCTGTTGGATAGGTGGTATGAATAAGGTTAAATAAATTATGAAAATATATGGTTTAAAAAAATTTATTAAATAAATTATTTGGTTACTACTTAATTAGAAATAAAAATAAAAATTGTTTTAAAATAAATGAAATATTTTTCTAAAAAAATTATTTTTATGCGCACAAATGCATTTTATCTTAATAAAATAAGTAAATTGCATTTGGTGAATTATATTAATGATATAAATATATTATATATTAAATAAAATGTTTTAACATTCATCTTATATGTTTTCCATGTATAAAATATGTGTAAATATAATTATAATTCTAAAAATTGTATTTTATCTAAAAAGTAGTTAGTCGCATTTGGAACAATTACTTTAAAATTAATTTTTAAAACACTTAGATTTTTTTAAAAAATAAAACACATTTTTAAATTGTATTCTATAAATTATATTATGGTGAATTTTTAATAATTTTTTGAAAAGTTTAATTTTTCTATGAAAAGTGAAAAGTACTCGTTTTTATTGAGAATTGCATTTTCATTTAAATCATTTAAAGGTTCCATTATTTTTTAAATTGTTATAAAAATAAATTTTAGTAAAAAAATATTATTATATATTCAATTTAGGTCATTTTATGTAAATAAACTTTTATTTTTATTATTATAACTTTCTATACTTATGAGATTTTTCCCTTTTGAAAACTACTTTTTCATCGGGTAAGAGGGATTAATTATAAATGAAATTTTACCTCTTCTGTGAATTGAATTTGGAATAGTGGATTCCATATTTGTAATAAAACTAATTAATATAAAATAATAAGGTAAATTGAGTTTTTTCATAAGAAATAGTAATACTAGTAAAAATTAATTATTACAGTTAAGGTTATAATATGTTTACCGAAGAGTAAACTATAAATTTAGGGGATAAATTGTACTATAAGTTTGACCAATTACTATGTTATGGCCATATTGTGACCATATATCTTCTATGGTTTTATAATTACTCTATTATAATCCTTGTGATAGGTGAAAAATGTAGGAATCACTTTTTATTTTCAAAAAATCAATGTGTACTATCTAGGAAAGTTATAAAAGGACACCCCTCTCCTATAATCTTTACACTCCCATAGAATTTGGTTTATGAAATTACAAGCCTAAATATCCTAGTTAATTCTATACCCACTTAAAATAGGCTTAGGTTTTATCATAAATACAATATAGAAAGTCTTTTGGTATAAGCCTAAAGAGGTTGTTGGAAAATGAGGTAAAATTATTACCCAAACATTTTTTGTTCACTTATTCTTATAACTCATTAAAATATTCACCAAATATTATGAAATAATAACACCATTACATAATATATTTTGATATTTTTTAACAGAAAAAACTATATCCACCACCACTTTCTTCAAATGGGAAATGAAACCATCAATCATTTGTATGGAGGACTACCATCTCACGAATTGATGTAATTCATTTTAATTAATCACCTCTCAAAGATGGATATAATGATAGATTTAACATATTTATATGATATTTATGGAATTAGTTTTATTATATAATTAAAATATCTGATACATCATCTTATTATCAAATCCATTAGAGAATAATAATATCGCTCCTGCGTACATGTTGACTACCGCCTCCACATTGCAAAGTGAAATGGTTTTAATTTTAATGGATATTAATATGTGTATAATTAAGGAATATATATCATATAAAAATTATTAAAAAGGTTAAAAATTATTTAACATTCTTTTCATCCATCCATTTAAAAAATTTAAATGATGTTCATGTGTACGAATGACCAACCGTCTCCAAGAACGGTGTAATTCAATTTTCAATATTTAATTTTTAGAGATTAAAATAATTAAATTTACAAGGAATATATATGATATTTATATCATCATAAAAATTATGGATATGATTTAATCATGATCAATTTAAAATGGAAAAAATTACCAAACCAAAATCTATATGAAAAATGAAGCAATTATCACCCAAAACAGTGATTTTAAAAAAGATTTTTTATTAACAGGTTATAATAGTATCTTAGTAAATCATCTGTTGTATGAAATATATGAGTATTCTTATTTAATAGAGGTATAAATTTTTTTATTTATTATAAATGAGGTACAAACACATAAAAATGAAATCAAACAAGATGTAAGGGTTTCTCTTCTAACTTTTACTTTCATGAGACGTTTGACATATTCCCCACTAAGTTGTTCTTTTTCGTGTATGTAATTACCCTTTGATATGTTATATAATGAATCCATTTATTTATATGATATTAAAAATTTTATTTTAATTTATTTATTTCATTGAATTATTATTTAGATGTCACAAAAGTGGTAAATGTTAATGATACAATCTCATCATTTATCAGGATTGTTCATGATTAAGTTTCTAATGATGAAATATTCAGATATATGCTTAAATAAACTCAGGAATATGTTTCTACAATGGTTATACATTAAGAATAAATATTTTCTTTCCATTTCCCTCTCTATAAGAAATAAATACACCAAAATAACATTTTAAAGAAAATCAACTTTATTTTTCTCTTTAGTCGAAACTCTATTTTTCTCCATATCCATGTGTTATAAAAATGTTTTATTTTTATAATAATATTATATAAATGTTTAAATTTATTTTTACCCATTATTTGATTTATAAATTTTTTAAATGAATCCTCCAATCATTTTTCAAAAAGGTTAATTTTTTACTTTTCTTACAAAATGCGAAAGGAATATTTGTTTTTACATACTCGACATGAATGGAACATTACAACAACCATTAACCCTCATTATTTAAAAACATAATTTATATGTTTCAAACGAAATTTTTAAATTAAATTATTTTTAAAATATTTTTCAAACTTCTTGTTTTTAAATGGTGATTTTTAATTCTAAAAGGTTATATTCCTAAATAATTTATTTAATAATATATTTAGGGGATTCCTATTCATAAACCTCAACCACACTAATTCTAATTATTTTACATTGGGAACTTTTTTAATTATATCATATTTTTTATTTATCGTGGTAGTTTATGTTTAGTTTAACAAAAGATATACTATTTTGATACCATATTCCATATTACTTTGAATGTTTTATGAGTATGTTTATTGACTGTGGAATGATTGACATTTAATATGATAGTTTTTAATATGAATTATAATATTGATTATATTTCATCCCTTTCATATAAGCGATGTGTTGGACTTAATATGTGATGGATGGGGTCCGTTATACCCCATCGATGCATCAATAGGTCTCATGAGGTAATCTATATTATTATTTTTGATGAGTACTTACTCATTTATATAGATGTGATCGAGTAGTGACATGATGGTATTTTTTATTACTTAGCACAAGGCCTTGAAACTTTGTTTCAAATGTTTGACATTATGTATTTCATCATTATGAATTTAGTTATTAATTTCCATGTGATTATATTATTTATTATGATATTAATGGCTGAGTTCATAGTTCATGATATTATATATATGTAATTATTTTATTATCATTTATTCCATCCATATTATTCATGCCATATTATTCATGACTTTTTAGAATATGTTATATGATTACCCTAACTAAGCATCTAAGATTACCCTTTTCTTACGTTTCCTTTCCCTAGGATTATATGAAATTTCTTATGATTGACATTCATGTAATTTATAGAGAGAATAAATATTATATTAAAAGAAATAATTTTTTTTGAAATTTATATTATTAAATTTGTTTTAAATTCATGCTTGTATTTAGTTTACCAGAACTACTAACGTATTCAGTACTTTACAATGTGATCGCCGGTATCTAGTACCATTGTAATAAAGTAACCAATAAATATGGTCTATTGAGATCAATATATTTAAAATATAATCAATAATTTTTTTAACATTCATATAATATTTTTCTATTCATGGGATATGAAAAAACCAAATTTTATTATTGAAAACAATATATTTCTAAAAGAGATATCACCGAATTTTGTAAAGTCATTTTGAAATTAATTTCTTCTAATTATAGGTGTTTAATTTTATAAAATTGAATAAATAATTATAATTAGAAGTTTCAAATTTAGTAAATATCACCCTTATATTTTTTTCAAAATGAATAGTAATAGTGTAAAAATTTATAATATCTGTAACGGGTAAATCAGATTAATTTAGAATAAAACTAACCAATAAGGAAACAATGTTTCATAAAACATTTTATCTGATGAATATAATTATTCTCAAATAAAATTAGTATATAAACTGAGTTGTTTAAATGTATATTTTCTATGAAAATCACATATAGAATATTTAAAGAATATAAAGTTACAAAATATCACTCTCTTAGTTTTAAATTTCTATTTTATCTCTAAATAGGGATAAAAGAATATTATGAATCAGTATAAATGTCTATTTTTATATGTAAAAATTATTTTTATGACATAAATTTATTTCAATTTTTTAGAAATTATATAATTACCTTAAATGATATTACAAAGATAAGAAAATATTTATTCAATTTTCATAAAAATAAAATAGATGATTTTATAAGTTTTAAAAGTGATGTAATTTGAAGTGTTAATATTTAAAATGATTTATATAGATATATATGAAATATTAGGGTGGATTAAAATTATTATATTAAAAATAACCATTTTTTATGGATCTATTTAAAATCAAAATAAAATTATAGTGTAAAAATAATATTAATGATATTTTATAATAAATATTCTTTTATTGAATGATATAAAATCTATAAAAATATTGAATTTGAAAAAATGAATGGTATACGGTTTCCCACGTAAACTATGGTCAATTAATGCATTTTTTTCATTTTATAGTAACAAATTTAACCCTTAAATGGCAGAAAATTTTAATATTACTGTATTGATTAAAAGGGTTAACAAAGGGTTAAAACAAAAATATAATGGTAAAAATGTGATCCTAATTTGTAAAAATTTTATTTAATGGTTTAATTTTTACATATACTAATAGTATTTTAATATTATCAATTTTAATAATTTTTAAGTAAAAATTACTTTATATTTATTTAATATTTTATGAAATTCCAAGGGTACCCCTTCCCACAATTAAAAAAATAAACAACTTATTTCTATTAGTCAGACCAAATTGAGCCTTCCAGGTCAACCAAAAATTGAAAATAACTCTTATCCACTAATATATCAAAATTTTATAGGTTTTATTCTTTCAAAAAGTTCAACCAATGATCGATTACGATATGATCTAAAGGAGTTATCTCCATGAAGTTGTAATCACCTTAATTGATCAAATTCTTTTTAATTATTATTTTACCTACTCTTAATATATTATATTTATAATAAATTATAACTTATGTATTCTGAATATACATAAATGTTATATTTATAATAAAACAACATTTATTCACCCTCATTCTATCAAATGAGATGTGAATGTAGTGTTCATGCATAGATACGACTTACTGCCTCCACAGAGTGATACAATAAGTTTATCATTACCATCATTTATGAATGAATATAATGATGGTTTTAATTTTTATATATGATAATTATTAAATAATTACACTTCTTTAATGATAATATTATATCTTTCTTTCTACCTTCAATGACATTGTAAAATGATAACATCGATTGCATATAAGTGTGGACTGCCACCTCCACGACGTGATATGATTTGTTTTTCATTATTTTACATAGACTGTAATAAATATGTATTTAATGAATATATATTATGTATATGAGGGAATAATTATTTAAAAATTTTATTTATTATTTACCCTGATTTATTATATTTCATCAACAAAATGAATATAATGTTCTTACGTACGTATGGACTACCGTCTCCATGAATGACGTGATGCCTTTTCATATCTCTATATTTCATGAATGACTCTAAAAATGTTTATAATGAATAAATATGATATTTATATCATTAATAAAATTATTTATATGATTTTACCATAATAAAAATAAAATGAAAAAAATACCAAACAATACATACATGAAAAAACAGAGAAAATATCACATGGAAAAATGTTTTTAATAAAGAAGTGTTAACAAACAGGTGATAAATGTTATAAGTAAATCACATAATGTATGATATATATGTGTAAGGTTATTTAATATATTTACAATAAATTAATTTTTATTATATAGTTTGTTCTAATGTGTGTAAAGTAAGTAGGACCTAAAGTGGGAGATTTCAAGTCACACATTTAATTCTAAGAGATTTTTTATAAATTTACCACTTGTTTCTTTTGTGTGGAATATATCATGTTGCTTTGACACATCATACAATGATTTATATTTCTTTTAATGATATTTACATTTTCCATTTTTTTTATGGTTCTTGTGTTTCAATTTTTTCCAAATTCATAATGAGTTTTCATGTCACTTTTATTGTTTTTGAGACATAGGCCTTATACATCACTTGCTTATTTTGTGTGGTGTATGTACTACCCATGACTGATTTTTATGATTCATATTATGAAAATAATGAGATATAATTATTCATATAAATTTTTTTCTTTCATGGATCTTATGATTCAATGGTTATAAATATTGTATGGGTTTTTTGTTACAATCTCATTTTTATAGAGATTGTTTTTTATTATATTACTAATTATGATATATTATGATATAAAAATCAAGAAAATCATGAATTTATTTATATTTTTATTTATATAAAATAAAAATTTTCATTTCATTTTACTCACCTTATTTTCTTAATAAACTGAAAATATATGTTTAATGAAAATGGGCTTTATTTCACTATTTAGCTGAAAAACCATTTTCTTCCATATAATGTTCTCTAAATATGTTTCAAATAATGTTTTTAATATTATCCTTTGATTTTTTATATTGAATTTTCCTAATTTTTTTTATTTTTATTTTCAAAAGGAATCTTCTTATTGTTTTTTGAATATGGTACTATTTATTTTTGAAAAAAGTGTAAGTGGAATGTTTTATTTTAACCTATATGGAAAGAATGGAATCTCTTGTTGTCATTTCTGCTCAACGATTTGAATATTACTTTACATGATTCCACTATTATTTTAAAACAAAATTACTTCCATAATATCTTTGAATAATTTATATTTTTAACTAATTTATTTCAAAATAGATATTTTATTTTACTTAAAGTTGTTTTAATGAACATATAATTGTATTTATTCTCATCAAATACAAAAACCCTAAATTTAACATATGCCTAATTAGGGATATGATCCAACGATACCATAATTATTCTTTATATAGATTTTTTATTTTTATAAAGAAAATATTTTTATGAATGTCATTCCTTTTCCATGAGTTATGTTGTGATGAAATGTTTATGAAACATTTTCATTTTCCATGGGTTATGATAGGATGAAATTATTATGAAAACCATTTTCTTTCATGTGATTTTATGTCGTTAATTTTTTATGATCTTTTAAAATACATATATATAATTTTCATTATGTTAGTGGCAGTGAAAATATCTCATCGAAATGTATTAGGTAATGATTGATATCTCATGAGATAAATAAGAAAAAAGTAGAGAGTAATATTAGTTTATTAAGGGACCTTATCCTCTATTATAGTCATGGGAGTGAACCATAATTACTAACATAGGTTGGGTAGTGAACCCAATATACTATGATTGTCTTGGGAGTGAACCATGACTACTTTTATGGTTCAGGAGAAAACCCAATATTCTCTGATATTCTATGAAATAAGCCTTTAAGACTAAGCCAATGATTTTCCATTTTTATGTTCATGCCACAATTAAATGTCTTATTCCAATGTTATTATCCCATGTCTTATGTAATTTTAATAACTAATGATTTGTATCTTATTAAATTCATGGTTGATTCCATAACTCATGATTATGATCTATGATATGTGGGTTATGGTTTTCCAATGTTATAGTCATTTTCTCAAACAATTATGTTCATGGGCTTGACTTAGTGATAATTGATAACTCCATTGTTTACCATTATTGAGCATTTTTAATAAAAAGTTATTATGTTTTACCCATGTTTATATAGAATGGTACTATGTAAGATATATAAAGGGTCCTAGTTAGGAAGAAACTAGTTTTAGATGTTGTAGATCATTTATATACTAGTTGTTTATTTTTCCATGTTTCCAAATACAGTTAACCTATTCAAATCTGGAATGGATTGTTATGTTATATAATAAATATTCATATATTAAGATGTGATATCAATCTATGAAAATTATAGGTCAGTATAGAAAATCTCCCTTCCAACATTTGAAAATAAGTAAAAAAATCTTAAAGAGGCGATAAGAAATCATAGAAATATTGTGAAAACTAAAAAATAAATTAATAAAAATCTTAAAGGATAGGGAAATAAAATTTAAAGGCTCATACCCATAAGTGAGATATATATATATTTATCCACTTACCAATGTTTAAATCTTATAATTATGAATAAAATGGGTTGGAATGGTAAAAAGACATGTAAATACCTTAAAATAACAATATAAGAAGAACACAAGGTTACATAAATAGGATATATATAAAAATTATCCAATGTAAACATTATCAGAGAAAAACTTAATTAAGAAGCTATATTAGGAGAGAATAAAGATACATTTACATTTGACTTCAATGAATATGATATAAACCCATGTATAAAAACATAGAATTATTAATCATCAATATTATCATATTATTAATTTATATTAAAATTTATATTAAAATTTATAATAATAAATTATATCAATTTATTATTTATAAATATTAGTTAGTTATTATATATTTTCATTATCATATGTGAGTACTTTTTTCTATTTGGTATTTGTTTATATATATGGATATTTTATTCATTGATCATTGTTAAGAACAAAATTATCTCAAAAATATCCATGCAATGAGAATCATAACATTCCATTTTCTTAAATACCATGTTCATTTTAAAAAAGTCTTGATTTTGATTCATATTAAATATATTCAAAACATTATAGTTTTGGGAATCTTTACAAATAATAATGAGTTAATTTATAATGATCATTCATTTAGGTAGAACAATATTTAAACCTTAATAATATTTTAATATATTTATTAATATAAAATGGTAGCATTATTTATGTTTTTATAGTCTTCTATGATGGAAATAGTGAATATAGTATAACATCATCATATTGGTTGTTGAACCAACTCATACAAGAACATGATATATTAACATGTAAGTAAAAATATAAGTTTATATTTTTAAAATAATTTTTCATAGAATTATAATGATTACATGAATATATTATTAGATTGGTGTATATGATTTATTAAGATTAAATATGATAAAATAACATAAAAATATAGAATGAAATTATTTACTTTAAAATAATCACCCCTCATAATATCTTCATTTATAAATATTGATTTAAGATTCCTACATGAGAGTTAAATTTAGAAAGGATAAATTGGATAGAGATTGAAGATGAAACTAATATAGATATCTGGTTTTGAATGTGTAGAGGATGATCCTTTATATATATGATTTTATGTGACATATTTTCAATTTATCATCCCTTAATGGTTATGGAAGGTCATTTTAATATGGAAAGTGGTGCAAAAGTGAATAAAAAAAATGTTTTTTGAGATTATATCCAATTTGTACATGTATTCTTATTTTAATTAATTTTGAGATCATTTTACCTTATATAATATTTTATCATTTTCCTATTTTACTTACATAATTAAATATTAACCTTAAAAAATTATGTTTTCATAAAAATGAAAATTTCACTCAATCCTAAATTCAATTCCATAATTAATAATAGAAATTTTTTATTTATATAATTTAATCTATAAACATTTGGGAATTAAATTTTATATAAAAATTAAAAAAACTTTAGCGAAATAATTATTTTTTAAATAATAACTTTTGTTATTTAAGAAATGATTATATTTTGAATTTTTAATAAACCATTATCATTTAATAGATATTAGTTTTTTTGTAATTGATGTTGATATAATGTTCTTAATATGTTATCTATTTCTAAAAAAATGATAATATTTTGATTCTGAAAATTCAAAAATAGAAATTAGTGTTACATAATGATCATTTTCCCAACAGTCATATTTACAATAATAATGATACCAATGTCAATTATAAGAAAACCTTACATAATTCTATATAATTTTATTTTGGTTATTTATTTATTCCTTTCATAAAAATTATATTATAGGTGTAATTATTTATATTTTTCTATAGTTATCATTACTTGCATGATTTTCAATGAAGATATTGTTTATAAATATTCAATCCTATAATATTTTACATACTTTGGGTTTTAGTACATTTTAAAATTTTCTAATTATATTAATTTAATATGTTTATTTCATAACAATATATTTAATTTTAAAAAATAATATTTTAATTCATATAAAGAAGAAATTAGTCTTATTAGTTTGTTTTAGTGACAAACTCAACTTAGATACCCTCTCAAACTGGTACATGATCTGAATTTCTACATAATCGAAAGACATTCATGATCCCCATAGGCTGAAAACTGTCACCCATAAATTAATAAAAACCAGAGGGAATTATTTCTCCCATCCTAAAGAAAATAACACGACTTATATATATATATATATGTTATGTGAAGAAATAATGGAAGAAGAAACAATAATATATGTCATAAAAAAAATGAAAAATTGCAATTAATACAACTCAAAAGTAGCTAAACAACATCCAAGATATAATTCTAAAAAACAAAGGACAACAAAAACAAAAATAACTACTCCATGTGAAATCATTGGAAACTCCCACCATCTCACCCCTAGATACCTAGAATCAGTTGATAGAAACCTCTCAGCTTCACTATAGTTCTATTCATTTCCATACATTAAAAGATATATAAAAGGTTAATTCACCTTTGAAGGGGTGTGCAGGGTGTAAGTTGACATGATCCTTAGGATCCCACCCAAGTGTTCCATATCACGTCTATATAAAAAATTTAAACATGAACATATCTAAAGAAAGGGTTTAATAATAATTAAAACATTTTTATATCAACAACAAGGTAAAACATTTAATTTAACTTTTTTCAAATTTCCAAAACAATACAGGTTAAATGGTTTTAATTCATTTAATACACATCAAAATATTTAAATAAAAAAATAATGTATCATATATCAAATTAAATATACTATAGTATAAGTTTAAATAGTACAAGACAACTCACATGTAACATTAAGCCAAGGATCACTACAGGTAAGACTAGATAGGATAGTCATAGAAAAACATAGACAATAACACACATGAAGTCTCTAGATATATTCATTGAATATAGATATTAGAAGAACACCACATAATGTAAACCTCCAATAGGTCTATTATGTCCCTTGATCAATAAGACCGGGGTGTAGAAGAACACCACATGACTGAAACCACTCATAAATGGATGTATAATATTATTACACCGTCTAACTAAGTACAAAAGTTTTATCATGAGCTATATTTCGCAAACTATATCATCAAAACCATTCATTGGAATGATTTTATAAATCCATATGAGAGTGTTTTGTAAAAAAGATTCTTTTACGAAAAAAGATGAAAAATCATATTTTATTGAAAACCTATTTCCAAAAATAAAAATTATTCATTCCATTTAATTTATAAACTAATTTATAAAACCAATGAAATATATTTAATACAACATAGGCTTCAGATGGAACCACCAACATCAAATTCAGGTTGCAAAAGCCTGTAATGGGATCCACCAACCAGAAACGACCATAGTGTCAATAAAAGAGACCCTAAGATTAATTACCATGTCTTATAATCACATATAACAAAAAACGAATATGGAGGAGAGGGTAGACCATGAAAAACTTCAAAGAATAGTCACCAAAGTCACCACAAGAAAAAAATAATTAGACTTTAGAAGAATTTTACACAATATAACCAAAAGGAACAACACCACAAGATCAAAAGGTATGAAAACATAGCGAAAAGATGCTACAATGATCATGGGAAATGAAAAAACAAGTAGATCAATTACCCAAAGAGATGGAATTCAGTAACCTTGATGATAAATTTTCTAATGAAGTAATCTGAAAGGAGTGGAGTTTCCCAAAATCAACTTGGAGAGATCATGGTTCAAGAGAGAATAAGTTGTTGCTGAATCAATAATCAATCATCTATGCAACACCTTAAAAAGAACAAACCATGTGAATTACACTGTGTGAATTCATTTCTTTTCATGTAATTATTAATTAAAAATTCACGCTGAATTACACATCACATTATATTTAAAATATCAATCTAGTCCATTTGACCTCATGTAAACTTTTCATGGTACGTTCCATTTTCAAGCCTTGAAGCCAACATAAAATATATTACTTCCAAAAAAATCATAATGTGAACACTTTTCGCATTGTTTAATATGTTCAGGGAATTTAATATTTTCATGTATTGAATAATGCTCACAAAATCCAACCAGAAACCAATATGTGATGAGAACACTTTTCGAAGCATGTAAATGTTTCAAGAAATTAATTAATTTCACCCCAAGAATCCAACCCTTTATATCCACCCATAAACCAATACACAACATGTATCAAATTCATGGAATTTTAATCTTTTATGATGTTTAATAATTTAATGATGTGAAATCTCAAAGAATATTGTCAATATTCATGTTTTTGCTCAAAATACTAAACCAACACCATTATTCTCCAAACTCGGGGAAACCCTAATGATTGTTTAAAAAATTTATACTTAGACACCATTAATGAAAATAAACATACATCCCTCAACATTAGGAAATTTTCCCCAGTAAACACTCCCTATCTTAAAGATTCCCAAAATGCACCCAAATAAATAGGGAAATTAAAATAGAGGATATAAATACCTAAATATAGGTAATGGGATGTTAAAAACACCCCACCATGAGAATTTTATTCCTTAGGAAGTCATGTGGATAACTGATCTCCCTATAGAGGTGATGCCACTTCTCCTTCATCAATGGTTCATGCTCCCATGTCTTATGAGAATATGATCTATGTCACCATAACACTCTAACCAAAATAATCTACTTCCCACAAAATAATTTCACTTGAGAGTCGGTGATATCCACTTGCTATTTCACAATGGTAATTTCTGGATCTAACACGATCTCTTCCCAACTCAAAAAACGATAGAGATCAAGATGGTATTTATTATGCTATGATATATATAAAACTTCATGAATTCCTACCAACTGAACTATAAATGAAAAATAATAATCTACCTTTCCTAGACACTCAATGATTCTAAATTGTCTAACATATCTTGAAGACAAATTTCCCTAATTTCCAAGATGATGGTGTCCCAATTGAGGAAAAACTATCTTCAAAACCCAGTCACCTAAATAAGACTATAAAGGATATCACTGCCGATCCAAATACAATATCTTTAAACTATAATATATAACAATAAATTTATTTATATCCTCAATCCTCAATGATTTCGTCTGAAAAAGACTCAGTCACACAAAATAGGCCTCACCCACCTCTTTCAAAAAAAGGTTATCTTCATAGGTGACCATAAAATGCCTAAAAGATATCCATTCTAATCAATTAATTACAAATTTTATTGTAATAAAACCAATACAATAATAAATGGATATCCCATGATCCACCAAAATCTATGATGAAATCATGGAGAATATCCCACATGATCTAAATAGTATACTCTTTCTGACTTTTTTTCTATGGATAAAAAGTTATACCAAAACTCAGATGAGTCCCCATTACCTCATGGAGACTTATCCATAACCTATAAGTAATCATGGGATATCTATTTTAATCAATTATTAAAGTAACCCCATGTAACCGCACAATATTTTTCATATACAAGTCACCCAGATTGTAAACTTTTGTGATGTCTTTTATTGTCATGAAATGAGGTGATATTGTGAAAAGAACAATCAACACCCAGACAGAATTACTCCCTTGAGGAGTCCATAGTAATCCAAAAAAAATTAAATAGACCACTTACCCCATTTCTAAAATAATACTAAAAGGGGATGGAGTAAACCAAAGGTTTCATAGATGCTATACCCTTATCTGTTGGAAGGTGTTACAATGGAAAAAATAATCAGCAATGACACGCTTCATTGCTGGCAACCAAAGTCATTGTCTCATGTCATAATAAATCTTATTAGTTCTAGATTAATGTCATATGAAGAACTATGACAGTAAAAAAACTATTCTCCTCATAGATGATTGGATGAAAAATCGATCCCCAAAATATATAAAATCATCTAAAAAGAGAGACAAACCAAAAACTATTTCACCACCATATACGGTTTCACGAATTCTTCTAAACTCATTATCTTGTAGAGGACTTTATAGAATAGAAACTATGAGAGATTATGATAACTAAAAACAATCTATAACCATACATATAACATTATCTAGTGCATCTAGGTGAAATTGAGTGAAAATACCTGTAAGGTTCCACCTTTCCTTTGATTATAGAATAGACTACGATGGTACTTCTATACTAGCAAAATCTGCAATGATATTCCCCTTCACCAGGGTTTTGGTGATGCTGATGTCAAATGCATGAATGTGTTCCACCCATTGGTTCTATCCAAAATTCATTTTTTTTGATAATATATATATATATATATATATTATCCACTTATGGTTAGAAAATACCACAAACATCTCCCCTAAAAGATAGTGACAGAAATACATAATCATATTCATATTTTTAGTAATATGTGGTGTAATTTTTCTCATTTAGTTAAAGTTGTTGAGACACATAGTCCAAAACATGATCATTCATCATAAGAACACAACCCAAAATATAAACAAAATCATCACAAGAAACTGCATGACCCTTACAAAGTTCATGTATGATTAGAATATGAGCGGATGTCAGAAGTCATTTTAGCTTATCAAAAGAAGACAAAAAAATCACTTCCCATTATAATTTCACCCCTTTCTTACTAAGATTTGTCAAATATGATACCAACTTTGAGAAATCCTTAAGAAAACATCAATAATATCCTGCAAGACAAAATGATATCCTTACCTCTAAGACGTTTTCTGCCTCCACCCAGAAAAAAACTCCTTCACCTTCTCAAGATCAAATTGAAGTCCATGCTAATAAATAACCTTACCCAAGAACTCAACTTCTTGGATTCATCAATTTCATTTCAAAATATTTCCATCAAAATGGATACTCTTTAGGATTTATAAAAAATAACACAAATGGTTCTTGTTCTCATGCTTAGATATCAAATAATTTAAATATCCTTCATGAACACTATAAAAAAATTGTTGTGATACACATGAAATATCATATTTATCAAATACCTGAAAACTAATGGATAGTTAGTCTAACCAAATGACCCCACATGATATTCCTATTGGTCATACCTACTTCTGTAATATATCTTTGTCATGTAAAACTTTTTAACTCTAAGCTAATAATAACCCAACTGAATATTTATCTTCAAGAACCACCTTTCCCCATTCTAGTGGTAAAAAAATCAACCACATGAGGAAAAAGATATTTGTTCTTTACCAATACCCATTTCAAATTTTTATAGTCTACAAAAAAATAGAGTGAACCATTTTAATTCCTAGAATAGAGTATTGTGTATTCTTAAGGAGAAACACTATAGAGAACAAAACCTTTCACTATAAAATCATCCAACTGAATCTTAATCTCTTTGAACTCTGATGGTTCCCTATGATAATAAGGCATTGATATGAGATATGTACTAGAAACCAAGTAAATCGTAAACTCTACCTCTATCTCTAGAGTAAGCATAGATAAATAATCTCAGGAAATACCAGGGAAGTTTTGAACAAAACAAAAAAAGATAAAAAATTTAAGAAACATCACCGAGCTCTACTACTATACCAGACAAAAAACTCTCGAGATCTGGGCGGGATAGTCATGGATGACCTGACCTCAAATCTCACTCTCCCTGAAACACCATAGAGATCCCATAGATTGTGAAAAACAAGATTCACTAATGATAACAGTCAAACTTATTAGGATGAGAAATAAGAAAATCCATCGAGATAACGGCATCAAATAGATCCAGATTGAGAGTGAGGAAAAATACCAGGTTAATTCCTAATAATATATAGATAGTGAACACGAAGGACACCAAAACTCTTACTGTTTCCTATTACTATGAGGAGTTCATAAATCTATAAAAATGATATGAGATCCATTTAAATTTTAAATGTATCCAAAAAATGTCTAGAAATGAATGTTTTGGGAGCACCAGTATCAAATAAAGAAATTGACACTAAAGATGAAATTAAGATGGTACCTCTCACTATCACTAGATCCAAATTTACCACTTCTATAAACTCTTCTATATCATGAAGGCGATCCACAACTAAGGTTGATAACTGTATACCTATAGTATTTTGAATATATAACTACAAAAAAGTTTCCATTTTAGTTGACAGTTTTTGACCATAATGTGGCATGGTCATATCTTGATTGATACACTACAAGTGGAAATAGTGCCCATAACCATTAAAAATATTTACAGCTGTATAGTAAGAAGGTTGGGTGTAATATACCTTTCCACACAAGTATAATGTTAGGGGAACACCACTAGTTGTAACACAAGGTATAGAGGATGTATATTACCAATACTTGGTTAATACATTGAGATGGTGGTTGAATTAGGGGGTAAAAGATTAAAAAAATTTTCCCTTTGAATCTCATTTCCTTATTAAACAAAACACTCTTCTATCCTTTCCTCATATAAATTTATGAACATAAATGAAATCATGCAAGAGACATAATGATTTGTCATTTTTCACCCACACTAGGCTACACCCATGGAGCATAAAAAACAACATGATGATGTACCAAATTTAATAATTCTCACTGCAAGTCAAGGTTTGGGATGGATAATTTATATGCCTAGGGTCACTAAAATTATAATGTTTAAGGATATATCACTGCCTTCCCAAGGGTCACTCATTTAGCCTCTTTAAATGGATCACTACTGAAGGAAAAGATCACCTTCTTCCTCCTCATTTTATCCCTACTCTGTCATGGATTCACACAAAGTTTATAGACACGTAGGACCTTCATTAGAAAGAATTAATGCATCCTAAACTGTAGGGGGATTCTATATTGAAGTTTTAATTTCATCAAATTAATTAATACAAATTTACAAAATATACACTAGGAAATACCTTCTGAAAAATTTCACGATGCTCACTTCCATCATTAAGCACACATAGACATTGAACTACCATCCAATTATTCACATGTATATAGTGACTTTACGAACCCCAAAAATTTCATGAATCTCACCTCTTTTTTGAAGCTCACAAATTTTGGTCACCTTTTTATAGCCTTTACGAACTTCAAAACTTTCACGATGCATAAATTTTTTGATAATATTTATATCCTTCAAGAACATATTTCCATCAAAAACTATTTCAAAAGATCTACCGTCATGAATAATCTTCACATATCTAGATCCTTAGAGTCTTTGTTACGTCATTCCCTCTTTTCTAATGGGGGGTAGAGGCCTCTTTATAGGCTTTTCCACCTGTTGTAGAAGTTTATTTCCATGTCATCACTATATTACAAAGCTCACCAATGTCTATTTAAAAGATCAATATTCCGTGAATCTCTAGGGAAAATTACCATTTAATAAGATTCACATATTCATGGAGAGTACCATTAAACCTTTAGAAATTTGTGATGCTCCACTTCTCATTGTCACCGAGATGTTACATTTTTATTCGCGCAATCACGATGCTTCATAGCTTCGAGAAACCGAACCTTCACGACATCAAATGACTTTGATAAGCTCTTTATCTTTACAAAAATACTATATTCATGAAGCTCTTGTATTTTAAATATTTTTACATTGAATTCATGTAAATCCATATTTTGGGATGATTGATCTATCCTCCAAATTTTTGACACCAAAAGTTTGGAAGACATCGGGAAACAACTCCACCTTCTATATAAAATTTTCTATACAACCTATAGACTATCGATTAATTTTTCATGGGTAATTGTCAAAATTTCAATTCAAAAATATCTTTGTAACTAGATAAATTTCAATGGAAACTCTCTTTGACAGTAAACACAATCAACCCAAAAACACTGCAATGTTACCTTGAGGGAGTTTTTCTAAACAATCTCTCCCTTCGGGTTAGTTAAAAATTATTTATATTTTGACACCTCATTAACACTTGTTCTATATTATTATAATATTTTATTCTTAAGTTTTAGATATAGAAATACGATTTACTCAACACAAACTCTAAGACCACTTGAGCTATGTTCATAGTGAGAAATAAGGTCAGCATGAAAAGTTCATCAATGAATCCCTTTATTCAAAATCCACCCAAGTTATTTCATCACGAACCTCACCTATAATGATATTTAATATTTGATCGACCATCTTTAGCATCGTCAAATTTATAAATCCACATAATTAACTAATTCCCCTATCAAATTCTCCCCTATATTTATTATGACAGTTTACCCCCTTTTATAGCCACAATTTCTATCCATTTTTAGTGAACCTAATGGTTACATTGTTGTGATATGAAATAGGATAAAGAACAAAGATCATATAATTAGTTTAAAAAACTATACCCTAGGGAGAGGGTGTCCTACATCCATACTTTTTTATTGTGTTGGAAGTCGACTAAACTCTAAGAGTTAGCCGATGCCTCTCAAAAAACACTTTGGGTAAACCCTTCATCAGAGTATCCATAATCTATATTTCAGTAGGCACATACTCCAACATCACAAGGCCATGAACCACCTTCTCCTTGATAAAATGGTACTTGATTTCAATGTACTTTTTCCTTGAGTGATGGAATTGATTTTTATAAGGTTTATGACACTTGAATTATTGCAATAAATTCTAATTGATGACTTTACTACAAATCCCTTATCATTAAGTGGATTATTCATCCACAATATATACGTTCATGCTTGAGTGGACAAAATTTATTAATATTATACAATGCTCAATGAAATATAATATTGTTTCTTTATTATCCAAGAAATATATAATCCTCAAAGATAAAATGCACCATCTGACATGGATTGCCTACCATCTACTGATTCGGCCCAATCTACATTTATTTATCCCAATAACTCTTACTAAGGTCTAATGTCCTATAGAAAATGAAAATCCATGATTCCTTTGATATATATAAGTATTAATTTCACTTAAATATAGTGGTTTTATTTGGGATTACTTCAATATATTTCCTATTATCATGTTGCAAAAATATATCAGGTTGTTTTGCTATCATGTACAGTTGAAATCCAATAATTTTCTGGTATTATGTGACATTAACTGCATTGCCTTCATCATCCCGTGATAGTTTCATCAGGTAAGCCACAATAGTAATCATATTATTGGAATTATCTATTAAAAATCTTACCAAAAACCCCTTTTCATATTTATATTGGTAAATTAATGTTCCACCCCTTCCTCGTGTCACCTGTAAACCCAAGAAAAATACCAGTTCAACAATCACTAACATTTTGAACTGACTATTAATGAATTCGGGTAATAACTTGCACTAAGCTTCATCTGATCTAACAAAGATTATTTCATCGACATACACCATAATCATCATCAATTTATTATTTTATATTTTATATATAGATTGTAATTAACTACACCATTCTGAAAAATGAGTTTCTTTAGAAACTAATCAAGTCCTGAATAACACGCTCACAGTGCTTGTTTCAACCCATATAGAGCCACAATTAGTTGAAAAATGTTTTTTGAATCTTTATGAATTATAAAACCATATTGACACTTAATATAAAAATATTCTTGTAGAAACCTATTTATAAATTATGTCTTAACATCCATCTAGAAAACATTGAACATTCTTTTCACTACTATCGCCAAGAATAACCGGATTTTCTCTAGCCTATCAATAGCTGAAAATGTATCATAAACATAAATAAACACTATCTGGGAGTACCCATTTCACATTAATAATGTTTTGTTTTGAATCATTGTTCCATATTCATTCATCTTGGGGTAAATGGCCTATTTGGTCCCAATAGAATTTTTATCTATTGGTACTGAAATAGACTCTCATGTTTGATTCTTCTCAATTTGGGCATGATCTTCATTCATAGACTGAACCCAATTCTTATCTCCAACTACTTCATCAAAAAAATTAGGGTTTACCTGAGATAAAAAGGATTCCTACTGTAATGAATTATTTATTCTTTCTTGAACTAGTGCTTCCTGATCACCAACAATGTTATCACTATTGATTTCAACTCGAATCCTTGGTTTTTTTGTGAATATACTAATTCGACTCCCCCTTGATCATATTTAGTATCTTATTAATGATCATAATTTTCTAACTCAACTCTCCATGAGGTTCTTAACTTATCATCACTATCCTCCTGAAATTTTACATGGATTTGTTAAAGATCATGTTCATTATCTACTATAATAAAATCATGTTTTTGAACAACCATTCTAATCCACTTGTAAAAACAATTATATTATTTTATTCTTCCTAAATATCCATGAAATATCCCTTCATCTTCATGTGATAATTTTTTTGTGTATCATTTTATTGAAAATAAAAAACATACTTCTAAAGATTTGAATGTATTTCAATATTGGATTTTTTGGGTACAACATCGCATACAAAGTCCTTTGTTCTTTCAAACACAACATAGAAATGTTAAATAAGAAGACTGATGTCATGAATACTTGTAACAATCTTGTTATTGACAAAATAATTTTTTTCCATATTTATAAGTAATCTTAACTAAATAGTTAAATTCAATATGTTAAGTAATTTTTAAAATAAATAATTTTATTTAACTAATTTATTATATGGTTATATTTAAATGATTTATTATAAAATTTTAGAATTATAATTTGACAAAAATAATTTCATTTTTGAGCTTGTCATTTAAAAATTAGCTTGGTATGAATTTTTATAATTATTTGAAAAAAATTAAATTTTCATGAATTTTAAAAACTACAATTTTTTAAATATGATTCATTTTGTGAAATCACTAGAGAATAATTTTGATATAAAATTAATAAAATGTATGTATTGTATAAATTATTATATTATAATAGAAATATTTTACATAAAAAATTTGGAACATGTAAATTATATGTTATTCAATGATAAGTTTTAAAATTACTGTCAGTGCTGACGTAGTGCCTGCACTGCGTTGAAAAAATCATATTTTGTTTCTTATAGATAATAATTGAGTGATAAAAATTATTTTCTGGAATTTTTATTAATTATAAATTATAATTAATGTTTTTTATGTTAATTTATATTTCTAGAGTTTTATAACTTGAGTATTATCCAAATGTCTGTGCAATGATTGCACAAGTCAAGAAAAGAGAAGTAAAAAAATAAATGAAGTTATTAAGAAATGGATATGAGTAATTATACATAATTATAGAATATAAATGATTATATTAAACCTAATTTATTTATTATTTATGATATTAATTTATTTTTTATTTTTATATATGAAATAATGAACTTTAATGGTTTTGTAATGATGATGCAGTTCCTGTACAAGTTGAAATAATAAAAATAAAATGATTAAATTAAAATTATAAGAATAATTAAATGACCCAAAATTTGAATAAATAATTATATATTATAAATTTGTGTTCATAACATATTTTTATATGAATTTGGAACATTTTGGACCCACTTGACTCACTTTAATCTCTTTATAATATTTTATTTTAAATGAAGTCATGTTGTTCACACTATCATTTTTAATTTGTATAATATTTTAATATATGGTTTTAGGGAATATTTATTGATAAAATAAATAGTGATTTAAAATATAATATATTGATATTCCTTATATAGATTTATTTTCAATTTTATATAATAAATAAGTACCTTAATGGCTTGTACAATGATCATGTCGTGCTTATTTAATTAATGAATAAATCTAATTAATGACATTAAAAATAATAATATGAATTTAATTAAATATTTTCCAGGTAATTAATGAATTATATAGATTTATGTGTTATTTCTATGATATAATAATTTTTTTGAATTCTAAACTTTTTTTTTGATGTTTTAATGACATAGTTATGAATAATGATTAATTTTCCAATTTTTTTAAGAATAAAATATTTTCATAAATTATTTCAATATAAAATAAAATTTCTAAAAAGACAAAAAATGATAAAATTATGTCAAAATTGGGATCCAATTTGAAATCTATGCATTTTAAAAGCCTTTAACCCTATATTAGACTTAATAAATTTGAATATTTTAAGTAATTCCTAAATAACCCCTCATCATAATTATAAAAAGAGACTCATCCCTTCATAAGATGTCACCACTGTGAGCCTTATTGATTGACTATAATCTAAAAAAATCTCTTATCTTCACCAATTAACACATTTTACTGCTTATAGTCTCACAAAAAAACCACATCTAAGATCCTTACGGAGGTTCTCAAGGAGAAATATCCAAGAGATAAATTCTTCCTCTTTTAAATTCTTTCTCACTTCTACGTTATCCTCACCCCTATACAATATTTCATGATAACTCCATTATAATATACATACTGGAATTTTATTATGTTATTTATATATAAATCTTCAAAATATTTTATTTTCTCCATCTATTCTTAAAAATGAAATCATCATCCATGGTCTGTTAATTCAGCGCCTTCCTAGATGATGCGTTTTTGTTTCCCCATTACTGAATTCATGGGAAGTTTAAATTCACATGTAATTGTTTAAAATTACTTAAATATATATTTTTTCTCACTTCTAGAGTATTATTTCTTTTTTTAAAAATATTTCCATAAAAAACAGACCATGAAACCTGGAGGTGAATACACATGAAACAAGGAAAATAACAAAATATTGTTAATAAATAGGTGGAAATATGTTATTAAATGGTCATATAAGGTAGTATAAACATGATTATAGTTAGTAAAAAATTAATAAAACTCTTTAAACCATTATACATTTGGTTTTTAAACTTTTTAAATATGTTTAACCCGAGGTAACAGACCTTTTTAAATCCCAATTAATGGTACGTTTTACAAAATTAAAAATAAATGTTTTTTTAAAACATATACAGTTGGAGAAAATGTCATGATTTTATGATAACTTAATGTTTTGATGTTTTTTTTACAATATTTCATGGTTACTTTCAAATTATTGTTTTTTCCTTTGTAAGTGCAGAGTATTCCTTAAATATGTAATTTTTTTCATGGAATTATTTTTATGGAGAAAGTATTTTTATTTATTAATTATGTTGTGGTTCTTGGTAATTGTTTATAATATAAGGTTATACCTATATCTCCATACATTTAATTGGTTATTTTTATGTTAGAGTTCAATTTTAATAGTTAATCCAAGTGTAAATACGATGTTTACACAATAAGGTAGATGTGAAGGTTACATGATAAGGTAGCCTTGAGGGTTAAATTATAAGGTAACCATGAGGGTTACAAATAATATGGAAACTATGTGGGTTATAATCTCATTTATGAAATTATCCAATTTTACTAAATGGTTTATTTATGTTTTCTATGTTTTATGGAAATCTCATGTTTTCACAATCTAAGTGTATGGAACTTTATGGGTTTAAAGTATATCTTTGTGATTTTTTTTCATATGTTTATACTTAATCATAGAATAATGGTTTATTTCATTCTTTTTATTTACCTTACAGATATTTTTGTGATCATATCTATTTTTAAAATTTTTTTCATAGGTTTTAAGGAAGGGTGATAAAAATAATGAATCTTAGACGAATGTTTTGAAGATTTTTGATGAAAAGAATTCATGAACTATTAAAAACTTTTGTATTTTAGGAAAATTTGATTCAATTTTAGTTATATCCAATTTGTATGCTTTGGGGGATTTTCATTTATGAATTATGACATGATTTTATAAAAATGTTAACATAAAATATCTTATGTAATGTATTAAAGTGAATTATATTCGAATTTAATATTTTATGCTCCATTTAAGGGCATATCTTTATGGTTGGTATCAGAGAATGATTTAAAAAACATTATGGGTTTGAGGGATGTTAATAGAATACCCATAATTTTTTGACCTTATGGTTATGTTGAAATGATATAGCATTTAAATATGAACATGTTCCTTCATCTAAGATATTTTTGTTTGGAATGATTTTCTGCAAAATAAATAGTGAAGATGAAGTAGGAAGACACTGACAGAATGATATCCTTCCGAATCCATAGTATGTAATGGTGAGAATTGGGATTGGGCAATTTTTAACAATAATAGATCAGTTGATGTAGGCTATAAATGGGTGTGTCATCCATGCTAGTGAATATATCGATCTAACACAAAGGAACATGAATATAGTAGAACATTTTATTAGGAAACACCCTCTATATATCAGTGGACCCTCTTACCCAGTTGTGGATGAAAAGTTTATTAAATCCCTTGGATGGTTTTTCAATGTCATGGGTGTTCAAATAATCAAGATGTTAGTCTTACTATTTATTTTTTTTGTAGGTGAATCTGACCATTGATGGTCAATGATCAAGAATATTAGGGATATGAAGGATATTGATGCATTATAATTGGAATGAGTTTAAGAATATTTTCCTAGAAAAATATTTTCATATGATTTTTGGACATTGGATGGAAAATTAATTCATTGGATTGAAACAAAGAGGTAAATATTCAGTGATCGTGTATGAAGTAGAGTACACTCAATTGGGAAGGTATGATTCAAATAATATTTGGGATATTAATAGTTAAATATATAGTTTTTTCTAGAGATTAAAACCAAGATATAAAATGGAATCAGATTATAGATAATTAAAAATTTATAAGAAGATTTTTCGATGTGTTGAGAGGGTAACAATAGAGTATTTTGATGAAAATGTGTACGTTGAAAAAAAGAAGAAGACAGGGTACATATGGAAATAAATGGATAGGAATAAATTAATGAAACCTATATTTCTGAAAATAAAATTTTCAATTTGTAAAAATCGTCTTAGAAAGAAACACAATGAATGAATTAACAAAATTAGGAAGAGTTTTTGATGTGGTAAGTTTGGACATATGGTAGGAAATTGCAATGAAAATGATCTTAGTGTTGGTTTTTTGAATTCTAATAATCAAACTATAAAGTGTTTCAATTGAGGTGAGATGTAGGATTTTGAAAATACTCGCCCAAATAATGATCTGAATAATAGAAAGAAGACAAATTATAAGTAGGAAGGTGTAGTGAAATCCTTTGCGACTATGTCAGTAGATGTTGGGCCATCCAATTAAGTGGTATTAGGTACTTTTTTTTTGATTACTCATATTTTTATAATTTTTTTGATATAGTGTTTATAAATTTCTATATTTCTAGATAATTTTCTGGTTGAATTGGAAATTTTACCTTAAGAAATGAAAACATAAATTATTATTAAAACACTAGAGGGAAATGTTAAATAAAAAATGAAATATAAGAATCATCCTATGGTTGTATGTGGAATGAAATTACCTGTAAACCTTATTTTTTTCCCATTAGTTGAGTTTTATGTTATTATGGATATGGAATGACTTTATTTTCACCGTGCTAAAACTTATTTTAGAGCTAACAAATTTTTTTTCCAGAAAACATTTGAGTTTGTATACAAGAATGAAAACATAAAATTGATACCATATCTGGAAGCTAAGAAACCATTAAAATATGGGAATTAATGTTATCTTGAACATATTTTTAAAAACAAGGGAAAAATTCTAATTAATGAGGTTCCATTGATATATATATAATTTTATATTTTTACGAATGAATTGCATGATGTTATACCTGATTGGGAAGATGAATTTACCATTGAAATAGTTCCGGATGCGAATCCAATTTTAAAATCTCCTTATAGAATGTCACATGTGGAACTTCATGAATTAAAAAATATATTACATGAATTTATTTATAAAGGATTCATTATTCTTATAACTTCACCATGGGGTGATCCTGTTTTTTTTGTTAGAAAGAAAGAGGGTTCCATGAGGTTTTTCATTTATTATATATATTTGAATAACCTTAATGTTAAGAATAAGTATCCGCTTCCACATGTTGAGGACTTATTTGATCAACTCTAGGGAGCACAACATTTGTCCAATTTTGACTTGGGATCTGAGTACCATCAACTAATGGTGAAGGAGGATGAACTTACAAAAACAACATTCCATAATAGATATGGGCATTATGAGTTCACTATTTTTCCATTTGGTTTGGAAAATGATTCTACAATATTTATAGATATTATGAATAGAATAATACCTGAATATTTGAATAACTTTGTTATTGTTATATTGAGGATTTTTTGGTATATTAAAAAATTTATGATGATTATGAAAAACATTTAAGGATTGTCCTTAAAAACATCAAATAAAATAAGTTTTATAGAAAATTTTGGAAATATGATTTTTAGTTACAACAAATTTATTTCCATGTGAATATTGTTTATATATATTTCATAGAAGTTTATCCCACCAAAAAAAATTGTTTGATGAATGGAAAATTCCTTCAAATGTTTCTGATATTATAAGTTTTCATAGATTAGCAGGCTATTACTGACTGTTTGTCAAAAAAATTACATGGTTAACTATACTGATAACTATGTTCACAAAAAGGGGTTAAATTTATTTGGATTGAATAATGTGATCTTAGTTATTTGGAACTGAGGAGGAGATTAGTTAATGCTCTAATTCTGGCCTTGACATATAGTAAGGGTGTTTTTTTCATCTAAATTGACACTTCATTGAATGAACATGGTCGTATTAAGATAAATAATGATCATGTATTTGCTTATGCTTTAAGACAACTGAAACCTCAAGAGGTAAATTGTCATGACCCATCCTCAGGGCCCGTGCCATGACTACCCCAAGCCCGCCTTCCATAGGCCAGGGGCTGGCGACTAGCACCAAAGGCGTAAATCCTGATAACTAGGAAGGTATTGCCTTTATAAAACATAAACACATCCAACCAGAGTACAAGAGGAAGTAATACACTAAGTAAAAAAGAAAGTGCTGAAAAGTAAATGGGCCAGAATACAAACCCAACTGAAAAGTATAGCTACAACTGAACAAAATTAAAACAAAAAAAACAAATAACTGGAAGATAGATGAAGCTCCTAGGTCGTCCACCTCGAATCCTACCTGAAGGGTAAGTACAGATAGCGCAGCTCCTGGATAGTCCACCATAGATCCTACCTAAAGGGTAGGTATAGATAGTCTCCTCAGCGCCCTCGATCGTCAACCTCCTCCGGTACCGACTCGTCGTGAGGTCCACCTCTAGGTACTGTCCAGTCCTCGTACACTCATTCTCTGTCAGCGCTGTCCATCGTATGCATCCAACACAATGAGGTGCGGGCAATGCCCATGCAGGGGTGAGTATACGATACTCAGTAGGGACCCCGAGACCCTCAAGGTCTCACTAAATCCAATATGGATAACCACAAAGAAGGATCTCAACAGATAACCCTTACATAAATATAAGCCCATTCTTATACCTAAGTTATCAAGTTACCCATCTCAATCATGAGGAAACACAAAGGTTATGAAATCAACGGATAACCACTACTTAGGTATATGCCCATACATATACCTAAGTTAACAATTGACCCATCTCAATGATGAGGTAAACACAAAGGTCATTGACTCACCTCAAACCAAGATTTTATTCATGATGCCAAAACCACAGCTGTTGGAGAACTCCTCCTATTTCGAGTATAGTGGGGATGCCGCTACAAAAAAGCGCTTCCCCCAAACCTTGGACTGCTGAAGTACTCCACCTGTCGAGTACTGTGGGCCTGATGCTACAACCAAGTGATTCCCACCATGGATCTGCCGCTACAACCAAGCGCACCCCCTCATAGCCTATAGAGGTACTCCTTCTGTCGAGTACCGTGGGTCTGCCGGTACAACCAAGCGCTCCTCCGTTGTGGGTCTTCCGCTACAACCATGCGCTCCCCACTGGGCTATCCGAATCACTCCGAGTCGATCGATCAGCAGTCATTAAGTCTCGGTAAGCTACTAGGTCTCTTCATTCTGCTCACTCATCACCGGGAAGGTCTGCTTCACGAGATACTGGTCGATACTCCCAGTATCACAAAGTCCCACAAAGAAGTATCACAAGGGACCGTCTCGCCATTGGGGTCTCAACGCAACAGGCGGTGCATCGATCAGACGCCCGATCTGTGAGTTATTAGCTTTTTCTTACAGGGGGCCCAGTTGGTTTCGTATACGAACCAACCTGACTGTAACTCAACTGTACCCCGAACTCTTATAGGTTATACTCATAGGAACCGTTTCTCAACGTGATTACCAACGCCGTGGATGGTTCGTCAAACTGACATCCGATCTAAAAGTTATTAGCTTTTCAGTTCCAGGGGTCCGGTTTCATTTCGGGTACAATCCAACCCATCCTTACTCCAACTGCGTCCAAACCTCAGTTTAAGTACACCAAAAGTTCCGTCTCATCAAGAGGAATCCAACGAAGTCGACGTCACGTCCACTGGACATCCGGAACTCAAGTCATTAGAGTTTCCGCTCTGAGGGCCCGGTTGGTTTCATGTTCGGAACAACTCATCCGTACCCAATGTTCGCTGAAACCTTAAGTGTAAAATACCAAAACGACCACCTCGATCCAAGGATTCTAACTCAATTGACGGTGCATTGATCGGAGGTCTATATCCCATGTTATGGGCGTTTGAAAGGATATGTCCGAAAATAGGGGGGTTCGGGCCCGGTCCGACTCGGCCTGATGCACCCTGGGTTTGCCCAAACCGGTTCAACTCGACCCGGGTACGGCCCAGTGGGGCACAGCCCGGCCTGGCTGGCGCAGTTCGGCCTAGCCGGCACAGCCCGGCCCAATGCTGGCGGCCCGGCCCTGCCGGTTGAGGCTCGGCCAGCGTGGCCGCGCGGACGCGGAGCTGGGGTGGGGGGGGGGGGGGCGCTGTTCCCCCCGGTTGATGGTGAACCGACGCGGCTTTAAAGTTGTGCCCCCCCAAAACCGGTAACAGCTTTTCCGTTCCGGTCCGCCGTGGCGGTCTTCTCCAGCGGCGTGCCGCCACCGCTTTCCACAGACCACCAGACGTGCACCGGTGGTCCGTTTCATCCGCCGTCTATGCCTAAGGTCCCTACGAGACCCGAACTTCACTGCAGAGACTTCAAATCGCCATTGCGGCCTGTTTTGTCGTCTCTTGTCAATCTGAACATCAACAAACAATCTGCGGAGGGTTGTCGGGCTATGTTTGTTCGGCCCGTTCCCTCCACATTAGGTGTTATCAATTGGAAATAATAAAAACATGATTTCAACAACTAAAAAAGTCACAATTTCAATCAATTAAAATTGAACCTAGTTCCCAAAAATACCCCCGTAATTAAATATTCCCTTCCCGAAAATAATAACATTCGCGGATCAACTAGATGATGAGTTGATCCATGTTCTTTGTTTTAGAAGGAAAAAACCATGGGAATAATATCATTCCCAAATTAATCCACTACCTCAACAAAAAATGTCAAATGACAGGAATCGCGGAAAACGACGTCGCGGGGTGAGGTTCCATAGACGTCGATGAAGAGTGTCCGAGGAGGAAGCGGCGTCTCCCCTTTTTGTCTCGGAGAAATGAAAAAAAAGCACATCGTTAGAGAACTCCCATGTCGGTGTCTGTTCCCTTGTCATGGAGAAGAATATTGGGGGTGTGTCGTCAATCTTCGAGGAATCAGTGTTCTTCATCGTTCTTCGTCGGAGGCCGGTGTTCTTCGTCTAAAGCTCAAGAGCTCTCCCACTTTATTTCTTCGCCAACGATGCTCTCCCAAGATTAACTAATAGGTTAATTCTATTATTTAATTTCACATGAAAAGAAACTCTCCCATAATTAATTCACCACACTAATTAAAATTTGTAGACATTTTATTAAATAAGGAAGAGAGAAGGTTTTCCATAATTAAACACGTTGGCAGTTTAAATTGAAAAGGGGAAAAGGAAGGTTCCTCATTAATCGAAATGTGGAGTTACCCAAGAATTAATCAAGGGATATTAATAGAGGAAAAGTCAAGGAAATAGTAGGGGAATAAATGGGGTCAGAGGAAATTAAATAGTGGGGCTCGTGTGGGCCCCACATCTCTAACCTCCTCACTTGGGTAATTAAGTGGCTGCGAGCCCCACCCTTAACTACCCATGGGAGGGAATAACTTCCTTTAGCAATAAAAATCGTTCTGACATTTTTTATTTATTTCTTAAATAAACCCCAAAATTTTAACTTCTCCTCCTTTGCGAATGCAACTACGGTAAGTGTCCCCTTAAGAAATTACCAGTGCTGCGAGTTAATCGGTACCATCAGATTTTAATTCCGAGAACCGGTTCAAAAGTTAGAAAAACCCGCTCGTTCGTTCACTGAACGAATCGGATCTAAACTTCAAAAATTGATTCCGGGCACACCGGGCCTCGGAATAAAGTGCTGTTAGAAGCCACAGACTCGTAAAATTACAAATTATAAAAAAACATTTACTTGAAATTTATGGGTCTTTACATAAATTATCCCAAACATGATTTAAAATTTTCACCTATATTTTTGACTTTAAAATTTTAGAGACAACATTTATTTTGATCCAAATGTGAGAAATATACTAACCGTAAATGTTTGAAGTAAATATTAAATTTGAAGGAATTGAACCTGAGGTAGAGAAGATGGACGAAACTAATAACGGATTTTGATCACAAGATCAATTACAATCTGGGAAATGTGAACAAAGTGGAAGATGCCTTGAGTCTAATACATCATGCATCATTAACTATGTTACTTTTGGAACATGACCCCTTTTTTAATGATTTTATGAATTTTGGATCGGAAGTTGTGGGTGTAAACAATTCCTTTGTTTGTTTTAGGTGTCAGTAAAGGCTTTTCTGCCAGAAACAATTAATAAATCACATAAAGAATACCACGTGTTACATAAAAAGGTATAATTAGTTATGGAAGGTATGTTTCCTAAATTTAATGTTGATAAAGATTGTGTATTTAGATATGGAAAGAGATTGTGTGTTCTTTGTGATTACCAACTGAAGGAATAATTATTAAGTAAGTCTTCTAGTTCTCTATTTTCAGTTAATCCTGGTAGCACTAAGATGTATAGAGACCTTCCGGAGTATTATGGGTGAAATAGAATAGAAATAGATATTGAAAAATTTACCATGAATTTTTTTGACTTTTGAATTGGTTAATGTAGTGTGACAGCTTCCAAAGGGGATGCTTTAGCCATTTCCAATTCTAGAGAGGAAATGGGAAAATATATCCATGAATTTTACGGTGGGACTACGAAATACTTCTCGCGGTAAAAACACAATTTGGGTTATTATTGATTGATAGACTAAATATGAACATTTATTTATATTTGAGATAACTTGTCTCTAGATAAAATTTCTTGAATATACCTAAAATATATTTTTAGGTTACATGGATTTATTCTCTCCATTGTATCTGACTATGATCCCATGTTCACTTCTTTTTTTTTTGGAAAGGCCTTTATAAGTCCTTGGAAACAAAAATAAATTTCAGAACAACCTTTCATACATAATAGGATAGAAAATCATAGAAAAAAATTCATTAATTAGATGATATACTTTGAGATTTTTCAATATACTAGTAGGTAAGTTGTTATCAAAATCATTCATTAGTTGAGTTTTTTTTTATAATAATTATTTTCATTCCAATATAAAGGTGGAACCTTTAGAGGCATTATATGGAAAATGGTGTCAAACAACATCATTTTAGGATAAATTTTGGGAATGGAAGTTTATGGGACTATAATTAATAGCTTATGTGGATGAGATAGTGAAGTTGATTCTGCACCATATAAGGACAACTCGAAGTAGTTCAATAATCTATGCAGATAACACAAGGAAAGACTTTTCTTTAGATCTTGGTGAATATGTTTTCATTAAAATACATCCCTGGAAAAGTGTTTTGCATTTTGGTAAAAAAGGAAAGATAATCCAAGGTTTACTAGATCTTATGAAAATCACAGAGAAAGTTGGACTAGTTTTCTACTGATTAGCTTATCCACCATGTTTATCTCATATACTCAACATTTTTATGTTTTGATGTTACAAAAGTATATGCCAGATCCATCTCATGTATTTGAGCCTAGAAGTAGTTTATCTGGAAGAGAACCTATCATATATGGAAAATCATATTCAGATTTTTGATCATATAGAGTATGTATTACAAAATAAGGCATTTCACTGGGTTATGGTTTTGTGGATAAACCACATGGTTGAAGAAGAAACATGGGAATTTGAAAATGTTACGAGGAAAAGGAATCCCCATTTGTTTAATAATTGAATAAATTGAGAGGATGAAATTTCAAAAATGTAAGGAGAATTAAACAACACAATAATTAATAGAATAATTTTTTTAATTATTATTATTATTGAACAAACTAGTTAAATGAAATATGTTTAGTGATTTTTAATATAAATAATCTTATTTTAAAAATTTTCAACATTGTTATTTTTTAATTACTATTTTTCAAATAATAAAATTTTATATAAAAATAATAATTTCTTTTTTTAATCCAACATGTGGAAATTATCTTATTATGAATTATTTATAATTTTTGAAAAATAATTAATATTTTATGAATTGTAAAAAATACCATTTTTTATAAAATACTGTTAATTTTGTGTTATATTTTAAGAATAATTTTAATATAAAATTTATTAAACTTTTGGATTGAATAAATTATAATATTATAATATTAATATTGAATACAAATAATTTAAAACATGTAAATTATATTTTCTTTCAAGATAGGTATAAAAATCGTTATCAGTGTCGATGTAGTGCCTGCGCAGCATAGACAAAGTCATTTTTGGTTTCTTATAAGTAATAATTGAGAACTAAAAAATATTTTTCGTGTCTTTTTTATTAGTTATAATGTGTAATTTATGTTTTTGGTTATTAATTTCTAATTTTATTTTTATATAACTTGATTCGTATCAAAATTCATTTGCAACACTTGTGCAAGGCATGAAAAGATAAATATAAAAATTAATGAAGTTTTCTTAACATTGATATGAGTTATTATACTCAATTAGTATATATAAATAATTATATTGAAATTAATTAATTAATTTTTAATTTTTTATATATGAAATAATTAAATTTTATGGATGTTAAATGATAATTCATTTCTTGTTCAAGAAGAAGAAAAAAATGATTTTAAGTAAAATTATAAGAACCATTAAATAACCCCAAATTTGAGTAAATCATTTTATATGAGAAATTTTATTATATTATATTATTTTTAATATAATTTTTTATATTTTGGTCCCACATGAATCACTTTAACCCTTTATAATATTGAATTTAAAATGAATTCATATTGTTCACGCTATAAGTTTTTAATTAGTACAATATTTTAATATGTGATTTGAAAAAATATTATTTCAGAAAATAAATAGAAATCTGAAATATAATAAATTTATCATCCACATCATAATTTATTTCTAATTTTTAGGGAGTAAATAATTACCTTAAAGGATTGTACAATGATTATGCTGTAATTATTTAATTAATGAATAAATACAATTTATGATATTAAAAATAAAAAAATGAATATAATTTTAAGCTTCTAATAAATTAAATAATTATCTAGATTAATTTATTATGTCTTGGATATAATAATTTTTTTGATTTTGAATGATATTTTTATGTTTGAAAGTCATAGTTATGAACAGTGCATAATTTGAAAAGAATTATTTTTTAAGAATAAAATATTTCATTAAATTATTTAAAAATAAAAAAAAATTTAAAAATAAAAAACAAAATAATATTATGCTTAAAAGGTGATACCTTATGTTTTTAGACATTTTTAAATTCTTTAACACAATATTATACTTTTTATACTTTAAAATTTTAAGTAATTCATAAATAACAGCACACCTCAATTTTAAAAGGAGACTCATAACTTCACAAAATTTCATCACCTTGAGACTTATTTATCCAATATCCTATACCAAATTACCTTATCCTCGTCCATATTCACATTATTGTTCATCTAGTATCTCAAATAAATCACTTACAAGATTTTTAACAATGTTCTCAAGGAGAAATATCCAAGAGGTAAATTTTTTCTTCTTCTCTTTTAAATTTTATATCACTTTTACCTTCTCCTATACCAATATAAAATATTTCATGATAAATCATATATCACATAAATAATGGAATTTTATTTCTTTTTTTTGTATATCCATCATCAAAATATTTTATTTTGCTTCTTTTAATCGCAAAAATGAAATCATCGTCCATAGTGTCTAAATTCACCGCCTCTGTGGATGATTAGTTTTTGTTTCCCCTTTACCGCATTGATTGGATGTTTAAATTTTCTTGTAATTGTTTAAAATTAACTAGATATATATGTTCTTACTTTGAGGGTATTATTTATTTTTTTAAGGACTTCTATAATAAACCGACCATGAAACCATGAGGAGAACACACCCAAAACAATGAAAATAAAGAAATATTATCAATAAATGGGTGGAAAGATGTTATAAAATGTATAATAAGGAAGTATAAACATGAGTACAGTTCTATAATAAATTAATAACTCACTTTAAACCCTTATTCAAGAGGTTTGATCCCTTTTGAATAAATTCCAACCTGTGGTAGGAGACCTCCTTTTAATCCTCTTTAATGTCACTTTAAAAAAATTTCAAAAAGAATATTTTTTAAAAACCATATGGAATGAGAAAATTCCAAATTTAATGATTCCATAATTATTTTATGTTTTTATTAAAATATTTCATTGTTATATTCAAATTAATTGTTTTACTATTTATGAGAACAGTAATCCTTTAATATGTTTTTTTCTCAATGATTGATTTTTATGCTACAAGTATTAATATTCAATGATTTTGATATGTTTCATGGAAATAATTTATGATTAATTTTAAGACCTATATATCCCTCCAATTCATTGTATATTTTTATATTAGAGGTTAATAATAATGGTTACTCCAACTATAACAGTAATGGTTACACTATAAGGCAGCTGTGGGGGTTATACCAAAAGGTAACTTTGAGGGTAACATAGTAAAGTATCCATGATGGTTATAAATAATATGGTGTCCATGAGTGTTTCAACATTATATATGTAATTATTCATGTTACCTAAGTGGTTCACTTATGTTTTCTATGTTTTATGGGAATATCATGTTTTCACAAAATTAGTATATGACACTTTATGCATGTGAGGTACATCATTTTAAAAATGATTTCATATGTCCATAAGTACTCATGGAATAATTATATATTTATTTTTTTTATTTCTCTTACTGAGATTTTTGTATTCACCGCAAATTTTATAACTATTTTCATTGGCTTTATGGAAGGTTAAGAGAAAATAACAACTCATGATTTGTTTTGTTAATTTTTTTATTAAAATAATTCATGATTTGTTAAAAAATTTTGTATTTTGAAAAAAATGGATTCTATTTTAGCAGTATTTACACTTCATGCATGTGATATTATCATGCATGAATTTTTTACAAATCACTAAAACTATAAAAAATATCATTGGAAATTTAAGAAAATGAATTCAATTTGAATTTACTATTTTATGAAATGTTGAAGGCTGGGTCCTTATACCGCTTCATTCCAAAATTTCTCCAGTAGATCCTTTTCAAAAAGCATTTTTCTAGATATGTTACTAATGATATGATTTTTCCTCTGAACCACTAACTTATGTTGGAGAGTTATTATTACTAAAACATTATTCCATATCCCTTTTTTCTCAAAAAAATATTCCACTAGATTGTTTATGAATTTTGTACCATTATCAGTATAAAACCCCATAATCTTTATTCCATGTATCCTTTTAGATTCCCTAGGACTATTTCATAAATTAAAACACATAGGTTTTGTGGTAAATGAAAAATTACCATTCCATACTACAAAAAACATCCATAAAAATAATATAAAACCCCTTCTTGTAAGTGGATCTTTGTGGGATAGGCCCACAAACATTTGTATGTACCAATTCAAGCACTCTGGTTGATTTTTTATTTTTTTCCATGTATGCCATTCTGATAATATTACCTTCTTGAACAGAATCACACATCGGAGTACGAACACATGATATATTAGGAATATATCTAGTTGCATCAAATTTGACCAGATCTTCTAATGATGGATGCTATAGTTAACTAAACCATTTATGCCACAACCTGTTTTATTCCTCTCTAGAAAAAGGCACATATATTCTTATCCACATACAAGGGTGAGATTCCCCTTAATTGTTTTTTAATATAGAAAAAATTCCCCATATCATCCTTTTAGGATAAACATATTCTTATTAAATATTATAGAATTCTCTGAGTCACATAGTTGACTGACATTATGCAAGTTGTAACTGAGAGCTTCAATAAATAAGATATTAACACATCTCGTTTATTTTCCCCAAAACTTGGATTTTACCAATCCAATAAACATTAGGCCTTTATCATTTACAAATTTCACAACACTTTAATTTTCATATTTTATTCCTATAAAAAGATCCTTATTACCTATAATATGGTATGTGTATCCACTATCAAGTATTCACACAACGGAATGACCTGATTCTATGAGGGAAATCTCTGTAATGAATTTCTTCTTAGCTCTTTATTATCCCCATTTATGACTTCATACCCAACACGGAATGATAATCTTAATATTCCTTGAAATATGATGGAAAAAATTAATTTTGTAAATACAAAAATTGATATTTCAATTTTAGGTCATTTGATGATACGTTGAACTACTGCTTACGACCACATTCAGTCTACTTTGGAAAATTTCTATTCATTGTTGATGATAAATATCATTCTATATTCCCAATTCCTCCACACTTGAAATGGTGACAATAAAATGATGTTTAGGATTTTTGAGCTCTGTATGGAAATATATTTTGGTCTTGTTCTATCAAGTACCACTTGAGTATGGAAGATACCCATTGCGAGTGTCTCGTTTTTCCACAACAATAACAACTCATGTGGGGTAGATTCCAGTGTGTCAATACTGCACTACTAGTTTTCTCATGGGTTATTTTAATAATATAGACCTGATTTATACATGAATAGATATTTAATAATAGAGTAGGTTCTTGTTTTATGACGTCAAACATTATATCTTTTCATTTTTGATCAATCCCCATAAAAACATTATCATTTGGATTTGAGTGTTGCTTCTATTATGCTAGACCTCTATGCTACACATCCATCTTTTTTATTTCTTTAATGATATGATTTTCTAATTTCATACTGAGTATCATGAGTTTTTTTTGATCTATAAGACTTCTTCATATGATGATTAATTCATCTTCATGTTCATAAATAAAATTTATTTATTACTTTCCACTGTTAGATGAACTATCAATTTCTCTTTTACTTCCTTCTATATTGATCTTGTTCTCAATATCCTTTTATGAGATATATAGCATTGAAGACTTTAGTTTTTCAATTTTTTTCATTCATATCAGAGTTATCCTCTTCCTTCCTCAATATATAATGTTTGGAATCATGAACCACATTATTTGATTTTTTTGTTTCGTCCCTCCAAACATCTATTCCTTATAGAGCGACATCAATTTCAGCATGCATATCAACTATTCATTAAACATCTTCTACAATATTGTCACTTTTTTACTTTTTCTAGGAGCTATCTATAATTTCGACCATAGAATTTTCTCGGTGATCTTTAATGTTATCAGTCTCTTCAACCTCAGATTCTTATGAACTATCATTTTTTTTGTGTATAAAGTATCTCCTTTATGAAGAAATTACTCTTGAACTTTTTCATACGTTTCACAAAGGCTGAATATCTCTTCTTGGGACCATGTACTTAATCTTTATCATCTTCGGGAAATATCTTTTCTAAACATTTTGTAATATGTCGAAACATTTTTCATTGAAATCATTAAATTGGGAGGTTCCATTTGAACTATCCTTTTCTTATTTGAATATTTGAGGAATCAAATGAAATCACCTTATCTATCAATTCTTATTACTATCCATATTAAATTTTGGGCCTTGAATTCCATCTCTTTGTACTTCTCCTTTCCACAACATCATTATAATAATTTCTCATCTTGTATGCAATAAGATTACTGTGCAAGATATAGAATGATATCTCATTAGGGTCATTATCTTTCAATACATAAAGTTTTTGATTGAACTGAGGTGGAAGTTTTCACATGGTTTATTTTATAATATTTATATCTTCGATAATTTATCTAAGACCATGCATTTCTTCAACAAAAACATTTACGCAATCAAAGAATGCATTAACAGACTCATTAGGGTGCATTCTATGATCTTTATACTAGTTCCATAGAAACAATAGCTTTGCTTCTCTGACATTTGAGTCACCCTCATAAATATTTAGAAAATTTTCCCACATAGTATGTGATTACTTACTTGAAATATCTTTCATATATATTGTCTTAGATAAAGATAAACATTTATTCTTTTTTTGTTAGAATCCAATTCCCTTCTTTAAGATAATGATAAAGCACCACTATAGATACTGTCTAAAATTCCATGAATAGATGGTTTAAAGACATGTATTCCTGAATATTTGAAGTAGTGCTGCATTCAATTATTCTATAATTGAATATTTTTACCACTGAAGACCGGATTCCCTTTGTGATAGACAACCTCCATTGAAACCCCTTAAATATAAATAATTAAATTAACGATTTCTCTAATACCAATTGTTATCCAATATAAGTTAAATAAACTAGTTGGGGGGGGGGGGTGAATTAGGGTACGATAGATTAAAAAAACTACCACATAAAATCTTTTTTGATTATTAAAAAAACTCTTCTATACTTTTCCTATAGAAATTCATGAAGAGAAATTAAATCATGCATTAGGAACAATGATTTTACTTGGTTCACCCCCATTGGGCTATGTCAAGGAGAATATAATTCCAATGTGTCGATGTACAAAATTTAACAAAGATCAATACCAACTCATGGATCAAGATAAATAAATATAATTCCCAGGCTCACTACCTTTACATTGTTTAGATATTTCTCACTACCTTCCCATGTGTCACTCCTTGAGTCTCTTTTTATGGCTCACTTCTAGTGGAAAGATAAAATTATTCTTCTTCCTTACCTAACAGCTATAGAAAAAATTCACACGTATATTTTTGACATGTAAGTCCCTTAATTAGAAATAATGAATTCATCCTCAACCTTATATAGATGCTCTATTGATGTTTTACTTTCATCTACTTTATGAATACCACTTTACTAGAGATACACAAGAAAATCTTGTGTGAACGCTTTCAAAATTATCATTTCCTTCATGACTCTCATATATCCTTCACAAACTATCCCATTCTTGATACGTATATAATTCCTTCCTAATCCCTGCAATATTTGTGAAGATCACCTATTTTGAGAATCTCAACCATACTTCATGAAGAAAAATCCTTTCAAAAAGACCAAACAATTTCATGAATCTCACTTATCATTCACAAAACCCAAAAGTTCAGTCATATTTTTATTGCCTTTGCAAACTACAATACTTTCATGATGCTTACAAATTTCAGTCAGATTTCATAGCCTTTGTAAAATTCATTTATTCGCAAACTATTTCACAAGAACAACATCCATGAATCACCATACTGATTTCGGATCCTTATAATCTTCCTTAAGTATTTTTCTCTCTTTTGATGGGGGTAGAGGCCAATTAATAGGCTTTTCCACCTATTCCAAAAGTTTCCATCCATGTCATCAACATTTTGAAAAGCTCACCAACATCATTCATGAAGCTCCATATTTAACAAATTTATAGGGAAATTTTCCATTTGTGAAGCTTCTCATAATCATAGAGAGTAAAATCAATCCTTCATGCATTCCAGATGATCTACTTCTCATGGTCATGGATATGTTATGTTTTTCTTTGGGTGATCACAATGCTCCACACCATCACAAAACCCAATCTTTGCAACACCAAATGCCTTTATAATGCTCCTTACCTTTATGAAACTCACTCCTTTTTCTTATTCTGACATGGAATTCATGGAAATAATTTTTCAACGATAGAGGTATCATCTAAATTTTGGTCCCAATAAATCTGGAAATCATTGGGAAATGAAACCACCATGCGTATACATTTTTATGTACTTCCTCTAGATAACACAATACATTTTCATGAGTCCTTATCAACATTCTTAGTAAATAATATCTCAGGAACTCCAAAACATTCAATGGAAACCTGCTTTATCAATAAATACTATCAACTAAATAACACTTCAATGTTACCTTGAGAGATTTTCCCCAAAAATAACAGATACTGAGAACCACCTACACCACTCCTATGATGATATTTCCACTTATTATATGTCCCCTTAACACTGCTAACGCTCAAAATAGGTGGACAATAATAGGAATAATTACCAAACTTTCCTTCCCTATTCATCTCTCCCATCATTTTCCTGTTAAATGTATCCTTATTTGAAAAAAGATTCAGCATAAATACATATGATATGATATCTGATAAAAAACATATAGGTATTACTAAGCCTTCAACTGGCCATTTGTTACCACCTTTGAAGAAAAATGAACCATCTTAGAAAATATTGTTTTTACACCAACACTGAATGACCTCCTTGATACAAAAAGATGAACTCTAGAGACTTCACCATCATTAGCGACTCTAGAGAAAAGTACTATAAAAATAGAGTCTTGAAACCCTTAAATTCCAAGACCAAATTCCTACCAACCTAAACCATAGTATTTCATAGTCTATTACTGGGAGCCTCATATCTAAATGCCACACAACTCATAATGATACTCTCATGTGTATAGAAGAAGTCAATAATCAAAATGGTATATTTCTGATAGTCCTCCACTTATTTAGGTTCATTAATAACCTTTAAGTATGATGCATTATCATTTAATAAACCTTAGGGTTTAACCCTATGTCCTCTAGCTCCTGTAATTACCTCAACAACTTTTTTATTGAATTATGGTACATTTTTTTTGGCAACATGAACTTTGTTCACGGCAGCAACAATAAGATTCTGATCTATAGTTGGATTCCCTTTAGGGTCATCAACTGCACCTTTCAGAGGAACCATGGTTGAAATATTAGATGCATACCATTTAACACCAAAATAGAATAAATGATAAAACAATATAATAATATTAGTTCAAACCAGCAAACAATATGCAAAAAAATAATTATTATGGTCAATAACTCAAAACATGAGACATCTATCCCAACATCCCATGGAAAATTGAGTCTTATAACAACAATATCTATCGAAAAACTCACCAAAATATAACTCTTATGTCCTTACAGTCCGATATCTCATTTAATAAATGTCCCAAGACAAGGAATCATCAGGAATGACCTACTCAAATAAAAAACCTTGAAAACACAACCTAGATATCCTCCCAAGCTAGTATCCAACTAAAATTTATTCATAACCTAAGAGAATTCTAAATCCCCATGGGCTAGAAACTAGCACTCAAGAATAAAAATACCCAAAAGGAATGATTTAACCAAAATGTATGAGGCCTATTACTACACATTCCACCTAAGTACCCAAGGCTTCCCATGTGATCTATTATCCAAACCATTTCATCAAAAACATGCTTCAAGAAAATTTCATAAACCCATTCCACAATTCTTTAAAAATAACTTTTCTTTTATGAAAACAAGGTTAAAATCATATTTAATCAAATCCCATTTCCATACAAAGCAATCAATCCAACCAAGTCATTTATAAAACAATTTATAATATCAAATCAATATATATGATCCAAAATTTTCTAGATACAGGACCACCTACCACAAATTCTGGTTTCACACTACCATAATGGGATCCACATACCAGAAAAGAACACATGGTTATAAATAGAGGCCCTAAGATGGATTCCCAAGTCATAGAATCACATAACACAAAAAATAAGATGGTGGAAAGTGTATATCATGAAAAAAATCAATGAAAATTCACTCAAAAAAATACAACCAATAAAGTATCAACCCCTATAAGAAGATCACAGAACATATCTATATAGAGCAAGACTGTAATATCAATTGATTTGAAAACAAGGAAAAATAGTGCTACTGTGATCAAGGGAAACAAAAAAACTAGTAGATTATTTACATAGAGATATGAAGCGCATAAACCCTAATGATCAATATTTTAAAAAATAAAACAAAATGTTAATAAGGTCCAGAAAATATCTAAGGAGTGTTCTTAGGTCTAGATAGAAGATGTTGTAGTTAAATTAATAATGAAACACCTGTGCAGTTCCTTTAAAACAGAAACTACTAGAATTACACAGTGTGAATCACTTTCATGTTGTGAAATTTTGGATTAAAAAGTACCACTAAAAAAATTCATCACCATAGATTAAAAATATTTATCCCGACTATTTCATTACATGTATACTTTTCATGGCGTGTAGGATTTTCATTCCTTGAACCCAAAGCATGACATGTTCCCAAAAACTATTGCACGACGTGGACACATATGATGATATGTGATATTTTAATGCCTTAATCCCAATTAAATACATCCTCACAAAAAAGAATGTAAACATTTATGGTGTGTAAATATTTCATGATGTATAATCATTTCACGACATGAAATTTATTAGAAGACTAAAATAGGGTTACTTCTGCTCAAAATCCCAAAACAACACTGGTGTTCTTCAAACTCAAGGAGAACTTTGAGAACCATCTAACATATTTTTACTCAAAATTAATTAATTAACAAAAACATACATCCTTAAAAATTAGGTCATTTTCCTCAGAAAACTCTCTCCATACTCAAGAGTCGAAAAAACAGACCCAAAAAGATGAAACAAAATGAGAGAAGACAAAGATATAAAAGTGGGTAATGGGATGTTACAAGTGTTGAATTTATGAAATTATATCCACAAAATTTTATTTATTAAAGGATATTTCACACAAAAATAATAGGTTGTTACATTATTTTCCTTTAAAAAATGTGACCCTTAATGTTATAATTCTTATAATAAAACAGATCAGAACACTTTTGTCTTATTTTATCATCATATTCCCATGTTTCTTTCTTAAGAATAGGATTTTTACATAAAGCATTAACTAGGTGGGTGGTATTTTTTCATAGTACTTCACCTCTACCATAAAATATATCCACTAATTTTTAATTAAAAGTGATATCATGTTTAAGTTATATTGAGTTCAATATATCTGGTGGATCAAGCATGTAATTTATAGATAATGATTAATGGAAGACATATTTCAGTTGCGTGAATTTTGATAGAAGAATTATGTTATAATAAATAGTCCTCCTGAGATCAAGAACCTTTAATAGGTTAGTGTATGTAGGGATCAATATTCCCTTTATTCCATATCTCATATATCTCTTGTGGTGATATTTAAATTAATAAATTTTATCTAACATCAAATTCCAAATCTCAATGATGATTACAAGAATAAATATTCTAATTTGTTTACATTAACAAGATAGAAAATGGTTTATATATTTTTAATAATTTTATAGATAATATTTGGTCCCAATAAAGTTTTTTCTCCCACATCACCACAAAATGTTGGACTTCCATATCTCATTCAATATAAGAAAATATATTTGATCATTTGTATATAATAGTGTAAAATCTTGTTATATGAGAACTCAAAAAGTGATAGATGTTGATCCCAACATAATTTTAAATTCATTGACCAGGATCATATTATATCTTCCATAGATTGAATAGTACTTTCATATTATCCTTTGCAGAGTCCTGTATAAGATACTAGAAGTTCTATTATTTTTCCAATTCTTGTTAAAGAGTATTTTGTAATATCAATATAAATCATGGAACTGAATTAGATACTATTGAATGTTATACACAACATGTTATTATAAATTCCTTTATATTATAATGGAATTTTGATTGGTTGAAAAATGAACATGAATAATAGATAAATATATTAAAATTTTAAGGATATCAACCAAAACATAAATTGAATTGTTTTCTTTAGATTTTTATGAAGTAATATAATTAAGTACATGGTGATGTTATCCCACTCCTATATGGGTATGGGTAATGGATTCATCAACTGATTAGATATTGGTTTTTTATCCTTAACCAACTAAAAAAATGATTATTTTTTATATATACTCTAGAGTATTTCTATTAAATATTTCCTAGATAAAATGATTTTGAGATATCTGTACTTCATTTTTCAGCTTACATGAACAAAGAATGATGAGATATGTGCATCACCCAAAATCACTTTGTCTAATTTTGGTATAGAAGGGTCACATATTAATTCCCAAAATCCTATCATTCAATCATTTTCAAGGTTTATCTAAAAAGTATTTTCCACATTACTTTATAGATCCAAATCATCCTTATCCACTTCCTTAATATTTATATAGATATATGATAGATAATCATTTTTTAAATATATGCAGTCATCCCATCCCTTATTATTTCAATGTCCATATACTGTGAATCATTTTTTATTAAGACTCTTTCAATAATTATGATAGATAAGGTTACATTATCCTCTATATTAAGTCATATTTTATCTTTTTTTTCTCCAGGGGTAATGTATTGATCAACCAAAATCCTTAATTACATCAAATCATGTATTTTGGTTCATGTTCAACTCAATTTTTGTGTGTGTGTATAATTTACGATTTTATGGTATATATATATCACTTCTCGATATTCAGATCATGTATCTAAATGTATAATGAAAATATTTCCATTACTATCTCTAGATCATGAATCATATTATTTTTGTCATAATAATTTAATTTATTCAATAAATAAGATAATTTTTTTTAATTTTGAAAAGGAAACAATAAAATCCCTTCCTTGAAATGTTATTGTATAAAAAAATGTTATATATTACATGGTTTTGTGTGAATAGGTTCTGTATTCATCCTGTGATTAATCACCTAGAATAAATCCTAATTTTTTTAGTCTATAGAAACTTATCTCAATTTTTAGTTAAGATAGTTACTAGATTTTATAATCATAATACATTTCTAGGAAAACATGAATAATAAACAGTTAATCCATTAAAACTATGGATATATACTATAATAGCTATAATAATAAAGCATTCAAACACAAATATCTTTTAAGGGTGTATAAATATCACATAACTAATGATTACATTAGCTAATATGTGTTCTATGAAACAAACCAACCTTCTGGGTCTCCACTGGTAGTAATAGTTGAGCTAAGTGAGCCACATCAAGCCTACTACCAATTGAAAAAAATATGGTGAATAAAATCAACAAGGTGTATCACATATGAGATGCCTTAGATTTATGATTACCAAAAACATACCACAAATTTCAAATACACAATTTCCCTGAAAACTATCAAAGTAATATAAATAACTGTTTATAGAATAACATATGTGCATGATACATAAACCATAAAATAAAAATCAATATAGTAATAATCTTGGATAAAACATTAAATAAGTAAATTATATCATGTAAGAATAGACTAATGATAAAAAGAAAAAAAATATCATTTCCAAGACCACTAGACAGAGTCTCTAAAAAAACATCAGTGTCATGTACCACTGAGCACCAATAGAAACAATATTTTTCATCTCTATATCCCTTTAGGTTAGAACAAAAATATGTGTCATCTTTATATTTTTTCTGGGAAATTATTCCCATGTATAGGTGAGTATAAAAATACCCAATACAATAGGTGAAAAAATAAAAAAAAAGAAAATTTCAACTAAAAACCCAATTCAAGGGAGAAATAGAGAGAACACCCTAATATATATTACGTAATTTGAGCCATGGGATGTATGTTAGTCCATTTTTTCAGAGATAAGCTTCAATATGTTTTCATACTAGTGAAAACCAACAATATCCATCAAATCACATGCCTTAAAATATACAAACTACGTATTATTAAAAAAATCCCTAAAAACTGTATTAAATCATAGTGGGGGAATCATGAAGAATTGAATAATTAATTTAGTTTGAGGAGGTACTAATTTCTTTAGAGGAACCACACCTTATTGAGGGACACAATATCAATTTAGGGGGTATCGACTTTATTGTTGGATGTACCACACCCTGTGTCTTTTTGAGAGGGGGTTACTGATTCCAATAGACTTATGGGGGAATCAAACCATATCGGTATCTATGGAGTAGAAAAACCATCCTTAAAATATAGGGTTTATTCCCAAGATCATTAGGGGAGTATCTGTAATACCTCATGATTTTAATAGAATACTATGTTTAATAGTATATACTACATGAAACAACAATATTAAATGAACCTGGTCATCTTTATATTTAAATAAAACTATTATAACATAGTCATTAAATTAGATGGTATAAATATGAATAATGTTTTTCTAAAATATATCGATATATATCCAACTCAATATAAATTTATGTATTAATTCTTTAGAAAAAATAATTCAATTTTTATGAAGTAATTTTATGCTTAAAAAATTATTTTTCCATAGAAATGGGTTTTATTACATTTAATGAGAAATTATTATAATTAATTCAAACTACTTTAAGAAAATATATTTTATTAAAATAATTTATTCTTTAAAAATAGTAGGTAAAAATTGGTATATTTTAAAACATAGATAACTATAAAAAATGTTTGATTTTTTGATGAATACTTAAAATATTGATTTTTATTGAAAAAAACAATTTTATTTTAGTCATTTAAAAATTTAAATTTAAATTTTCAATGGTTTAGAAGTAAAATTAGGTAATTTAAATTATTAATAATCTAATTATGTTTATTTTATCAATATTATTCTTGATTTTTTACAAAAACATTTTACACTTGAGAAGTCATTTTTTTGGAAAACACTTTTCTTCTCTTTTTACCTGTTTTATATTATATTAAATTATAATAATTTAGTTAATTCAACTTGAAGAAATTGATTCCAAATTTTTAATTTGAATAATCTATATTGTTAAATATATTCAATATAATTTTTTGTAATATTAAATATTAATAACAATAAAAATCTATTACAATGGTCAAGGTTAAAGCTGGTTTACCGAGGGTTAATCTAAAGTGAGAATGATTCAATTGAGAAAAATGGTTTTCTAAATACTATTGGATGTACATATTTATAACTGTTATTGTCTCATATTTAGATAAGATCCATTCTTGATCCATATTTCTTGGGTAATACTTTAATATACTTTAATTTTTGTGGGAATTCTAAGTGCATCCTCTCTCCTACTTATAAAATTACACTACATACCCTATCATCTCTACAGTTCATGAGACATTTTTTTTGGAAAATAATATATCCAATCCCTTTATAAAATCAATACCTACCTCGTAGATGTGTTTTTTTAAAATATTTAACTTGGATGGCTTTTGATGTGAATCAAAGTTGGTTGCCCAAAGATGAGTTGTAAATTTTAACCGATTGTTTTAGATTTATTTCTTTTTTTTACATACATAAAAATACTTCTACACATTTTTATATTGTTATATTTGTGTCAAAAATATAATTATATATTAATTTTTTGATTTCCAAGATTTATTCAATCTTCCTCTTCATCTAATTGGATACAAAACCATTGTGTGTACAACCGACTATAGTGTCACATACTAATATAATTCATTTTTCATCACCGCCTATCATGGATGGTTATGATTAAGGATTTAATATATTTATATATAAAATTACTGAAATATTTATCTTAATATTATATTTATTTTCTTACCTTTCCATCCATTGAAAAATGACAAATTCGTTTGTGTGTACGTGTAAATTACAACCTATATAAAGCGATGGGATTTTTTTCATCACCTCAACACATGGATAGTGTATATAAGTGTATTTAAAGAGATAATATGATATTTATTATATAATAATAATTTTTTAATGGTTAAATGATATCTAATTTCTTTTCATCATGTTTTTTTAAAACTAGAAACATTACCCAGGCATACGCATGGACAACATTCTCTATGTTGTAACATAATTTATTTTCCATAACCACCTTTCATAGTTAGTAAAGAAATTATAATTAATTTATAAAATGATAATTTTATCTTTATTATTATTCTTTAAAATATAGAATAGTTACCTCTTGGACCATGGTCAACTTATCAAATTCATTTTTTAGTTTTGAACCGAACATCCTTAAAAGAATCATCATAGACATAAATTATTATATCCTTAAATATATCACTTAAATAAATGAAATAAATTTTATAAATAAATTAATAATTAATTAATAAACCTGAAAAAGTTTAAAGAAATAAATAATTAATATAATTTCACCATAAAGGTTTTAAAAGAAAAACATTTCAAATATGGACTTGAGGTAAGGGGTTTATTAAGTCACCTTTATTTGATTTGGTGATATCGATTCCTCAGTGATTATATTGTATATAAATTATGTATGGAATTAATTTTTTTATTTATTATGTATTTTAACTTTATTTGTGTGTATTTACAATTGTAGCATATAATCTCTCCATTAATGGACTCTTAATTCAACTATATGATCTTTGTAAGTGTTGTCCATATAAAATTTACCATATTTGAAGACATATGTTTATGTTATAAACATATATTCTTTTATGAGGTTTATATTTTACCACGTGATGTAAGAACCCAGATCTTCATTTCAGGTATAGATCTTGAATTTGGGTTATTTTTTGAGGAAAAAGGTATAATTGTGAATTTTTTAAGTACACGCCGTGTATTCTTATGTACACGCTATGTACCCAGTTTCCACAAGTAGCTGTGTACTAGAAATGTAATGGCCGAGTACATGGCCATGTAGGTGACCTGGAAGAACACCTAAAGTAGGGGCGGATTGAGGCTAGTACATGGTGTGTACCTTAAATGAACATGCTGGGTACTTTTCCTTTTAATTGATGAATCAGAGAGGGGTCACGTCTCAACTACAAAACCAAATTCTTCCCCCCATGTTTCATACAAGGGAGTGAAAGAATGTTGAAGAACTCCAAAACTCTTCCGATTCTCCATACGACCTACAATTAAGATGCCATCAGGTGCATTGGAATCCCACCAGCACGTTCTCTCTTTCCTTATATCCATTCTTCATGATTCCTCCTCTCTCATGATTATTTCATGGTTGAATGCTTTTCACCTTATTTTAGATCTATGATGTTCTTTTCTAATTCAAGGGCCTACGTTCAAGAGTATCAATCATAAAACGTTGAGGTAGGTGGTTTGTTCCTTTCTTTGTTAGTTCTTGTATTATATATGATAAAGTTTCCACATACCCACGTTTATTGTATTGGATGATTGGGAAATTAACCCTATTAATTACCTTAAATGGTTTAATTGATTAAAAAGAGGTTGTTTCATATGTGTATGGTTAAATTCCTTATTATGGGACAGCCCATGGGTGTGTTTCCCATGTTTGACTGTTTATGACTGTTTAGTCTAGATTTCCTATGAGGTGTACCTTGTTTCCATGCCTCATTTTTCTTAGTATGGAGTTTGATTGTTTATATAAATTTCATGTGTTTTGATTGTGAATGTTATCCATGTAGTAGTTTTAGATTACATGTTCTTATTGCTATGATATGTGCACTGATCTTTTAATATGTTGTGAGAGCCTTGGACTAGAAAAATAATGAGGGTTTCCATGTTTATTAAAGAGGACCGTGAGATCCTTGGTTTAGACTTTTAACAAGGGTTATTGACTGTGAGAGCTACCTATGAGGTCTTTTATGATTATTTATGCTATGTTGACATAGTAGGTATTGACTTTGAGAGATACACGAGGTCATTGATAAGTTATTGATGCCATGTGGACACATGGTTATTGACCATGAGAGTTACCCACGTGGTTGTTTGTAATTGCTTAATGATATGTTGAACCAAAGGATTTAGACCATGATATATTTACCAGAGGGTTTTTCGAGTTATTGAATGATGGTGAAAAGTCTTCCAAGCCAAAGAACAAGCTTGTACTCAGTCATACTTGTTGTTTAAATGGTATTCTGAGATGTCTTTTGTTTTGATTTTACACAGTGGATAAAGAGATTTGGCTAGATCAAGAGCCTTCATTGTTCAACAGTTATAATAATTAATAAATGTAAATGAATGTAATTAAAAATGTACGATTGTTTTATTTTGAGTACTTCCTATTTTATTACTCCATTTCTGCATATTTCCCGCTATATATATATATTCACTGATAGTTTGGCATAGATTTTGTGGTGGTTTCCTACCGAGATTCGTCTCAAACCCTATTTGGGTAATGATTTTGGACCCGTATATGGTATATGGTTGTAGGTATAGATAAGGGAAATCACCATTTTCATCAGGTACTTGATTGTTGTTGGAGCTGGAGAGAATGGGACCAAGATGAGGCTTGTAATGATGTTGGAGTTTACTACTTTATGTACTTTGGTTTCAGTATTGTATTTATATCATTGTGACTTCTTTGGATTATTTACTAGATATATGTGACATAAATCATTTATATATTCTTCAGTTATTATATTACTATCCGTATCCCGATGTTTCCTTTGGTGCATGGTTTTACTGCTTCCACTTTTGTTTATTACTAGTTATTCTGTTGTGTATACTCTGCCTTTAAGGGTATAGTTTTCCAAATGTCTTACCTTGGACCTTGTAGCTAGCCGTCAAACTCTAGAATTTGGGGAAATGATCTTGAGGTTATGTGACCCACTGGGTCTGAGGCACCTTTGGGTGGAACTTGTAAGAAGGATGTTACAAAGTGGTATCAAATGAGTTTTTTTCTATAATATCTTACAATTTGGAGCCTACAGATTGTGATAGGAAGTAATACGTAGTTGGGGATAAGCTGTGCCTACGAGTAGCTAACCCATCTACATGGAAAATCCAATTTACCTCGAATATTTCATTTTTTTGGTTTTTCAATTTTTACAGTTGATTTGACTTCACCATTGGGAGATTCACTTGTATAATAATGTAATCGCTGATATTATCAATGTATTATATCTTACTCAACCCGATGAGATGAGGTTATGCCATCTCATGCATCATATATGCACTTACTGGAGATCACATGTCATGAATTCTTGTCATTCCATTTATTATTCATTACAGATTTGGAGCTTTTTTGGTAGATGTTGTGATAGATATGCGTGGTGTTGTGATAGATGCCTTGATATAATTCCTACTGTTTTGATACGATATTTCAAATTATAATTTTCCATTTGGATGGATGCCAAACAAAGGTCCTTGAGGTGTTATGGGAACTCTTGGATCATAATTTGGTGCATCATGATTGAACTTTAATTTTATTCTGTTATGATATGACATGAATAAGGATGTCAAATATTAATTCACGTGGAGTATGGGCTCTCATGGGCCAGAATTTGTCATTCCTTGGACAAAATTTTATGTTTTTAAGGGTTTTATAGGAGTTTCAGAGGATTACCACCTGGAAACCCAGACAACACGATTTGTGGTGTTATGAACACAAGCCATGTATTCTATTGTTCTAAAGGAAATAACTTTTCTTACGTACACATCAGGTACTAGGAGTACATGCTGTGCACTGCTTCATAGTGTGACTGCTAGTGTGAGTAGATACACGAGGATGGGAAAATTTTGGTAGGGCACACAATTTCTAGATTGTACATGCCGTTTAGTAATCAACCATGTATCCAGAAATGTGACTAACGACATGAGTGAATGAAATTCAGATGATACACTCTATATGGTGATCAATCGCGTATCTATCCATGTGACTAATGATAGGAGTGGATAGAACTTAGGTAGTACACACCATGTCAGTGGTGAACACGTCATGTAGTGTTACACCAGGAGAAAACTGTGTAGTTATAGCCATGTATAAGAACTTGGGTATGAGGAAAAATTCAAGATCATGCTCTGTTATAGGAGAAACATGCCGTGTTTAGGGGTGTTACACGACATTGTTTGAAAGAGGTACATTCCCTTGTTAAGGCTTATAGGGAAAAATTCATGTGGTTGTTATACACACCATGAAACCCTATTTTATAAAAACATGAATGATTTACTTCTCCTATTCCATTATTGAAATTATAATTTGTTTTCAATGATAATCTCTAACTGTGGTGTGCGCTTGACCATGCAGAGTAATGCCGCCATGACATCCATAGGTAGTATGCCAAGTGTAGGGTGATAACCAGACCCCGAAAATGGTAGATCATAGATTGCCAATAGATCCTCCTATCATTCCCGTCATAGAACCAGCTGTTATACTAGATGTAGGTGCTAATGCACTATTCTGTGAAGGCTTTATAATGATGATGTAGACTTTCTAGGGAGCAACACATCCTGCCTCGACTATGGTAGAGTTTACATGAATGTTCTCGGAAAAAAATCATCCCACTTTTTTAAAGGATAGTGGACCACAGGCTGCAGAGTAATGGTTGGAGGCCATGCTTTCTATCTTCGAGCATCTGGAGAGGCCTCTAGAGAGGAGGGAGAATCTTGAAACTTACATTTTAAATGATTCCACCAAGAGATGGTGGGATGTTGTATCACAGGTGGGATGTCATCTGGATATGGCTTGGGAAGTATTTCCAAGGACCTTCTATGAATAATTCTATCTTGATACATTGAGGGTCAATCGAGCATGAGAGATCATTCATTTGAAGCAGGGAGATCTTTTAGTGATGGAGTGGTCTTCTTGTTTTATAGAGCTTTAGCACTCCACACCTATTTTGAGAGGTGATGAGTTATCATTGGAAAGGCGATTTGAGGATGGTATCTGTTATGACATCTGATCATAAGTGAATATTTTCAGGATAACTTCAATGATGACTATAGTAAATTAGTCACTGATTACGAAGATTTATCTGAGGGTGTTGGGAGCTGTGTGCTAGGGCGGTTCAAAATCCATGGTTGGTACTCCTTTGTTTAATAGTAAGAAGCATCATAGGGAGCCTTCATGTGGTGATTCAAGAAGCAATGATGTATCTATAGGTTTCCAGGTGAGGTGCTACCAGTGTGGGAAGAGTGGGAATACAAGACCTCAGTGCTCGAGAGACTCAATTAAAGATGAATCTTCTAGAAACATTGGTCATTTTCAGAATAATTGTTGGATTTCTGAACAACATCTTGTGAGAGGGGTTCTTTTATGACTCCATATTCAGGAGAAGGACCACCAATTTCTCCTTAGTTAGGTAATTGGAGTTCGTCAGGCTATTGAGGGTGAGGAGGTGGTCGTGGATGTGGTAGCCAGATGATAGGCTTTCAGTGACAGCAGGGTGGATCAGTTCAAGGTAGTCAAGTAGGATCACAGGGTCGCGATACAGTTCAAACATTTGCAGTGGACCAGACCCAACAGGAGAAGGATCCCATACCCTCTACGGTTAGAGGTACAATAATAGTTTCCTCTTTTTTATCTTATTCTCTTTTTGAAACAAGGGATTACCATAGTTTTATATTTTTTGAATTTGTGGAGAGCCTTGGGATCTATATTTTATCTTTTGAGGATGTTATGATTCTAGACACTCTATTGGGTCATTAGACGACTATTGTACGTTAGTTCGAGGACTTCCCTCTTGAGGTTAGTGGGTGTCACTTCTTAAGGGACATCTATGTCTTATATATGATAGGTTTCGATGTAATTTTCAGAATAGATTGGTTGGTATCCTTTTAGGCCATTGTTGAATGCTGTCACCACATGGTGATTTTCATCTCACCAGAGGGTGGTTCTTTTTTACACAAAAGCGAATGGGATGTCCAGGCGAGAAAATCTATACCCGAGCATCATGGGTTTGGAGGAATTACAAAACAGATTATTAGTTTATATTTGGATGACCTTGGAACTTCACAGATGGAATTTTTTCTAGGGGTGGATCATTTTAGAGGTGTATTTGCAGATGAATTTTTAGGTTTACCTCCAGAGAGAGAGGTATATTTATCTATTGATCTTGTTTTAGGAGTGGCATCAGTGTCCATTCCTCCTTATAGGATTGCTACACTAGAGTTACATGAGATCATGAAGATGTTAGAGGAGTTATAAGAAATGGGTTTTATCGAATCCAATACTTCTTCTTGGGGTTTGCCTATCTTTTTTGCAAATAAGGTGGATGGTACCCTCAAATGTTGTTTGGATTATTAGAAGCTAAACTAACTGGCAGTCCAGATCCGATATCTCTTGCCGAGGATTGATGATCTCGCTGATCAGCTTCGAGGAGCTTGGATGTTCTCAAACATTGAATTGAGATTCTGTTATCATTAGTTGTGCATTAGTCCATTGGATATACCTCTTTCAGAATTTTAGAGCATCTATGGTCTATATGAGTTTATAGCTATGCCATTCGGTCTCACGAACATGCTGGCAGTTTTCATGGGATTGATGAACCGAGTGTTCTGTCCTTACTTGGATTCCTTTGTGGTAGTCTTCATGGACGATATCTTGGTGTAATATCAGTCTTGGCATGATTATGACACCCATATTGAGATATTATTGAGTACACTAAAATAACATCAGTTATATGCCAATCTCTCAAAATGCCACTATTGGATGGACTATATTATCTTCATAGGTCATGTAATGTCAGATAAAGGAGTATCAGTAGGCCCAAATAAAGTGAGTGCAGTAGTTTCTTAGGAGAAGACAAAGAATGTCTTTGAGGTATATAGTTTTCTGGGGATGGCTGGTTACTATAGGCACTTTTATAGAACTTTTCATGCTTAGAATCACCACTGATGGAACTAACTAAGAAGTGTAAAAAGTACTTGTGGAATGAATCCTGTGATTCAGCCTTTTAAATATAAAAGGGAGATTTAATTCAACATCGACACTGATTTTTGTAGAGCTGGGAAAGAGCTACACCATTTACTGTGATGCATCAGGTATCGGGTAGGGAACAATGCTTATGTAAGGGGAAGGATTTGTTGTGTATGGGTCTCAGTAGTTGAGGCCACATGAAAATAAATACCTGATGAAAAATATTGAGTTAGCTGAAATTGTGCATGCTTTAAACTGTTGGAGACACTATCACTAGGGATAGCATTTTGTGGTATACAATAATAAAAAAAGTCTCAAGTATATCTTTACTATATGTGATCTGAATTAGAGACAGTGAATGCGGGTTGAGTACATTCAGTCTTTTTATTTTGAGCTTACCAACATGCCTAGGAAAGGCAAAATTGTGGCTGATGTGTTGGGCTAGAGGACTCAGATACATAAATTTTAGGATGCCAAAAGTGAGTAGCAGCTTATGACCTTGTTCTCTGAGATGAATTTGAAGGTGTATGATAGGAAAGGGAATATGTTTCTCCCATCTATAGATGTTAACTCTAATATTATGGATTGAGTGTGAATGAGGCACCTATCAGATTCTGAAGGCCTAGTCCTAAGGAAGAGTGTGCCAGGTGAGGACCCTACTCTTAGATAGACTCTAGACAACGATGAGGTCTTGCATTTTCATGGAAACATATGGGTTTCAGTAGACATACATGAGGATTTTATGTGAGATATTAATTCCTCAGTTTGGAAAGTTTATCCTCACATACCCAATATGTATCGAGATCTACATCATCATTATTTGTGGATAGGTATGAAGAAGGATGTTGATGGGTTTCTTATGAGATTTTCCACTTGTCAGTAGGTGAAGGAAGATTATCAACGACCAAAAAAACTTTTATAATAGTTACCCATTCCTGATTGGATGTGGAATGATGTCACAATAGATTTCGTGATGGGTTTACTAAGGCCGCCTTGAGGGAATGATGCAGTTTGGGTTGTTATTGACAGACTCACAATTGTTACACATTTCCTTCTGATCAAGGAAACCTTCAGTGTTGATGATCTTGGATATTATTATATATGAGAGATTGTATATTAGTATGGGGTTCCACACTCCATCATTTCATACTAGGATGCCCAGTTTACCTCTCGTGTCTGGCAGGTACTACAAAGGGCTTTGGGTACACATGTACGTCTAAGTACAACATACCATCCCAAGACAGATTTCCATTTCGAGCACACGATTTAGGTTTTGGGGGACATACTTTGAGCATACGTCCTATATTTTAGGGGATCTTGGGAGAGACACATACCCTTAGTGGAGTTTTAATATAATTTATGTTTTTAGGTGACAATTCAGATGGAACCTTATGAGGATTTGTATGGTTGTCCATGTTGATCACCCCTATGTTGGTTGGAGGCAAGAGAGGAAAATATGTTGGGACCTCGTCTTGTCTAGGAGACCACTGAGTATGTGGAGTTTATTTGGAAGAGAATGGATAATGCAAAGTCTTGGAAGGAATCTTATACTGATCAACAGAGATTCCCTCTAGAGTTTAAGGTTGGGGACTAGGTTTTCTTACATGCCACGTTGAGGTTGGGATATAGGAGGACTAGGAGATAGGGGAAGCTTTCACTGAGATACATCGGGCTGTTTGAGGTTTTGGGGAGAGACGGGCCGGTTGCCAATCAGTTGCATTTACCTCAACGGTACAAGGATATGCATGAAATCTAACATGTTTCTCAGCTACGTCATTACTTTTCAGACCAATCTCATATTTCCAGCTGAAGAGGTTGAGTTAGAGGTGGATGCATCCTTTAATGAGCACCCTATTTGGATTGTGGATGGCAGCACGAAGGTTCTCTGTGGTTGTTCTATTCCTCTGGTATGGGTGCTATGGTAGCACAAGTGTGTACAATATGATACTTGATAAGGGGAGACTGCTGTATGATCCCAGTGGCCAGAGTGGTTTGAAGTTTCTTCTTCACCACCATTAGAAGGCAAATTTAGGGAAAAATTGTTTTAAGGGAGGAAGTTTGTAACAACCTAGATTTTCATTTTAGGTATGGATCGAGAATTCAGGTTGGTTTTAAGGAAAAAGAAAGAATTGATAATTTTCTAAGTACACACCGTGTATTCTTGAGTACACACTGTGTACCCAGTTTTTGCGAGCTACCAAGTACTAGCCGTGTAACAGTTGAGTGACTGGTCGTGTAGGTGACCTAGAAGACAACCTAAAGAAGGGGCCAGTTGGGGATAGTACATGACGTTTACATTGAATAAACATGCCATATAATTTTATTTTTAATTGATGAATCAGAGTGGGGTCACATCTTATCATCAAAACACACTTTTTCTCCTAGTGTAATGTACAGAAGAGCAATGTAACATCGAACCCTACCGATTATCTATCTATCCTCCGATTGAGACATCGTCAAGTGAGTTGGAATCCCACCAATGAGTTCCCTATTTCCCTAGATCCTTTATTCCCGATTCATCAACTCTCATGAGTATTTAAAGGTTAAACATTTTTCAACTTTTTATAGATCTATGTCATTCTAGTCTGATTTAAGGGATGATGTTCAAGAGTATCGATCGTATGATGTCGAGGTAGGTTGTTTTTTTCCTTTCTTTATTTGTTTTTGGATTATATATGCTAAATGTTCTGCATACCCACGTTTGAGGTATTGGTTGATTGGGAAATTGAAATATTATTTAACTTATATGGTTTAATTGATTGAAAAAGGGGGTTTTGCATATGTGTATTGTTAAATGCCTTGTTACAGGACACCCCATGGATGCGTTTACCAAGTTTGACTATTTACGGTTGTTTGGTCTAGGTTGCCTATGGGGTGTACCTTGTTTACATGCCTCATTTTATTTAGGATGGAGCTTGATTGATTATATCAATTTTATTTATTATTCTTGTGAATGTTATTGATGAAGTAGTTATAGATTACATGTTCTTCTTGTTATGATATGCCTGCTGATATTTCAATGGAACGTGATAGCCTTGGAACAGGAAAACTATGAAGGTTTCCATAATTATTACACAAGACCATGAGATCCTTGGTGTATACTTTATCCCAGGGGTATTGACTGTGAGAGCGTCCCAGGAGGTCCTTTATGATTATTTATGCTATGTTGACCTAGGGGGTGTTGATTGTGAGAGCTACCCAGAGGTCATTGATAAGATACTGATTCCATGTGGACCTAGGGGTATTGACCGTGAGAGGTTCCTATGTGGTTATTTGTAATTGCATAATACTGTGTTGAATCAAATAATTTATACCGTGAGAGATTTCCCGGAGGGTTCTTAGAGTTAATGAATGATAGGGATGAGTCTTTCAAGACAAAGCATAAGATTGGAATTATTCTTACGTATTGTTTATATGATCTTCTAAGAGGTCTATTATTTTTCTACAACATTGGGGATATAGAGCTTAGGATAGATCCTAGGATTTCATTATTCAATAGTTTGAATAATTAATCAATGTAAATGAATGTAATTGAAACTGTAGGATTGTTTACTTCTGAGTACTTCTAATTTTATTATTTCATTTCTATATATTGACTACTATATATATATATTCAATGATAGTTAGGTACATATCTTATGGTGGTTGCCTACTAACATTTGTCTAAAAACCTATTTGGTTCATGATTTTGGACCCAAATAGATTATATGGTTTTAGGTATTGATAAGTGTAATCACCCTTCTTTATCAGGTACTTGATTGTTGTTGGAACTATCGAGCATGGGACCAAGCTTATGCTTGTGATGCTGTTGGAGTTTACTGCTTTCTGTACTTTGGTTTCAGTATTTTATTTCTATCATTTTGACTTGTTTAGCTTCTTTCCTAGACATATGTGACATGGATCATTTATACATGCTTTAGTTGTTATATTACTATCAGTCTCTTGATGGTTACTTTGTTATGGTATTACTACTTCTGATTTTGTTCATTACTAGTTATTTCACTGTGTATACTCTACCAATGAGGTCATAGTTTCCCCAATGTGTTACCTTGGACCTTACTGGTAGTTGGAAACCTCTAGTATTTTGGGAAATGTGCTTTAGGTTATGTGACCAACTGAGTCCAGGGCACCTTTGGGTGGCACTGAGAACCAAGATGTTACACGTGACATGTTATATCATGCATCTCTTTACAATCATGGTATTTAAATATTTATTTGAAGAAATTTATTTCATATCATAAGATTCAAAAGTTACAAAAATAGAAATAAATGTTTTATTTTAACAAATATAATGATATAATAAGGTCATTTTTAATTCTCACTAACTTTATTTAAAATTGTATAAAAATGAATATTTTTGACATTTTTGGTATGAAATATTTTGATTTTTATTAAAATTATGAACTGAATATTTTATTTTATCATATAATGCATAATTATTTTTCTCCATCATAAATATTTTTCCTTTGAAGGATCCATTGATTTTCTAAAAGGTTATTTTAAAATAAAATGATTTTCCTAATACTCTAGTCATTTTTATTTATTAAAATTTATTTTCAATGTGTAAAGGGTATTTTTCTCAAGAATGTTTCTAGCGATATTTTAAGGGAATCCATATTCATCAACAACAATAACCATTGATGATACTTATGATCCACTGTGGATATTTTGTTATGATATCATACTTATTCATTACTTAGATGGATTATGATTTTTTTCAAATAGTTTGTGATGGAACCCATTTCATTTCCATTAGTAAATCATGCTTTGATTGGACAATTTTTTTTGTTATGTTGAAAGGTGAATGCTTCTATTTTTTTTCATTATATGGTATTTGTCCTTATGTATGGATGATTGAAAGATTTATCAGTTATAAAAAAATATAAGTAATTATGTTATAAACCAAGGATGGTCGGTCCCATTGTAATACAAGGATCGAGGGTCCATTATATCCATTCAATGAATTAGGTAAATAAATTAAGTTAAAGGATTACAGGTCTATACTAAGATATTTTTGGAATTTATCTGCTAGGTTATTCCATTTATAATAGTGATTTTATGAGTTATATGACAATAATGTTCCATTATACCAAGACATTTTCTATATTCTTTAAATTAGTTTTAAAAGGAACCTTGGGATCATGATTGAAATAACATGGACCATTATTACTAATTCTTGTGACTGTTGACTGGGTTAAGTCATTATTACATGTTATATGTTTAATTATCCATGTTTTTATGGATATAAATTATCTTAGGTTATGATCACGTACAATTATTATGTCATTATAATGATATAATCATCTTTTTATCACCTATCATATTGAATTTTTAATTCTTATATTAACCGTTATTGAGTGTTTGATCCAACCATCATTATTTTTTATTTTCCCTAGGTTATAAAAAATGAAGTTAATTTATTTTTTATATAAAGGTATCATCTATGAAGAATCTTAAGGGAGATTTTGAAGACTTTGTGCCAAATAATAGAAGATAGGTGTATTAAAAAAATGACCATTTGAAGACATGGGTATTGACATGTACGAGTTTTAAAAAATTCACTAAAACTATAAACCTAAAAGGTCCCTATTTTTTATGAGATCATGTATTTTAGTTTGATGTTTTATGTTTTTGATTGATGAAATTAGGTCACATTTATTATTATAAAATAAAAAATATATAAATTAATATTTTAGAATCATATCTAGATTTCTGGTTTGTGTATGTTAAAGATTGTGTCAGAGTAGGGTTTAGATAACTTTGGTGATTATGATTTCTTAATGTGAGGATACATTAAAAGTTTTGGATACCATCATGGGTTTATAAGTATAAGATTTATTATAATTTTGAATACAAATATATCTGATTTTAGTTTTTATATGATGACTGTGTAATATTATTAATATTATTCTGAAATACATTTATGCTAACACAACCCTTGGTTTCAGTATGTGTTTTAAGAACAAAATTATTTGAGTAATAATAATTTAATATTTTATGTACATACATTTAAAGGTATTGATACCATATAGGGTTAATATGATCATTGATATTGATGTAATTATGGGTAATTTTCATAAAATGGAATTGCATATTTCTAATTTATTATTTATCATATCGATAAACATGAGATTTGAAATTTATTTGGTTACAATGTGATTACTTTTAATTTTAAAGAATTTACTATCATGTGTACATGAAAAATATAAATAGAAATACTTTCGAAAATATGGGTATTTATTTGATAAATAATGATTGATATATCTTTTGGAAGCATATATATATTTGTGTCATGACATTATACTATGAAATGAATAGTTTTTTTTGAAAAATATTTGGATAAGGAAAAACTTTTGTTTTTATGAGACTTTATGACTGATTTATGTTATCTAGAGATTAATGTTATGTTTATCATTGAAGAATATGTGATCAAATAATTCTAATAATTGTGTTCTAATTTCAGTTGGAAATAATTTTAATAATTTTAAGGATTTTTATTTAGAGAATGATTTAATATGTACATTGTTTATTATTTTGGAGGAATTGGAGATTAATAATTTATGTATACATATAAAGGTTTATTCAAATTGGTAATTTTAAATATTGATCTATCCATTATTGTTTTAGTTAATTTATAATGATAATAGGAATAAATTATTATCCTTGTTTGGATATTTTTATCAATTCAGTGTTAATTTTAGTGAATCACGAATGAAAAAATAATTATTGAATTCTCATTTCTACGAGTAAGAGATGAGATCAAATTGTAAACTGATTAAAACTTGTAACAAAAGGATGAAAGCGAATTTGTGGAATTGAATAAAAACATGTAAGTATATTTCTTTATGTTATTAGTATTTATGTTAAAAAAATTCATAAAATAGAGGAAAATGATATTGAAATGGAATATTTATCCTCTATCTTCATTTATGAATTATTTATCCCCCTTTCTACACCTCATTAGTCTATGGTTTTTTGGTCCTTGACTTTCCATTGACCATTCACTTTCTTGTTATCAATATTATCTATCACTCTCCATCATTATTTAGACATTAAAGTTTCCCTCCATGTCTATATTTTCACTTCCTAATAATTTTCTTTTTTTAGAAAGATAATAATGTGTTATTTTAGGTGAAATTTATATATTCCTTATCCTATTTTCAAAAGGATATTTTATCATACCCTTTTATAAAGAAGGATTTTAAATTTTTTTTCCAAAGTTAATCCCTTATTTATTGTGATCAAGAAAAAATATTTTGGAAAAAATTTAATAAAAGGGGGAAATTTTAACACCCAATATTTTAAAAGAACTCTATCTTAAATAGTATATATGACATGAGACCCCAATCCTAAAGGAACCGTGAAATATTATTATTTAAATATGACCGACATAAGACAAGTGTTTAATTGGTGGGTATGAATATGAATAAAAAAACTATATATATTTTTTTTATATAGATCCTACAGAATAAAAATATAATGAATAATTATTAGGAAAAAATTATTCAATTTTTAGTAATGTTATTTTATGCATTAAAACTACAATTATCCTATAAAATGCAATTTTTATCTTTTTATGGGAAAATATAATAATTAATTTCAACCATTTCTATAAAATGTATTGTATAAAACGAACATATTTTTGAAATCATCATATCAAAAATAGATTAAGGTGAATTTATGAGAATTTTTTGAAAAGAATGTTTTTAGTAAATAGTGAACAATAATGATTTTAAATAAATTTTTTTTCAAGCATTTAGAATGTTTCATTCTTTTTGGAAATTTTTAAAACAAATATTTTTTCATTTATATTAAGAATAATAATATTAGGTTATTTGGAATAAATTTTATTCTTTATTTATGTACAAAAATATTTATAATTAAGAAGATATTTTTTAAGGAAACATGCTTTTTATCTTGTTTTATGTGATTACTATTAAATTTAACACAATAAATTAAGTGAATAGAATTTTATTAAATTGATTCCATATTTGGATTTATAATAATTAAAATTAGTTAATATGGTAATTATAATTTCTTTTTCCAAAATGAATAGTAAAAAATATAAAAATCACTTACCAGGGTTACAGTTTTAACTAGTTTACCAAGGGACAAAATTTACTAATAATTGTAAATATGAGATAAATACTTCTCTAAATCGAATTTATGTATATATTTTAAACCTATATTATATAATCAATGAAAATTGTCATTTTGGGATCTATTTTCCTTTATTAATGAATTAATATATTTTAATCATTTGAAATATTCCATGTGTGTGATCTACCCCATGTATGACAAGAACACCCTATTCTCTTCTATCAACACATGAATAAAAATTTGGTTCATATAGTCCTAAGACAAATACATTACAAACATCCATCCCAATAACCTAAAGGTCTTGTATGTGTGCAGAATACCAACCATATAAGGCTTAATCTAAAAAGAAAATCTAGAAGTCTGTTGAAGAGGTATAAGTTGTAACCAAATGGTTTAGTTATAGTTATTATATACCCAATTCAGAAATAGTATATAAATTTTGATAGAAAAAATTATTATATCCCATATATGAAACTTTTATTATGTTTTGGTATTAACTTTAATCCATATTAATATTTATCTAATGAGAAACAAAACCATTGTTCGTGTGTATGGAGGACAACTGCCTAATGAACAACATTAATTTGTTTCCATCACCTCATCTAATGTATGGTTATGGTGATTTAAAATGTATATATGTAATATTTATTAAAAAATTATCATTATATAAATATTTCATATCATTTATTTGTTTATATTTTCATCCATTGAAAAATGATAACGTCGTTCAAGTGAACAAGTCGATTACGACCTCCATGAAGTAATGTGATTAGTTTTTAAAAACTACCTAAAATAGATTCTATATATAACTGTATTTAAATATATAATATGATTTATAGTTTTTAATCATTATTATAGAAAGATAAAATTATATTCACTTAGTTTTCCTCATATTTGTTGAAAAATGGAAACATCATACATGTGTACGTAAGGACTATCGTATCCATGTTGTAACGTAATTCATTTTTCAAAACCAACCATTATTGTTGGTTCTAAAATTGTAAATTAATATCTTAAAAATAATTTTAATTCATTATTAATATTCTATAGAAAATTATATAGTTAACACTTTTCCTATGGTCAACATACAAGTGTTGTTTTTCAATTATGAACTGAATATCTTAAAAACCCATGATGTAGACATAACCAATTATGTAATTAAATAGAGAATTCAAATAAATCATTTAATAGACTAGAAAAATTTTCTTAAAAAAATTAAATAATTAATATTTGTTTATTATATAGGTTTTAAAGGATATATATAACAAACATAGACTTGAGGTAAGGGGATTCTAAACTCATGCTCATCCATTAGGTTATATCAGTTCTTCATTGATCACACTATGTAATGATTATGTGTGAAATGAATTTTTTATTTATGTTTTATTTAACCATTTTTTTGTTGATTTAATTTTTTCACATATGATATATCAATTGTTTTATACTTAATTTAGTGATATGATCATTTTAAGGGTTATTTAGCCTAAACTTGTTTCTTTGGGGGGATATGTTTATTCAATGCACCTATATATCTTTATGATGTGTATATACTACCCACAGACATGTTATATCATGGATATTATTATAAATAAGGTAATTAATGTCTTTACTTTATGAAATTTCATTCATAGGCTTAAGATTTAAATTTTACCCAAAATCACAATGATTTTCATGTTATAATATCCTCATATTTAGTGATTTTCAATGCTAAATTTACTTCGGGATGGATTATATGTTCTTATTTTCTTTAACCACATATTTTTTTAATATCAGGTATTGAATTTGGTTTACATGTTTTATTTATATTTCATCCCTTATTGAAAAATGAAACATATAAAATGTTGTTTCGAAGAACCGATCATGTATCTTTTTTAGATTAGATATATTTCCCTTTCAGATACATGATTTCTAAAACCTTTAAAATAATTTTTTATTTAAAATTAAATAATTTATTAATTTAATTTTCACAAATATTTTATATTATTGGAAATTTTTTTAAATATAAATCGTCATGAATTTTTTTTATGAAATATTTTTACTTTCTTTATTGAAGAGTGAAATAAATATCTTATACTAACATATATAAATTAAGTAAATTTTTTCACTAACATGAATATATTTTCCATTGAATATTCCTTGGAATATTTCCAATTGTATTTTCAATGAAATTTTTTTTCTTAATATTCTGTATTTTTTTTAAATGTTATTATCAAAGTGGAAATGGTATTTCAATCAAGAATTTTTTCAATGATCATTTAAAAGTTGTTTTTGATGATTTTTTTAGGGCCACCACCATGCCTGCTAATGCGCACTAGCCTACTTGTTACCCCATATTCCCAATTTCAAATGGTTGGCTTATTTCATCACTTTAATCAGTGATGTATGCTCCTTGATAGAAATAAGATTATGGAAGGTCATTTCTTCCTTCCATGGACTCCTACATGGAACTTGTCACCTAGTCCAAGTCTCCATTTTATATTTGTGTCATGTTAGTGAAACCCATTATCAGTTCCATCTATTTGTGGATGATAGTTAATTACACTCCTTTTTTTATAAAAGTGAAACAACCATTCATAATAGAAGATGGTAATATAGGGCATGTATGGGCATCACTGGACACTAGGTGTGATGGGAACATATGAATATTACTGTTCCGAGTGAATCTCAAGGATGCATATTAGGAATGAAACACAAGAAAAACCATATCTAACAAAAGGTATCAAACTCCAAATGAATAAATCTTATAATGATTTAACCTCGTGAATCCAATGTTTTCATGAGGTATCTAGTTAGGAGTAGGTCACAAGTTTAACATTTTGTGTAGGAGAATCATAATTTCCTGCATAGATAGATCATGTCATGAGTATATCATATTATATATATGGGAACAAGGTTAATGTGTTATGGGGAAGTGGTTGGTCTATTGGGACAACCTTTGAGGTGGATCAAGGATGTGTACCCATAAGAGAGATGATGTCACACCTGAAAGGTTGAATTAGATTTCCCCTTTCAGGTGACTATGGGAGATGGATCCGAACATCCCTTGAGACGAACTCAAGAGGTGAGTCCCTAGTTGGGAACACCAATGTTGACTATTGTCCGCGATTGATGATTAGGGAGGATTCATTTGTACCCTTCTCAATGGAAAGGATCGAAACCCAAGTAGTTATATACTGTAGTTTAATATCATGTGATAACGCCGATCCATGCAGTTTAACATCATGAAATAAGGATGTTCGTGTCACAAGAGGAGCACTGAGAAGGGTTGGTGTGAGGAATACATGTGGAAGATTCACTTCACAAGCAGATTCCTCTTGGTTGGAGTTATTGTGGGTCTTACACGTTGATATTAACATTATAAGATTATTTTTATTTGTTGGGTGGTGTGGGGATTACACATTAAAACATCCCAGCGGACCTAAAGAGGATTTAGTCTCCCATGTGTGGGGAATGATCTTACTCGGGATGTATCCGGAAGAAAATCAGGATTCATGTGGATATTGGTTTGGGACCTCAAGGAGGACTCCTACATATCATAGTTTGTTGGTAATCAAATCCCATGTAGTTCAATGAGGGTTAGGGATTATACTTAAGGAGAATACCCATGTACTACTAGGAGAACCATGGATTTGGTTGGGGCTTACGCATGGGAGAGGCCCAAGTGCCGCTATGGAGAAATAATTATATGATTGGGGACTACATGTGGGAGTGTCCCACATGCTACTAGGAGTAGGGAGGATATGGTTGGGCTTTAGGAAAGGAATCAAACCATCTTATCTTCTTCAAGACAGATAATGAAGGAATCCTATGAATGTTAGAATGGTTAAGATTAAATTTTAACATTATTTGGATGGATGTAGTGAGTGGGGATTAATAAATGAGCTACCAATGCATAATTACTCATACTATGACATGGGGGAATCTCAACCTATTGATGGGTTGATGGATACAGTTGAGGTTGACACCTGAGATAGAGTCCCATGGCTTTTGTCCGGTGGTTTTCTCGTGATTATTCCATGAAGTATCTTACACATGGTGCATAAGTCATATCATATTTATCAAAAGATTCATCCTATGTTTGTCATATAGTGTAATCTTCAAATTAAATTCATGTAGTGAGGACTGTAGAATGTCTTCTCATTTGATGGAATGAGTCATATTATGCATGGCACACACAGAATCCTATTCAATAATGACAAGGTATGAAATAATTTAATGTCATGTAGTGAGGAATAATAAATGTATTGACATGATAATGGAATGAAGCATGTTATGATTGATGCATAAGGCATCATATTATTGAATGATAGGGTATTCAGTATTATAAATTTCTGTAGTGAGGACAACAAAATGTTTTCTCATGATCATGGAATGCGACATATTATGCTTGACACATAACTCATACTATTCTTTGATGATATGGTATGGTATAGTTTAAATACATGTATTTATGACAATTAAATTTCCCCTAATGATCATTGTATGATGCATCTTATGATTGACACATAAGGAATAATATTCTTGAATGAAAGACTATGCTACTGTTTAGAGTCATATAGTAAGAACTACCTAACATCTTCTCATGATCATGGAATGAGGAATCTTTTGATTGATGCATAAGGAATCATACTATTTATTTATAGGGTATTCAAAACATTAATTTCATGTAGTGGGTACTACAAGGAATATTTATAGAAATGGATTACGTTGGTAATTATGAATGTGCGGCCCATTTTGGTCCAACACAATATAAGATCCAAGTGATGAGGTTTTAAGAGATGCTTGAGAAATGGTTAGAATCAAGTTTGTAAGGGAATGGAATATGAGAATATAAAATTGTGACATGTGAAGGTGACCTAGAAGAGTATGTTGAATTAATTCATTTTAGGTCGTGTAGAAGAGTATATCATGAAGGATGGGTCATCACAGAGTTAAAGGTCTCATGAAAAATGTTTTAATTCTTAGGGGGAGTTCCTCACAAAGGATGAATTCTTCGTCAATCCTCAAGTGCCTTATAGGGCGTTCTTCATCCATGAAGGGTCTATTCCGTCATGAATGGAATATCCACATTGGGTGGAGGCTCTCAATAATATAATAGAGGCGGTTTCTCCATGCCTAGGGGCTGAGTATAAGAGTGTTTTGTGAAGCCCTAGAGATTCAAAAATTGAGAGATAGACACCGAAATCTAGCCGAATATCCTCCATGATGGAAGGAATGAGGGGGATATTTATAGGAAGGTTGTTTTGTGATGATTGTAAGCAGTTAGTGAAGAATATTTGGGGTTTTGTGAATGGGCATGGCTATGATTGAATCGTGAAGGATATCATCAATCCTTGACGTGGTCGCAAAGAACCATCGAACACATAGTGGTCATCGTTAATCCCTCACATGGTAACGAATCACCATCATACTCATAGAGGAAACCATAACGACTTCGTTCATTCGTGAAGGGGGTTATGAGAGTCAAACCTCTACAAACGAGGTTTCTAAAAAGTCCTTACAAATCGTCTTTCTAAATCTATCTTAAAATTTCAATAACTTCTAATCTGTAACTCTATTTTGGCTCAACAATAGGTAAAATCAATGTTTAAAAAACGAGCTATGCTACAGAATCACTTTTTTCATCATTAAATTAATTATCTGGATGTGTTTTCATTTTGTAAAAATATCCTTTATATTTATCAAAGACAACAACCCTAAATGTTTTTTATGATCCACTAGGGATATGTTATAATGACATTATCATTATTCTTTTTTGGAAAATTTATTATTATTTAAAAGTTATTTTCATTGAACCCATTTATTTTTCTGGTGTAAATAATTTTGTGATTGAACAATGATTATTGTTATATTGAAAAGTGTAAGATTATAATTTTTTCTATCATTTTATAATATTTAGACATATGTATTGATGATTGATGGGTGGTTTTATTATAATACAATGATTTGTGGTTATATTATAAACCAATATTGTGTGGTTTCTTTATAAACCAAAGACTGATAGTTCCATTATCGCACTCCAATGAATTGGGTAAAGTGAGAGAGTTAACTAGTTATTCATTTATTCTATTTTTCTTATAATTTAGCAAGAAGGTTATTCCATTTGTAAGAGTGATTTAGTAATCATGTTACATGATACCAATTTGTTTCTTTATACTTCCTATTATTTTTTAAAGGAACCTTTGATCATGATTGACCTTTCATGGATCGTTATTATTTATTCTTATGAATATTAATTTTCTTAAATATTTATTCTATGTAACATGTTTAATGACCCATGATTTATGGGTTTAAATTATATTAAGTTATTCCTAGTCAATTTTATTATCTCATCATACCTGTTAACTCATCTTATGCACCCTGATGACATTAAATTGTTAATTCCCCTGTTCACATTTCTATTTTTTAAGATGACCCATTATATGATTTCTTTATTCAATGTTATGAAGAATTATGTTAAATGATATATGTCTAGAAATTCTTCATGTTTTAATTATTTTATGGGAGATGTTGAAGTCTTATTGTAAAATAAAAAAATATAGGTATAGTATGAAAAATGATCTTTTAAAGACATTGGTAGTGTCATGTAAGAGTTTTTCCCAATTCTCTTAAACTCTAAACCAGTAAGGTTCTTTAGTATAAAAATGATCTAATAGTTTAATTTAATTTTATATGTTTTTGATGGATAAAATTGGGTCATGTTTATATGTACCAAATAACGAAAATTATAGATTTTGTTTTTAGCACCATATTCGAGATTACAGGTTCGAGGCTATTAGAGTATCAGATTCACATAGTGTGTTGAGAAATCATATCATAAAATAAAACTTCATTCATGATAGTTTTTTTTTATAAAATCGGTGAGACATATACAGCCTAGTATTAATATATATATAGGGAGGTAATTTTTTTTTTATTTAATGAAAATGATTTGATAGAACCCCACTGTCATCTCTATGAAGCTATGATATATAATATACGATAGTATATTTTAAGGTTATTTTTTATATGAATAAATATAAAAATATAATATTCCTTCATTCAATTCTAATAGCAAGATGTGAAGATGAGAAAGATACCATAGAGTTGATAGTATATGGCATAAAATTTACCCATCAGGGAATGTGTATCCCAATGTGTTATATGGTAATGTATTATTTTTTCACACATTCAAATAATTTTTATATAAATGGGTTATTTTCCCTTTTAACATGGTGTGTAAATCATAGGGGTTTTTTAGTGTGTATTTTGGTGGCTGAATTCATGTTGTTTTAACCCATAAAATGGGTTTGATGGGTTACATGGTGTATGGGAGTTGCGGGTTTATATAGAATGTTCAAAAAAATCCATGATTTATGTATTCATTTTAACTACAAGTTTACCTCATCTTAAAGGTGTGTGTTTCGAGGGGGGTATACATGGGTAAAATGTTTTATAACTTGGGTCATTTATCTCAACATACATGACATGTTCTCAGGGGATACACAGAAATTGTTATTATTCTCCCACTATAAAATCCTACTAACAAAACATGTTCTCGATGGAAACACATCATTTGAAAATGTCTTACACTCTATAAATTATTTCTTTTAAATCCACCCTGATGACTAGTAGACCTCAACATCCAATCAACATTGGGATGTGGGAGAGAAGGAAGAAGAGAAAGAGAATGAGTAGGAGGGTAAAGTGTGTGATTATATAGAGTCTCAGATACCCCAAAAAATCCATCATCTATGATTTTAGGTGTCTCCAATCAAATCTACATCACATAAAAAGATAGTTTTGTTTGGATGGAGATTTCTAAATCCACCCATTTTTCTTAATGAAACTCACTCATTGATGAATATAGTAAGGATTAAAAAATTAAAAACAATCAATAAAAATACTCAAAAATAAAAATGTTTTCATAATATTAATCCATTAAATAAAATGAAAAAATACTACTGAAATTTCATAATTAATATAAGAGTAGTTTAAAATATTTTATTATTTAAATGAAGATTCACTAAAGCCTCAAAATGTAACCCCGATGTATTATATGATAATTACTTCTCCATGAATCAAATGAATATACACCCAAAATTATATAGTGTCTATGGAACTATTTTTAAATAACCCAAATTGAATATGATTATAGGACCACAAAACTAGGAAAATTATTATTTTTAATGACTTAAAATAGGCCCATTCTAGAGAAAGAAACCCAAATAAAAATTATACCTCCCATAAAAAACCACACGTACCCAAGTTAAACAATGATGATTGAATCAACATTACATGATATGTTCAAATGAAATTTATGATAAAAAATTTATATGTGTACTAGAAGAAATATTATATTTTAAATCAATAATTATTTCAAAAATTCCAATGTCAATGTTAAAATTAATCTCACCACATTCTTGTTTAAAAAACAATTGATATTTGTTGATGATTTTTTTGAGAAATATAACCCACTATATCTACACTCAAATTCATTTAATTTTATAAAAAATTTATAAATTAAATGCATAGGTGAGGGTAATCATCTCACATTTGATTCCGGCACAATATCTACTGATGATTCACTTGCATCACATAATTTTCACAAACTACAAAACCTGCACCAAAAGGGTAATCTCTTTCTAGTACCCAATCAACCCCAACAATGATGTTGTGCATAATTTCCATCTCATCTATTCGATAGTGTGTATCATATCATGCACATATCTAATTATCTTCGATGCATGGAAGATAATTTTACCTGATCTTACTGTGGGCATAACACCGAGTAATAGGAAACCTCACTTAACCTTTTCACGATCTAAAAAATTACAATTAAAATTACAAATAGAATTATTCCCCAAACAATAATCCTCATGCATTATTATGGTGATACCTTTCAAAATATATGATCTCATTTTTTGTACTCCAATGAACCACATCATCAGTTAGTGTAGGTCTTTAATGGATCTGAGATTTCTTTTTTTTTCACCTAGACTACCAATGTCTTCTCAATTATCAAATGTATAAGATTTATCCCTATATGTAATAAACCACTATCCGAAAACCAATTAATTAAATACTTCTGGGTTATCCCATATAGGTAATCTAAATGTGTCTTGATAATAGTTTATTTTTAGATACTATTATAAATGAACTCCACTAACATTATATGAAAATATCGTCTCCATATAAAATTATTTATACAAGCCCGAAACATATTCTAGAGAACCCACATGGTCCTCTATATCTGTATATATATCTATTGGTGGAGTGTTTCACTTGGCCATAATTTATTTATGAAACCATCCTTCAAATTCCTTTATATAGGGTTGTAAATTGGATAAATAAATTATATACAATCATTATGTTAAATCCATGAAAATGTATGATCTCATATATCTACATTCATCTATAGTTATAAATGGATATTTTCTCATTAATCCGGATATTATAATTACAAAAAAATTTCACATATTATTATTGCATCATTTTTAAGATACATAAAAACATATCGATTTGAGAAATCTTAAACCTATTAAATTATAATAAAAAATTAGATCATACAATTGAAAATGGGGTTTTCGAATTTGAGTATGAATTTCACCACACTCATCCACATAAAAAATTGATGACAAAATGTCATGGGTCACCAAGGAAAACATTGAGCTTGCCTTCATGATATCCCTGTTGGAAAGTGCATTAGAAACCCAGTTGGTTTCCCTGTAGGAATGAATATGATTCAAGTATAATTTATGTAATGATTAATGAAATTCAATCTTGTGAAAATAGAATATATAATGAACATTTCTGGAATAGTTTGTGAACACATCCATAAAAATATTTTGAGTCATATTCAATCTTCCATCAATGAAAAACATCACATATATTTTCCATAATGGTGGTCCATAATTAAGCTTCCAAGGAAATTACATTCCCATGGTAATGATAGGATAATACCTTTACATAACCAAGTTGGTTACAAAAGAAATCCCCAATTCCTAATTGATATAAGAAACCTGAATCTACCCCATCAATGTCTACTTTGATACATGATGGAATATGGGTTCTCCAGTGAATTGATTTCAAGACATGTTTTTTTGACATGTCAGGAAGCCCTAAACATACATAAAATGATAGGATTGTAGAAGGTAAATTTTAACTGAATATAATTGGAATTTTATGTAATCAATAAAATACTAATTAATATTAGTGATTCTCATTTTCAACAAGGGAACACTATTATCAAAATCCAGTACATTCCTTATAATCCAAGTGTATGCAATTATAGAGGAAACCACTATAATGAGCATATTGAGGAAATTATTAGAGTGATTAAAACCTAATATTGAATTAATAAACTAAAAAATCATCATTGTAACACCCCATGATTTCAGATCATATTATCTCATTAAAGTAATTCAACAGCTTATGCTACACGCAACACCGAGTTTGAGCGCACTACAACTTACCAATCTACCCGTTCAGAAAGCAGTTATGAATATTATTAACTGAATTTTGAGTCTTATATACTCTTTATAATTTTAATATCCATATTACATGTTTTATATACATAATATAAGAACAAATTAATTTTTTTCAGATAAAAGAATTATTTTTCAAAAAAATGCAATTTTATCGCCTTTTAATGAAGAGCACTTTTTAAAACCAATAGTTAACAATTTTATATATTCAATTTAATGAAATTAAATTCTTCTTCAGAATAAGGAAATAAAAATTTAGTTTGGATAAAATTTTTGTACTTTTCTGATAACTTTCAAATTCTGATGAATATTGAAAAATACTATGTATTAATTAAAAACAAAATTTTCAATCGAAATAATTTAAAGTGTTAAATTATGAATTTTAATTATTTTGAATTATAATTAGATTATATATTAATCGTCTAATACAATTTAGGTCATTATAAGTAATTTGTCATTTAAATTTTACATAAACACATGTCAATATTTTAATAGTTTTCACTTTTTAAAAACCCACTTTTTGGCTTTGACAATAGAAATTAATTTTAAATTAATTTCTGCCACATCCATGTTTTGAATTGGGAGAAATTTATTCGATATTTGGAATCAGGAGGTCCAAATTGTGTAAATAGGTAACTTTTATTTTTAGACATTATGAATATTTACTTCAGTAAATATTTTATTTACCATGGTTAAAGGGTAAATCTAATAAATAAGGGAAAACAAATATTATTATAATAATATTAAATTATTATAAAATTTATCCTATTCCTATAAGTTGATAAATTTCCTACAATGGGAATCCTTGGGTCTATTTTGGGACCACTTGGATCCACTGGAGAGTGATAATGACACATTATATTAATTAATTTAATGTAAAGACAAAAATGACATAAACATATATATTTTAGTAAAAATATTTTTCAAGGTGTTATATAAATTATCATTGAGACTATAAATTTTCATTAGAAAGATAAAATAATTTCCTACATAATGGTATTTTATTTATAATTTTTTGACATTAAATAACTAAATTTATTTATGACAAAATGATGATAAAGTAAGTAATATATTAATGAAAGAATCAAATAAATGGTATTATAAATATTAGAATAAATATATTTTCAAATTTTCTATGACATCTAAGAATTTTAAAGGTAAATATGACATTTTAGTACTTATTCAATGTATTTTTTTCTATGTAATCAAGTTGTGATGACTTTTACATAATTCAAATACTAAATAGTGTCAAAATTGACATAAATGAGTTTATAAAACAAATATTATATTATTAAATTACATAATATTCTTAAAAATATACGGATTGGAAAAAGGTATTAAATTAAATTATATATTTCATTACTGAACCACTTTTTGTTGTCTTGAAAGTTTAGAGAATGTTTATTAATCATATAGTGTAAGAATACAAGAAGACATAGTAAAAGTTAAACTATTTAACTAAGAGTTAAATCTTAAGGAAAATGTCAATATGGTGACATACAACTATTTAAAACCTATTGGTTGAGTGGTTTTCGACCCATACCCACCTTATCCTAGAAATAAATCATTTTTGAGAAATTAAAAACTGATAATTATTTTATTATAAAATAATATTTCAAGCTTTTCTTAAAGTGACCCTCACTCTTTTATAAAAGGGAACTTCCTCTTCTCTAAAAATCACACCTCGAAATCCATTTTCCTCTTCCAAACCCTACCAAAATATACTCCCAACATCCCAAAAATCATCCTAGAGTCCATAAATTAATAAAAAATCCAACCTAAGGAGCCCATTTGATCCACTCAAAAGGAAACACCCAAAGAAGAGGTAATAATTTTACCACCACATTCATGTTCTTTTCATCTTCCACATTCTCTTTCTTAGATGTTTCCCTACAAAAATAATAACTCTAGTACCTAATATATACTATAATTCTATTATAAATATGGGGAAACCATATTCATTATTCTATCTATCCTCTAAATGACAAAGTCACCATACGTGCGTACGTACGACTTACCGTCTCCACGTCGTGGTGTAGTTTATTTTTCAAACACTTCATTATTTGGATGGGTATAATAATGAGTATAATGTATTTAAATAATAAATATAACATTTTAATTATTCTGTATATATGATATACCATCCAATTGCGTATTATTTCACCATCAATAAAATTATATTGTCACTCGTGCTTACGTACGGATTATCGTCCTCACGACTGGATGAGATTCATTCCCACATTCACCATTCAATGATGATTATAAAAATAAATATTATTAATAAGTATGTAATATATGAAAGAATAATTCTACTTGATATATATATATATAAATGTACATACATATATCTTATTCACTTACTTTCGTTCAATAAGTTATGAAAACATAAACAACGGTTATGCGTACGTACGACCTACCGTCTCCATAAACGGTGCCTCCCATTTCATATATCTATCTATTTTAAATATTTATATTCTAAATATATATGATATATAAATCAAGGATTATATTCTTCAATTATTTAAATCATGATCTAAATGATACGATCAAGAATACCCAGTTAAAACATGTACGATAAAGAGAGCGATTATTACACAAAATGTTAATTTTTCATGAAAATCATTTTGAAATGGGTAGTATACAGTCATAAATGAATCATGTATGATATAATAAATATGAATATGGTTCTTTTATAATTTAATAACAGACTATGGTCATTATAAAGGAGGTTAAATGTACCCTCTACCAAAGGAAATTTCAAGGTAAGGGTTATTTGCTGAATCTCATTATTATCTAAGATTTTTTATGTATAAGTATTTACTAGGATATATTTATCATCGATACCCATATTTCATAAAAAAATTCAAAAGGAACCATTTATGGTTTATGGAAGGGTCTATTTAACTATATCATCATTTTAAATTCTTTAGATATTTATCATTCTAAATCCTTTTAATTAATGTCCATGTTTTCAAAATGATTTTATGTATTTCTTTATATGGACATGAATGTTTTGAAATTATAATACTTTTAAAATTTTTGAAAGTGGTATGAAACACTTTAATTCAAAAATATCTTTTAAATTAATTCGTTTATAAATGTGTGACTTTTAAACGTTTTCATGGAAAGTGGATTTATCTCTCAAAGCATTTTACAAGCAATTTTCATCTACATCAACATCCTTTGATGGATTATAAACTTGTTTGAATTTGATTTATTATGATAAAAATCTATCATATTTTATTGAATGTGTTGTGATTTATTTGACTGTGGATGCGTTATTTTTATACCATTCATGGTTTATGGTTAAAGTATTGACATTTAGTATGATAGTTTGAATATGAATGTTTATGTTATGTTTTAACCTTTTTCAATAAGGAATGTATTGGACTTAGTATGTGACGGGTGGAGCCCACCATAGCTCCTCGGTGCATCAGTACGTCTCATGAGACAATCAGACATTGAATTGGCTGAGGCCTTTCACAATTTGATATATTTTTTTGGCTGAGGCCTTAATCATTTTTAGACTTCTTGGCCGAGGCCTTGAAAAAATGTTTCAGAATGTCCAACATTATACATTCCCTCATTATGAAAATATTATTGATGGTTCATGTGGTTATTAGACTAGTAGAATACCCATGACTATGTTTTATTATAGCATTATTTACTCATCTTATATTCCTACCATAAATTGTTTGTGTTTATTATTTGTAAAGTCTGGTGTTTTAAATTATTCACCATGACTAATGTTTATATTATCTTTCGCTGTATTGCTTACCCTTAATGATTGTTTTAACTCACCCCTTTCTTATGTTTTATTTTCCTAGTATTTTAAGAATTTTATTATGATTGATAAGAAGGGTTAATCAATGAGATTAATGGCATTCTCAAAAGATCATTTATTTTGTGTTTTATTTTTCTAATGTGTAATGTAACATTCATGTATGTAATATATTTTTCAAGACTACTAAACTAATTGGTCCTTTGGGACTTGATTCCTTGTAATCATGAAAATATATTAAAATAAAGCACCAAATCTAGGATTCTGGGGTCTGAGAATTACAGTTGGTATTAGATGAAGTTTAGCAATAACCTTGCAAATAGTTTTAGATAAACTCTAAGTAGAGAACATTAACCTAAGATAGACATTGAGGATTAGTATAGAATAACTTTCTAGAATTTTATTAATGTAGAGATTTTTTGTATTTTCAAGTAATTCATCCCTGTTTGGAAACGAGAAGGTAGAGATGGCTCTGGCACATATGTACCTAGGAGTGAAAACTCTGACATGGAGTTTCCGGCTTAACCCGTGGTATCCTAGCACACAACAACAAGCCTTGATGGTCTCTTGGTTACAATACTCATGGGGAGTTTTCTTAGCATAATTCAAATTTTCATTACAAGCCATTATAAAGGATTTAGGAGTAAATACTTCCTAAAAGAAAACATTTTATGATTATAGATTACTTGCATAAATTTATCAATTTACGTTTGGTATTTTACAAGTTTGTAATTATGCATTATGGGTCATAAACAAATGTAGTGTATTCCATTTTATAGAAATATCGCCTAGTAGAAGGAATGAGAATTCCAGCAGTATGCATGATCGTAAGATTAAGAAGAATCATACCTCTCAGGGTATTAAGCAATAATTTTAAAGGGAAATAGTCTCCCATATATTCTCATCATAAGAAGAAATAGTACAATGTGTCAATAAGATATATAAATAATTATTTGAGTCCTATGGCTTTGAAGGGAAGCAAGAGAAGAAAATGATGGAAGAGGGAAAGATGGATATAGGGAAGATGGGAAAGAATGATTTTTCCATATGTGATAATTGTAGAAAGAATCACCTTGGTAAATGCTCGAATGGAATAGAAGTTTTTTATCTATATAGAGAAAAATGACACCAAGTACGTTATTTAAAGGGTAAGAAAAAGGTTTCAAATTTACAATGCTTTATCGGCAAGGAGTTGTGGCACTATGATAATCAAAATCTAAATCATCAGAGTATGCCCCAAACGATGCTATTGGTTAATAATAAAGTTATTATACTACCGAAGATGAAGAGGAATGATTATATTTATTAGGTTTTTATTAAAGTATTGTTTCATTTAAGTATTTTATTAGTGATGTACATGTTATAAGAATGATAGAGTATATAAGGATTGTACTGCAGAACTATTTAGTTAAGGACTTGAGATTGTGTGGAACCAAGAAAAGTGTCTCAAAAGTAGGTTAATTTTTTTTGGAAAATATATAGTTGGGAGAAAGATAAACCGTAATATGGTTGTGATAATGTGGTAGTGATTTTGAAAAAATATATGATTGATTTGGATATATTATATTAGATATTCTTTATTACCTTGAAACTGATTAATGATTTGTATATTCCATCATTGTTGGAGTTTACAACCATTTTGGATAGAAGGAGTATATCTAGTATTCAATAAGAAATAAGGGATCGTGAATGTAATTAATAAGGGTTTATGATAATTTAGGGTGTTATGGCGTTTTAAAAAGAATACACGACGAAGGTATTCACATGTAATTATGTGGAAAAAAGGATCTTTATTGTGTTTACCTTCCTTATAAAATTTGAACTGTGAGTTTGGAAAGAATTATTTTGGATAAGTATAAATTTTGGAGTTGATTAAATTTGACATTTGATACTATTGTTAAGGTTAAATCATTTCTTGAGATTATTTTTGGGTTGTCATAAAAAGGACAACCCGGAGGTCGAGCGACAACCTGTCACGTCCGGCAAGGTCGTGAGACATGAACCCACAACCAAAGGACGACAAGGGTGCATCATCTACCACTAGCCTACGTGATGTGCTGGTTTGTATAATATATATTTTTTAAATAGTGTGACAAATTAATTAGAAATCCACTATTTTTGAAACCCTATAAGATTAGGATAAATATAATATTTTTGAATTTTATTATCCTTTGGAGTGAAAGATGAGTTTGTGGTAGGAATTAGTTGAAGGATGATACTATACTTTTCAAGTAAATTTTTTTCCTCTTATTCAATGAATAAATTAAATCTTAAACTTTATGGAAGTGTTCATAAAACCCAAAATGTGTTATCCTAATAACTTATGGTTTTTTTGAACTGATGATATTTTAAATCAGTACAGATTTATGGATTTATGGACCTCAATATTACACTTGTTCATGATTTATGATCTCAATCACTCCCTATTAATATTTATATTTTTCCTAAAATTATTTTCTCTAATTTTCACCAATGTTCTTCTAATCGAGATCATAATTTCATGGTGAATTTTTCATTTCCCTTTCCCTCTTATTAAGATAATATTTTATTAACCCAATTTCCGATGTGGGTTTTCCACAAAAGCATATTTCTAAATGTAACATTTTATTTTCAAAGAACAATTTCAAATTCATAGGATAAAATTCATTAAAGAAGGGGAGAATGTAACACCCCAATAATTTATAGTACGTTATCTCATTAAAGTAATTCAATAGCTTACGCTACACGTAACACCGAGTTCGAGCGGACCACAACATACAAAAATAGTCCCTCAAAAAGTGGTTATGAATAGTATTAACTACATTTTGAATCTCATATACTCTATAAAATTTTGAAATCTATATTATTTGTTTCATAGATATAATATGAGAACAAATTGATTTTTTCAGATACAAGAAGTATTTTTTAAAAAAATGAAACTTCACCACCTTTTAATGACATACCCTTTAAAAAACCAATATTTGAGACTTTTTTATATTTTATTTAATGAAATTAAATTCTTATTTATAATAGGTCCATAAAAATTTAGTTCTTTTAAATTTTTTGGCACCTTTCTGATAACTTTCATATTTTGATGAATATTGAAAAGTACTATGTTTTAATTAAAAACAAATTTTTAATGGAAATAATTTATAGTGTTAAATTGTGAATTTGAATTTTTTTGAAGTATAATTAGATTATATTATTATCATTTAATACATTTTAGGTCATTATAAGTAATTTACTATTAAAATTTGAAATAAACACATGTCAATATTTTGGAAATTTTTACTTTTTAAAAACTCACTTTTCGGCTTTGACAATGGGAATTAATTTTAAATTAATTTCTTCCACTTTAGTGTTTTGAATTTAAAAAAATGAATTCCATATTTGGAATCAGGTGGTCCAAATTTTTTAAATAGGTAACTCTTATTTTTATACATTATGAGTATTTACTTTAGTAAATATTTTATTTACCATGGTTAATGGGTAAATCTCGTAAATCATGGTAAAAAAATATTATTATAATAATATTAAATAACTATAACATGTGTATTATGGATATTTTTTGATACATTTAAAACCATGGGAATCCTTGGGTCTATTTTGGGACCACATGGAGCCACATGAGAGTGAAAATGACACTTTATATTAATTAATTTAAAATAAAGACAAAAATGACATAAACACATATCTTTTAGTAATTTTTTAAAAGGTGTTATATAAGTTTTCTTTTTGCCTATAAACATTCATCAGAAAGATAAAATGATTTAATACATAATGGTATTTTATTTATAATTTTTATAAATTAAATAATTAAATTTATTAATGACACAATGATGATGCAATAATTACCTTAACAATGAAAGAATCATATAAATGGAATTATAAATATTAAAATAAATATAATTTCAATGTTTTTATGACAACCACGAATTGTATAGGTGAATATAAAATGTTAGTAATGATTCAATGTATCATTTTGGAAGTAATAAAGTTGTGATGACTTTAACATAAACCAAATACTAAATAGTGTCAAACTTGACATAAATGAGTTTTGAAAACAAATATTATATTATTAAATTATATAATATTCCTAAAAATATATGGTTCATAAAAGGAATTAAATAATATTTTATATGTCATTAATGATCCACTTGAGGTTATCTTGGATGTTTATAGTAATTTTATTAACCATATAGTGTAATAATACAAGAAGACATGATAAAAGTTAAACTATTTAACTGAGAGTTAAATCTAAAAGATAATGTTAATATGGTGACCTAAACCTATATAAAACCTATTTCATGAGTGGTTTTCGACCCATAAACACCTTATCCTAAAAATAAATCATTTTTGAGCTATTAGAAACCTAAAATGATTTTATTATAAAATAATACTTCAAGCTTTTCCTAAAGTGACCCTCATCTCTCTTACAATAGGGCACTTCTTCTTATCTCAAAATCACACCTCCAAATACATTTTATCAGACATAACCTGACCAAATATCCTCCCAAATTCCCTAAAATCATCCTATATTACTTAATTTCATCATAAAGCAAACATAAAGATCCATTTTGATCAACTAAAAAGGAAACACCCGAAGAAGAGGTGATTATTTCACCACCCCTTACAAGTTCTTTTCATCTTCAACTTCATATTTCTTTTTTGTTTCCATAACAAAAAAATAAGTCTAGTAACTTTTACATAATTTTATGTTATTATAAATATGGTACAACCATATTCCTTATTCTATCCATCCCCTATATGACAAAGTCACTATACTTGTGTACGTACGACTTACCGTCTCCACGTCGTGGTGTAGTTTGTTATTCAAACACTTCATTATTTGGATGGGTATAATAATGAGTATAACTAATGTAAATAAAATATATATCACGTTAATGATTTGGTATAAATGATATACCATCAAATTACGTACGATTTCACAATCAATATAATGATATTGTCGCTTATGCGTACGTACAGATTACCGTCTCCACAATGCGATGAGATTCATTCCCACATTCACCATTCAACAATGATTATAAAAATATATATTATTAATAAGTATGTAATATATGACATAATAATTGTACTGGATATATATATATATATATTTATGTACTTACATATATCTTATTTATTTACTTTCGTTCAATACAATATGAAAACAGAAACAATGTTTAGGAGTACGTACGACCTACCATCTCTATAAAAATCACCTTCCATTTCAAATATATAACTATTATAAATATTTATAGATAAAATATATATGATATAGAAATCAAGGTTTATATTCTGGAAGTATTTAAATCACGATTTAAATGATGCGATCAAGAATAACAAGACAGAACAGGTACGATAAAGAGAGCGATTATTACAAAAAATGTTAATTTAACATGAAAATACATATTAAATGGGTAGTAAAAAGTCATAAATGAATCTTGTATGATATAATAAATATTAATATAGTTCTGGTATAATTTAATAACATACTATGATCACTATACACGAGGTTAAACATACCCTCGACCAAAGGAAAGTGCAAGGTAAGGGTTATTTTCTCAATCTCATTATTATCCGAGATTGTTTATGTGTATGTATTTACTGGGACATATTTATCATCGATACCCATATTTCATTAAAATTTATTCGAAAGGAATATTTTATGGTTTTATGGGAGGGTCTAGTTAACTAGATCATCATTTTTTTAATGTTTTATCTTTCTAAATCCTTTTAATTAACGATCATGTTTTCAAAATTATTTTAAGGATTTATTTATATGTACATGAATGTTTTTAAATGATAATTCTTTTCAAAAGTTTAAATGTGGTATAGAACAATTTAATTGATAAATATCTTTTAAATTACTTCTTTTATAAATATGTGACTTTTAACTATTTTAATGGAGAAGGTATATTTCCCTCAAAGAGTTTTACAAATCATTTTCATATATGTCAACATACTTTGATGGATTTTAAACTTGTTTGAAGTTTATTTATTATAATAAAAATCTACCATATTGTATTGAATGTTTTGTGATATATTTTACTGTGGATGTGTTATTTTTATAACATTCAAGGTTTATGGTTAAATTATTGACATTTCGTATGTTAGTTTTAATACAAATGATTTTTTTATGTTTCAAATTTTTATATGAAGAATGTATTGGACTTAGTATGTGACGGGTGGAGCCTGCTATAGCTCCTCGGTGCATCGGTAGGTCTCATGAGACAATTAGATGTGGATTTTGCTGAGGAATTTCCTAATTTGATACATGGTTTTGGCCGAGGACTTAATCATCTTTAGACGTCTTGGCCGAGGCCTTGAAAAAATGTTTCATAATGTATGACATTATACATTCCCTCATTATGAAAATATTATTTATGGTTCATGTGGTTATTAGACTAATAAAATACCCATGACTAGGATTTATTATTTAATTATTTATTTGTAAAGTAATGTGATTTAAATTATTCACCATGCCAAATGTTTATGTTATCTTCCGCTGTATCGCTTACCCTTGCTGAGCATTTGAGCTCACCCCATTATTATGTTTTATTTTCCTAGGATTCCAAGTAGTTTATTATGATTTTTTAGCAGGGTTAAGCTAAGGGATTAATGGAATTATCAAAGGATAATTTAGGTTGTGTTTTATTTTTCTAATGTGGAATGTAATGTTCATGTCTGTAATATATTTTCCAAGACTGCTAAACTGATCGGTCCTTCTGGAATTGATTACATGTAATCATGCCAATGTATTAAAATAATGCACTAGTTCCGGGCTTCAGGGTTCAGGGCGTTACAATCATAATGTAATACTGATGTAAAAATGGATTATAGATAATCAGATAATTTCATGATAATGTTTTTTTATGTGAATAGATGATCTATTATTTTAGTATCAATTATAAAAAAGTATCGAGCATGGGTTATTTGTAACCCAAATTTATGAAGTATGTACTACATAGGTAGGTAAATTCAATATATCCTCAATAAGTAAAGGAATCTCACCAAAGGTATGAAAGAACTATTAAAAAAATCTAGCTAAGGATGAATATTGAATTTTTTTCATATTTGTATCTATAGAAATCGTTGTTGTTGAGATGGACCATACTACATGGTGTCCAGACATAGAAATCCATTTAAAAGTATGTGTCTTTATATGGATTTAGTATTATTTTATAGGAGTGACAATCATGTAATACAAACTGAATTTGATATGAACTCATCAATGGACATGTCCTGAATGTGATGGGGTACATCCACATCCTCTTTCAGAGGGTTGTTGAGACAATTTGTTTTTAGGATGTTGAGATTTCAGTTCCTACAAACCTTCCATTTGGATAATTTCATGATATAATTGAAATATTATTTTAGAAGTAAAACACACTGATTATAGCAATTCGTGATACCCATTTTGTATCTTATTAATGATAATATTTGAGAGAAAATGCAGGGACCCGTCACCAGAGGTTATGAGATTCCAAAAGAATTTATAGAGAATAATTTCATTGAATATTTTGTGACCCGTGATTTCCAAACCACCCATCGTAATGTGTTGATGATTTTTTTCCAAGAAGTAGAAATGATTTTCCCATAATGAATATATATAGTCTAAATAAAGATTCTGATTCATTCTTACTGATAATTGATGAGGGTTCTGAGTCATCCATACAAAAGAAATCTGTAGAAATACAAAGTGGTGAAAATTCAGTTGATCATGAATATTTGTAAAACATGGGATATGGTTTTCCCATTCTAGGACACCATTTTAGAAATTATCCTAGAGTAGACTCTTCAAGGTGGTAGCATTTCACCATACCCTATAAAAGAGGCAAACATAGGTATATAAAAGGCATTTTCTCTTTCCATAACTGAAGGCTTATGGGAAACTTATTTTATTCAGAGATAATTATGCTAAAACCAAAAATAAATAAGACTTTTATCTAGATATTATATTATCTAGAAAATTCCCTATAATGTCTAAATATTTCTTTAATAGAGGAAAATTTCCTTTTAGAGGGCCTAAACAATAATTTCATGGACAAAATGATAAGTGAAGGAGTATAGAACCTTTTTCCATATTTGAACTACTTATATAGACCCTTTTGAATAAGATTATTAAGGTATATTCCTATATAGAATTATGAGATCGAAAATACTAGGACCGAAATAGGATCAACCTACCTAAACCCTATAAAGCATTAGAAAATTACTATAAGCGATACATTGATGAGAATTGAGAGAATGAAAATTTGGAGAATATTATTAATCCAATTGATGAATGCATTAGAGAAAAAATGTCTCCAAAATATAGGAAGAATAAATCTATAATTCATTGTATCAAGTTATATAGAAATATAAATCTTAATGGAAAAGTTACCAAACATCACTTTATATTAAATTATGTAGATAGATTTTGAGGCAGTGAAGTCACAGTTCCAAATGCTCCTGCTAAAAAAAATCAAATTGATATGGGGTTATAATTTTACTGACAAATTTCTCCAACATATGAAAATAAATTTTACTGATGATCTTGTGTATAATGTTCCCAATAATAAACACACTAAATTACTAGATGTTCATTGAATTTTATTTCTTATAAATAAGGGAAATGGAGTTTTAGATAATCCTGTAAGGTATATAGATATTATTGAAGAATTAACAAAAAATAATGGGGAACTTATCAAGAAAAATGACCAAGTATATCATGAATAATTTGATAATAAAGCCACATGGACCATCCAAAATATCAATATTTATAGATAATATAGGTAATTTAATCACTTCTTCAACATTTGACTCGGTAAGCATTTATTATTGATGATGGTCAAAATTTTGGATAGTTTCTTCAATCAACATGGAGGTGTTCTCACCACCACCATCATATTATAGACATTGAAAATAATCGACAACAACACTGTATATATCAATTTCATTAGTGTAAAGGAAACCGTTGTTGTAGAGGGTAGTTACCCCTCTCTTAACATTCTATTCAATATGTTGGTAGTGAAAACAATTGAGTTCTTGTCACTATATTGATTATGATTGACAATGTATTAGTTTTCATATGACATTTCATTAAGGTATAAATGGTCATTAATTTGGGATAAGGATTGGGTATCATCACTATAAGGGATATTCTTGTCATGATTGAAAAACTAGAAGTGAGAAAGATAGTTCATAGTAGCTTTTATATCATCATCAAGTTTTATAAATGAGGATTTTATCGACTCCATTAATATCATTTTAGTGTATTTCAAGTAATTATAAAGAGTTTGAAGTGGGAAACTAGTAAGATCCCTTTTCTAAGTAGTCAAAATCACTTCCCTATATCTCAGTCTAACAAGATAGGTGTTTTTAAGCATGAAATAAATATGGAATGATCATATCAATATGGTGAAAACATCAACCATAATAGGGTAGTGATGAGAGATAAATTTGATAAGGGTGAAATAAAAACATGGATAGCATCACTCTTATAATAAAATTAGATTTAGAACCTATATAATTTGGTATTATTACTTATATATATGGTTTAATTACTTCGATTGTTATCAGATCCAACAATAGGGACTTTAACTATATTTCATCGGTCAATTTTGGAAGTGAATTTAGTAGAATCTATCCTACTAAAATTTGAGGTATGATTCTCATTCAACTTTAAAATAGTATTAAAATAAAAAACTATAATATAATTTTGGGACAATTGGGTAGAGATAATCTCATATTCACTTTAATGATCCCTCCTTTAAACATAAGAGTTCGATTTATAAATAAATAAGAATGTTAGAGTAGTGTTATTTATGTCAATAGATAAAGAGACAACATGAGTATTTTTTTGCAATAGGGTAGGCTGAAACTATCATTATTTATCACCCAAATATTCATTATATCATTTTAATGCGTGTTATGGAAATAAAAATATATTCTAGGGAATTCCCATTTGAAACCCATCTCATTTTTGAAATTAATTTGTCTTTAAATAAGAAAATATGAAATGGTTTTATGGATAATATAAATTATATAACTTGTTTTACATTAATAGAGTTCTTAATCCCTTGAATGTTATAATGAAAAATATTCATTTTTTGAGGTCTAATCTACCCCTTTGTTTTAGCCCACTCATATGTTCCATATCTAAGAAGGGATTCAACCTTTCCGATTTTACATTAGTCATTTTTATCTTAAATTTATCATCTGGAATGGCCCCATTCAATATATTATAATTTAAGGGGTTGTTTTATTAAGTAAGTGTTAAAGAATATTAATATTTATCTTCCCAAAATATTGCATCAATTGGGGAAAATTTGTTTGGGGGAGGGATCAATGCATAGAAGTAAGCCATCAAGGACTTCCTTTTATCAATCATGAACGAGGGTACCTGATAAAAGGGATTATCTATCATTTCTTTAGAATCTATATCTTAAAATTGGGGGACTTTTGTGGGATTTTTTTAAAAATTACTTCTCAGGTTTTTTATGATCTCCACTTAGGTCACATTCACTGAAGAAGAATCCTTAAAAATTCAGAGAGAGAATTTATTGTCTTTAAAACTAGGGATAAGAGTGGAATGATGTTCATTATCAATTTTAGAAGAGACATAAATAGGTCTAATTTTTTTTGAGTGGTAGAATGTACATTTCCACAATCTTCTAGGTCAAGATCCTTCCCAAGGCAGTCAATCATCATCACATTATCCATTTTAGAAACCGAAACATGATGAAATAAGGCCTTGGGCACCTGCTTCACCTCTATAATTACAGTAAGAGAAATCAACTCCTAATCTAGTTACTTATCCTCATCATGGTGGGGGAAAATGATATGTAAATTTATCTTGGTGAGGTATACCTATAAATGGACTGGATCCCCACAACCTCATTTGTAGCCTAAGAATTCTTGGTGTTGTCATGTTCCCTTACCAAAATTCTTGAGGATGTGGGTTTATTAATAGAGTCAGTGGGTTGACTAGGTGAAAGGGTGGATATGGATTGATAAAGATTCTAATTTCCTTTTTTATTTCTCATTTGATAGGAGGAGTGATATCATCCCCTTGAATTAAATTTTTATATATTTGGATTAGTTTCTATCCACATTATTATGACCAAATAAGTTACAATTCTGACAAAACATATTATTCATTTCATACAGTATCTCTTAATTAATAATATGATACCACGTAGTAAGAACCACCTCCTCAACTATGGTGGAAGCTAGATCAACCCCTACCAAGGCCCTGGTGATGTTCCAAAAAACATGCTAATTAGTTTTCCTCTCTGATCCGATCTAATAAAAAACCGAGGATACAATTTCCTAGAGAATATTTGGGTACCAATATAACGAATTCATCTTAAAAATATAGATTTTGACATATTTTTGAATTTTTATCACATTTATAAGGTCAATGTTATAGTACCATTCATGGATACATAGAATCTTATGTTTCATGGAGATAGATCAGAAGTGAAATGCTTTTCTTTGGATGTCATCATAGGGGAATACAATACAAAAATATAAATTTCCTATGGTTTTCATTCTCTAGTCATCAAATACCCAGATCAGTGTGATCCTTTTCATGAGACCATTGAATATCCACTTATTCTCCTCTATTGGAGTTATGATCCTCAAAATAATGGAATGCATCCATCAGTTACAACTTTCTTCAATGGTGTCTTATTTTTATGACACATGGTACACAATCCATTAATTTTTGAATTATGTTTTTATATTAGTTATACTTTATAAAAAACATTGCATAATTTGGTTTTAAATTTCCTTTAAAATATATCATATTCTACCTAGTATTTGTAATCACAAAAGGATATAAATCAATGAATGGGGTGATCTGAAAGCCCAATAAGGGGAGGAATAACAAGGATAAATACAATACAAGGGTGAGAAGAACATCATCGTAATATCGTATCCATTTCACCATATTTGTAATGACCTGGCCCTAGTTTCCCAGAGTCAATGCATTATTTATAACATTATAATAACTACAAGAAAGTCATATAACAAAACAACGAATTAGTTTAGTAGTTTTGGAAAACCAGATACATACAGAAGTTCAACAATAGAATTTGAAATGAAAGAGAACATATAAATTTATTTAATAATTTCTATAACTCCTAGGTTACACCTATAAGTCATTCATAATTTAATTCTTCACATATTGGGAAAATAAAACATCAAAAAGGGGTGATATTTGATGCTCATTAAGGGTATGAAATATAGTGGAAGATATCATGAAAATAAACACCATGCATGGTGGAAAATAAATACACATTCCTTTAGAAATGAACTTGAACATAAAATGGTAGGAATGAGGGATTAATAAATAATTCAATAATAAAGAATAATCATTGGTATTATAGAAGTCTAATATACTCATGGAATATCAATTAAAAGTTTTATAATTATATAAATTCATAATTCCATACATTATCAAATATACCGTCAAGGCCTCATCCAAGACATCTAAAAATGATTAAGGCCTCAACCAAAACAATATCTGAAAATGGGAAAGGCCTCGACCAAGTCCATATTTGTTTTGTATCATGATACCTATCGATACCTCGAGTTGATATATCGGGCCCCACCAATCAATTTCTATGTCTAATTCATACTTTATATGAATGAGGATAAACATAAACAACATGAACATATGAAATAACTTTCATCAATCTATACACATAAACACTAACCATTTTGGGTAATATGGTGAATGCTTTCAAGGAATCACATCCATAATCAACTAATAATAAAACATTAAATAAAAATATGGTATATGATATCATAAAATATTATTCCCAGCTCTATAAAAGATTCAATAAGATTTTTTAAATATATAAAATTACTCTTATAAAATCATCATGCATTTCTTGAGAAAAATACAATTTTAATTTCAAAGAAGTATTCTTTTAGAACAATATTTTTATAAAAATAGAATTGAAATAATATATTTTTATTGTAATTATATATGTGATTTTATAAAGATATTAGTGGTATATACATATTAAATAGATTACATGAGAATAGGTAAGAATTCGAGAAGTTCCCTTGAAACGGTCTTGTATTTCGGGAAGCAAATTTTGAAATATTATTTTATAAAATTTAACTCCACATAAAATAAATAAGGGTTATGATTAGTAAAAATATATAGAAAATTTACACAGAATATATGGGGAGTAAATAAGAATAAATAATAATTTCATTGAGTTAAGTAGAGGATAATAATAAGCCAAACAAAAATGGTGGTTCGGGTAGAAAATCCTGACCTTATGTCTAAATGTAATCTGCACTTGTAATTAATGTCCTATAAAATATAATTATATCTAGAAAATAACTAATTCAGAACTAAATATACATATATTTTATTCATTATCATTTTATTATGTTCATTTATGTTCTTATTGATATGTTATAGGATTGAATTCTATTTCCCTAGATTGTTCATTTTCCTTGATTTCATGTTCGGTCCGCTTGATTATATGTAATAGAGTTTATGTGGAATTGATATAAATATCCAAAATTAAACTTATATATCATTTATGAAAATTTGGAAGCATAAATGGTTATATATATCACTTGGATACATGGTGGAGGATGATTTATTAGATATAACATTAGCGATAACCATTTGGATTATTTTGGCGATATCTCGATTGTTACAAACTAGTTTTTCATATGAAAAATTATTATGTATATATACTATTTAAATAAAACATAATTACTTATAATACATATATTATAGTGTAGTTAAACCATTAAAATATTTTCTTGAGCAGTTATAAACACGGTAATAGAAATTTAAAACCCTTCATCCTTGAATGTGATAAATTAACTCATCTCGGATAGTGGTTTCATTTTTTGTATAAGGGGGGGGGGGGAGAATGAGAGATGATAATGAATTATTCCATTTTAATAATTAAATTATAGTATATTTAAGTTAAATGAGTTATGATACCTTTTTTATGATGGTATTTTAGTAGAGAAAAATAAAATAAATGAACTTGAAAGAAAAATAGAAGTTGAGAAATCCTTTACGAGAATTCGACAACTTAACATCGACACATAAAAAATTCATAAAATATGTTGATGAAAAGAGAAAAAGTTATACCATAATTTCTAAATAATATATAAGGAAATGAGGATATGGAATTATATATCCCCACATAATCTAATTGAAATTAATAAATAATAACATAAAACGAGTGCTTAAAAATAAAAGGGTAGTAGATTCCCTTACATAGGAGAGTAACTCCGAATACATGATCGTTGGGACCTTGGGGGATTGAGGATACCTTGGAAAGAATCTAAGGGAGGTAAAAATACCATATATTTTAGGATTATGTGTTTTAATGAAAGGAACTGAAGGAATGGGTGTGAATTTATAGTAAAATTGAGGGAGTTTTTTTTATTAATTTCCAAGGACACCTCATTAGTGGTATTTGAAAAACCATGGGCTTTACCATTGTATTTTCCCATGGTATTAGTCATTTGGGACACAAAATATTATATATTGCTACTCAAGAGTCTACAAGAATTATTACATAATGATTACATAATTAATGATATCATTAAACATACTGAAACTTAAAACTGTATTTTTCCTATTTATGAAAACTAATGTAATTTATAAAATTATCATAAATTTAACAAAACCTAATATTAATATTTTTAATTCAAAAATGAAATAATTTTTTTAAAAATAATTTTCTAAATAGTAATAATTTTATTTTTAAATAAAATCCTAATTTATATAAAAGATAACAATTTTAATATTGTAATTCATTTTATTTAACTAGAAAAATAAATCACGATCTCAATTTATTATAACAGTAAGACAATAAAATAATAATATGATATAATATTCATAAGGGTCATATCACTATTCATGTTACTATTCATAAAGTTGTGTTACTATTCATCAAAATTGTATGTTGATCCTTTCGGACCCTAAATAGCTTACTGATCGCAACCATGTATGTTAGTTTTCTGAAATTCAAATCACAGAAGCGGAAAAATTACATCTAAAGGCTAGGTTATAACTATCTCCATTAAATATAATAGTGTTTACCTCACATTAACTCAGTTCTGAATGCATTATATAATAAATTTTATTTTTAAGACCTTAGGGTGTTACATTATTCCCCCTTACAAAAATTTCATCCTATAAATTCCAACAATATTACTATAAAAAAAGATTTGGTTAGTTCTTCATCATAAGTTCCTAAGGCTCCCACGTTGCCTCTTCAATTATATGAATTTTTCAAAGTACCTTTAGTAGATGATTCTTATGATTCCTCAACACCTGTTCATTAGTGTATAAAATCTAGATAGGCTCTTCATAGTAAGATAAGTCTGGTTCAAATTCAATACCTTCGAAAGTGAGGACATGCGTCGGGTTTGGCATGTAGTTTCTCAATAATGAGACATGAAATATATTGTGTACCTTAGAAAGGCTAGGAGGTATTTCTAATCGATAAGATATAAATACAATTGTATCCAAAATTTAAAAATGGCCTATATACCTAGGGCTTAGTTTCCCTTTCTTTCTAATTTGTATAACACCCTTCCATGGAGACACTTTCAAGAGAACATGATCTCCATCGTGAAATTCCAAATCATTCCTTCAATTATCAGCATATCACCTTTTCCTTCTTTGATTTACTTTGATATGGTTTTGAATATTATTTAACTTTGCTAGTATTTCTTTCACAAGCTCCATGCCCACAAGATTCTTTTCACCAAATTCATCTAGACATGTTGGTGAACGACATCTCTTTTTGTAAAATGACTCAAATGGTGCCATTCGAGTAGTGGAATGGAAATAACTATTATAGGAAAACTACACCAAGGGTAAATAATGATCCCACATACCTTGAAAGTATAGAGATCTTGATCTCAACATGTTTTCTAAAGTTTGGATGGGCCTTTTTGAATGCCCGTCAGTTTGGGGGTGATAAGAAGTACCCAAACGAGGCTCGGTGTCGAAATATTTTTGAAGAAATTTCTATAATTTCGATGTAAGACAAGGATCATGATCAGAAAATATTGAAAGAGGTTCTCCATGAAGTCTTAAAACTTCATTCATATAGAGTCGTGTCGGGATCTTCAGTGGAAAATCCTCCATTATAGTGAGGAAATTTGCAGATTTCATAATTTGATAAAAAATTAGCCATATTGCATCATTCATTCATGGAGTTCTGGGAAATCTAGTGAAAAAATCCATGGTGATGTCATCCCATTTCTTGTAGGAATAGGTATATGTTTCATCACTCATATAGTATTTTATCTTTCAGCATTCAATTCTTGACAGACTAAACATCTTAGTACATAATCATCAATTTTCCTCTTCATGTTGTCCCACCATAAATGTTCCTTTGAATCTCTATACATTTTAGTGCTACAAGGGTGTATAGAGAACTTAGAGCTATGTGACTAATCAATTAACTATCTTTTCCGATTGTGTACAACGGGAATACAAAGGCTCTTCCCAAACATCAGAATTCCATCTTCAAATATTAATTCTTTCAAATTCCTCTCATTCACAACAATATTTTTTTTGGAGTATTCTCATCATCAATCTGAGAAGTTTTAATTATTTCCAATAATTATGGTTGAGTAACCAATTTAAAAAGTAATTGTTTTTCAAATTATTTGATAATTATGATATCTATCCTCGCTAGATCCATGTAAGTAAGATCCTTGTCAATTTTCATTTTTTAGAACTCCATGATCTTTCTTACTCAATATATCAACTACCTTATTTTCCCTTCATGGGTGGTAGTGTATTGAATAGTCATAATATTTGAGCAGCTCGAGCCATCACCTTTGCCTTATGTTGAGTTCTTATTTTGGGAATAGATATTTCAATCTCTTGTGATCATTATATATCTCGCATCTTTCACCATAGAGATAATGTCTCCATATCTTCGGAGAAAATATTACAAATTCTATCTCAAGATCATGAGATGGATAGTTCTATTAATAATTTTTTTACTACATTGATGCATTTTTAATAAATCTATCATTCTGTATTAGGATACAACCAAGTGAAATCTTTTATGCACACTACAGATCACAAATAAACCATTTTCTAATGGTAGAGTCATGATTGGAGAATTAACTAACCTCTCATTAAAATCATCAAAAACATTTTTCACAGCATTTTTTCCATATGAACTTAACCCCTTTATGAGTAATCTTGGTAAATGGGTTGGCTAAATGGGTGACATTCTCAACGAAACACTGATAATAAACCACAAAACTAATAAAACTACCTAACTTGGTTATGTTCGTTTGAGGAGGCCATAACTATGTAGCCTTTTTCTTCATAGGATCAACTAATATTCTATCCTTAGAGAGAATATAGAAAATAAAAGATACTGATAGAAGCCAAAATTCACAATTTATAAACTTTCCATATAAATAATTTTTTCTAAGAGCCTTAATAATAATGCACAAGTGATTCTCATGATATTAATAGCTTCTGGATTGTACCAAGATATCATCAATAAAGACAAAAAAATTATCGAGATATTCATTGGGAACATTATTCGTTAGATCAATAAAAAAACATGGTTCATTTGTTAGTACAAACAGCATTACTGTAAACTCATAATGGCCATACCTAGATTTAAATACAGTTTTTTGGAATATATTACTTATTCACATGAAACTAATGATATCCAGATCAAAGTTTAATCTTTGAAAAAACAATGGGTTCCATTAAGATTATAAAATAAATCATCAATGTGATGTAGGGGATACTTGTTCTTTCTTATAATATCACTAATCACCCTATAGTTAGCACACAACCTCATAGATTCATCTTTCTTCTTAAAAAAAGTACATGGGATCCCCATGGAAAAAAGTAGGGAAAATAAATCCTTTATTACTAAATTACTCTAGTTGTTTCTTCAGTTATACTAATTCTATAGTGTCTATTCTATAAGGAGTCTTTGATATATGCCTTGAACAAGGAATTAAATCAATAGAGAACTCAACTACACACTCTAATGGGTGTTTAGGTAAATCCTCTGGAAAAACATCAATATATTATTTCATAATAGGTACATTCTCAATTTGAATATTTCTTTCCTCACCCACAGATATTGACTAGATCTACTAAGGGTGGTTCTAGATAAGAAACATATGGTGACGTTTCCAACCAAAAAACAAGGCATTCTATGACATTCTCAAAAATTGTAAATTACTTTTTTATTGTAATAGATTTTGGCATCATAATTTGAAATCCAATCCATACCATATATTATAGAAAATTTGTTCTATAGTATAATGTTGAGGTTAGAAACTAAGGCACATTAATGTATCATAAGAGGGATTGATCAGAACATCTTAATTGCAATGATACTTCGCTTTGGAGTTTTGGATGACAAATAAATTATTAAATCAAATTGGAAATATCTAATTTTCATGGGAAAATGGGAAGATATAAAAGAATGTGATGATCAAGAATCTAGTAAATCATTCGCTATGTTTTAGGAAATGATTAAAGTACCTTCCATCACGTCGTTATAAAATTGAATATCAGCAGTTGTGATTGCATTAGATTAGCCTTGCTCACTTGGCCTTTTATGAGGCTTATTTCCTTGAATATTTGGAAAATAATTAGTATAGTGGCTCATTTACCTATAATTATAGCATTAAAAAATTGATATCTTCTTTCTTTACCTTGAAATCACCAGCATTATGAACATTATTTCCACACTTGTAGCACACATCTTTCCCATTTAAGAAAGCACCAGGGTGTTTCCTTCTAGAAGTATCACATGTTGGAAAATTACTATTTTTATTATTATATTTATCTATTCTATCATGTTCCACTCTCCTTTTCTCTTATTTTCCCATAAATTCAAAAAACATAGAGAACTATTTTTCTCTCTTGATAGCACATGAAGCAATGTCTTAGTATGCTGAAAAACAGTGGGAGAAGAGTTCCCTTTGGAGTAATGGTTTTAAACCATCAAAAAATCAATAAATCTTTCTCCTTGGATTACATATGTATTCTGTGGAATTACTTTATATCCTTGTAAAAGTGGATTCATAATTCACAATGTTTTTATCCTCATTTTATTTCAAAATCAATAATTTCTTCTCTACATCTAATTGATATTCTTGAGGAATTTTTTTCTATGAATATTTATTTATAGTCCTTATATTGCATTTCTTCTATTTCATCCTCAATCTTTTTGTTTTGAATAAATGACCACAATTTATCAAAATTTCTTAATAGATGATAAAATTTATTGAAAACCTTATCCCTTTCATTATATCTCATAGAGAGAAATATATTTACTATGGAAGTTATCCACTGATTTTATATAAATGGGTTCAGAGTCCCATTTAATGATGGGGGTTGTTGTCACATAAATCAATCTATCATTTCTCCTCCATATTGTGTATCAGGATGCTCTATACTTGTAAGGTTATTTTTTATAAACTAAGTCAACTATCCACGTATAGTTTTAAGTTTCTCAACACTAGTCATAGTACCAAATACAACATCATTATCTTGCATCGAAGGGAATTCCTTACATGGGATATGCATATTCATGCAATTTACATTCCTTCCACTAGGAACCATTTGAAAATAATGTCATACACTGGATTAGGTTACGAATCATAATTTATAATATAAATATAAAAATACTTAGAATAAACCAAAATTTTATTCATATCTAATATCAAACTCTAAAACATTCTTTCTTTGAGGAAAAAGTTACATTTAATTCCTTCATAATGGTTTGTAAAAAAATGTGAATTATCCTATGCATATCCTTGAGAGTGTCAAACTAGATGTGTAGTATGGCCTGTTATCGTGTACTAGGATACCCTGGGTTAAGCCCAAAAACCCTTGTTTAAGTTATAACTCCAAGGTACATCTGTTCTAGAACCACATACACTTGTATTATCCAGACAAGGATGAATTTTTTAAGAATATCTATATAATCTATTCCATAAAAAAATTCTAGTATGTTCTTGCATACTTATCCTCAATGTCTATCTTAGGGTTTTGTTCCCTAATCTACATTTTCTGAATCAAGTTTCCAGGTTTTCTACTAAAATTCTTCTCACACCAACTATAACGCCCCAACCCATGTTTCCCAGAGCCGATGAATTATTTATAACATTGGTAGAATTACAAGAAACTCATATCCTAAAGGAATGAATTAGTTTAGTAGTTTTTTGGAAATCAGATACACATATATGTTTAGTATTACAACTTGAAGTGAAATGCAAGAAGTATATTACTTTGAAAATATCCATAACTCTTAGGTTACACCTACAGGTCATTCGTAATTTACTTCTTCACATACCAGGGAAATAAAACATAAGAATGGGGGTGAGATAATATGATTAGTGAGTTAATAAATAAAATGGTAAATATCATTAACATTAACAGTAGGCATGGTGGACATGTAAAAACACATGCCTTTAAAAATGAACTTGAACATTATATAGTAGGAATAAGAGATTAATAAATAATGACATAATAAATAATAATCATGGGTATTCTACATGTTGAATAATCTAATGCACTAGCAATTACTTGTTTTATAATGAGGGAAATGCATAATACAGAACTTTATGAAATATATGATCAAGACACCGACCAAGACATCTGAAAAAGATTAAGGCCTCGACCAAAACCATATCTAAAAATGGTCACGGTCTCAGCCAAGTCCATTTCTGTTTTTTCACATGAGACATACCAATGAATCGAGGGGATGTAGAGGGACTAACCAGTCACTTTTGAAGTCAAATTAATTCCTTATATGAATGGGGTTAAATATAAATATTATAAATACTTTAAATAATGTTCCCCAATCTGTACACATAAACACTAACCTATATGAGAAATATGGTGAATGGTTTCAAGATATAAAATCCATAGTCAAACTAATTATAAACCATTAAATAGAAATATAGTAGATGATATCATAAAATATTATACCCAACTACAAATAAGATTCAACTAGAGTTTTGAAATAGATAAAATTACTGATATAAAATCATCAAGTAATTCTTGAGATAAGTACACTTTTATTTTGAAAGAAGAGTTCTTTTGGAAAATATTTTTATTACAAAAAAAGTGAAATAATATAGTTTTATCATAATAAAATGATTTATTTTATAAAAATAATGGTGGATAAAAACATATTATAGAGTGTACTTGAACATAGGTAAGAATTCAAGAAGTTCCCTTGAAACAAGCTTGTATTTTGGGAATAATTTTTTAAAGATACTATTAAAACATGTAACTCCCCATTAAATAAAGAAGGATTCTGATTGGTATAAATATATATAAATTTAATAATTAACATATTAGGAGTACATAAAAATAAATAATAATTTCATTGAGGTATGTAGAGGATAAGAGTAAACCGAATGAGAATGGAGGTTCGGTAGAAAATACTTACCTTATGTTTGAATGTATTCTGCACTTTTCTTTAATATCCTAGATAATAAAATTAGTTAAAAAAATTAACTAGTTAAGACCCTAATATACATATATTTTATTAATTATTTTTTTATTAAGTTAACTTGTTTTGTTGTTGATAAGTTATATGATTTAATTCCATCATCCTGGAGTGTTCATTTTCCTTGATTTCATATTTGGTCCGCTTGATTATAAGTAATTGAGTTTATGTGGAATTGATATAACTATCTAGAATTGAAATAATATATTATTTATGAACAATAATAAGTTTAAATAGTTATATATATTACTTGTTTACATGGAATGATGATGATTTATTAGATAGATCATTAGTGATAACCATTTAGATTATTTTGGCGATATCTCGATTGTTACAAACTAGTTTGTCGTATGAATTATTATTATTTATATAAAATAGTTACAGAACATTTATTAGGTTATAATAAAAATATTATAGTCTATTTAAACCATAAAAATGGTTTCATTACCATCCATGAACATGGTAATAGAAATTGAAATCAGGTCATCCTTGAATGTGATAAATTAACACATCTCGGACGGTGTTTTAATTTTTTTTTGTATAAAAGGTGGGAAAAAGAGATGATGATGAATTATTACATTAGAATAAAAAAATTACAGTTAATTTAATGTAATGGAGTTATCATATCTTTTTTATAAAGGGATTTTATGATAGTAAATGAAAATAAATAAACTTGAAAGAAAAATAGAAGTAGAGAAATCCTTTATGAGAATTCAGCTGCCTAATGATGTCACAAAAAAAATTCATAAAATATGTTGATGAGAGGAAAAGGGGTATCTCATTAATTTTAAATAATATTGATATTAAGAGGTATATGTAATGAAATATACAAACATAATCCAATTGAAATTAAAAAATAATAACCTAAAAGGAGTGCTTGAAAAAGAGAAGGATGGTAGATTCTCTTACACTGTAGAATAACTCCTAAAACATGAAAGTTGTGACCTTGGGGACATAAAGAAACCATTGGAGGACTCATATAAAGGTTAAAATACCATTTAATGGATGATTATTAGTTTTCAATTATTATAAATGAATGAATGTGTCGGTATTTTTAGTAAAAGAGCGGGAGTTTTTTAGTAATTTCCAAGGGAACCACTTTAGTCATATTTGGAAAACCATGGGGTTAACCATGGTATAATCCCTATTGTATTGAAAAATAGGGACACATCATATCATATTTTATTACTCAAGATTATAACATAATTATTACACCATTATCACATCATTAATGATATCATTAAACACACCGAAAACTAGAAACATTATTTTTACTATTCATGAAAAATAATGTATTTTATTAAATTCTCATAAATTAAGAATAACCTAATATATAAATTATAAATTAAAAAATAAAATCATATTTTTGAAAATAATTTTATAAATATGAATAATTTAATTTTTAAATAAAAATATAATTTACTCAAAAAAAATAACAATTTTAAAACTATAATTTATTTTATTTCACCTTGAAAAATTTATCAAGATATCATTATCTTATAACCTTAAGATAGTGAAATAATATTATTATTTAATATTAATAAGGTTTATATTACTATTAATAAGGGTATATTACGATTATAAAAAATTGAATGTTTAGTTCATTGAAATTCACTTCAGAGGAGAAGAAAAATTATACCTAACATCCAGGTTATAATTATGTTCATTAAATATCAAAGTGTTTGTTTCACATATAATCCGTGATGAATGAATTCTATAATAAATATATTTGCAAGACCTTGGAGTGTTATAATCTTAATAATAATCAGATAATTTATTAAAAAAGGGATGCAATGTTTCATACAAATATAATAATACTAATAACATAGTAGTGAAATACCACATATATGTTGAAAACAAATCTATCAAAATGTTCACGCATAACTTATGTGAAAAAATCATATAATAAATTTTTTGAATAAATATTGAATCCCATAATTATATAATAAACATAATTTTTTTTAAAATACCACATTACCCAATTCATTAGAAGGTTATATAATTTTGGTCCCACCCATCACATACAAAAATTCTCATAATAATGCATTCCACATCAAAAAAACATATAACCATGTTTTTTTGGAAGGAAATCCATAAAATGAAATGAGTTTCATATTAATGTAATAAAGAATACCTCAATGAAAAACTTTTAGTTTAGAATATTAACAAGGGATATTATATCTTGTAATAGAATAACATCAATATTTACTATAGAAAAAATAACTCAACAAGTTTCAAAGAGATGTTTTGGAATAATATTGCCTTTTTGAAAAATCTATATAGTTGGATTAGCCAAAATATTGGCATGGTAGAAATATGTATACCCATAGAAATAAAAGGTAATTAATAGTGGAAGGAAATTCCAAATAAATTAAGGAAGTGTCCATATAGAAAATAATGATAAAAATGATATAACCTAAAAGGTAAGAGTGGGGTTAGTGATTCCCCTTAAAAAAGATCAGATTTTATTTCATCAGCTTTTTATTCATCTATAATAAAATCAAATTTATCCATACGTTAAACCAATAATTAATTACATTCATTTTTTTCAATATTGATCTATTATAATCAATGGATTTTATTTGTCAATTTTCCTTGTAAAATGTGTACGGTTATGATATTATGTTTTCCTTAAATTATCCAATATTTTATGATATTACCATTTTGATTATTTCAATTTATTCATTAAACAATTTTAATCCAAAATATTAAAATAAATATATTTTTATATCGATATTTTATAAATAATTTATTAAAACCATCCATAATGGTGGTGATGAGTAGAATTTTTACAACATCCTTGTTGGAAATTGACCAACCATTGACAAGAAATTGTCAAAAGAGGTGGTGAGATATATATAATAAATGTTTATTTTATAAATTAAAAGAGATTAACATTATCTGTATCATGACAAATTATTATTTATTTTTTTGTAAAAGGTTTTTTATTTGAATCTAATTGAAGGATATGGAATTTGAAAAATAACAAGAAATAAAAATATGAAAGGACATTACTGCTTTCAAGAAGTTGGCCCAATTATAATAAACATAAATTCTTGAATTCTAGGATTTAAATGACTCTATAACATACTTATGTATTCTCTTGGTATTAATAAATTATAATTTTATAGATATAAAGCATAAATAAGTTGAAGTGAAATGTTTTTCTAGGGGGAGGGTGAATTTATACAAGAGGGGAGGGGTTTTAAGAAGTAAATATTGCATAAAATATAATTTAGAAGGTTACCATTGTAATAGTGAATTTTTTGTCACTCTAGATTAATATTGATTAAAAATATAACTTTTGAAGTCATTTAAACCCTTTTCATACCAAATTTATTAATTATAAAATACCATAGTTGGAAAATGAAAAATCATTATTTCAATGGAATAATTTTGATTTAAACGTAGGAAAATACATTTTAGGTAAGAAATTTAAATTTAGTGAAGTTTATAACTTATTAAATAAGATAATGGTTTAGCCTAAAATTATGAAATTTACAAGGTCATAACTACATATTAAATGATGTATTGAAAATATAGGTAATTTAAAAATTATATTTTTACTATTCTCCAAACATATGGATTTTAAAAATATTACCAAAAAAATAACCCTGAAAAATATCAATGTGATAATTCTAAAAATGGAATGATTCTTTTCAAAATAATCTTATAACATATATAACGTTAATTTAAAAACAATTATGATATCATCGAAATATATTAAAATTTAAGACCCAGAAATTCGGTATATTTTTTTAATTATATGGAATTATGTTAAGAACACAAAATTTGACGAAACATGATTCTAAGGTCCAAAGTGCCTGGAATGATGCATCTAAAAATGTTAGCTTTTAATAGCACCCGTGAGCAGTTTTTTCACAAAAAGTTGAATAACTATTAAATGGGTGGCCAGATCAGAAATCTGAGGGTACTGTTGTGTTCACGATGCTAGTTTACCCTTGCCATGACTTATGTTTTGTCAGTGAAGACCATCAGCGAGAAAACCCAAAAAATTGCATAACCGTAAAAAAATAATTAAAAAAATTATTATATTTTTCAAATGCTTATAACCCATGAATAGTGTCTCATATTAAAAATACAAGACCACCGGTGAGGTCTTGAAGGTATTATTTCTTTAAGAAGCTCATAACATTGGCATGCACGAGCCTATAGTGGAAATTAGTTTTTTGCCATAAATAAAAAAATTAAGTAACAATTATTTTATTTTCAAATCCTTATAACTCATAAAAGGTAACTTAGATTAGAAATCAGAGAGTACCATTGAGCTTCTGAGGGCGTGTTCCCTTTAAGCGGAGCCTAATCTCTACTGGCACGGGTCGAGGGTGACTGTTAATATTTTTGAACTTTTTTGAAGGTATGATCAGTAAATGTGCAATCCATATTTTATATCATTTTAACTAGTGCTTGGAATAAAATTATGAGGGAACCGTTGGATTTACAACACCGATATTCACTTATTAGAAGCTTAACTTCGACCGACAAGGGTCGGATGAAAAGTTAATTTTTGTACTTTTCATAAAAAAATAAAGAAATAACTAATAGATTTATTTTATTTCATTCTGTAACCAAATGAGCAGTCGATGGCGGGACTGCAGTGTAATGAAGTACATTAAATTAGTGACATTTAATGAAACATCCCTTTGGATGTGTAGCCACAATGTTCATGGATTAAAAGTTCATTAATTGTGGTTCCTTAATAAACCATATTAATAAATGCAATGTGGCATGGTTTATTTTATATAATCAAACCCTTGGAAAGGGAATTGGAAAACCCACAAGAGGAACCTAAGACAACACGCTGAAACTTTCATCTCCAATGAAGAACAGTGGATGAATGAAAACTGTTGGGGGAATCCATCTGGGGATCGACAAATAATGACGAACACCTTCGAATGTGGATTCTTCTCCCTCATCTGCAACACATTCCAACGAGTTCAAGGTATAGGGTTTATATGTTCAATATCACTTTCTCCATTCTTGATTAATATGAAGAATATGGATCAACCGACGAATGGGTTGATCTACATTTAGTTCATTATTACAAGAGGTTGATGTAGGTTTTATTATGGGGTTTTGAGGATTATTATTCTTCCCCATGTTTAAGCACGAACACGGAGGGTGTGGGCCAACCTGAACAAGTTCGGGACCCTCTGCCATTCTTGGTTTATGTGTGTTCTTTGTGCGCAACTGGTAAACATGGTGGCAAGACAAAACTATGGGCCTCACAGTTAAGGCAGTAACCTAGGAGGGCCGTAGGCATAGACGGTAAAGAAAACAGTCCACCGGAGCATCTCAGGTGGCCTGCAAAAGAAACTGTCGACGCGACACCTCCGACGCAGCGATGACGGAAACTAGTGGCAGTGGCCGGCTGAGCTAGATGCATGGAGGAGTGGATCTTGCAAGAGCTGTGGTAGTAGGATCCGTGGCTAGTCAAGCCACGATGGTGGAATGGCGTGGGGTCGATGTGCTGTGGGGGGAGAGGAGCGGCCCACTCTGGCCGCTAGGCTGGACCAATAGCTGGCTCTAAATGGATTTTTTAGGAAAGAGGGGTAGTTCCCTGATGGCACTGCTAGCTATCCAAACAGGATGCACTTCATCTGGTCAGTGCATCTAGCAACAGGCTCGCACCATGCTGGCCAGACCCCTACCAGACTAGGACCCGACCGACCCCGGTTTACTAAAACATATGTACCTCGCAAACCAGACGTCCAATTGATGTGCCGTCTATAGTGCTAGAACGGTAAGGAAGATAATGTCATTTTTAAATACTCCACATGGGTTTTGGATAAATATGGGTATGTGTGGGTTGGATCGAACTCGAATCTAACCGGGCCCTCGATATTAAAATTCTCGTAACATACAGACTGAGCATTAGATTGACGCACCACTGGTTGCATTGGAACCCACATGAATAGTGATTGTTCGGGTTAATTATTTGTGGGAATTTGTTGAATTTTAGGTATGGAAGATATCTTGAGGAGTATAATCTACAAAACTCATGTAGACCAAGTGCGGGAATCATATGGTTGGACGTCAAGTGAAGAGAGACCTCTTATAGATCCTCATCAGAGTGACCCTATGTAGATCAGTAGCAGTGAGACCTAACGAGGACCAGCCTTAGATAGACCCGTCATGGATCAATGACATATAAACCTGTGTGGGTCGATGGCATATGTCCCTGTGTAGATTAGTAGTAGCGCGACCCAACGAGGACCAGCCATAGAGCGACCTTTCATGAATCAATGAATTACGACCCTATGTGGCTCAACGACTTAAGAACCTGTGTGGATTAGTAGTAGAATGACCCAACAAGGACCAGCCTTAGAGAGGCCTGCCATGGATCACCGACTTATGACCCTTTGTGGATCAATGACTTATGACCCTATGTGGATCGATCACTTATGACCCTATGTAGATCGGTGACTTACAACCTTGTGTGGATTGTCAATAGAATGACTTATTCATGGTTAAGGAGAGGAACATCTCAATGGAATATGACTATTTATCTTTACGAATAATCATCATTATTATTGTTCTTTAAGATATATACATGGTGTGAGCTACGTCTTTTACTTTGTGCTATGTTGTTGAGGTATTTTTTGGTGGTTTTAACTCAAGGGTATTTTGATTTGTGGTGTTTTCATTTGCAGATTACCGAGAGAACTTCGGGGGTCTTGGGGTCCCTACTGAGTATTGTTATACTCACCCCTATAAGGGATTCTCCTGCATGTGGTGTGTCTGATGCATACATTCGACATTTCGATAGAGGATCCTAGGGGGTTGGGATATGCGAATGCTAAGAAGGTGGACTTGGTGGCCTAGGACTAGGTGGGGCCCAATAGAACCAGGTGGGTAGGACATAACACTTTGACTTCCAGTAGCTTCACTACTACCACAACGAGGTGGGGTTTTTCATTGATGGATAGAAAAGTTTCCTTTTGTACTTTCGATTTTTAGGTCCTCATAGGGTTTGTATTCTGGCCCACTTGCTTTCACTTGTACATACACTCAACCTTGTTTTATTGGTATACTTGTTTCTCCCTTTCAGTGTGTTGGGATGTGGTTGGACGTGTGTCTGTATAGGTTTATAAGAAATTCCTTCCCAATTTGGGTTTCACCTTTTTAGTGCTATTCACCAGCCACTGGCCTATGGAAGGCGGGCTTGGGGTAGTCACAACATGGACCCTAGGGGATGTGCCGTGACAATGTGTTATCAGAGGGTGGCTAGTTCTACCAAAAGAACTATGAGTCTGTATTTTCAAATAGGGAAATAGTATTAAGCGTTTGAGTTCGGATTTCATTCTTGGGAGTCAAGTGTTGGTTTGGCGGATGATTTATCTATACACCAGGACATTGAATTCTATTTTCGAACTCAGTACAAGAAAACATTAGTTTCATGTGTTTTAATTTTTTTCTCTCTTGATCTCTTTTGAGTCAGCTCACTAGGTATAACATAATGACTGTGGTTCATATTGATACTCTTTCATGATGACTCAACGCAGACAACCAGCCATGATGCCAATGTGTGTCCATGAGGATGTTCCATAGAGTGATGAGGTTGTAGTACAACGATTGTTGCCCGAGATGGTACATTCGGGAAGTGTCCCAGCGATACCACTGCTCATTGGTCAATAGTTACTACTAGTGATACTGGTAGAAGACGCCTATAGGCTCAGTGCCTTACAAGAGTATTAGTGATAGATAACCCTTAGGATTTGGGTCTTACCTGACTCACAGGAAGCTAAGGACCGGCTTGAGGTAGTGACCACGTTTCCATCTATCCTAGGAACCATTAGATCATATGGCTGTCTTGGCAGTGAGAATTATACTTGCCTCAACAGGGAAATGGTTGGGTTTAGATTACCCCTATCAAATGATGATGTGAATTTTCCTTGGATAGATCTTAAGAACCTTTCTTAGAGAAGGGGTATCTTTCCATAAAAGATAAAGGGTATGTGTTCCCATGAGATTATACAGTTTAGGCAGAAAGACATGTCGGTAGCTGAGTATTCGTCAAGGTGTACCGACCATTACTCGTACTCTATGATTAGACCAGTGCATTAGGGCTCATACATCCACGCGAGATGTGTTTAGGTACAACTGAGCCATCACTATTCCTCTATACATTACTACTTATGTTATGTTCCTAGAGAGAACCATTGTGGTTGAAAATTATTTGGTGAGCAGATACAACTAGTGAATGTCAACAGTGGGAAAGTTAGAAACCGAAAAAAGTCTTAGAGATTTGGATGTGTAAAATGTTTCGGGAAGAGGAATTGATAAGGACCTACAAATCTGTAGGGTAGTAGACGTGGAAGAGGAGTTAAGAGAGAAACAGGAGGTTTTAATCATTTTGACAGGTTACAAAAAGCACCCAAATGTGGTCCCCACCAAGCTTAGGTAGTTGGAGGACCGAGTTAGGGATTAGCTGGATGCGTTCAAGGGGAATGACCTAAGGGCTCCAATAATGATTCAAGGTATAGTCTGTGTCTACTGCTAGCTGCCGTATTAATAGACATATGTACCAGTCATTCATTATTGTCACAAATATTGTTTAATATCTATAGTTTCATGTTAAACTATTGAATTGGACGATATACCTGTGGGGGGAGACTCGATAATCACACTTATGTCAACAGTGTGATCAGACCCTTGAGGTGAGGGTTTTGGTTGGATCCTCTTGGTGGCAGCGTCGAGGCCTTACGTCGTAAGTGTTGGTATGGACTATTCATCCACCGCTCATTCTCAAATTGATTGTTTTAGGAAAAATGATGAGGTATATCTACAACATTGGAATGCGTTTTTCCTTGGTCGGTGAAAAAGGAAAATCAGGTAGCCTGGGAGACACTCATACATAGTAGGGTGCAGCCGATCACTCATGAGTCGACCATCCTTATGCTCATGGAAGCATGTGTTTTGAGTTTTGAGATCCCAACTGTACTAGTATAGTGTGAGAACATACTTTGAAAATATTTTTTTAGGATTACCTCCCCATAAAGAGAGGGCCCTTTGCATAGGGTTTTACCCATGGATGACACCGATATCTACAACTGCAAATCGGATGGATCCTAGGGTGCTCTGGGAGCTAAGAGTATAGTTGGGGGACTTATCGAGGAATGGCTTAGTAAGAACCAGTGTTCTAGGATATGTGTGGATTAACATAACTTTAACCATGTGGGTGTGGGGAACAAGTACTGTAACGACACAAACTTTTATTAATTGAAATTCCTCTTGATCTAATTAAATGTATCATTATTTAAAATAGTTATATAAAATATGCACATACTTGGTTTTATATTTTTGGATTCCAAAAGACTATTATTAACTATTACTATTGTTAGTATAGCCGTTGAACAGAGATAACATGATTATTATAAATATAGGGCTTTAAAAAATCCAATTTACTCAAAAAAGGAAGTGATGGCCTCATCCAGTAGAATTTCCCCATACAAAACCCATTTGTCAGAGCTCAAAAAGGATGTGTCATCATTGAGATCCTCTCTTGACCAAGCCCAATCCAAGATTCAACACGTTATACTCGAACAGAACCGCCAATGGGAGAAGTGGAAGTTGATAGAGATTACCACCCGAGCGATGATATTAAGCCACCCAAGAGTCTGTCACCATAAGACACCTTACCCTTCGGTCTTATGAAGGTATTATAATGGTTTATGTAATGAAGCCCTAATACTATGATTATGTACACTTTTTTTATAGATAATATACATTCATTTTATTATTCTAACTTTGTAAATAGTTTTTAAATCGCAAATAGTATTTTTAGTAAATATTCAACTAAGAAATCTATTTTGATTAATTAATGGATTATTTAGTTAAATAATATTTTTTAAAAATATTATTATTATTATTAAATTAATTTTTATTAAATATAAATTATCATATAATATTATGAAAGCAATTGTAATTTTTATTAAGGTTTGGAAGCAGTTTTTGTCAAAACCCATGATTTTTCGATATATGTCAGTTTTTATATTAAATGTGATAAATAATATATTTAAAAAATTATTTATATAAAATAAATATTATTTTTGGAATCAGTACATTGATATTATTCAATGGTGAATTTTTCATTATTTTCTAAGATAGTGTAATATTTGGGTAAAATTTAAATATCGTTTAATTATATAATTTGTTTTATGACATCATAATGAACCAATTGTGATGTAATAAAATATTATAAACACTATTTTCTGCCATTAAATGTTTTACCATTAAAATAATGTGATTTTAGGTTTATTCGATTTATTTTACAAAGCTTTAATGGAACTTCGAAGACATATAAAACATGTTATCTTTTTAAATTAATTTCATTGAGAGTGTCACTCACCTCCAAATAAGAAAAACTATTTTTTTCAGAATTTTGGAAATTGTCCTTATAAAATATGTTTTTCCACTCAACTTTGGAAATAACTATAGGCAAAAAACATGAGCTGGTTTTTGGTTTTGATTAGTTTAATGTGTGGTGTCCCAAACATAAATAATAAAGAATTCCATATGCTTTTCATATATAAACCCACCCAAGATCCCACTTACTCTTCACTCAATGCCTTTGGAGTTTGTACAACCTCTTTTCTACTCTCTCTATAATCCTTCCAAGGTGCCCCAAGCTCCAAATAATCCTATCTCAAGCCTCTCCAAAGCCATTGGGATCACACTTCCAAGTAAGGGATTTCATTCTTCTTTATTTATGTTCAAGATTCTTAATATTGTTATGCCCTTTTATTTCCGAATATAAATTTTGGGGTATGATTTATAACCTCCCCCAATCTTCCATTGTTATGTTTTAATCATTAGAGACCCATTTATATCTTATTAATGCCTCCCATGTACACTCGTTACCATGCCCAAATTTTGTGAGGAATTTATCTCGCCTCATTTACATTAATGAAATTGTTTTGAATTATGAATCCAAATTACATTAATAATGTTGGGAAATTTATCTATATGACCCTTTTATTTTCCATTTCATGTATATATAATGAGACACCCATTTCTAACTCATCAACCATTTTTATGAATTCTTATATCACACTGTTATGCTGCTGAAATTGCACCGCCTTTTCCAAGACAAAGTCATTTTGTAATGAATACCATTCCCATTTCCCTATAAAGGATATTCACATTTATGAAAATTTAATTATTGATTATATAGTTTTATGTATGAATTACACATTCTTTTATCGTGTAATAAATGATTATTTTTAATAAATCCATGTTTTATGATCCATGTGGCACACTTATGCAGGAAATGAAATGTTTAAGAAGATTGTGCCCTAATAGCGCTCTTATGAATTGGGTAAAGATTAGTATCATGATACGTCAAGTGAAATGATAATTTAATCATTCTAATTCAATTTTAATGAGGATTTACTATTTCTAATTCAAGTGAAATAAGTTTTTACTCACGATTCATGTGCAATGACCCTTGTCTCATGCTAATTCCATGTTAAGAGTTGTTGCCACATTTCTATGTTATGATAATCATGAAATATCATTCCTTTATGTCCATATTTCTTTTATGCTCCATTAATATTACTATTTTCTATCATGTATTTTATTCTTCATATTATGCCTTTTTTAATCCCTTACCGGGCTTTATAGCTTACCCTTTTTACATGTATGTCCTCAGGTTATCCCAGGAAATGCTAAGTATGAGGGAATGTTGTTGAAATGTAAAAGAAGTTTTCAATAAATATGTCATGTGTTATAAGATTTATGTTGTTATGTAATGTTTCTAATCCTGAAAGACAGCATACCTCTTGATCATCCATGTTGTATCAAGTGAAGAGTTTATGTAATAAATCATGTTTAAGTGTGTAATAAATAGAAGGGTTGTTATAGTTGGTATTAGAGGATAGGTTTAGTTATTTTTGGGATAATGATTAGAAAACCCTAGTGAATGGATTAGGGATAAGACTATGAATAATAAAAACATCAATAAGTTTTGGTGAGTATTGAGTAAGTGGTTTATCAAGAAAATACATCCATGTCTGGATATAGGAAGGTAGAAGCGGGTTTGGCACAGACGTACCTAAGAGTGAGTACTCTGACAAGGAGTTTCAGGATTGACCTAGGGTATCCTGGTACACAACAATGGGCCTTACTACAATATTGGTTATGAAACTCTTGAGGGATATGATTTTGTAAATTCAAAAGCTAAGTATGAACCATTATTAAGTGAATAAAAAATCCCCCAAGAATATAAGTGAGAAAGTAGATCATTGATAAAATAGATTGAATCCTATAGATTCATATGTTAAGGATATAATAGTTATTAATAATTCATACTTTTTGTCCGTGGATTACCCTTCATGTGTTACCCCTAACAATCCTTTTATTCCTGCCAATGGTCGGTAATAGGAGGACTAGGGATAAAAACCAATGTAAAGAACACTGTGATGACTGTTCTAATGAGATGCTCAATCTGATGGGAGAAGGAATCTTGAAATTTGGTAGGATACTCTCTCTGTTAACTCAATATTTGAATAGAAACATAGGTCAAGAGGAAAATTAAACCCCTCCTAGGAAAGAACAAGTCACTATCGAAAGTTTCCTGAGATAAAGGTCTCCTACTTTTAATGGATCATCTGATCCCTTAATCACTGAAAAGTAGATCAAATCCATTGAAAAGATATTCTCTATCCTTCAATGTTCTGAACAAGATAAGGTTCTTCTTGATTATTATTATATATTGGGTGAATCTTCTCAATGGTGGACATTGATAAAAAATATAAAGCCTGAGGAGAAGATCGAGGTGTTAGAATGGAAGGATTTCCGGAAAATGTTTTTCCAAAAATATTTTCCTCACACAATCCGGCTTAAGATGGATATAGACTTCATTTCCCACAAGAAAAAATACTACGAATCCATCAGAGAGTATGAGGAAAACTTTATAAGGCTGGAATGATACGCCTCTGTATTTTTCATTACCCCCTAAAGAAAGGTTGACTACTTATTTGGTGGGATGAAACCTAGCCTGTGGAAATCCCTGGTGATCCGTGACTTTGAAAGCTATGAGGAAATTGTCCGATGTTCCCCCAAGGTGGAAATGGAGATCAAAGAAGCTCATGGGTATCATGGGGATAAGAAGTGTAAGTTGGACATCAATTCTGATAGTCCGATGGATAAATTAAAGGATGCTAGGGGAATAAAACACCCCACTTTCTAGTAGTGTGGAAAGAAGCACCCCGAAAACTTCCTGAAGGGGATGAGGAAATGGTTTAGGTTTAGAAGATAAGGGCACCTTTCCATTCACTGCTAAAAAGAAAAACCCGTGGCTTCGACAGAGGAGAGGAACGCTCTGTTTGACTCTCAATTCATTGTTTATTGCTTCAACTGCAAAGAACCAGGTCAGCTTTCAAATCAGTTCCCTATGCCAAGTGTTTTCGCAGGTAACCAACAACCTCCAAGGAAGCTAGTGCATGATTTTTCCATCACTACAGCCAAAGTGAACCCCGACAATGAAGTGGTGATAGGTACGCTAATTATTCAATCAATAATAGTGAACATTCTTTTTTGATTATGGTTCCATGCATTCTTTTGTATCCCAAATGTTTAGTAGAACAATCCCAATACCACCAAAAAACATGGAATAATAGATGTAGGTGAGTAAGGAAAATGGGTAAATCATTACATCCCATGAATATAACTCCTACCCTATCATAATTTGTGGATTGAACCTCCCAGCGAACCTCTTCATACTCAATCTAGTGGAACTTGATGCAATTATGGGCATGGATTGTCTTTACCTATATAGAGCCAACATAAATTTCCGTGAGAGGTAAATCAGTCTCTATATGGATAATCGACCCCTAAATCTATACAAGTGCAAGGAAAAAGATGAATCTTATTTAGCACCATCATCTTAAGAGTGTATATTACTGCCCTATGAGAACCCGTATCAGGCTCAAATGATTGAGTCTAAGGAGAAAACATCCTTGAGGACATGCCTATTGTGAGGTAATTCACAGAAGTGTGCCCCAAGGAATTTCCTGGTTTTCCTCTTAGAAGAGATGTTGAATTCTCAATTGACCTTATACATGGGGAATTTCCAACATCCAAGACTCCATATAGAATTGATGTTGTTGAAATTTAGGTGTTTAAGAAACAACTACCGAAGAACCTCGATAAAAAGTTTATATGCCCAGGTGCTTCACCATGGGGTGCACCAGTCCTCTTCATCAAGAAGAAGGATGGGTCAATGAGCCTTTGCATTAACAATCGTGAGCTCAACAAAATCACGATCTAGAATAAGTATCCTCGGCCATGAATTGATGACTTGTCTAATCATATGCATGAATCACAATACTTCTCCAAGGTGGATTTGTGGTTGGGATATTATCAAGTAAGGGTGAGGAAAGAAGATATCCCCAAGACTGTTTTCATACAAGATATAGGCACTATGAATTCATAGTAAGGCCTTTTGGACTCACTAATGCCCCAAAAATCTTTGTAGACTTGATTAATAGTGTCTTTAGAGATTACATCAACCAATTTGTTATAGAATTTACAGATGATATTCTAATATACTTCCAAATCAAGAGGATCATGAGGAGTATCTAAGAACCATACTAGAGAAATTAAAAAAGGTTAATATCTATGAAAAGTACAACAAGTTTGAGTTCTGATTGAAGGAGGTCTCATTATTGGTTCATATCATCACAAGAAATGGGATATCTATGGATCCCTCCAAGACATCATTAATTGATGGGTGGATGAGGCCAACATCGGTTATAGATATCTGTAGCTTCTTTGGGTTAGCTGGATATTATTGTTGATTTGTGAGAAATTTATTACCATTTTCCAACTCTCTTACCAAGCTAACTCAGAAGGGATTAATGTTTTCTTGGAGTGATTAATGACAAGAGCGATTCAAGTAGTTGAAAATGAGCCTTATCACTGCACTCGTGCTCACTTTACCCACAAGTGGATAAATTTTTGTGGTATTCGGTGATGCTTCAAAAAAGGACCTGAGTTGTGTGTTGATTTAATATGATAAAGTGATATCCTATGACTCAAGACATGTAAACATCCATGAGAAAAATTATCACATGCATGATTTAGAGTTGGCGGCTGTGATCTTCGCATTGAAAATATGGTGACATTTTTTATATGGGGAGAAGTGTGAGATATATACTAATCACAAGAGCCTCAAAATATATTCACAGAAAAAGAGATTAATATGCGCTAACAAAGATGTATAAGAAATATTCAAGGACTATGAATGCTCAATCCTCTACCATCCTGGTAAGGAAAATAAGGTGGTGGATGCTCTATGTAGAAAATATGCTGCATCTATATCAATGATGCGAATTGAAAAGGATACAATCTTCTTAGACTTGTAGAGGATGGACATGGGAATCATTAAGGGGGAACATCATCAATCCTTTCTCAAACGATTTATCCACCATCTCTCATATAGAAAATAAATAATGGTCAAAGAAAGGATAAAGATATTCTGAAAAAAGGTGGAATCTATTAGAAAATGGAAATCCTCATAGTTGATGGTTGACAAGGTTGGAATTCTGAGATTTGGGTCACGATTATGTGTACCATCCGATCCAAAGATAATGAAGGAGCTTTTGAATGATGCACATAGCCCAACATTATCTATTCATATGGGGAGCACAAATATGTATCAAGATCTCCAAGAAAACTTTTGAATGATGTAAGGACTACCCATACCAACTTGGAAGTGGGACAACATTAACATGTACTTTTTCACTGGACATCAAAGGAAATACCTAAGAAACAATGATATATGGGTTGTTTTGGATCGTCTTATGAAGAAAAATCACTTTATCATGATTCGATAGGACTTCTCATTAGAACAAATTGCACAGATTTACATCAAAAAGTTGGTAAGGATGCATGGTTTACCACTATCTATTGTATCTAACAGTGATCTAAGAATCACCTTGATGTTCTGGAAAAGTCTCTAGCATGCTCTATGCACTGAACACAACTTTAGTATAGCCTATCTTCCTCAAACTGAGGGCCAATATGAATGAACCATTCAGACACTGGAAGATATGTTAATATCATGTTCTATGGACTTCAAAAGAGGATGGGACCAACATCTTCCACTGGGTGAATTCTCCTACAATAACAGTTTACACTTGATCATTCGAATGGAACCAAATGAAGAACTTTATGGGTAAAGGTGTAGAACATTGGTGTGTTGGGATGAAGTCTGTGAGTGTAAGCTTCTATCACCTAAAATGGGCGAAGAAATGGTGGATAAGGTGAAAACCATTCAGCATCATATCAAGGAATCCCAAAGTCAAAAAAAGAGTTATGTAGATAACTGCCAATGATATATTTAATTCAAAGTTGGATACATGGAATTTATATTCATATCTCCATGGAAGACGGTCAGGAGGTTTTGGAATTAAAGGGAAGTTATGTCCTAGGTACATCAGCCCCTTCTAGATTCTTGATCGTGTCGGGGATGTGGCATATTGAATAACACTTCAACCCACCATGGACAAAGTACACGATGTCTTTCATGTACCCCTCATAAGGAAGTACATACCATACCCTTTACATGTACTCTCTTCAGAGGTAGTATAGTTAGAGGGTGATATTTTTTACGAGGAACAACCAATGAAAATATTAGATCATAGAGGAAAAGTACTACGAAACAAGACAATCCCCCTAATCAAGTTTTTGTGGCGAAACAACATGTTTGAAGAAGAAACATAAGAATCTGAGGAAGTGATGAAGTAGAGTTACCCACATCTATTTTAGTTTGGGAGATGGAAATTTTGAGGTCCAAATTTCTTAAGGGGGGAAGATTGTAATGACCCAAAATTTTATTAATGGAAATTCCTGTCGATCTAATTAAATTTCTCATTATGTAAAATGGTTATATAAAATATGAACTTCTTTGGTTTTATGTTTATGGTTTTAAAAATAAGGTTATGAATTGTTACCATTTATAATATAGTCATTGAACAGTGATCCCATGACTAGTATAATTATAGGGCTTTAAAAAACCAATTTACTTAGACAAAGGAAGTGATGACCTCATCAAGTAGACTTTCCCCGTATGGAGCCCATTTTTCGGAGTCTGGAAAATAGGTGGCATCAATGGGCTTCACTCTTGACCAAGCCCAAGCCGAGTTTCCACATGTTAAGCTCGAACGGAACTGCCTACAGGAGAATTGGAAGTTGATAGAGATTACCACCCGAGCGATGTTATCCGAGCTACCCCAAGAGTATGTCACCATCGTACTCTTTACCCTTCAGTCTTACGTGGGTCTTATAAGGGGTTATGTAATGATACCCTAGTACTATGATTATGTACACTATTTTTTTATTGAGAATATACATCCATTTTATTATTGTTATTTTGTAAATAGTTGTTAAAGCGCAAATAGAATTTTTAGTTAATATTTAACTAATAAATCTATTTTGATGAATTAATAGATGTTTGATTTAAATAATATTTTAATAATAATTATTATTATTAATAAATTACATTTAAATAAATATAAATTATCGTATAATTTTATGAATGCCATTGTAATTATTATTAATGGTTGAAAGCTGTTTTTGTAAAAACCCCATGAATTTTTGATGAATGTCAGTTTTTATTTTAAAAGTGAAAATCTACATATTTAGAAAATTATTTAAATAAAATGAATACTATTTTATTAATTAGGGCATCTAAATTATCCAACAGTGAATTTTTCATAATTTTCTAGGACAATCGAATTTTTGGGTAAAAATTAAATACCGTTTAATTATATAATTTCTTTTATGACATCATAATGACCCAATAGTGATGTAATAAAATACAAAAAACACTATGTTCAACCATCGTATGTTTTACTATTATAATAATGTGATTTTATGTATATTTTATTTATTTTACAAAGCTTTAGTGGACTCTCCATGACTTATAAAACATTTAATCTTTTTAAATTGATTTCCTTTATAGTGTGACTCACATCCACACAAGGAACCCTTTTATTTGAAGATGTTAGGCCATTGTACATATAAAATATTTTTTTTCCACTCCCCTTTTTCAAAAACCATGGGCAAAAACCATGGTCTGGTTTGTTGATTTGTTTAGTTTAATGTGTGGTTTCCCGAACCTAAATAATAAAGAATTCCCTCTCATTTCCTATATAAACCCACCCATGATCCCCCTTCCTCTTCACTCAATGCCTTTTGAGTTTACCCAAACTCTTCACTCATCTCTCTAGAATCCTCCCATGGTGCCCCATGCTCTCAAGAATCCTCTCCTAATCCTCTCCCAAGCCTTTTGGATAACACTTCCAAGTATAGGATTTCTTTCTTCTTTATTTATGTTCATGTTTCTTAATATTGTTATGATGTTTTATTTTAAACTATAAATGATGGGTTATATTTTCAAACCTCACATATACTGTTCTCTTTATTTTTTAATGATGATATACCCATTTATCTCTCATGAATGCCTTCAATGTATACTCATTACCATGCTGATATTCTATAAGGGATCCCTCCCGTTCTCATATTATCCATGATTCTTAATATTGTTATGCCCTTTTATTTTCCATTATATATTATGGAGTCTGATTTATCACCTCACCCACACTTCCTTAATTATGTTTAAATGATTAGGGACCCATTTATATCTCATTAATGCCTCCCATGTACACCCGCTACCATGCCCAAATTTTGTAATGAATTTCTCTCTCCTCATTTACATTCAAGAATTTTTTTTGTATTATGAATCCGAATTACATTAATTTTGTTTGGAAATTTATCTATATGACCCCCTTACTGTCCATTTCAAGTAAATATTATGATACACCCCTTTCTCTCGCATCAACCATTTTTATGAATTCTTATTTCATGCCATTATGCAGCCGAAATGGCACCTTATTTTCCAAGACAAAGCCATTTTGTAGGGAATACCATGTTTATTTCTCTATCAAGGGTATTCAACATTATAAAAATTAACTTATTGATTATAGAGACTCATGTATGAATTCTGAATTCCTTTATCATGGAATAAATGATGATGTTTAATGAATCCATGTTTTATGATCCATGTGGTAGACTTATGCATGAAATGAAATGTTTAAGAAGGGTGCATCCTGATAGCGCTCCAACGCATTGGGTAAAGATTAGTATCATGATACATCAAGTGAAATGAGGATTTAATAAAGAATATTCAAGAAAAATGTGGATATACTCATTATTATTTAAGTACAATTAGGGTTTACTCATGTTACATGTGCAATGAGCCTCGGCTCATGCTAATTGCATGTTATGTGTTGTTCCCACATTTCCATTATATGATAATCATGCTATATCATGCCTTTATTTTCATATTTCTTTTATGCTCCATTATTATTACTATTTCCTAACATGTATTTTATTCATCATGTTATTCCTCATTTACTCCTTTACTGAGTTTTACGTCTCACCCTTTTTACATGTATGTCCCCAGGATATCACATGCAATGCAATGTACGAGGGAATGTTGTGGTTATGTAATGTATGTTTTCAATAAATATGTTGTGAGTTTTATGTTTTAAGTAGTTATGTAATATTCCTAAGACCCAAGGACACTAGACCTATTTATCTTTTATGTTGTATCAAGTGAAGAGTTTATGTAATAAATCATGTTTAAGTGTGTAATAAAAAAAGGGTTGTTATAAGTACCCACTACCAAAGGGTCGATTGGAACATAAATCAGTAAAAAGGGGTATCCTTTCTCATGTATGGAAAGGTGCCCATTGTCTTTTAAGTAGTTAAGATAATGGTTATGGTTGGAGTTCCTCCAGGACAATGACTTTAAGATAGTTTATACTCTAGGAAAGGGGGACATGGTGGTAGACATAGTCAATAGGAGGTTTGGTTTACAGTTGGTGAGTGAGGAGTCAAATCATCTTGACATATTTAGTTATCTTTCATGGTTAGTGATGAGGTAGTTTACCTCTAGTATATGACAGTCACTCCCCCACTCCTCCAGTGAGTCAGGGAGGCATAACTTTGTGACGTTGACTGTGAGTCTCGATGTTCTCATATAACCTCATGAAATTCTCCTGATAGAGTGTCGATAGGTGGGGATCTCATCATAATTTTTATATGATGCACCATAGTACTAGTGAAGTTACAAGAGGAGGTGTTGAGGGGGTTCCACACTTCCCATTTGGTGGTACATCCTGGTGTAATAAGAATGTAACATGACCTCCGATGTCAGTACTGGAGGCCAAGGATGAAGAAAGTGGCAGTCGAGTTCGTTCCATGATGCCTCACCTGTCAGAAAGTGAAATTTGAGCATCAAGTTCCAGCACGCTTGAGCACAACTTTTACCCCCAGATAGATGGTAAGATGGAGTAGACTACACAATTATTGGGGGACATGCTTCATACTTGTGCCCTGGATTTTGGTCATAGTTGGGAGGACCAACCACCACTAGAGGATTTTTCATACAGAAATAGCTATCACTCCACCATTGACATGGCACCATTTGAGACCTTTTAAAGGAGGACATTAAAATCACCTCTATGCTAGATAGATGAAGGGTAGTCAACACTCATGGGTCTTGAGTTGGTACGGGATACCATTGAGAAGGTTCGAATCATCCAAGAGCAGATGAGGACAACATATAACAGACACAAGTCTTATGACGATAAGAGACAAAGACACTTGAAGTTCGAGGAGGGATACCATGTCTTCCTACGGGTCTCACCTCGATGAGGATCGAGTAGATTTGGCCAGGATAGAAAGCAATCTATAAGGTTCATCATAACATTACATATTCTTAGCAGAGTTGTTGAGGTGGAATACTGCCTAGATCTTCCCTCATAGATGCACCGGGTGCATAATGTTTTCCACGTATCGCAGCTGAGGAGATACGGGCAAGACCCATCGCACGTCATTGGCTGGGGCGAGGTTGAAATTGACGATGAAAAACTTTTTGGGGATTTCCTATTAAATATTAAGGATCGATAGGATCAAGTCCCCCATGGATGATCGATTACTCTGGTTTGAGTATGGAGGCATCACGAGAACCTTTAGGTGAGCACATGGGGGCGGGAGGCTTGGATTCATGCTTAGTAACCCCATTTGTTTATTAGATTTTTTATGGATTTTTGTAATGTGAAGCCCTAAGGTGGGGTGAATGTAAAGACCCAAAAATTATTTATAATCTTTTTAATTATATAGAATTATTTTTGAGACTTTCAAATTTTATGGCACTTGATTTCGAGGCCCGGAGTGCCCAGAATGATCCGTCGAAAAATGATATGCTTTAAATTGAACGCATGAGCAGTTTTTCCAAAAAAAATAGAATAAATCTTAAATGAGTTTCTGTATCTAAAATCTAAGGGATCCATTGTGTTTAATATGGTGGCTTTAACCTAAGCACAACTTAATTTTAGTCGGCACATGCCTCCAGTGAGAAAATCCAAAAATGATATAACTATTAACAAAACAATTAAAAATAATTATTTTATTTTTCAAATGCTTATTACTCAAGAACAGTGACTCAAATTAAAAATATGAGACAACCTATAAGCTCATGATGGTATGATTTCCCTAGGCAAATCCTAACATTGGATGGCATGGGCCAATATTGGAAGATATTTGTTTTCCGTAAATCAAATACTTACGTGACAATTATTTTATTGTCAAATCCTTATAAATCATAAATAGTAACTCAAATTATAAATCCGAGAGTATCATTAAGCTCGTGAGGTCCTGTTCACATTAGGCAGAGCCTAACCTCAATGGGTTCGGATCGAGGGTGACTGTTACTATTTTATAAACATTTTAAGGTACATTCAGTAAACATGCAAGCCAGATTTTCTATCTTCTAAACTAGAGGTCATATTTAAATTCCAAGGGAATGGTAAGATTTTTAGTGCTGGGATTCACTTAGGTTACGCATCACTTCGACCGACAAGGGTCGGAAAAAAAATTTAATTTTTGGACTTTTCAGAAAAATAATAATAAAATAACTAAAAGAGTTATTTTATTTATTTCTACAACCATTGAGTGGCGGATGGTGGGACCATATTGTTACTAAGAACATTAAGAAAGAGACATTTAATGACATGTAACTTTGGATGTGTAACATCAACATTGGTGGATTAAATGTTCAATAATTGTGGTTTATTAATAAACCATATTTATGAATGCAATGTGGTGTTGTTTCTTTTTTAAATAAAATTTGGCATGAGAATTGGAAAACCCATGAGAGGAACCTCTGACAAAATGTCTATGACTTTCTTCTCCAACAAGGAATGGTGAGAGAACGACAAAACATTGGTGTAATCGATGGGGTATCGACGAACAATAAAGAATACCTTAAAATGCTGATTATTCTCCCTCATCCGCAACATTTTACAATGAGTTCAATGTAGGGGGTTTATGGGTTTAATATCCCATTCCCCATTCTTGATTAATATTAAGAATGCGGATCAACCAACCAATGGATTAATCTTCATGTTGTTCTTTATTACTGGAGGTTGATGTGGGGTTTTACTATGGGGTTTTAATGATTATTATTCTTCTCCAAGTTTATGCTCTAATGCGGAGAGTGAGGGCCCATCCAAAAAAGTCCCAAACCCACTTCTATTTTTTATGTGCATTCTATGTGAGTAACTAGGAAACATGGAGGAAAGATGAAACTAAGGGCCTCACAGTGAAGGCAGTGACCCGTGAGGCCCATAAGCGTAGATGATAAATAAAAAAGGACCACCATAGCATCTCCTCGTTGGGTTTGTATTCATGCCCACTTACATTCACTTTTACTTTATCTTAGCCTTGTTTTAGTGGTATACTTGTTTTTCAATTTCAGTATGTTGGGATGTTGTTGGACGTGTGTGTGTACAGGTTTAAAGGCAATGCCTTCCCATTTTTGGGTTTCACTTATCTGGTACTAGTCGCCAGCCCCTGGCCTATGGAAGGCAAGCATGGGGTAGTCACAACACGGGACATCGGGGACGGGTCGTGACATTAAATAATAGTTTATTATAGAAGTTATTATAATTTCATTATGAATTTTATTTTGAATATTTATTTAATAGAATTATAATATTTATATTTTAGCTGTAAATATTATGTCTATGAAACTTTACTACTTTGAGGGCATTTTACTATTTCAATGGGCATGTTAATATTCATAAAGCTCATTTTACTATTTATAATAGTTATGTTACTATTATTAATGTTCATATTAATTCTTATAAATAACTGTTAATTATTTCATTCAAAATTCACCTCAATTCCCCAAAATTTATACATTTTTTATTTCTAAAATTTTGATTCGATTACTAAGGTTCTATCATTTTTAATGAATTTTTCATGGCGGTGATAATTGTAGGAGATCAAAATGATATATATTTTCTATTTTTACCTATTTTAAATGTTTCTTATCATCCCATTGTAATAATTTCCATTTTAATAGATATATTTATTCAATAATTTAATGTTCCCAATTAATGAAATTGACCATTTTGGGTTTTGATTATTTAAACTGTATTGTACACTTAATTATGATGGTAATTATTTATTCGGAAGGTAAATATAATATATATAAAAGTTTGGGATGTTACCAAGAAAGTGATATTACATAGTCCAGATGTCGATGATTACCTAGATGATATCATGTAACTTCATCGATTGTTGTTTTATTATCTTGAACTCTATGAAAAAAATAAACATCATTAATTATTGTAAATTTAAAGGTTTTCTCAAACAATCTTGGATCTATTTCTCATATGTTACCTATTTGTAGGTTAGGAACCACGACATAAACATTAATGAAGTTCTTCTTCATGACTAGACACTAATATCAGGGAATCAGATCCTAGTATATCTTCATCACAATATTTCCTGAATAAGCTTGGATACGTTGATACGTTGATAGCGGATCCGACCCAAATATACCCCAAAGGGTGTTTCTAATCCCCACGATTTGGTGACTAGAACATGATATTATATAATAATTACCAGGAAATGATTTTTCTCATAGAATAGTGGAAGATAAAATATACAAGTCAATGATCTTTACATTACAAAGCGTAAAAGTTGTAAAAAAATTTGTAAAACAACACCCAAACATAACATCATCAAAAATTAAAAACAATTGTTAAGTTAAAAGATTAGAAATATCACATGTAATAAGTGGATCACATCTCCACCGATCACCTCCTTCACTCCAGGTCCCAAGGTTCAAGGAAACCCCCCTTGAAAAGTAGAACATTCCCATTACTTAGACCTAGAATAAGATAATTTAAACAATACCAAAGGAAAATGCTGGGTGAGAGCTCTAATGCCTAGCTGTGTCTCAAAATGTCTTAAATAATCAATACCATAACAATTAAAGAAAAAATTATTCTAATTTAAATAGAAAAAGACATGGTATGGAATTTACACATAAAAAAAAATTCAATTAAAAAATATGGATGATATATCAAAACTATATTTAATGTGAATTTTATAGAAATCATGTATATATAATAATCTCTAAGAATAAAGAGGTTAAATAAATAAATAAAAAGTAATCATAAAGTCATGTATATCATTGCACCATGTTTGAAGCTCTATATTATGTGAATTCTCAGAAATAAGATCCTTGCACTACTCATTAATGATCCCGGATCTTTGTGTGCACACATATAATGAATTGATTCATAAAAAATCAACTCCCCATTATGGAAAAAAATATTCAATAATTTTATGTTAATTATTTCATCTTCAATCAAGTGCTAGGGGGTCAGATGCTAGTGTGATTTTACTTATTACCAATAACCATATAGGATATATATGCTTCAAATAAAATAATAAATCCAACATGGGTATGTTAATCACTTCAAATCATTTCATATTTAACATTTCAATTTCCCAGTTTCAGTTTTCCTCATTCCATTTCATTTCAAAACCAAATCATAGGGTTTAAACCAATTTATTCTTTTTTAAATCAACTTTCAGTTAAAGAAAATTTTCTCAAATCCATGAATGTAAATTTAACTAATGATTTCCATCACAGGACATCTTTTCTAAAATAATTCCATGTCCCAAAACTAACCAAACATGGTTTAATTTATAAAACACAAGGTTTTGAATTCATAAATAAAATCCAATTTGAATCGAATCATAGAGAATTAGTTTTAAATATATATTAAATAATTCAATAAAAATGGTTTCAATTTTTTTATGAAATGTTATAAAACCACCCAAAATTATTCAATGATCAAATGACAAACGCACAAAACAAAAACACTATAGGAGAGTCGATGGCATGGAAGAACAAAAGGAAAACCTACAAACACCATATATCAAAACACTGGTTTAATCCATTATCAACATGAGGATTCACCACTCTGAAATGAGATAATTTCAAAAAGAGTAAAACAAAAAATGAAGAGAGTGTACCTAATACTTCCACTAAAGCATTGATTTAAGAAGAAAGGAGTTCAGAAGAGTTAAAAATCATATAGGGAACCTTCAAAAAAAATATTTTGGAATGGGATTCAAGTGGGATAAAAAGAAATATAATACATGGATCAAGATAATTAAGTCTGTAACAAAAAGACCACGCTACGTACCACCTGTCTAGGACACAGAATGGATAAAAATAGTTGAACTAGGGTGAAACCACACTAGACAATAGTGAAATACATCTCAGTTAACTAGGCTCCTGAAAACATGCCAAATACCACGCCCAAATTAGCTTTACCAGGGGTAAAAATGCATCAAATTATAATAACCACACCAAATCTATTCCAACATATGTAACAGAATCGAAAATCACCAACCAGTGGTCTATGGTGTAACTAGTCCTCTAGGGAACAACTATGTTAAAATTGGTAGTATAAATTAAAACTAGCTTCAAGATCCCATATGATGAAACCTGATTGGACACAATATCGCTTGGACACTCCATGCCACAACATATACACTACAAAACAACTCACTTCTAACAAATTTATTAGTTTACTATATTAATTACAAGAAACAAATCGATGAAAATAAGATCATTTTCCCCTACAAAATATATCCATTTTCAAAAGACCCAAAATTCACCCAAAAAAATTTAAACCAAGTGAGTGTCAAGTATTACTGAATGGAGGTAATGGTATGTTGCAACCCCCGCCATCAAAATATTCTATCTACATAAATACTATAAAAAGGATTACATATCCAAGAGATGAGGAAACTTATCTATCATCAATTCCTCAAGCTCTCACATGTTATGTAATCTAGAAACAAGAGTCCATAGAACATAGAGATACGATCTAGTCCTGCTATAGAGAGCATTATTTGTAGAATAAAAAATACTGATTGGATGCTTAGTCTTGGATAAATCAGGCTCAAAATCAACATCTTCCTAGATAAAAACAAGAGAAGGTCCATCAAGCTAATTTTGAACATATGATACCTGAAATACATTGTGGATCTATGAAAAAAATCATGGAAGTTTCACACAATAGACCACTTTCCCTACTCATTAAATAATAAAAAAATAAACCACAAACCTTAGTAAAATATTTCCCTATTTTCCATGATGTTGGTGACCCAACTATTGTGAAACTCCGAAGAACTACTGGACATAAAATAGAAATTAAAATAGTTATAGATGATAATAAGTATAATATTTGAACTATCTCTCTGCTTCCACCATTATATGATGAACCAAATAAATTTTCATAATTACCTCATGGAATAAAATTGTCTCAAAAAAAAATCAGTAATATATAACCAGCTCAAAGAATATATAAATTTATGAACATACAATTATTCAATATGAGACACTCTAATTATAGATTGATAGCTATTGTTGTAGGAAAACTCAAAAATTATTAAATGGACATCCAAAGATCCACTTATATCAAGAACTGAAGCACATATCATCTTCTCAAGAATCTCTTAAGATCACTATATTAGGCAATCTTTCTATGAATGATATGTTATGAAAAAATGTTCCTTATATCCCATGGACATATTGAGGCATCTCAGAAATAGATATATAAAATGGGGATCCCAATGAGAGAATATAATAGATGGAACTCCAGGGAATATGACATTCTCTAGCATACAAAGACATACCATGTCCCCAACTTTGGTTTCATCTTGAATTTTTATAATGTGGGTCAATTTTTTCATCCATTCGATCAAAACTCGTATCATATTATTGCCTTGAGGGGTACATGGAAACCAAAACACAATGAAAATATAAATATATTCCCATTTCCATGTTAGCACTATAAGGGGATGAAGAATACCTAAGGGTATCTGGTGCTCAAATTTGACCATTTGGAAGGATTAACATTGAGAAACAAATTAAGTGATGTCTTATCTTATACTTTTCCACTAGAATCTTCTCCATGTATCATTGAACAACTTCCTGGTTCCAGGGTGAAATACCCCCTAAGAATAATATATATCCACCATCATGGTATTCCTCCTAGGATAAGGTAAAAATACTGGTTATTGAAACATATAATAACATCTAAGGATAATAACAACTCATAAATGATCTCCTAACCATAGAGAGTTCCAAATTCCACAGAATTCATCATCAAGACACTGTCCCAAAAAAACATCTCAATATGAGAGGATCTCAACTATATACTTTCTAAAACTTTCTAAAAATCATTATCCAATAATCCCAAATGAAATTAAACAAATAAATCCCTTATTTTACAGTCTTCTAATTATTTTTTCATGTCATGGTTTAGATGTTTTCTTTTCAAATCACGAGGGATGACATTTCTTTTACTAGGGGTGTAGAATATGTTGAAATAAAAAAACAATAGGTAATCCCCCAAAAACCTATATCAGAGACTCAAATATTTTTGAGAGAATATATAACTAAATATTTTATGCACATAATAAATAGTTATCACATCTCCCAAATAATAATCCTGCCATCTCTTAATATCATGCATCATAACTGCATGTTTCACATCATGGGTCAGATAATTCATCTCATGTGGGTAATATATCTAGATCCATAGGCTATAAATCTTTAAAAATTTATCTCAACCATATACATATTCACATTTTGAGGTTTTTTCATCCCAAAAGACTAACCCTAGATTATTTCCGATATGATCTAATGGAGTTATTTCAAAGAAGATATAATCACCGTAACCAATCAAATAATTTTTAATTATAACTTTAAATCCTATAAATATATTATATTTCTAATAAAAATTATATTCTTTATACTCAATATACATAAATTTTATTTTGATAATCAAAAAACATTTATTCACCATCTTTAAATCAAATTGGATTTGAAAGTATTGCCCATGCATACATATGATTTACTGCCCCACATAGTGATAAATTAACTTATCAATGCCATAATATATGAATGAATAATATGATGGTTTTAAGTTTTATATACGATATTTATTAGATAATTAAAATTCTTTAATGAAAATATCATATCTTTCTTTTACATTTTTAACCATTATAAAATGATAACGTTGAACGTGTGTAAGTGTTGATTGCCACCTCCAAGACGTGATATGATTTGTTTTACATTTTTTACATGGATTATAATAAGGATGAATTAAATAATATATATTATTTATATTATATAATAATTACTTTTAAAGTTAATTTATAGTTTACATTCCTTTTTTTCCAATCATTGAAAAAATGAATACAACGTTCTTGCGTACACACGACCTACCATCTCCATGATTGATGTGATGCATTTTCTATCTCTATATATTATGAATGAATATATAAATGTATATAATGAGTATATATAATATGTATACAATTATTAAAATTATGGAGATGATGAAACCATAATAAAATAGAATAAAAAACTACCAATCTAGAATATACATGAAAAAAATAAAAATATCATATGGAACACTGTTCTTAATAACAAAGTCTAAACAAATAGGTCACAAAAGTGTACAAGTAAATCAAAAATATAATGATATATATGACTATCATTATATGATATATTTATAATAAATCAATATTTATTTTATAGTATGTTTCAATGTGTATGAAGGAAGTATGACCTAAACTGAGAGATTTTGAGTCACACATTTAGTGCTTGGAAATTGTTCCTAAATTCACCACTCATTTATGTTATGTGTAAAATATCTTATAGGTTTGAAATGTTATTTAAGAATTTACTATTATTTTAATAATATTTAATTTTTCCATTTATTTAATTATTTCATGGTTCTTATGATTCAACTTTTTCCAAATTCATAAGAAAATTTCGTTTCACTTTTATTTTTTCAGGAGACATGGCTTATACATCCGTTGTTTCTTTTCTATGGTGTATATACTAACCCTGAGTGTATTTTATGATACATATTAGGAAAATTATGGGATATAAATTTTAATATAATTGTATTTCTCTCATGTATCTTATAATTCAATGTTTATAAATGTGGTATGGGTTTTTTGTTAAAATCTAATGGTTTATCTAGAATGTTTTTGATTATGTTACTAATGTTGAAATATTATGATATACCTATCAAGAAACTCATGAAATTTATTTTTATATTTTTATTTATTTAAAATAAATATTTTCTTTTTATTTTAGTCACCTTATGTTCTTCAATAGGCTGAAAATATATTTTTAAGGATAGTAGAGTTCATTTCAGTCTTAAGTTGAAAAACTTTTTCCTTATGTATCGATTACATCTAAAAATGTTTGAATTAATGTTTATACTTTTATAATATGATGGTTTAAATTCATTTTTTATAATTTGTAAAATTTTAAAAAATAAAAAGGAATCATCTTTTCATTTTCTAAATGAGGAACTTTTTATTTTTTTAAAAAAACTGTAATTGGAATGTTTTATGTCAACCTATATAGAAGGACTAAAATTTCTCACCATAATTTCTACGCAATGTATTGAATATTACCTTAGAAATTTCTATGGTTATTTTAAAATAAAATGACTTCTATAATCTTTTTTAAAAAATTTGATTTTAAATAATGGATTTTAAAATGGAAATTTTATTTTCATAAAAGATGTTTTATTGAAATTATAATTGTATTTATATTTATCAAGGACAATAACCCAAGATTTCACATATTCTTTACTTGGGATATGATCCAATGGTACCATCCTTATTCATTCTATGGATTGTTTATGCATATGATGATAAGATCTTGATGAAGCTCATTCCTTTTCCATGGGTTATGCTATGATGAAATGTTTATGAAACATGTTCTTTTTTCCATGGGTTATGCTAGGATGAAATTATTATGAAACACATTTCTTATCATGCATTTTGATGTGATGGATGTTTTTTAATATTTTGGTAGACATATATATTATTTTAATTATGTGATGAGGGGTAACAATATATTCTTTCAAGGAATTGGGTCAAGATTGATATCTCATGAGATAAATAGGGCCAAATGAGTTGTAATCTGAGTTTAGTAAGAGAAATTTTACACTATTATAAACATGGGAGTGAACTATAATTACTAAGATAGATTTGGGAGTGAATCCAATCGACTATGATTGTCATGGGAATGAACTATGACTACATTCATAGTCTGGGGAGTGAACGCAATCTACTATGATAGTCTTGGAAATGATCCTTGAATACCATGGAAATGATTTTCCATTATTATGTGTATTCCATTATTACATGTCTTATGATAATGTTATACTTCCATGTCTTATGTAATTTTATTACCTAATGATCCATGTCTTATTAAATCCATGTTTTATGCCATGACTCTAGATTATGATCTATGATATGTAGGGTATGATTTTCAAATGTTATACTCATGTTCTCATACTATTATGTTCATGGTCATGCTTACGTGATAATTGATAATTCCCTTGTTTACCATTATTGAGAATCTATGCTCAACATATATTATTTTTTCCCAAGGTTATGAATAAATGTACTATTTATGATATATAAAGGGTACAAGTTACACAGAACTTAGTAGGTGATAATAAAGATCTTTTATGAACTATTAGTCTATTTTTCCATGTTTCCAAAGACAATAACCTATTTGAATATGTAATGAACTGTTATGAAATGTAATGAATATTCATCTATTAAGATGTGATATCAATATATGAAAAGTCAAGGTCACTATAGAAATTCCCCCTTCCAACATTAGAAAATATATCAAAAAAATTCAAATGTGACCATAAGAAATCAATAAAATATTGTGAAAGATAAAATATACATTAATAAACATATTGAAGAACATGGAAATAAATGTTAAAATATCAAACCCATAAGTGAGATAAATATGTATCCTCTTATCAATGTTTTAATATAAGAAGCATGAATAAAATAGGGAGGAATGGTAAAAATACATGTAAATCCTCTAAAATAACAAGAGAAGAAAAACACATTGGGAATAAAATGGGATGAATATAAAAATCATTGAATGTAAAAATAACATAGAATATCCTAATTAAGAGGATATATTTGGAGATAATAACCATACATTTAAATTTGGATTCCATGAATATCATATAAACCCCTATATAAAAAACATAGAATTATTAATCATCTACATCATAATATTATTAATTTATATTAAACTTTATACTAATAAATTATATATAATTTTTATTTATAAATATTAGTTAGTTTTTTTTATATTTGTTTCATCACATGTTAGTAGTTTTGTCTGTTTTGTATTTGTTTGTATATGGATAATTTAGTCATCAATCATTGTTAATAAGAAAATTATCTTGAAAATATCCATGCAATTAGAATCATAATTTTCCATTATTTTTAAAAATAACATTTTTATTTCCTAGAAGTTATGATTTTTATTCATATTGAAGATATTCAAAAAATTATAGTTTTGGCAAGCTTTACAAATAATAATGTGTTACTTTATAATGATTATTATTTTAGGAAGTACCATTTTTGAACATTATTAATAATATAATTTATTTATTAATATAATATGGTAACATTATTTATGTTTTTATAGTCTTCCATGATGTAAATAATGAATATATTATAACATCATTAAATTGGTGGTTGAAATGACTCATACAAGAACATTATATATTTATATGTGGGTATGAATATAAATTTATATTATTGAAAAATTTCTTTAAATAAGTATAATTATGATATGAATATATTATTAGATTGTTGTATTTTATTAATGAAGATTAAATTTGATAAAATAATCTCAAAATATTGAATGAAATTAATTTCTTTAAAGGAATCACCCATCATAATGACATCATTCATAATGATGGATTTAATAATCCTTCTCAAATTAAGAAGGTAACAAACATGATAGTTAAATATAGAGAAGATAATTTGGATATGGATACAAGAACAAACCAATCTAGATATGTGGTTTTGAATGTGTATAAGGTTATCCTTTTTATATCTAAGTTTTAGTGATATATTTTCAATTTAACATCATTGAATGGCTATGTAAGGCCATTTTAATTTGGAAAGTGGTTCATAAGTGAAAAAAATGTTTTTTTGATATTATATCTAATGTGTACAAATATATTTATTTTTGTTAATTGAGATATCAATTTACCTTTTATAATATTTTATCAGTTTTGTAATTTACTTACATAATTAAATTTCCAATTAAAAAATTATTTTTCCTTAAAAATTAAAATTTCACCCATTCTTAAATTCAATTCCATAATTAATCATATGAAATTTTTATTTATATAATTTCATCTATAAAAATTTGAGTATTAAAATTTCTATGAAAATTTAAAACAGTTTAGAGAAAAAAATATTTTTAAATAAAAAATTAAATTTTTAAGGAATGATTAGATTTTGATTTTTTAATAAACCATTTCCATTTAATAGATATTAGTTTTTTGTTATTGAAGCTAATATACTGTATATAACAAGATCTTTATTTCTAAAAAAATAATATATTTTTATTCTAAAAATACAAAATTATCAATTAGCTATACGTAATGATCATATGTCCAACAATCATATTTCCAATAATAATGATACCAATATCTATTTGATATAACATTATATAATTCTATATAATTGCTTTTAGATTATTTATTTATTTATTTATTAAAAGTTTTATCATATTTCTAATTATTTATATTTTTTATATTTATAATTGGTGACATGATCTTCAATGAAGATCATGACGGAGAATATTCAATCATATAGTACTTTATCTTATTTTGGTTTTATTACTTTTAAATTATTTTAGTTAAATTATTTATTGATTTTTAATTTATAACTATCTAATTAATTTAAAAATTTAATATTTTAGTTAATATAAACATGAAATTATTCATTACTATTTGGTTTTGAGAGAAACTTGACCTGGATACCCTTATAAATTGGCACCTAACCTGAATTTCCACATAACTAAAGGATGTTCATGATCCACATAGGATGAAAAAAATAAACCAAAAATCAATAAAAGTTATAGGTAATGATTTATACCAACCTGAAGCAAAAAAAATGGATTATATATATAAACTATGGGTATAAATAGTGCAAGAATAAACAAGTATATACGTCAAAATAAAAAAGAAAAATCAGTAGCAATACAGCTCCAAAGTTGTTAAATTATATCCATGAGGGAAGTCAAAAAACAAAGGACAATAAGAACTGATATAGCTAATCCATGTGAATGAATGGGAAACACCCACCATCTCACCACTAGCTACGAAGAATCAGCTGATAAAATCCTCCCCGCCTCACTACAGTGCCTTCTTTCCCCTACATTGAAAGATATAAAAAAAGGCTTGTTCACCTATGAATGGGTGTGTAGGGTGTGAGTGGATATGATCAATAGGATCCCACCCAAGCGATCTATATCAATTCTCTATAAAATATATGAACATGATAATCTATAAAAACGACCTGAATAATAGTTAAACCATTTTTACATCAACAGAATGGAAAAAAATTAATTTCCATTTTTTCTAATTTCTAAAATCTTCAGGTAAAATATTTTCAATGCATTTCATACACATCAAAGTAGTTAAATAAAATAAAATAAAATCACGTATCATATATCATATCAAATACCAGAAAATATAAGCTAAAATAGTAAATGACAATTCACATGTAACATCATACCATGGAACACTACATGTCATGCTATCTAGAACACTCATAAAAAATCATAGAAAATCATACACATCAAGTCTCTAGATATATGCAGTGAATCTAAATATTATAAGAACACCACAGAATATACACTCCAAAAAGGTTTATTATGTGCCTAGATGAATGGGATCAGGGAGTATAGGAACACCCAATGAGTGAAAATAATGATAAATGGATGAGGATCATTACTACACCTTCCAACTAATTACAAATGGATTATAATCAGCTCTATTTCCCAAACCATTTCATCAAAACCATTCATTGAAAAAAATTTATAAATCCAAACAGAAATCTTTTTTAAACATATTTTATTCTACCAAAAAATAGGAAATACGTATTTTAACAAAAAACCTTTACCACAATCACAAATAAGTAATTATATCTCAACTATAAAGATATCTTAAAAAATGAAATATAGTTAATCCAACAATGTCGAGTTACTGAACCATATATATAAATTTTAGGTCTCACTTGCCCAGAATGGGGTCCACCAACTAGAAATAACCAAAAGGTCATTAAAAGGGGCCCTAATATAAATTCCCATGTCTTGAAATCACATTTCACAAAAAAATTATATGGATGAATGGGTAGATCATAAAAAAAAATCAAAGAACACTCACCAAATTCACCACATCCAACAAAGGATGAAACCCTAGAATAAAATCACACAATGGAACTGGATGGAACAACAAACCCAGATCAATGGATCTGAAAACCTAGCTCAAAAGGCTACTATGATCATGGGAAATGAAAAAATAGGTAGATAACATTCCCTGAGCGATGAAAAATAGTAACCATAATGATAAATTGACAAATTAAGCAATATGTAAGGAGTGAAGTTCCCCAAAATAAATTAGGATAGATCATAGTTCAAAGGAGAATAGGTTTTAGTTGAATGAATAATAAATCATCTGTGAAGTGACCTAAAAAAGAAGAGTCCATGAGAATTTCATAATGTGAATCCCATTCATGTCGTGTAATTATCGATTGAAAATTAACACTAAATTAAAAATCAACAAAGATTATAAAAACTAATATAGATCATTCAACCACCTGTAATCTTTTAATGGTACGTGAGATTGTTATCCTTGATCCCAAATAAAAACATGTTCTTTACAAAAAATCCATGATGAAAACACTTTTTAAAACATTTAATATGTTCATAGAAGGTAATATTTTCACATCTTGAACATATCTCATGACAGCCAACCAGAAACCAATACCTAGTGTGAACACATCTCTAAGCATGTAAATGTTTCATGCAATGTAAGCTTTTCATAACTTGAATCCCACTAATAAAATGAACCAAGAAACCAATACATGACATTTAAAAAAAATCATGGAATTGAAAAATTTCGTGATGTGTTATCACATCATGATGTGAAATCTCCCAACAAGATGTAAATAGTCCATTTTCTTCTCAAAATCCCAAAAAACACCAGTGTTCTCTAAAAATAGGAAAACCCTAAAATTATATTAAAAAATTTATACATAGACTATATTAATTCCAATGAACATAAATCCTTGAGCTTCAGAAACTTTTTCTAGGTAAACACTCTTCACCATAAAGAGTCCCAAAATGCACCCAAATAATGATGAAAATGAAAATATAGGAGATAAATACTTTAATATAGGTGAATAAATGTTATAAAATCCACACCATAAGACTTTTCTTCCCTAGGAAGTCCTGTGGATGAATGATATCCACAATAAGGCAATTCCACTTCTCCATCATGAATGAATCACACTCCCAAGTATCATGATAATATGATATGTCTCACCATAACACTCTGAGAAAAATAATCTACTTCCAATGCAAGAATTTTACTTGAGAGTCAATGATATACACTAGCTTCTCCATAATATAAATGTCTAGATCAAAATCGATCTCTTCCTGACTCAAAATGTGATAGGGATCAGGATGGTATTTATTGATCTACAATATATATAAAACATCATGAATTAATATCAAATGAACTAGAAATGACAACTAATAAGAAAACTTTCTAAGCCACTCAGTGATGATAAATGGTCCAAAATAATTTTAAGACAACATTCCCTTATTTCTAAGATGATGGTGTCCCAATTGAGGAAAAATAATCTTGAAAACCCTGTCACCAATATAAAACTAAAAAGGACGATATTGTTGATCCACATATGATATATATCAAATATTAGCTATAAAAATACATCGATTTATATCTTCAATCATCAATGATGTCTCCTAAACAAGACTCAATCACACTAAATAGTCCTTTCCCACCTCTTTCTATAAAAGGCGATCTTTACAGTTGACTATACAAAGCCTCAAAAAGAGACATTCTAATAAATTAATTATAATTGTTGTTGTAATATAACTAAACCATTTTTAAATGGATATCCCATGATCCACCAAAATCTAGGATGAAAACATAAACAATATCCTATTGGATGTAAATAGTATACTTATTCTAAGCATATTTCTTTGGATGGTAGGTTATACTCAATATAACCTTAGTCTCTATTCCCTCTTGAAGACTCATCCGTAACCTAGATGAAATTATGGGATCCCTATTTGAATAAATTCTAAAAGGAATCCCTTTTATCCACACAGTCTTCTGCATATACAACTGACCTAGATCTTTGTTGTGTCTCTTAAAAAAATGAAATGACATGACACTATGTACTAAAAAATCACCACTCATATAGTATTACTCCCTTGAAGAATCCATGGTAATCAAAAAACAAATTCCATGGAGACCTCATCCAATTTCCAAATTGGTACTAGAAGAGTAATGAGTTAAATAGACGGGTTTTAGATGATCTACCTTAATATTTTGGTAGGTGTAATAATGGGAAAAATAATCCTCTAGGTCATTATTCATAACCAGCCACGAGAATTATTTTCTCATGTCATAATATTTCTTCTTAGTTCTAGATGAATGACCCATGAAGAACAATTATAGTTATAAATCTATGTTCCTCAAAGATAATGGGATGAAAAATTGATTCAAAAAATAGAGAATATCATCTGAAAAAATAATTCAAATAGAAATGGTCTCCCCACCATATAAGGTTTCATTAATTAATCTAAACTTTTTATCTTATAGATGACTTGATAGAATATACTATAGGAGAGATGATAATAACTGAACAATATCTAGAACCATACTTAGAACATTCCCCAGATAATCCATTTCAAACTGTGTGAAAATATCTATAAGTTTCCACTTTTCCTTCGATTATATGAAAAAATGTGATGGGACTTTTCTACTAACAAAATCTGTAATGACATTCCCCTTAACTGGGGTGTAGGTGATGCTGAATTCAAATGTATTAAGGTATTCCACCCACCGCTTCTATCTAATATTCATGTATTTATGATAAAATTTATATCTCAGAAACTTATGGTTAGAAAAGACCATGAACCACTCCAAAAAACTATTATGCCACCAAAACATAAGCACATAAATGACAGTAGAAAGACCTAAATCATTGGTTGGGAAATTATTCTAATGTACTTAAAGTTGGAGAGATCTATAATCCACCACATGATCATCTTCATTATCATATAACCCAAAATAGAACCAGAAGAATAATAGAAATGCACATACCCCGTACGAAGATCATGCATGATTAGAATCACAGATGAAATTAGAAGTCATTTTATCTTATCAAAAGAAGGAATACACATTGAATCCCATAATAATTTCACCCCTTTCAATGTTAGAGTAGTCAAATAAGATTCCAAATTTGATAAATACTTGAGGAAAAATAAATAATGTTATGTAAGACCAATGAATATCCATATCTCGATGAATTTTTTTTTGCTATTTCTACGAATAATCATCATTCACTTTCTAAGGGTCAAATGATAATCCATGCTCATAAATAACGTGCCCTAAGAACATAAATTCTTTGATCGAGGAATTTCATTTCAAAATATTTCCATCAAAATGGTGACACTTTAGAATATCCAAAACATAACACTAATGGTGCCTGTTATCATGATCATATCTCAAATAAACCAAAATATAATTCATGAACACTACAAAATAATTGTTGAGATACTCATGAAATATCTGATACATCGAATCCTTGAAAAGTGAAGGAGCTTTATTCAGGCCAGATGACACAACATGATATTTCTAATGGCCATACATACTTTTGGAAGGAATATTCTTCATATCAATCTTCTAAACTCTAAGATAATGATAAAACAACTAAAGATTTATCTTTAAAAACAACATTTTCCCCTTTACGTTGTCAAAAAAATCAGCCACATGAGGTGAGGGATATTTTTTATTAACCACTAACCATTTGAAATTTTGATAGTCCACACCAAATCAGAGTGAACCATTTAAATTCATGGAATAGAATATAGGGGACACCCAAATATAATCATTAGAGAGAACAAAAAATTTTACAATAAAATCATCCAACTGAATCTTAAAATCGTTTATCTTTGATTTTACCATATGAGATAATAGGGTATGGAGATCAACTCTGTACCTGACATCAAGTCAATTGTAAACTCTACCACCATATATAGATGAATCCTAGATAAATCATCTAATAAAATTTCAGGGAAGTATTGATAATAAAAAATAACTCAATAAATATATGTAACATCATCGAGATCAACTTATATAGAAAATAAGAAACACTTGATCTCTGGATGGGATGGTCCTGCATGGCCTGACCTCAGATCATACTATCTTTTCAACACCATAGAGCTCCCATAGATAGTGAAAAAAAATCAATGATGATAATAGTAAAACATATCATGGTGAGCAGCAAGAAAATCCATCCATATGATGATAGAAAAAAGATCCAGTTTGAGAATGAGGAAATAAAAGATCAACTCCACACCAACTACCGATAGTGAACACAAAGGACACCAAAACCCCTTACCTTTCCTCTTCCTGAGAGATGTTTCTAACTCTATAATAAAGTATATGATATGCATTGTAATTTTAATAATATCTAGAAATGGTTATAAATGAATGTGTTGGATGAACCATTATCAAATAAAGAAATCGCTACTAATAATACAATTAAGATGGTCCCTCTCACTATCGTTGGATCCAAATCTACCTCCTTTTGAAACACTTATATATCATAAAGGTGATAAACACCAAAGGTCTATGGTTGGATAACTATTGTATTTAAAGAATCTAAATACACTATAGTAGCCTTAGGGTTGAATTTTTTTACCATAATGAGGCATAGTCATATCCTGATAGAAACACTACAAATGGACTTAGTGTCCAAAACCATTAAATATATTTATATTTACAGAGTAAGAGAGGCTGGGTGTGCACAACCTTTCCACAATACTATAATGTTAGTGGAACACTACCTACTGTAACATAAGGTATAGAGGAGGTATGTTACTAATAATAGGTTAAATACACTAAGAGGGGGATATAATTAGGGTATGAAAGATTAAAACAACTACCCCTTCATATATTGTTTCATCATTAAACAAAAAACTATTCTATTTTTTTCATATTGAAATGTATGAACAAAAATGACATCACGCATGAGATATAATTTTTTTTATTTTTTCAACCTCATTGTGATATGTTCAAGGAGTATACAATGACAATGTGATGATGTACCAAATTTACTAAGACTCATTTCCAATTCATGGTTTGGGATAGATCAATTATATACCCAGGATCACTGCTATTACAAGGTTTATGGATATCTCACGGCCTTACCAAGGGTCACTCGCTGAGCCTATTTATATGGATCATTACCGGATTAAAGGATAAAACTCTTCTTCATAATTTTCTCACTACTCTAGAAAGGATTCACCCATAGTTTATAGACATATAAGTCCCTTCATTAGCAATAATGAATGTATCCTCAACCATAGGCATATTTTATATTGATGTTTTAATTTCATCCACTTGATGAATACTACTGTACAATAAATACAATAGTCTATCAATTCTGATCAATTTCAGGATGCTCAATGCCTTCATGAAGCTCACATAGGAATTACAAAACCATATGATTCCTTACACGTATATACTTCCTTCATAATACCCAAAAATTTGGTGAAGTTCCCCTCTTTCTAGAATCTCAACCAAACTTAACAAAGAAACATCCTTTCATGAAGCTTAGAAAGGTTTGAGAAGCTCATAAATACTTTATGAATATCACAACATTCTATCATCTTTTTATATCCTTCACAAACATCAATACATTTAAAATGCTTACAAATTTCGATCACCTTTCAAAGACTTCACAAACTTCTTTTCTTCATAAACTATTTTTAAAGATCAACCATTGTGAATAAACTTCACATTTAAATAGCCTTAAAATATTCATTTAGTCTTGATCTCTTTTTTTGGGGGTATAGGCCTATTTATAGGCTCTTCCAACCATTGTAGAATCTTCTATCCATGTCATCACTATTTAACAAAGCTCTCCAATGTCTTTTGAAAATATCCCTATTCCAATAAGCTCTAGAGAAATTTCCCTTTTAAAAATATTATCATAGTAATGGTGAGTGACACAAAACCTTCACACATTTGGAATACTCTTCTTCTCAAAGTTAAAGAGATGTTCCATTTTTCTTCGTGTGATCATGATGCTCTACACCTTCAAGAAACCAAGACTTCATGAAATCGAATGACATTGTGATACAACCTATCTTTTAAAAAATCAAATCATTGTGAAGCTCATTACTTTTAAATATTTTCACTATAATTCATGGAAATCCATCTTTCAAGATGATTGATCTATCCTCCAAATTTTTGGATCCCAAAAATTTGGAAAACACTAGAAAATAACACCACCTTATATATGTAATTATCTATTACACCTATAGAGAATTCATTCTATTGTCATGGATATTTTTCAACATTCCTATTCAAAAATATCATTGCAACTCCATAAATTTCCACAGATACCATATTTTTTAACAATCAAAATCAACCCAAAAACACTAAAATGTTACCGTGAGGGAGTTTTTCAAAATTTTATACCCCTTTGGGTTTTTTGACAATTATTCATATTTTGATACCTCAATAACACTTCTTCCATATTCATCTTATATTTTCTTATTAAAATTTAGATAGATATAAAATATTTACTCACCAAAAAATCTAATCCCACATGATCCATGCCCTTAATAAGAAATAAGAGTAGTAGGAAAAAGTCATCAATGAATCACTTAATTCCAAAACCGCTCAGCTTATTTCATCAAAGAACATAATCTGTCATGATATTTATACTTTGATCGATCGTATTTAACATCATTATTTTTAAAACCCCTAAATTACTACTACCTATATTGGTTTCTCCCCTCTATTGATTTAGGAAATTTATCCCCATTTATTGACACAATTTATCTCCCTTTGTCAAAGAACCCAAATTTTATTTTGTTGTGGTTTGCAACCGGGTAAAGAACAATGATCAACTCATTAGTTAAAAAAATATCATACCTTAGAGAGAGGAGTACCACATCAACACTACCTCAAGTGTAGGAAGTCGACAGAACTTCAAGAGCCATTCGATGCCTCTCAGACCCCACTTTGGGTAAGGCCTTCACCAGAATATCTATAACTTATAGTTTATTAGGCACATAATCCAACATCACAAGTCTATACTCCACCTTCTCCTTGACAAAATTGTACATGATTTCAATTTTATTTTTCATTGGGTGAAGGAATGGATTTTTTCTAGGGTTTAATGTACTTGAATTATCTCAATGGATTCCGGTCAGTAACATCTATTCAACTCCCATATCATCAATTCGTTGAATCATCCATAATAATGTGGGCATGCTTGATTAACCACAATGTATTCATATAATATGGTGCTCAAATAAATGAAATCTTATTTCTTTATTATCCAGGAAATAATAAATCTAAAAAGTTAAAAAACTCCACATGAAATTGATTTTCTATCATCTTCTGATCTAGCCGAATTTGTATAGGTATAACCCAATAACTGTTACTAAGGTTTACTATCTTACAGAAAACCAGAATCCATTGTTCATTTCATATACAGAAGTATTCCTTTCAATGAAAGAAAGTATATTTCTTTTGTTGTTCATTGATAACCTTATTCTTGGAATGTTGTAAAAAAAATATCAAGTCTTGTCAATAAGATGTAAAATTCAATACTAATGATTTTTTGGTATTCAGTGATATTAACTACATTTCCATTATTATCCTGTGATAGTTTCATATTGGTAGCCACTAGAGTCAACATATTATTGGAATTATCCATTAAAAATATTCTCCAAAAATTCATGGAAAATATTATTTGAGAAATAAATGTGACATCCTTTCCTTTGGTCACTTATAATCCAAGAAAAAACACCAGTTCACTAATCATTGGCATTTCAAACTCACTATTTTGAATTGGGTCAGATGCTTGCACTAATATTGATCTGATCTAACAATGATTATGTCATCAACAGACACCATAACAAACATCATTTTATTACTTTCATTGTTCATATATAGATTAAAATTAACTACACCATGCTGAAAAATTATTTTTTTAGAAACTGATAAAGTCTTGAATATGAGGATATTTTGGCACTTTTTAAGCCCATATAAAGCCTTCCTCAGCTGAAAAAACATATTCCTCATTTTCTTGAATGGAAAAACCGCACGATTCTTAATATAAAATTATTATTCCAGAACCCTATTTTTAGAATGGGGACTTGACGTCCATCTTGAAAACATTGAACAATATTTTCACTACTATGGATAAAAAAATATGATTTTCTCTAGCCTCACAATTGGTAAAAATGTATAATCAAAATCAATAATATCTATCTAGGAATAAAATTTTCAAACTAATCATTCTTTTTTTTGAATAATTGTTCCATATTCATTCATCTTTTTTTGAAAGACTTATTTGGCCCCAATGAATTTTTTATCTATTGGTCTCGAAACAATCTCCAATGTCTGATTCTTCTTAATTTGGTCAAGATATTAATTCATATCCAGAACCCAATTCTCATATCTAGATACTTCATCAAAAAATTTCGGCTATACCTGATATACAAAGTATTCTTGGTGTAATGAGTTCATTGTTATTGTTTGAACTGGCACTGCTTGATAAAAAATAATGTTTTCTATATCGATTTGAATATGACTATTTGGTTTTTTGTGTAGATACTAATTTTACATCCTATTTCTCATTGTCAATATCTTCTTCCAATTCACCATCTTCCACTTAAAATCCCTCAAAGTATTTTACCACATCATCACTATCCTTCTAAAATAGATCATGGATATTCTGAAGATTCTCTTCATTCTCTACTATAATGACGTCACGTATTTCAACTAACCTTCTAATACACTTTATAAAACATATTTATTCATTGTTTATTCCTAAATATGCACAAAATATCCCCTCATATTTATGTGATACAAATTTTTTGTGTTTATTCTTATTGAGAACAAAACATTTACTTCGAAATATTCGAAAGTATTTCATTGTTGGCTTCTTACGGTACCACATCTTATACAAATTCCTTTATTCCATCAGACACAACAGAGTCCTATTAGATAATTAGACTAATTTTAAGACTACTTGTAATAGTACAAGTATTTATTGAATAAATGTTTTCATATTTATTATAATTCTTGAACTAAATAGTTAAATTCAATATGTTAAGTAATTTTAAAAACAAATAGTTTTATTTAACTAATCTCTTTGTATGGTTATATTTAAATGATAAATTATATAATTATAGAATAATAAATTTAGAAAAATAATGTAATTTTTTGAATTTATCAGGTTGAAATTATATTCGTATGAATGGTTTTGAATTTTTTGAAAAAATATAATTTTTCTTGAAAAATAAAATATAACGTTTTTTCAATCACGATACATTTTGGGACATATTCAAATAATAATTTTGATATTAAATTTATTAAATGTATTTATTGAATAAAGTACGATATTATACCTGAAATGTTATTCAAAAATAATTCAAAACATATAAATTATATTTTTTTACATGATAAGTATTACAATCACTATTAGTGCCGACGTAGTGCATGCACAACGTTGAAAAAAATAATTTTTGGTTCCTTATAGATAATAATTGAGTGTTAAAAAATATTTTCATGACTCTTTATTAATTATTATATATAATTAATATTTTTTGATATTAATTTATTATTCGATAGTTATAGAACTGGAGCCTTATCCAAATGTCAGGGAATTGCTTGCGCAAGGTAAGAAAAGGCAAGTTAAAATTTTAATGATGTTTTCAGGACATGGATAGGAGTAATTATACATAATTAACAAAACTAAATGATTAAATTTAAAATAATTAATATATTTTTATGATAGTAATTTATTTTTAATTTACATATAAAATAATTAAATTTAATGGTTGTGCAATGTTTATGTAGTGCCTGTACAAGTAGAACAAAAATAAATAAAATGAATTTAATTTAACTTATAAGAACCATTAAATGTACCCAAATTTGATTAAATCATTTTCTATGAGATATTTTCATCCATTATAATATTTTTATATTATTTTGGAATATTTTGGGCCCACTTGAATCACTTTAAGCCCTTTATTATATTTTATTTCAATAGAAGTCTAGTTGCTCTCAATATAATTTTTAATTAGTATAATTTTTTAATATATGGTTTGAGAGAGAATTTTTTGGTTACATAAATAGTTTTTTGAAATCAAATAATTTTTTCTTTCTAATGGTATTTTATTTCTACTTCTTGGAGAATAAATAAGTACTTTAATGGATAATACAATGATGATGTAGTAATTAGTTAATTAATTAAGAAATCAAATTAATGATATAAAAAATAACAAAAATAATAAAAATAATAAAATTTTATATTTTGATGATAATTAATTAATTATATATATGGATGTGATATTTCAAGTATATTATAATTGTTTTCGAATTTGAAACCTTTTGTTTGATGTTTTAATGGCTTATTAATGAATAATCATTAATTTGAAAAAAAAAATTTCCTGAATAAAATATTTTAAAAAAAATTTGAAAAGGGAAAAATGATAATATTCTATAAAAAATGTTATCCCATAGGATATTTAGTATATTTTATATTATTTAACTCTATATTAGACTAATTAAATTTTAATATTTAATATAATTCTTAAATAACCCCTCACCTCGATTGTAAAAGGAGACTCATCCCTTCACAAAAAATAATCACAATGAGCCTTATTGATCGACTATAATCTAATTTTTTTATCCTCATATATATACACATTATAGTACTTCTAGTCTCACAAAAATTCTACTTCCAAGATCCTTAAGGAGGTTCTCAAGGAGAAATATCCTAAAGATAAATTCTTCATTCTCTTTTTAAATTCTTTCTCTCTTCTACCTTCTCCTCACCCCCAATATAGTGTTTCTTGGTAACTCAATTATCACATAAATAATGTAATCTTATTGTGTTAGTGATATATAAATCAGAAAAAACTCTTATTTTTTCCTTTTATTCATAAAAATGAAATCGTCGTCCCTGGTTTTTCAATTCATCGCCTTCATGGATAATTAGTTTTTGTTTACCCTTTACTGAATTCATGGGAATTTTAAATTCACAAGTAATTTTTAATAACAAAATAATTATATATGTTCTCACTTTTTGAGTAATACCACTTTTTGAAATGGAGGCCCATAATAAACTGACCATGAAATCTTAAGGCGAACACACTTGAAACAATGAAATTAATAAATTTTATTAATAAAATTGTGGAAATATATTATAAAATGAAAATAAAAAGTAGTATAAAAATTATTATAGTTATGTAATAAATTAATAACAATATTTAAAACATTATACATGAGGTTTGAACTGTTTTAGGGATGTCTAACCTGAGGTAAGGGACCTTTTTTTATCCTCTTTATTGAAACTTCTCAAAAAATTCAGAAAGAATGTTTCTATTAAAACATATACGGAATGAGAAAAAATCATGATTTCATGATGATTTAATGTTTTTATGTTTTTATTACAATATTTATGGGTATTTTTAAAATATATATTGTCCTTCGTATGTTCGTAATATTCCTTTAGATTGTTATTTTTCTCAATGAATGATTTTTATGATGCAATTAATCTTATTTTATGATTATGTTGTGGTTCTTGGGAATTGTTTTTGATGAAAGGTAGGACCTATATATATCACTCTAAAGCATTTGGTATTTTTATTTTGGAGTTCATCCATAACGGTTACTCTAAGTGTAACTGTGATGGTTACACCATAAGGTAGATGTGAAGGTTATATCTTAAGGTATCCATGAGTACTAAATTGTCATGTAGCCATGGGAGTTAAAAATAATATGGTAACAAAAAACTTATAATATTATGTATGTAATTACCTATGTTACCACAATGGTTTATTTATTATTCAAGTGTTTTATTGAAGAATCATGTTTTCACAATGTAATTATCTTACAATTTTTTGTTGAGAAGTCTATCTTTGTAAAAACGATTTCATATGTTTTTAAGTACTCTTGAAATAATGATTTATTTCTTTCATTTTATTTAAATTTCTATGATTTTTGTGCTCATCCAGATTTTTAAAATGTTTTTCATAGGTTTTATGGAAGGGTAAGAGAAAATAAGAATCTAAGATGAATGTTGTGAATATTATTCAAGAAAAGAATTTATTATTTCTTATAAAAAATTTCTATTTAAAAAAATGGATTCTATTTAAATTGAATATACTTTTTATGCTTATGGGATTATCATTTTGGAATTATTATATAATTCTCTAAAAATATGAACAGAAAATATATTTGGGAATGTATGAAAGTGAATTATATTTTAATTTTCTATTTTATGAAATTTTTAAGGATGTTCTTTTATAGTAGGTATCAGAGTATTGTTTTGATAAATTTAGGGGTTCATATGATATTAAAAAAATAAAAAAAAATATTTTTACCATATCATGAAATTTAAATGATATAGAATTTACATATTACCATGTTGTTTCATCTAAGATATATCTATTTAGATTCTTTTAGACATAAAGAATTGGAAATATGAAGTAGTAAGGCACTAATTGAATGATATATTTCTGAATCTACAGCCTGGACTAGTGGGAATTGGATCTGATAAGTTTATAAAAGTAATGGATTAATTGATGCAGGCTATAAATGCGGGTGTCAACCATGAAAGGGAGAAACAAGATATACCACAAAAAATGATGATAATGGAACATTTTATGAGGCAACACCCTCCTTCTTTCAGTAGATCGTCTGATATAGTGATGGATTAAGGGTGTATTAAATCCATTGAAAAGATATTTGATGTCATGGGGTGTTTATATAATCTGAAGTTTAGTATTAAAATTCATTATTTTAAATGTTAATCCAACTAGTGGTGGTCAATGGTCATGAATATTATGGCTAGAGAGGATATTGATGCCTTGGAATGAGATGAATTTAAGAACATTTTCCATGAAAAATATTTTCATATGGTGTTTAGAATTAGGATGGAAAATAAATTCAATTAATTGAAACAAAAAGATGAAGAGTTATTGGTTGTGTATAAAGAAAAAACCACTCAATTAGAAAGGTGCGATTCAAATCATATTCATTATATTGATAGAAAATAAATCCATTTTACTAAATGTTGAATCCAATATTTCAATGTGAATTTGAGTCAAGAGAATTAAAACGTTATGAGAAGATTTTTTTATATGTTCAGAGGGTAGAAATTGAGTTTTTTAATGAACACATGTACTTTTACAACAAGCATAAGAAGTGGTACATAAGGAAATAAATGGGTATGAATCAATCAATGAATTCTATATGTATGAAAATATAGTTTCTAGTTTGTGAAAATTGTGGAAAAAATAACCCTAGGGAAATCATTAACAAAACTATGTAGTGTTTTATATGTGGTAAGATTGAACATATGACAATATATTTATTTGAAAGGTATCTTAGTGGTGGGTTTTTAAATTTTTATAGTCAAAATTTAAAGTGTATAAAATGTGGTGAGATGTGGGATTATGAAAATACCTTCACAAACAAAGACATGAAAGATAAAAAGCAGCTAGATTATAAGCATAAAGGTGCCTTGAAATCCTTTGCAACTATGCCAGTAAATTATGGTCCATGTAATAATGTTGTATTAGGTAATTTATATTTTTACTCAATTTTTTCGAATTTTTTATTTGATATGAGGTGTAAAAATTTATTTATTTAGGAGTAAATTTTTGGTAAATTGAAAATTTCACCTCAATAAATGAAACCTGAACATATGTATAAAACACTAGGAGAAAATATTAATGAAATAATGAATTATAAGAATACTCCTATAATTGTTTGTGAAAATAAATTTACAACAAACCTTATTATTTTTTCCATAGTTGAGTTTGATGTTATTCTGGGTATGGAATAGATTTATTTTTAGTATGCTAGGATATTTTTATAGGGCTAAAAAAGTATTTTTTAAAAATAATTTCTATTTTTATACAAGAATGAACACAAACCATTGATATCATATTAGGAATATGAGAAAATATTAAAATATCAAAATGAAATTTATCTTAAACATATTGTGAAAAAAGGAACTATTCAGATTAATGAATTACCTATGGTATATAAATAACTTGATGTTTTTCCTGATGAGTTTCGCAATGTTACACCTAATCAGGATGTTGAATTTACCATTTACTTATTTACTTATGCTAATAAAATTTCAAAAACCCCTTATCTAATGGATGAAGTGGACTTCTTGAATTGAAAAAGTAGTTATAACTAGTTTCTTGATAAAAGATTCATTCGTCATAAAACATCATTATTGGGTACTCCTATTTTGTTTGTCAAAAATAAAGAGGGTTCAATGAATATTTTTATTGATTTTAGAGATTTTAATAACATTAATATTAATAATAAGTATCCACTACCTCATATAGATGAAGTTTTTGATCATACTTATGGAGATCAATATTTTCCATGATTGACTAGTGATCCATGTACCATCAGCTAGAGGTGAAGGAGGATGAAATTCAAAAAATGATATTTTATATTAGATATGGGCATTATTATTTTATTGTTTTTTCATTGGTTTGAATAATGATTCTACTTTATTTATGGATATTATAAATATAATATTTCATGAATATTTGGATATGTTTTTCGTAGTTTTTTTTTGAAAATAATTTTTTCTTTTAAAAAGTTATGAGTATAATGAAAAAAATTTAATGATTAACATAAAAAATCTCAATGAAATAAGGTTGTATAGAAAATTTAGAAAATTTTGTTGTTGGTTACAACACATATATTAACATGAGAACATTGGTTATAAATATGGCATAATAGTTTATCATGCCAAAAAAATGGTTGAGGAATGTAAAAGACCATAAAAGGTTACTAAGATTCAAAGTTCTCTTGGATTAATAGAATATTAATGATAGTTTATTAAAAAAATTGCATGGTTAAAAATACTTATAGTTAATTTAATATCAAATGGTGTTAAATTTATTTTAATAGAAGACATTGATGTTTGTTTTATAGAATTGAAGAGGAGATTGGTGAATGATCATGTTTTGGAACTGCCTTCCATAAATGGTAATTTTTTCATCTATAGTGACACTTCATTGAATGGAAATGGTTGTGTTTTAATGAAGAATGATCAGGTAATTTATTATGCTTAAAAACAACTAAAACCTTATGAGTAATGTTATCCCACACCGGATTTGGAATTTTTTGCTATGGTTTTGTATTTAAAAATTTACAGGCATCATTTATATGCATCCAAATGTGAAACATATACAAACCGTAAAAGTTTCAAGTATATATTTATGCATAAGAAATTGAGAAATAGTTATAGAACATGGTTGTAACTAAATAAGGATTATGATTACACTATCAATTACCATCATAGAAAAGCGAATAAATTGGAAGATTCCTTGAGTAAAAAACAACATGCATCATTAACCATCTTAAATTTAGAACACAAACCCTTCGTTAGTGATTTGATTAATTTTTGATTGGAAGTTGGATGTATAGGAAATTCCATTATTTTTTTAGGTGCCAATTTAGTCCTCTCTCTCCAAAATAATTAATTAAGAATAGAAAGAAGGTTGTGAGTTACAAAAAATGGTATAATTTGTAATGGAAATAATGTTTCTTGAATTTAATGTTGATAAAGATTATATTTTGAGATATAAAAAGGGATTGTGTGCGCATTGTGATTCCTAGTTGAGAAATGAATTATTATGTAAGGCTCATATTTATCCATTTTTAGATCATCCTGGACGCACAAAGGTGTTTAGAGACCTTCAGAAGTATAACTATTGGAATATAACGGAAATAGATATTGCAGATTTCACCATGAAATTTTTGACTTGTAAATAGGTTATAGTAGTGAGACAACTTCCAAATGGGATGCTTCATCCTTTTATAGTCATAGAAAAGAAATGAAAAAATATATGTATGTATTTCATGGTTGTACTTCCAAAGACTTATCAAGGTAAAAAGGTGATTTGTGTTTTTGTTTATAAACTAACTAAATATGAACATTTATTTCCTATTCGAGATACCTTATCTCTTGATCAAATTTCTTGAATATAACTCAAATATATTTTTAGGTTAAGTAGAGTTCCTCTCTCTATTTTATCTAATCATTATCCCATGTTAACATCTATCTTTTTCAATGGCCTTCATAAGTCATTGGGAACTGAATAGAATTTCATCACAACCTTTCATACCCAATCACATAGAGAATCATAGAAAAAAGCTAATATATTGGAGGATATTATTTGAGTTTGTTCATTGCATTAATAGTTAACTTGAGATAAATATTATTCAGTATATGAGTTTTCTTATAATTATTATTTTCATTCCAATATAAAGATTTCACCTTTTAAGGGATTATATGGAAATCAGTGTCCAACTCCATCATTTTGGGATGAATATTGAGAAAGGAATTTTATGGGACTATAATTAGTAGAGGAAGTGTATAATAAATTGAATATGATCCAACAATATATGTGGAAAACTCATAGTAGGCAAAGAAATCTTAGCCAATAATAGGAGTAAAGACTTTTATTTTGAGGTAGGTGATCATGTTTTCCTTAAAATGTCTATGTGGAAAAGTTTTATGCATTTTGGTAATAATGGAAAGATATGTATAAGGTTTATTAGACTTTATGAAAATAATGGAGAATGTTTTAATATTTTCTAACCAAGTTTCTTTACCTCTGATATTATCTTAGATTCACAATGTTTTTCATATTTCTATGTGAAGAATGTATATGCCAGATCCATCTCAAGTTTTCAGCCTAGAAGTAGTTCAGCTGGAAGAGAACCTATCATTTTAGGAAAAGCCTATTCAGAATCTTGATCCTAGAGAGAATTTATTGTAGAACAAGGAAATTCTCCAGGTTAAGTTTTTGTGGATAAACCACATGGTTGAAGAAGCAACAAGGTAATATTAAAATGATATGAGGAAAAGGTAACCCGGTTTATTTCATTAGTGAATAAATTTAGTGGATGAAATTAAAAAGGTGGGGGGGGGGGGAATTTAACAATCCATGTATTAATAGAATAGTTTGAATTCATATTTATTATTATTCTTGTACTAAATAGTCAAATTCAACAAGTAATTTTTAAAATAAACAATTTTTAACAGATTTATTATATGTTTATATTTGAATGACTAATTTTCAGACTATATAATTTAAATTTTAAAAAAATAATTTTATTTCTGAATTCATCATGTCAAAATTATATCCTATTATAAATTTTGGAAAATTTTCAGAAAAAAATTATTTTTTCATGAAAAATGAAAAATTGATTTTTTTAAAATATGGTAAATTTGTGTCATCTTCAATAATAATATTGATATAAAATTTAATAAACTTGTGGATTTAATAAATTATGAGATTATAAAAAAAAATTCTACAAAAAATAATTCAAAAAAGGCAAATTATATTTTATTTCATGATAGGTATAAAAATCATTGTCTGTGCCAATGTATTACCTTCATGGTGTTGAAAAAGTAAATTTTGGTTCCTTATAGATAATAATTGAGTGATAAAAAATATTTTCATGCATTATTTTCTAATTATTTTTGCTATTAATTTCTAATTATATAGTTATATTACTTTAGTTCAATCCAAATTCCTATGCAATGCTTATTCATGGTAAGAAAAGATAAATTAAGAAAATTAATTAGGTATTCTAGACATGGATATGAGTAATTATATGTATTTAACAAATAAAAATGATTATCATAAACCTAACTTATTTATTTTTGTGAGAGTAATTGATTTTTATTTTTTAATATTTGGAATTATTAACTTTAATGGATTTGAAACAATGATACAATTCATGTGCAAGTAGAAGAAAAATAAAGAAATTTATTTTAAATAAAATTATAAGAACCATTAAATGTCCCCAAATTTGACAAAATCATTTCCTATGAGAAATATTCAGATATTATATTAATTTTATTATAATTTTGACATTTTGGTCCTACATGAATCACTTTAATCCATTTATAATATTTTATTAAAAATTAATTCAAGTAATTCATGAAATATTTTTTAATTATTATAGTATTTTAATATGTGGTTTTAAAGAAATGTATTGGAGAAAATAAATACTTTTTTGAAATATAAGAAATTTATCTTCCTCATGGTAAATTATTTGTATTTTGTAGGGAATAAATAATTACCTTAAGGGCTTGTACAATGATGATGGAGTAAATATTTAATTAACGAAGGAATCAAATTAATGATATTATAAATAATAAAATAAATTTAATTTTAGATTTTTGAGATAATTATCTAACTCAATGGACAATTTTTATGTCTTGGATATAATAAAAAAATTGTGTTGTATTTGAGGGTTTTTTATGTTTGAAAGTTATTATTATGAATATTACTTAATTTGATAATAATTATTTTTTTATGAATAAAATATTTTATTAAAATATTTTAAGATCACAAAAATCTTTACAAATGAAAAAATGATAATATTATGTCGAAAATGTGGTCTCCAATGAATTTTAGGCCTTTTAAAAATCTTTAACTGTATATTGGACCTTTTATATTTTAATATTTTAAGTAATTCCTAAATAACCCCACACCTCAATTAAAAAATGAGACTCATCCCTTCAAAAACATTTATCACCGTGAGGATTATTTCACAACTATCCTCTATCATATTACCTTATCCTCATCCCTTTCCCTATTATTGTTCTTCTTGTCTCACAAAAGACCACTTAAAATATGCATAAGGAGGTTCTAATTGAGAAATATCCAAGATGTAAATTCCTCCTTCTTCTCTTTTAAATTCTCTCTCACATAAAACTTCTCCTGACCCCTATCAACTGATTCATGATAACTACAATATCATAAAAATACTATAATTTTATTTTTTAATGGTATATCTATCATCAATATCTATTATTTTTTTATTTATTCATGAAAATGAAATCGTCGACTGTAGTGTGTTAATTCACCGCCTATGTGGATAATTAGTTTTTTATTCCCCTTTACCGTATTCATGGAAATTTTAAATTTGAATTTAATTGTTTAAAATGACATATATATATATATGTATATGTTCTCACATTTCATGTATTATTTATTTTTATGGTCATTATTAAACAAACCATGCAAAATTGAGGAGAATTAACCCAACAAAAGGAAAATAAATAGATATATTTAATAAATGGATAGAAAGATGTTATAAAATGATCACATAAGGTAGTATACAGATGAGTATAGTTAAATAATAAATTAATACTCTTTAACCCATTATATAGGAGGTTCGAATCCTTTTGAAGGAAGTCAAACACTAGGTAAGGGACCTTTTTTTAATCATCTTTAATGTCACTTTTAAAAAAATTTAAAAAGGATTTAATTTTTAAAACATATACAACATGAGAAAATTTCTGGATTTCATGAAGCCTTAATGTTAAAATGTTTTTAATATAATATTTCAAGGTTATTTTCCAATTAAATATTTCCTTTACATGTGCACATTATTCCTTTAATATTTTATTTTTAGTCAAGGAATTATTTTTATGATGAAAGTATTCTTATACAGAAATTATGTCATGTTTCTTGGGAATTATTTATAATTAAGTGTAGTAACAAAATATCCCTCCAATTCATTGGGTATTTTTATGTAATAGGTTAATATTAATGGTTAATCTAACTGTAATTATGATGGTTACACTATAAGAATGTCGTGAGCGTTACATTGTAAGGTTTCCACGAGGGTTACATAGTAAGGTATTAATGAGGGTTACTAATAATATGGTATATGCTAGTGTTACAATATTATATAACGAATTCCCCAAGTTACCTAAATATTTTATTTAGGTTTTATATGTTTTATAGAAATTTAATGTTTTCACAAAGTAAGTATATGCTACATTATGCTTGGGAAGTATATCTTTGTGAAAATGATTTCATATATCTATAATACTCATGGAGTAACTATTTTTTTCTTTATTTTCATTTCCCTTACCGAGATTTTTGTGCTCATCCAATGTTTAAAATAAGCATATGTTTTAAGGATGTGTAAGAGAGAAGATGAATCGAAGATAAAATTTGTAAAGTTTTTTCATAAAAAAATTCATGATTTATTTAAAATTTATGTATTTTGGAAAAAATGGATACAATTTTAGTAGTCTCCACATTGTATGCTTGTTAAATTTTCATGTACGTATTATGAAATAATTCACTAAATTTATAAATTGAAAATATATTTGGGAATGCAAGAATGTAAATTCAATTTAAATTTAAAATTTTTTGAAATATTTATTTATGGGTCCTTATACTTCTTCCTTTTAGAATTTCTATGGTCGGTCCTTTTCAATAAAAATTTTTATGGACATGTTGTTTATTATATGATTTCTCTTCTCAACCACTACATTTTTTTGGGAGTTATTATTTCTAAAACCTAATTCCTTATCCAATGTTTCTCAAGATAATCTTCCACTAGACTGTTTGTGAATTCTGTACCATTATCAATACGAAACTTCGAAATCTTCTATTCAAGTATCCTTTTAGATTCTCTATGAGTATTATATACAATGAAACACATAATTTTTATGGGAAATGAAAAATAACCATTCCATCATACTCAAATTATCAAGAAAAAGACTATAATACTAATTTCTATAAATGGATCTTGATGAGATAGTTCCACAAACATCTGTATGTACCAATTCAAGCACTCTATTTGAATTTTCCACTTTTTTTTTACATATTTAGGGTAATATTTCATTATTGAAAACAATCAAAAATATGAGTATGAAGACATGATATCTTTATAAGATCTTGATTTGCATCACATTTGAAAAGATCTTATAGGGGTGATTTCTGTAGATTCCCAAAGTGTTTATGGCACAACCTATTTTCTTTCTCTCTAGATAAAAATCACGTATCTTCTTCTCCAATTACAAGGTAGAGATTCCCTTTTATTATTTTTTCAGGGAAAAAAGCTTCACCATATCTTCCTTTGATAATAAACATCTTTTTATTAATGTTTATATCATTAGTTGAGTCACATAGTTTTCTAACACTTAGAATTTTTTTAATTTAGACCTTCAATAACTAATACATAAACATATCTCATTTATTTTCTCCCAAATATGTATTTTTTCAATCCTATAATCTTCAGGCCTACATCACTTCCAAAATTTTAAACACCTTTAATTACATATTTTATGCCTACAACATGATCCTTATTACCTTTAATATGGGATGTGTATCCACTATCAAGGATTTACACACCAGAATGATATGATGCTATAAGGGAAATATCTGCAACCACTTTATTCTCACCTCTTTTCTTTTTTGATCCATTTTTTTGACTTCATACCCAATATAGAATTATAATCACAATCATCCTCAAAATATGGTGGATCACATTCATATTGAAAACATGCAAATCAATTTTTCAATTTTATCTCATTTAATGATAAATTGAACTGCTACCTATGACCACATTCAGTATAATTTGGGAAATTTCTATTCATTATTGATGATAAATATTACTCCATGTTCCGAAATCCTCCAAAGTTGAATGAGTGACCATAAAATAATTCATGTGAATATTAATATATTAATATATGAACATATTAGCCTTGTTCCATTGAGTACCACTTGGATATAAAACTTATACTTTGTGAGTGTCTCATCCTTCCACAATAATAATATCTCATACGGGGCACATTTTAGTGTGTCAATATTGTATTATTTTTTCCCTTGGGTTCTTTAAATAATTTGGATCAAATTCATACAAAAATAGATATTTATTATTGGAGAATTTTCTTGTGGATTGATATCAACCGTTACTGTGTTTTTTTTTCAATCAAGAACAATACCACCCTTATCATTTGGATTTGACTGTCGTTTCTATTATGCTGGACCACTATGCTATACTTCCATCTTATCTATTTCATGAATGATATGATTTCTCTATTTCTTACTGAGTTTCATGAGTTCTTTTATACTTATCACTATATCATAGGATTACAATTTCCACTTCAAGTTATTCAATAAGACTAATTTTATCTTTTCTATTGTAGCATAAACTATCAATTTATCTTTTATGATATTTGATTTTGATCTTGTTCCCAAAAACTATTTTTATGCTAACTATAATTGAAGTATTTAATATTTTAATTTATTCATTCATCACAAACATCTTTTCTTCTTGCTTTGGAAAATAATTTTTTTCATCACAATCCACTTTGTGTGATTTCTTTGTTTTGTCTCTACAAACATATGTATCCTAAAGAGTGGCTTATAATTTAGCATGCATATCAAATATTCATTAAACTTCTTGTTCATCCTTTTTGTTTTTCTATTTTATGCAAGTTATCTACAATTGGAACCATATTATTTTCTCTATGATCATTAAATTTCTTTTTCTCTTTAACCTTAGAATCATCTTAACTATCATTTTATTATGAAAAAAGACTCTTATTTTTTTTGAAGAAATTACTCTTGAACATTATCATTATTTTCACATAGGATGAATACTTATTCATTGGAATTAATACTTCATCATCATATTAATCTTGAAACCACTTTATGAACCTTGGTGTAAGATTTCCAACCCTTCCACATCAGAATCATGCAAGTGGGAGGTTCTTTTTGATCTTTACTTTTCCTATTCGATGATTTGAATAATGTAATGGAATCACCTAATCTATTTCCAATTCTTCCTATCCATATTTAAAATTGATCTTCCTAATGTCCTTGAATTACAACACTATATAATTCCCCTTTTCCAAAACATCATTATAATCATTTCTCATCTCGTATACGACAAGAGTACTTTGCAAGATATCCAATGAAAACTCTATCAGTTCTTTATCTTCCAATACAAAAACATTTGGATTGAAGCAAGGTGGATGTTTTCAAATGATTCAATTTATAATATTCATAACTTTGATAATTTCTCTGAGACTATGCATGTCTTCAACAAAAACATTACCCAGTCAAATAATTCATCAAAAAACTCATTAGGGTGCATACTATGATCCTTATACTTGTTCCATAGAACCTGCAAAATTTCTTCTCTGAATTTTGAATCACCCTCATAAATATTTAGAAACTTTTCCCTCATAGAACGTGATGACTTACATGACATCCCATTTTTATATATTGTATAGTATATAGATCCCCCTAAGTCATTGATTATTATTTTTGTTATCATTAAATTCCATTCATTAAGCTTCTAATAAATCATGACTATCGATACTGGCTGAAATTTTATGAATCAATATACTAAAGACATATATTCCTATATATTGGAAGTAGTGATACATCTAATTCATCCATAATTAAAAATTTATATCATCGAATATCTGAATCCTTCTATGATTGACAACCTATATTCAAACCCTCAGATAGAAACAATAAAATTGACCATTTCATGGATACTAGTTATTATCCAAACTAGTTTAAATACCCTTGGAGGGGGGGTGGTGAATTAGAGTATGATATATTAATGGAACTGCCCCATTAGATCTTTTTTTGTCATTAAACAAGAACTATTCTATTCTTTTCCCATAGCAATGTATGAAGAGAAATGAAATCATGAATGAGAAATAACGATTTAACTTGGTTCACCCTCACTGGGAAACATCTAAGGAGAATACAATGGAAATATACTAATGTAACTAATTTACCAGGGCTCACTGCCAATTTAAGGATCGGGCTAGATCACTTCAATTCCTAGGCTCACTACCTTAACACGGTTTTGGGATTTCACACTTCTTTCCCAAGTGTAACTCCCTAAGTCTATTTTTATGGATCAAAATCGATTGAATAGATCGACATCTTTCTCTACTATTGCTCACTATTCTAGAAAGTAGTCATACATAGATTATGGACATACTGATCCCTTCATTAGAAATAATGAATACTTCATCAACTATAAGTAGATTCTCTCTTGATGTTCTAAATTCATCAACTTTATGAATACCACTTTATCACAGACACACTATGAAATACCTTGTGAACGTTTTTGTAATGATTGTCTCCTTTGTGAAGCTCATAGAGAATTCATAAAACTATCTAATTCTTGATACATATATACTGAATTTTTAACCCCAAATAGTTCATGATGCTCACCTATTTATCGAAGTTCAATGAGCCTTTATGAAGAAAAATCCTTTCCCAAAGATTATTCACATTCCTAAAGCTCAATTAGCATAAAAAGCTCAAATATTTTGGCCATATTATTATATACTTTGTGAAATTCACTAATATTGTAATGATTACAAATTTTACTCAGCTTCCATAGCCTTCGTTAAATTCATTTGTTCACAAAATATTTCACAATAACTATATTCATGAATCAACTTCATGAATCTGGATCCTTAAAATATTTCTTAACCCTTTCTCAATTTTCTGATGGGATAGAAGCCTATTTATAGGCTTTTTCAAACAATTCCAAAAGCTTACATCCATGTCATCACCATATCAAAAATCTCACCAATATCATTCATGAATGTTCCTATTTCGTGAAGATGCAACACAAATTTTCCATTCATGAAGATTTGAATAGACAAAGAGTGTACTATCAATCCTTCATACATTAATCATGCTCTACTTCTCGTAGTTATGGATATGTTAATTTTCTTTCTTCTTACAATTGTGATGCTCTAAACCTCCACAAAACCTAGACTTCATGACACCAAATTCATTTACGAAGATCATTACCTTCACGAAACTCATTGCATTTTAATATTTAGACATGGTACTTATTGGGATCAAGTTGGATAGAGAAAGAAGTAAGAATAGTTTTCTATTACAGAGCGCTATCTTCTATGGTCAAAGAATATAAATTAGTACACCTTGTAAAGGAATTGTTAAACCAGATGATGTATTGATGATTTTTATTTCACAAATATCATATGTTTGGATAACTTGTGATGCGATAATTATGAAGGAACAGGGGAGTAAAGGTTCTTCTAGTCATATTTAGTTTTGATAGTAAGGTTTTTTGCTAATGGATGATAGGAAAGGTTTAGTACTTTCCATTGTAGATTTTAAGATTATGAAGGTGTTAGATCAAAGAATATATATCATGGATGATACCATTCATGATGATAATAGTTGTTTTTTAATAAGCTAGATGATAGTGAAGCTGCATTGGTGTTATTGTCAAAGCAGATTTCAAGGTGACGTTGTTCCCCAGTGGCTGCCAAATTTTTTGGGCTGCAAATCAGGAGATGGAGAAATGTGATTTTGGAAAAGGATGTTGTGTAAAAGTTTGAAGATGGCTTGGTATATTGCACAAAAGGCACGATTCTAGGTCAAAACATTTTAAAATGGAAAATTAATGAAGTTTGCGAATGATTGAAGAAGTTCACAAAAGATGATTTTGGCGTGAAAGAGACATACACACCCAATGCGACGTCAGATGGGGTATTGCACGACACGTTAGGATCTTGCATTGCGTGTCAGAGTTTTCTGTGATGAGGGGTCAATGATTCATATAAATAAGAGGTGAAACCCCCTCATTTAAAATGATATACACTTATAGAAATATTAAGCTCTAAAGTGAGTAAGAATTCTATGTTAAGGGAGGTGCGCAAAATAAAGAGAGTTGTGTGTAAGAAATAAAGTTGCATGCAAGATTGATGTTGTGCGCAAGAGGTGTTTCGCGACAAAAAATCAAATCTTGTGAACGTGGCATGAATGTTGCGTGCAAGACACCTAAAAGGGTGCGTGAAATATTTGGGTTCTTCGCATGTATTCATTTGTTCGTAACATAGTTCTTACCAACTTCTTTGTAAGAAAGTGAAGATTTGTATTCTAGAGAATAAACCTGTTCAATTGTAAAAAATCACTAAAATACTATAATTATCTATTTGTGCTAAGAGGGTGCACTAACACACTTTCATATTGTTTTCTATGTGCTATATGAGTGTAAGGGAATATCATACACATTGTATTCTACATCAAAGGATTGTTTTCTTGTGTATTGTGTGGTACTGGATTACTTCTATAAGATACCAATGACATAGATACTCTTTTTAAGTAGTGATCCTTTTAAATCTTGTGTTCATGTGGTTGTCTGCGTTCAGTAGGGAAATAACTCTTTAACCAGAGGCAAAGGTTTTTTCAAAAATAAGGAAACATAAAAGAAAAGGATATCATTGATTCACCCCTCCCCCTGTCAGTGACACTTAGATCTTGACTGGGTGACATCAATACTCATGGAAATCAAAATTTTGTGATGATTGAGCTATCCACAATATTTTGGACCCCAATAATTTGGAAAACACTCTGAAACGATACTGTATGGTAGATGAAAATTTATGTACTACCTACATAGAATACATTCTTTCATCATGGGTATTTTTCAACAATCATAGTCCGAAATATATTTGGAACTCTAGAATGTTCATTAGAAACCCGCATTGTCAACAAATAAAGTCAACAAAAAAACACTGCAATGTTAACTTGTTGGATTTTCTCCCAAAATGTCCTTTAACTGAAAACCACCTACACCACTCCTTTGATGATATTTCCACATTCTCTTTTTCCACTTCACGCCGTTGAAGCTCGAAATAGGTAGTAGAGAAGGGGAATAATTACAAACCTTTCCTTCTATGTTTGTCTCTCCCAAAATTTCTATTTCTACCATCTCCACATAGGTAAAAATCATCACCATAAATACCTATGATTTGATATTTGAAGAAAAAACTATCGGTACTTTTGAACCTTCATCTTGTCATTCTTTACCACCTCTAGAGCAAAGGGAACCATCTCAATAATCATATTTTTGTATATCGACACCGAATGACTTACATTATATTAAAAGAGGAACTCTATAGACATAAATATCATTAGTTAGTTTGTAGAAAAGTATTTGAATAATAGATTCTTGAAACCCTTCCATTCAAAGACCACATTTCTATCTATCAGTACCATGTAATTTCACCATCACCTGATGGGACCCTCAAGTTTGAATTATGCATAACTCACCTTGATACTCTCAAGTGTATCTAGGATGTTAATGATCAGAATTATATTTTCATTTAGTACTAAAATTATTTAGGTTCATTTATACCCTTAATGGATGTTGTATTCTCATGTAATAACCCTCATGATTCCTCCATATTTTTCCTAGCTCCTAGTTGTACCTCAAAAACTCTGTTATGGAATTTTGGTACATTGTGGTAAATGACATGAACTAACTTCAAGATATTCTCAATAATATTCTTGTCTATGGCTATATTTCTTTTATCAGAATCCGTTTCATCCTCCAGAGGATCCCATGGATGACATCTTAGGGGCATACCATTGAACATTGAAATAGAATAAATGATCAGACAATAGAATAATATAAGTTCAAACCGGAAAACTGTATAAAAAATATTATTATTAAGAAATCAAAACCTGATACACCTATCCCAACATCACATGGAAACTTTTGTCTTTTCCCAAATACATTTATCCAAGAACTCACAAAAAACTACTTCTCATGTCCCTACAGTCCTTTATCTTTTTTCAAAAATATCACAAGATAATGAATCTAGAGGAAAGACCTCATACAATACCCAACTATGACAAAGAAAACCCAAATACGCTCTAAAACAGGTATCTGAACCAAATTTATATATAACCTAATGGAATTCCCAATCCTTAGAGTCTAGAGACTAGCAATTGTGAATCGACAACAACTAGAGGGAATGATTTCACCCAAATGCAAGAGGACTTTTACTACACCTTCCACCTAAGTAACCAAGGCATCCCATGTGATCAATTATCCAAACCATTTCACAAAAACCATGATTTGAAATTATGTCATAAATTTATTTGATAATTTATTTAAAATACATTTTTTTGTAGAAAACAAAGTTAAAATCCATTTTTCATAAATACAATCTCCAAAGGGACAAACCAATCATGTCAATTCATTTATAAAACAATTTATAAAACCAGATCAATATAGTTCATCCAAAATTTTCTAGATATGAGAAAGCCTACAGAAATTTTGTGTCTCAAATTCCCACAACAGGATCCACCAACTAGAAAGGAACACAAGGTTAGAAATAGAGGCCCTGATATTGATTCCCATGTCATAGAATCACATACCACAAAAACAATATGATATTTTATATTGTAGATCATGAAAAAAATAAATTAAAATGCACTCAAGGAACTACAAACATTAAAGGCTCGAACCTCATAAAAATATCACAAAATAGATCTAAAAGGAACAACACCAAAATATCGAATAATTTGAAAACATAGGACAACAGCTCTACTACTGTCAATGGAAGGAAATAAACAGGGAGATAACATACCTAGAGAGATGCAGTGATTGAATCATGATGACCAATCTTCAAAAATAGAAATTAAAAAGTAGAGGAGGTCCCCAAAATCTCCAAGGATATCTTTTTAAGTCATGAGATAATAGGTTGTAGTTGAATGAACAATTAATCACTTATGAAACGTATCAAAAAATATAAACCCCTATAATTACACAACGTGAATCCCTTTCATTTTTTTTAATTTATGATAAAAAATTCTTAGTAAAAAATGCATCACCTTAGATTAAAAATTCAGATCTTAACTATTTCATGACATGTAAACTTTTCATGTTTTGTAAGATTTTCATTCCATGAACCAACTCATGAAATATTCCTGAAAACTAATACATGACGTTAAAACATATCATGGCTTGTAAAATTTTCATGCTATGTAATATTTTCATTCCTTAAACCCAAATAAATACATCCACCCATAAAATAATAAAGGAAATGTAAAAATTTCACAATGTGTAAATATTTCATGACATAAAATCATTTAACGATGTGAAATCTCTTAACAAACTTCGAACAATGTAACTTCTACTCAAAATCCCAAACCAACACTGGTGTTCTTCAAACTCATGGAGAACCCCACAAAAACATTATGAAATTTATACCAAGACTTCACTAATTCCAACAAAAATACATCGTTAATTTTTAAATCATTTTCCTTGAAAAAATATATCCATCCCAAGTAGTCCCAAAATGCACGAGAATAAAGAATGAACTATAAATGAGAAAGGATAAGGATATAAAAGTGGGTAATGGAATGTTACATGTGTTTCATTTAAGAAATTCTATCAAAAATATTAGATTTATTAAAGGATATTTCACACAAAAATAATTGGGTGTTACATAATTCCCCTTAAAAAATATCACTATTGATGTTATATTTATTATAATAAAATATATTAGAGTACTTTTATCTCATTAAATCATCATATTATTATATCTATCTGCTAAAATATGATATTTCAATAAAACATTAACCTGGTGGTTGGTATTTTCTCATAGTACTTCATCTTTACAATCCAAGATATCTAATAATGTTTAATTTAATGTGATATCATGTTATCATTATTTTGATTTCAATATATGTTATAGATAAAGAATGTAATTTATAAATACTAATTCATGGAACACATCCTGCACTTATGTAAAGTCTAATGGAATAATTATTTTATAATAAATAGTCGTCATGAGATCAAGAATCTCTAAGAGGGTAGTGTATATAGGGATCAATATTCCCTTTTTACCATATCTCAAATAACTCTCTTATGTTGAAATTTTAAGTAATAAATTTTCCCTAAAATCCAATTCCAAATCTCGTTGAATGTTAATGTAATAGATCTTATAGAGAAAAAAATTTCTATTTTAACAAGACAATCAATGGTTTATATATTATCCATAATGTTATAGAAAATATGTCATCCCAATAAGTTTTTCTCTACAACATAGCCACAACTTGTTGGACTTCCATATCTCATTCAATATAAGAAAATACATTGGATCAATTTTATACACTAGTGTAAACATTGGGTATATAATAACTCCAAAATTGGAAGATGTAAATCCCAACATCTTTGGAAATTCATTGACTAAGATCTTATTACATCTTCTAGAGTTTTAAATTTCATACGATATTATAGAGTCCTCAAGAACATAATATTATAACTATTATTTATACAAATCTTGTTAAATAGTCTTTGTAAATATTAAGAAAAATCGTGGAACTCAATCAGATACAATTAAAAGTAGTAATCAATATGTTCTCAAAAACTCTTTTATATTATCATGGAATGATGATGGGTTTAAAAATTGACTTGAATAATAATTAAATGTGTCAAATGTTTAAGGATATCAACCAAACCACAAATTCAATTGATTCCTTTAGTTTTTTATAAAGACATATAATTAAATATGTGGTGATTTTCTCCATGTTCCATATGGGTATAGGTAACAGATTCATCAACCTCTTGGACATTAGATTTTCATCCTTAACTTACTGAAAAAACTGAGTATTTTTATGTATACTCTAGAATATTTCTATTGAGGTTTTCCAAGGTGAAATGATCTTTAAGATATCTACACTTAATTATTCATGTTATATGAATAGAGAATTATAAGCTATGTGCATAATCCAAAATAACATTCTCTAATTTCAGAATAGATGTTTTACATATTAATTTCTAAAATCCTATAATTTAATCATTGTCATGGTTTAGCTCAAAATTATTTTCCAAATTCCATTATAGTTCCAAATAATCATTATACACATACTTAAGATTCATATGAATATATGATTGATAGTCATTTGATAAATATACGTGTTTATCACATCCCTTATTATTTTCATTTCTATATAATATTAATCAATTTATATTAATTCACATTCAATAATCACGATGGATAAGGTTTCATTATCCTTTAAAGTATGAGAATATTTTATCTTTTCCCCTCCAGGTGTAATGCGTTGATCAATCAAAATCCTTGATTACATTAAATCATGTATTTTGGTTTAATTTCATCTCAATTTGTGTAAATGATTAGTTTAAGAATTAATGGTACATATATATCACTATTTTAACCATTGGGATCTTGGATCATTATATTTAACGAATTTATTACCATTACTAGCTCCAGATCATGAATTTCATTATTTTTCTCACAGTCCTGTAATTTATTCAATGAATAAGAGAGAACTTTTTAATTTCCCATAATGAAACACTATAACTTCTTCTTTGAAGAATCATTGTACTACAAAAAAGGTTATCTATTATAGAGTTTTATGAGAATAGATTTTTTATTCAACCTCTAATTAATCACTTAGAATAAATCCTAACACTTTTAGTCCAGGGAATCTTATATCACTTTTGAGTTAACATGGTTAGTAGATTTGATAATCATAATAAATTTCTATAAAAACATGGATAATATATAGATAATTCATTTAAAGAATGGATATCTATTATATAAGTTTTTATAGTAATGTATTCAATCACATATATATTTTATATATGTCTAGATATCATAGAAATTATGATTACATTACCCAATATGTGTTAAATGAAACAAACCAAGCTTCTGAGTCTCCAATGGAACTAGGTATCAGCTAAGTGTAGCACATCAATCCTACTTCTGATAGACTATAAGATAGACAATCAAATCAACTAGGTGTATCACACATCAGCTGCCTCTGATTTATGATAACAAAAAACGGACCACACATTTAAAATACACAGTTTCCCTAAAAACTATTAATGTAATATAATTAACCTTATATATAACAACTTATGTGCATAAGGAATAAACAATAAAAGACAAAACCATATAGTAATGTTCTTGGATTACAAAATACATAAATAAAAAATATGTAGTAATAATAGGAAAATTATAGAAAGACAAAAAAAATTTCATTGCAAAGACCCCCATAGATAGTATTAGAAGAAACCATTACCATAATGTACCCCTGATAACTAATAAGCATAGTTATTACCATCTCCACATCCACTGATGATAGATCCAAAATATTTTTTATCTATACAAATATTCATTTTTGGGAAATGATTTCCATGTATAAGTGATTATAGAAATATACAATACAACACAAAAAAAGAAAAAAATACATGTCCTCTCAAAACCTAATTCAAGGGATAAATAGATAGAAGACCCTATAATATATTATGTGATGTGAACCATGGGATGTAATTTCACCATGACATTCATAGATAAGATCAAATATGGATTTAAATCAATGAAATCTAGGGATATCCATAGAATAACATGACTTATTATATATAAACTACATATTCTTAAATAAAATCAATGAAACATCTATGAATTCATAATTAGGGAATCATAAATAATTGATAAATTAATTTTTGTTTGAGGAGTTATTAATTCCTATGCTGTAACACACCTTTTTGAGTGACACAATATTAATTGAGGGGGTACTGACTCTATGGTTAGTGGTACCATCCCCTGTTTCATTTTGGGAGGGGGTTACTGACTCCAACAAACATATTTGGGACTCGAACCATGTCAGGATATATGGAGTATCAAACTCATACATGAATAGAGGATGTATATTCTAGATCTTTTAGGGAGTATCTGTAAAACCTTCAGATTTCAATATAATACTACATTTGATAGTATATACTCCATGAATAACCAAGATTAAATGACCCACATCATATTATTATTAAATATTACTATTATAATGTAGCCATTAAATATGCCGGTATGAATATGAATAAAAAAATTCTTGAAATATATGACTATCAACCCTAATCAATACATATTTAATGATTCAATCTTAGTAAATAAGAATTAATTTTTTTTAATGTCATTTTATGTTTCAAAAATGATTTTCCCAAAATTATTTTTATTACATTTAATGTTAAAGTCTTATAAAAAATTCATAATACTTTTCAAAAATATATTTGATAATTTTTTTTATTTTTTAAATAATTATCTAAAAATTATTAAACTATAAAATTTAGATAATTTTAAAAAAAATTTCATTTTCTGATGAATAATGAAAATATTGACTTTTATTGGAAAATGATTTTATCCTTTCAATCATTTACAAATTTAAAATTATTTTTTAAATGGTTTCAAATAATAATTTGGTAATTTATATTTTTAATAATCCAATTAATTTAATTTCAATCAATTATATACTTTATTTTATATGAAAACATTTTATATGCGAGATATCAATTTTTTTGGAAACTCGCCTTTCTTTGTGAATTATTTGTTTTATTTTAAATTAAATTATAATACTTTAGAAAATTAAATTTTATGAAGTTAATTCAAAATATTTCATTATAATAATTAATATTAGGTAATATTTTCAATATAATATTTGTATATTTAATTGTAAAAAATAGAAAAATCTCATACCATTATCAATGTTCAGGCACATTTACTAGGGGTTAATATAAAGTGGGAATGATTAAATTGAGAAAAATGGGTGTTTAAATCCTATTTTATTTCTATATTTATGACTTTTATTATCTCATATTCATATAATATCGATTTTAGATCCATTTTTCTTTTTTAAGACATCAATATATTTTAATTTTTGCGAAATTCCAAGGGCATCCTTTCCCCCACTTATAAGAGTAGAAAATTTATCCCCTCATCTATGAAGTTCATGAGACATTTGGTTTGGTAAATAATATCTAAAATACCTTAATAAAATCATTCTTTACAACCTAATGGTATTTGTTTTCATAATATCAACCTTAGAGGGATTATGGTGTAATGAAAAGTAGGTTGTCTAAAGAAGAGTTATACCTTTAAACCGATGGTTTTAGTTTTATTTGTTATTTTACCTATATAAAAAAACTCGTAACCATTTTGATATAATTATAGTCACATCAAAAACATAATTTGATATTATTGTGTTTATTTATGATCTTTAATAAATATTCCTCTTTATCTAATGGGAAACGAAACAGTTGTTTGTCTGCACGAAAAACTATTGTATCACATACCAATATAATTTGTTTTTCATTACCAACTATCATGGATTGTTATTATTAAGGATTATACATATATATATATGATATTTTTGAAATAATTATCATAATATTTAATTTATTTTATTACGTTTCCATCCATTGAAATATTATAACTTCATTCGTGTGTATGTGTAGATTACCACCTCTATAAAGCGATGCAATTGGTTTTTTCATCATCGAAACACAAAGATAGTTTATATACGTGTACTCAAATATATAATATGATATTTATAATATAATAATTATTTAATTATTAAATTATATCTAATTTATTTTCATCATGTTCATCGAATAGTGGAAACATTACTCATGCATATGTATGATCAACGGTCTGCTTGTTTTATAATAATTTATTTTTCATAACCACCTTTCATAGTTAGTTATGAATTAATAATTAATTTATAAAAGTTAATTATATATTTTATATTATCCTTTAAAATATGGAATAATTTCCTTTTTGACTAAGTTCAACTTATCAAATTCATTTTCAATTATTAACTGAACATCCTTAAAACACTAGACATTCTCATAACCGATTATATCATTAAATATATCACTTAAATAAAAGAAATAAATTTTTTAATGATAAATTAATAAAACAAAAAAATGTTCAAAATAATTAAATAAACAATATTAGTTTGTCATATAGGTTTTGAAGGAAAAAACAATACAAATATAGACTTGAGGTAAGGGATTTTGTAACTCAAATTTATTTCATTTAGTTATATCACTTATTAAATGATTCTATTATATATATTATCTATGAAATGAAATTTTTATTTATTTATTTTCTATTTCCTCTATTTTTTTTCCAGTATTTTCATTTTAAACATATAATCCCTCTGTTTATCAACTCTTAATTCAACGATATAATCTTTTTAAGGGTCATTCATCTAAAATTTACCTTATTTGGGGACATATGTTTATGTTATTCACATATATTGTTTTATGTTGTTTATATACTACCATATGACATGTTATATCAGGGATCTCTTTATATTATTCATATTTAATGATTCATTTAAATAAATTTCTTTCATAACTTTATTATTAAAAAGTTACCAAAATAATAAGGGATGTTTTATTTTAACAAATATAATGATATCTTAAGTTTATTTTCAATTCTCATTACACTTAATTAAAATTTTCTAAAAATCCAATTTTTTTACATTGATGGTTTGAAACATTTATTTTAAATTTTCAAAGGAATATTTTATTTTTCTATATACAATTTCAACACCTTTTTTCACCATCATAATTAATTTTTATTTGAAGCATCAATTGATTGATCCAATGGTTATTTTAAAATAAAATGATTTTCTTAATTCTTTAGACATTTTATTTTATTATAATTTATTTTCAATGTGTAAATGGTAATTCCTTAAATATGAGTTTTCATTATATTTTAAGGGAATCTATACTCATCAACAACAATAACCTTTGATGTTAGTTATTCTCCACTAAGGAAATTTATTTATGATACCGCCCTTATTCATTACCTATATGGATTATGACTATTTAAAAGAGTTTATTATGGAACAAATTTCATTTCCATTAGTAAATTTTGAATTTATTTAACAATTTAAATTGTCATATTGAAATGTTAATGTTACTAATTTTCTTCAAATTATAAGGTAATTGGACGTATGTATGGATGATTGACAGCTTGATCAGTTATAAACCAAGGATGAGTGGTCACATTATAATCCAATGTTAAGTGGTTTTGTTATATCAAATCAATGGATTAGATTAAGATACGAAGTTAAAAGATTTTAGGGTTCAACTATGATTTTGTTGGAATTTATCAGGTAGGTTATTCCATTTATAATAGTGATTTTATGAGTTATAAGATAATAATGTTCTGTGATACCAATTTTTTTTATGATTTAAATGAGTTTTAAAAGGAACCTTGGATCAAGATTGAAATCACATGGATCATTATTATTTATTCTCATGATTATAGACTTCGTTAAGTCATTATTACATGTTACATGTTTAATTATCCTTTTTTGATGGTTATTAATTCTCGTAGATTATCCCCATGAATAATGATTATTTTATTATACTGGTATACTAAAATTTTTATCACTGATGACATTCAGCTTTTAATTCATATATTTACGTTTAATGAGTGTTTGATCCCACCATTTTATGTTTTATTTTCGCAAGGTTATGAATAATGATGTTAGTTTATTTGTTTCTATAAAGTTATCATCTACGAAAAATTTTAAGGGATATGTTGAATACTTTTTAAGAAATAAAAAAAAGATAGGTATATTAGAAAAATGATCATTTGAATACATGTGTATTTTCATGTAAGGGTTTTTCAAAATTCTATAAAACTCTAAACCTAAAATGTATCTGGTTGTGTAAGTGATCAAGTATTTCTGTTTGATGTTTTATTTTTTGGATATATAAAATAGGGTTACTTTTATCAATATCAAATTGAAAAAGTATAAATATCTTTTTTAGAATAGTATCTATATTTCAGGTTTTTTACTGTTATATTTATTGTCAAAGTATGGTTTAGATAACTTGGTTATTATGATTTTCTCATGTGAGGTTAAATTAAGAGTTATGGAAACCATCATGGGTTTATAAGTTTAATATTGATCATAATTTTAAATAAAAATACATACCGTTTAAGGTTTTATGTGAATAGAGTGTAACATGATTAATGGAATTTTGAGAGACATTTATAGTAACACAACCATTGGTTTCAGTTTGTGTTTATGTGATCAATTTTTTTTAAGAAATAACTATTTTGTATTTTATGTATATAAGTTTTAAGGTACTGATAACATTTAGGGTTAATATGATATTTAATATTGAGGTAATTATGTTTAACTGGGATAAAAGGGTATTACAAAATTGGAAGGTATTATTTTTCATATTTCTAACCATGGTATTAAAAAGATATTTGGTTTCAATGTGACTATTATTAATTTTTTTGAATTCTACTATCTTTGGTAGATTATTTGAACAAGGTAAATAAAAATAATTTTGGATAATATGTGTTTTTATTTGAGAAGTAATGGCTTGTTTATATTTTGGAAGCATATATATTATTTTATTATGAGATTATATTGTGAAATGATTAGTATTTTTTTTGAAGAATATATGGCTAAGATACAATATTTTTTATTATGAGTCATTGTGAGAAATTAATGTTATCTAGAGATTAGTGATATTTTTATCAAGGAAGTATATGTGTTAAATTAATTATAATAATTGGGTTCCAATATTAATTAGGAATATTCTTATATATATTAATGATATTTATTTATAAAATGATTTATGATGAACTTTGGGCATTAATGTTAAAGAATTAGAGATTAATGATGTATTAATATATATAAATTTTTATTCAGATTGGTTATTTTATGATATTTTTAAAACCATTATTGTTTTGCTTAATTTATAATGATAATATGAATAAATTATTCACCATTTTTGGATATTTTGATACATTATGAGTTTATTTTAGAGCATAAATAATGAATCACAAATTTTTGAATATTTATTTCTTGATGTAAGATCAATGTGTAAAATAATCAAAACATGAAACCAAAAGATGAATGTTTGTTGGTGGAATTGATGATAATAAAGTATGTATATTTCCTTATGTTCATAGACTTGATGGTAAATAAATTAGTCAAATATAGGATAATGATCTTGATATAAAAGTTTTAACTTGTATCTTAATTTATGACTAATTGATATTCTTTTCCACACTTCAATGTTTTATGGTTTTTTGGTCATTGACTTTGTCTTGATCATTCACTTCCCTATGATCAATGTTCTCTATCACTTACCATCATTATTTTGATATTAAATTTTTACTCCACGTATATATTTTAACTTCGCAATAATGATATTTTATTTAGAAATCTTATAATTTTTATTTTAGTTTACTTCATATATTCGTCCTCATCTTTCCAGAAGCATGTTTTATCAACCCTTTTTATAAAGTTGGATTTCAATAAATGTGTTTTAAAATGTTAATCCACTGACTATGGATATCAATTTAAAATATACAGGACAAAATTTAAAAAATGGGGGAATGTTTAAAAAAAAATATTTTAAATAACACTATCTTTAATATCAGATATGTTACGAAACACCAATCCTAAAGAAACCATGAAATATTATTTTTTAAAAATGACCTTTATAGGCAATGTTTTAAATTAGTGGATATGGATAAGAATAAATACATTATAAAATATTTTTTTTAAATATCCTATATAATAAAAATATATTGTATAATTTTTAGGAAATAAGAATTCATATTTTTATAAATTTATTTTATGTTTCAAAACTACGTTTATCCTATAAAATGCATTTTTATATTTTTATTTGAAAATACTATGATTTATTTCTACCATTTATAGAAAATATATTTTATAAAATTAACTTAGTTTTTGAAATCATCATTTCAAAAATATATTGATGTTAATTATTGATAATTGTTTCAATGGAATGATTTTTCAATGAATCATGAAAACATAGATTTTAATTGAAAAATGTCACATCCTATCAAACATTTACAAAGTTACAATTTTTTTTTTATTTTTTTAAATAAAAATATTTCTTATTTATATTATGAATAATTAAATTATGTTCATTAGAATCAATTTTATACATTATTTATTTATAAATATATTTTTACATTAGAAGGAAATTTTGTAAGGAAATCCAATTTTCATCTGGTTTTATGAGATTAATATTAAATTTAACTCAATCAATTTAGTTAATTTAGTTTGATTAAACTGAATACATATTTTGAATTAGAATAATTAACATGAGTTAATATAGTTATCATAATTTTCTTTATAATGAATAGTAAAAACAAAAAATTATCTTACTAGGTTTATGGTTTAAACATGTTTATCGAGGGTTAAAATTTAGTGAAAAGGGTTAAAATGAGATAAAAACTTATCTAAATCCCTTTTCTATCCATATGTTTACACTATATCATATAATAACTATAAATTGTCTTTTTGGGATCCATTTGGCTTTAGTAAGGGATTAATATATTTTAAACATTTGAAAATTTTCATGTTTGTCATCTATCCCACATATAATAGGACACCCCTCTTCTCTTCTATCCACACATGAATATCAATTTGGTTGATATATTCCCTACCCAAATAATTTCCTAACATCCATCCTAATATCCTAGAGGTCTTATATTGGGTATAATACCAACCTTATAAGGTGTAATTTGTAACGAAAAGGTATGTGTCTATAGAAGTGGTATATGTTTTAACAAAATGAGGTAGTTATAGTTACTATCACACCTTATTTAAATTTTTTTCAAAATGTGATATTATAACATCATTATATCCCATATATTGAAATTCGTATTATTTTGTGGTATTAACTTTAATCTATCTCTATGTTTATCTAATGAGAAACAAAACCACCATTCATGTGTATGGAGGACTACCGTATCATGAACTACATTAATTTGTTTCAATCACTACCTATAATAGATGGTTATGGTGATGTAAAATGTATATTTGTGATATTTATGAAAAAATCACCATTATATAAATATTGTATATTATTTATTTTATTAAATTTTTGTCCCTTGAAAAATGAAAACATCGTTCGTGTGAACATATAGATTACCACCACCATGAAGTGATTCAATTAATTTTTTCTAACCACCTAAAATGGATGTAATATATATGTTTATTTAAATATATATTATTATTTATTGTTTTTAATTGTAATTATAGAAAGATAAATTCATATTTACCCACTTTCCTTCTTATTTGTTTAAAAATGTAAATGTCACTCATGTTTACGTACAAATTATCTTATCCATGTTGCAACATAACTCATTTTTCATAATGACCGTTTATAGTTGGATATAAAATTATAATTAATTTATTGAAATGAAAATTAATTCATGATTAATATTCTTTATAAAATTCTATAGTCACCACTTTTCCTATGGTCAGCATACCAATGTCATTTTTCAATTATAAATTGAATATCCTCAGAAAACCTAATGCGAACATAACTAATTATGAAATTAAATAGATAATTGAAATAAATAATTTAATAAACATAATTTTTTTTAAAGTAAATAATTAATTTATGTTTATTATATAGGTTTTAAATGATATACGTAACAATCCTAGACATGAGGTAAGGGGTTTCTAAACTTAAGTTTCATACATCAGGTTATATCACTTCTTCATTGATTATAATATGTAACGATTTGGTGTGAAATGAATTTTTATCCTTATGTTTTATTAATAATTTTCTTTGAGGATTTAAATTTGATACAAATGATATATCTATTTGATTATACGTAATGCATTGATATGATATTTGTAAAGGTTATTCATCTCAATTTTTTCTTATTTGGGGAAATATGTTTCTGATATGCCACTATTTACATTTATGAGGTGTATATGCTACCCATAGATATGTTATATCAGTGATATTATTATAAACATGGTAGTTAATGTTTTATTTTATAAAATTTCTTTTATAGGCTTTAAATTCAAATCATACCAAAATTTCAATTTTTTTTATTTTACAATATCATTATATTTTAGGATTATCTTTGTTAAAAGTTACATTGGGAGATATTATATTCTTCAAACACATATCTTTTCTTATCACATGTCTATGAATTTGGTTTACATGTTCAATTTATATTTCCAACATTATTGAATATATAAAGATAAAAAATATTTTTTTTGAAGTACTAATCATGTAACTTATTTTGGATTAGAAATATTTTTTTCCATATCCATGATTTCTAAAACATTTAAAATAATGACTTTATTAACAGTTAACTTATATATTAATTGTATTTTTACATATATTTTCCAGTATTTTTAAAAATTATAAATATAAATGATCTCGATATTTTTTGTATGAATCATTTTAACTTTCATTACCAAAGTGTGAAATAAATATCTTATTCTAACATATATGGATTAAGTAGATTTTTTCAATAACATGAATATAGTTTTCATTTAATATTATTTTTAATGTATCCAAGGGTATTTTCAAATTATTATTTTACTAATATTCTGAAAATTGTTAGTTATTAAATGTGGTTGTCAAAGTGGAAATGGCATTTCACTCAAGAATGTTTTCAATGACCATTTAATAGTTGTTTCTGATTATTTCGTTAATTCCAACACCATGAATTTTGATGTAAATTGGCCTAAATTTAACCCCAAATTACAACTTTCCAAAGGTGGGAGGATTTCAACAATTTCATTAGTGATGTATGCTCCTTGATCGAAATGGGATGATGGGAGGCCGGTTCCTCTTTCCTGGTTTTTCTCCATGGAGCCTGTCTCCAACTCTGAGTCTCCCTCATATATTTGAGACATGTTAATGAAATTCATTGTTGGTTCCATATATTTATGTATTACAGTTAATTACACATCTTATATCGCAAAATGGAAACATCCATTCATTAGAGAATATGGTAAATTTGGGTATGTATTGGAATCACTGGATGTTGGGTGTATTAGGAACATATGAATAATCATCTTGGGAGTTAATATCATGGATTCATATTAGGAATGAAACCTAAGGCATCCTATATCTATCATGGGGAATTTAATTATAAGGTAATATACCTTCTGATTCTTTCACCTCTAGCATCCCATGTTTTTCATAAGGTATCTAGTTGGGACCAGGTCGTAAGTTTAACATTTTGTGGAGGTGAACCAGAACATCATGAATATATAGACTGGGGCATGAGTTTATCATCTTATAGAGATAGGGACAAGGTTAATGTCTTCTGGGTACATGGTTTGAGTATTTAGACACCACTTGAGGTGGATCAATGAGGTGTTCCCCTTGGAGATATGATGTCACACATGAAAGGTTGAATGAGAATGGACCATTGAGGTGAACTTGGGAAATAGATTATAACATCCATTTTGATAGACCCAAGAGGTGTGTCCCTATGAGGGAACACCTAAGTTGACCATTGGTCATGATTTAACATTAGTGAGGATTCTTTACAATCCTTTCTCCAAGAAAATTATCAAAACCCAAGTAGTTCTATGTCATAGTATTAAGTCATGTGATAAAATTGATCTGTATAGTTTAGTATCATACGATAATGATTTTCATGTCATAATAGTAGGGTCTACAAGGGATGGTGTGGGAAATATGGGTGGAAGATTCCCTTCATTAGAGGAGTGCTCTTGGTTGGAGTTAGTGTGGGTCTTACACATTGATATTCCCTACAAAAGTGGATTCCTTTGGTTGGATGGTGTGGGGATTACACACTGATGGTGCTCGAGGGACCTAGAGGAAATACAGTATCCCAGGTGTGGAAAATGATCTTAAGAGGGATTTAGACAAAAGAAAATTAGAATGCACGTGGATGTTGGTTTTGGACCTCATGAAATATTCCTACGTATCACAGTTAGTTGGGAACCAAAGCCCATGTATTTTGGTAACGGTTTGGGATTATACCTAACTAAGAGACCCATGAGCTACTAGGAGAAAATTGGATTAGGTTTGGGATTATGCATGGGAGAATCCCATGTGCCACTATGGAGCAACAAGAATATGGTTAGGTCTGATGCGTGTGAGTGGCCTAGGTGTTTCTACGAAGTAGCAAAAATATGTTTGGGGATTACACATGGGATCATCCCACTTGATGCTAGGAGTAGAAAGAATGTGGTTGGGGGATTTTGAATGGGAGTGGCACAACCTCTCTACCTCATGTCAGAACATGAAGGCATCCCATGTATGTTTGAGATAGTAATATTACAGTTCAACATCATGTGGAAGGATGTAGTGAGTGAGGATTTTTCATTGAGCTTCTCATGTTTGATTCCTCATGTCAATCCATGAGGTAATCTCAACCTGCTAATGGGTTGAGGGATATTATTAGAGCATACACTTGAGATGTATTCTTATGGTTGTTGTCTTGTAGTCATCTCATGATTATTCCTTCAGGTATCATTCACTTGGCGCATAAGGAATATCTTATTTGTCACATGATGCATCATATATTTTTCATATAGGGTATTCTATAATTTAAATTCACATAATGAGGACTACAAAATGTCTTCTCATGATAATGGAGTGAGGCATATTATCCTTGAGACGTAAGGAATCCTATTAAAGAATGAAATGGTATCAAATAGCTTAAAGTCTGTAGTAAGGACTACTAAATGTATTCTCATGATCATGGAATAAGGCATATTATTTTTGATGACTAAGGGATCATATTATTGAATGATAAGGTATGCTTTATTTTAATGTCACGTGGTGAGGACTACAGAATGTCTTCACATGATCATATCATGAGACATCGTATGCTTGACACATAAGGTATCCTATTCTTTGAATGATATGGTATGCTACAGTTTAAAGTCATGTAGAGTGGACTATTTAATGTCCTATCATGACCCTGAGATGCTTCATCTTTTTATTGAAGCATAAGGAATCATATTCTTTAATGATAGAGTATGTTATATTTTAAAGTCATGTAGTGAAGAATATATAATGTCTTCTCATGATCATGGAATGAGGCATCTTATGCTTGACGCCCAAAAAGTAATTTTATTTAATGATATAGTGTAAATTTTTTTAAATTCATTTAATGAGTAATAGAAGGAAGAGTATGTCGAGAAATGGATTGTGTGGGGGATTAGGAATGAGTGGACCATTTAAGTTTAACCTGACATTAGAGCCAAGTGATGAGGTTTTATAAGATGCTTGAGGATTGGTTCGACACATGTTTCTCAGGGAATGGTAGATGAGAATCTCAACTCGTGGAATGGGAAATGGACTAATAAGAGTAGGTTGATTTAATGTATATCAATGAGTGTATTTCAGTATATTGCGAAATATGGGGCTTCATAGAGCTCATGGTCTCATGAAGAAAGCCCAAATTCATGGGGGATGTGATTTGCAAAGGCAGAATGCTTCTTGAAGCCTCATGTGCCTTATAGGCACTTCTTCCTCCATGAAGTGTATAGGTCTTCATGATAAGAATATCCACATCGGGTGGAGGATCTCAAGAATGTAATAGAGTAATTTTCTCCATGCAGAGGGGATTTGTAGAATAATGACTCATGAAGCCAAGAAGATTCTTAAATTGAGAGAACGATTCCACAATCTCACTAAATCTCCAACCCCGAATGAAGGAATGAGGAGGTATTTATAGGCAAGGGGTTTTGTGATGATTGAAATTTGTTCACAATGGGAATTTGGGGCATCACGATTGGGAAAGGCTTCATCAGACTCGCAAAGGACACCATCAATCATTCACATGGTCATAAAGCTACATTAGACATATAGAGGACATAATAAATCATTGATGTGGTCGTTAAACACAATTGAATTCATTGAGGAAACCATCACAGATTCATATGTTCAGAAAGGGGATTATGATAATCAAACCTCCACAAACATGCTTCCTAAATAGGCTCCATGAACCGTATTTAGAATATTATCTTAAAATGGCCATAAATCTTAATCCGTAACATCGTTCGGGCTCTTCTACATGTCAAATCAAAGCCTAGAAAATGGTATGTGATCCAAAATTTTGTTTGGCAGCATTGAGTGAATTATCTAGATATGTTTTTGAGGTTATAAAAATATTATTTATTTTTATCAAAGACAAAAACCTTAGATGTTATTTAGGATCCAGTGGGGATATTTTATAATGAAACCATCGTTATTATTAATTTTTGATGGGTTATTATTATTTAAAATTTATTGTCATGTAACCTATTTATTTTCTAGGTTTAAATAGTTCCTATGATTGGACAATGATTACTGTTATATTGTAAACTGCAAGATTCTAATTTTTTATATCATACTATGGTATTTAGATAGATCTATGGATCATTGATGCGTGGAACTATTATAATAAAAATAGTGGTGTTTCAGTTACAAAAAAATCGTGGGTGGTTTCTTTATAAACCATGGCCTGATGGTTTCATTATATCCCTCCAAAGAATTGGGTTAAGAGACACAATTAAGTAGTTATTCGTTACTCTAATTTTTTTTGATATTTACCAAGAATGTTATTCCATTTTTTTGAGTGGTTATAAGAGTGATTTAATAATGAAGTTACAAGATACCAGTATGTTTTATTTATTATTTATATTATTTTTTAATGTCACCTTTGGTCAATATTTACCATACATGGCTCATAAATATTTATTCTTAAGAATATTACCTTTGTTAATGATTTATTTTAGGTCACATGTTTAATGATCTATGATTTATGGGTATGAAATAATTAGGTTATTCCTAGTCACTTTTATTATCTCATCATACCCTTATAATCACTAATTCCATTCAATTTTTAATGCTCATGTTTACCTTTAATAAGTGTTTCATCTCATGCTTTATATGATTTCTTTATTCTATGTCATGAAGAACTATGTTAAATTATTTATACCTTGAAATGATTCATGTGTGAATATTTTAAGGGTGATTTTTATGTCTTATTGTTAAAAAATAAAAGATAGGTTCTGTAGGACAAATGATCTTTTCAAGACATGGGTAGTTTCATCGAAGAGTTTGTCACAATTTTATAGAACTTTAAAACGATAAAGTAATTAGGTATAAAAATGATCTATTATTTTAATTTAATGTTATATGTTTTGGATGGATAAAATTGTGTCAGGTTTTTCCCTATCTAATATAGAAAATTAAAGATGATGTTTTAAACACAAGATTCGAAAATTTAGGTTTGGGGTTGTCAGATTATTTACTTCATAATTTGTATAGAGAAATCATATCCTAAAATAAATGTTTCTTCATGATATATTTTTTAAAACATACGATACATCTACAACCTTGTATTAATATATATAGGGAGGATACAATTTTTTTTTATTTCTTCAAAATGATATCATAGATCCCCACCATAACCTATGTGAATCTATTATATATATAAATGACCCAAGTGAAATAATAAATGGATATTAAAGTTATTTTTTATAGGAATAAATATCTAAATGGAATATTTATTAATTAAATTCTAAAACTTGGATGTGATGATGAGAAAGATACCACAAAGAGGATAGTATATGACAAGAACTTTTACTCAGCATGGAATGTGCATCCTAATATGTAATATTGTAGTTTACATATATAAAAAATTCATAAAATTATTATATAAATGGTTTATTTTCTCTTAAAACATTGTGTGTAAATCATAGGGGGTTTTTATTGCATATATTTATGGCTAGATTAATGTTGTTTCTACCCCCAAAAAATTGTCTGGTAGGTGACATGGTGTGTGATACTCGAGGGTTTTTTGGAATGTTCCACAAAACATATGATTTATGTATTCTGTTAGCTAGATTATTACCTCATATTAAAGGTGTGTGTTTCTATGGGGATATCTAAGTGTATACTTTTTTATATCCTGGGTCCTTTGACTCAGCACACTAGACATGTTCTTAGCTGATACAAAGTAACTAATATTATTCTCCCACTCTGATACCCTACAAATAAAATGTGTTCTCAACGGACCCACATCATATGAAAATGAATTATATTATAAAAATTCTAGGTTTTGAATCCATCATGTCAATTAGTGAACCTCAATACCAAAACAATATAGAAAAGGGTCACAGAAAGAAATAATAAAAAGAGAATGAGTAGAAGGGTAAAGTATATGATTACAAGGAGTCACAGAAACACCAACATCATTAATTTTAATCTACTGTAGGTGTCTCTGATATCATCTACATCAAATAATTTTTTTATGGTTGGATGGTGATTTATCGTTCCACTCATTTTTCTTGATGAAACACGTTCATTGGTGAACATAATAAGGATTAAAAAATTACAAAAAATAAATAAAAATATTCAAAAAGAAAAAATTGTTCATAACATTAATCTGTTAAATAAAATTATTGATACTTTTGAAATTTCATCAATAATATAAAAATATTTTCAAATATTTTCTTACCTAAATGATGATACACTAAACCTCAAAATCCTACCCCGATCCATTAAATGATAGTGAATTCTCCACGACACACATGAATCTCCAAACATGATTCTCTATAAGGCCTACATCACTATTGGTGGATAATCGAAATTATTGATTATTATAGAACCAAAAAACTAGGAAAATTATTTTTTTTAATGGAAAAAAATTATCCCATTCCGTAGACGAAAACCAAAATAAAAATTTTCCCCTCCTAGGAAAAACCCACCTTCCGAAGTTAAACTAAAATGATTGAATCAATATAACATGATATGTGAAAATGATATTTATGATAAATATATTATATCTGTATTGGATAAATTATTATATTTTTAAAAAAATTAATATTTTTTAAATTCCAACATAATTGGTAAAATTATTCTGTCCATATAATTATTTTAAAAAAATATTGTGTTTTTAGGAATTTGTTGAGAAATATCACCCAAAAAATCTACTCTTAAATTCTTGGAATTTTAATCAAAAATATAAAAATTTAATATATAGGTGAGGTACTCATCACACATTTTATTTAGGTAAAATATATTATAATGATTCACTTGTATCCCTATAATTTTCACAAACTTCCAAACCCACACCCAAAGAGTATTCTCTTTCCTGTACCTGATCACCACTAACATTGATGTTTTCCTTATTTTACATCTCATCCCATTCAACAATCTACATCATATCATGCACATATCTGGTTATATTTTTTGAATGAAAGATATATTTCACACAATCGAACTGCAGAGGTAACAACGAATAATATGAAACCTCACCTATCCATTACATGACAAAAAAACTTCAATGAATGTTTCAAATAGAATTCATCCCAAACCAATAATCCTAATGTAACATTATGGAGATATCATTTGGAATATATGATATCCTTCTTTGTACTCCAACAAACCCCATCATTAGTTAGTGAAGTACTTCTAAAGGCTTTGAGATTTAATTTTTTTCTCCTCGACTACTAGTGCCACACCAATTATCATTTCTATAAGATTTATACATATATGTAATCAATAAATAGTTAAAACATAATAAATTAAGTAAATAATGGGTCTCCCATATAGATAGTCTAAATGTGTAATGATAATATTGTATTTTTAGATATTTTTATAGATGAACTCTATTCACATTATGTGAAAATATCGACTCTATAAAAAATTGTTTACACAAGTTTAAAACATATTCTAGAGAACCTAAATGGTACTTTATATCTTTCCATATGTATAGTGGTGGAGTGTTTCAAATTACCATAATTGATTTATGAAATCCTCATTCAAATTACACTATATAAGGGTGGTAAATTGGATAACTCAATTAAATACAATCATCATGTTTAATCCCTGAATATGTATGATCTGAAGTATCTTCATTCAACTATAGACCAGAACTGATATTTTACCATTACCCAGCATAATATAATTACACAAGATTTTCACATATTATTATTACATCCTTTTTAAGATACCTAAAAAGATGTGTATGAATTTCACAATGCAAAACCACATAAAAAAGGGTGGGAAACATTTAATGGTCATAAAGGACCACATTGAGCCTACCGCCATGATTTCAAATATAGAATGGGAATCTGAAACCCAATTGGATTCCCTATAGGTAAGAATATGATTGAAGCATAATTTATATAAGTATTAATGAAATTAAATCAATTGAAAAAGAAATCTATGAGGACCTTTTATAAAATGGACCATCAACATGACCATAACAACATTTGAGTATTATTTTATCCTGTAACCATGGAATAAATCATATATATTAGCCCAAATTGTGGTCCATAATTGAAATTCTAAGTAAATTACATTCCCAATGTAATTATAAGAGAATCCATTTAAATAACCATATTGGTTGAAAATGAAAAAATCTTCTACCTAATGGATATATGGATGTGGAATCCACCCAATAAATTTTCACTTTGAACCATGATAGAATATGGGTGATCTAGTGAATTGATTTCATGACCAATTTTTTTTGACATGTTATAAACAACAATCATACAAAAAATGATAAGATCATATAAGTAAATGTTAAATGAATCTATTTATAATTTTAAGGCATAGATAACATATTAATTAATAGTAGTGATTCTCATGAGAAAAAAGAGATCATTGTTGTCGAAATCCATTAAATTCCTTTCACTCCAAGTGTACGAAATAAAAGAGGAAACCACTACAATGATAAATTTGAAGAGACTATCATAGAGAGTTGATCATTTGATGGAATTAATAAAATTATAAAATCATCCAAGGTTAATCTTGATGTTAAAAATGTCCTATATATAAAACAATAATTTTGAGATGATGTTTTATGAAGTGAAGAGATGATCGATTCTTTTAGAATCCATCTGATAAAATAGTAGGCATGGGTGAGTTGAAACCCAAACTACTAAAGTATGTACTAAGTAGGTAGCTAACTTCTCTAGATAATCCATAAGTACATGGATATTACCAAAGGTATGAAGTAACTATTAAAAACATCTAACCATGTAAGAATATTTATATTTTTCTCACATTTGTATCTATAGAACACCTTGGTGATGAGATGGGCCATACCACATGTTGTCCGGAAAAGGATATCATTTTCAACATTTTTGTCTCTATATAAATTAAGTGGAATTTTATATGTGATAAAATCATGAAATTCTACAGAATTAGATCGCATCTTAGCAATTGACATGCCCTGTATGTGAGGGGGTAGAACCATATCCTTTTTTAGAGGATGATCGAGTTAAAGTGTTTTCTGGAAGTCGAGATTTGAGTGACTACTAACCTTACATTAGGAGTATTTCATGATATAATTATATGATGTTTTATTATAAGTATAAAATGATTATTATAGCTAGTAGAAATACCCATTAAATAGCCTATTAGTGATAATATTTGGGAGAAAATAAAGGGACTCATCAATGGAGGTTATTATATTCCAAATGATTGTATAAAGAAGAGTGTCATTGAAGATCCTAAGATCCTTGATTTCAAAACCAACAATCATAACTTTTTTGATAATTAATTTTTTTAGGAAATCAAAATTATTTTACTCTAAGTAATATAATTTTTCCAAATAACATTTTTGAATAGGTTTTAATGATTATTGATGAGCGTTCTAGGCCATCTATACAAAAGGATGGTTTAGAAAAAAAAAAGAGGTGAAAATTTATTTGATCAGGTATATTTTAACAACTTGGGACATTTTTTTCCCATTCCATGATACCATTTTTTGAAATTATCTTAGAGTAGATTATTTCATGGTGGTAGCATTTCACTATACCATAGAAAAAAGGGATACAATGGTATATAAAAGGCATGGTCCCTTTCTTTAACCCAATGCTTATGATGAATGTATTTTTTAGAGGCTAGAAGTCCATATCCAAAGATAACAAAAGATTTTTTCTAGTTAATATATTATCCATAAACATCCCTATAATGTAAAAAATCACTTTAATGAAAGAAGTTTTCCTTTTGGAGGTCCTAAAAAAATAATTTCATCAACATAACTGATATGTGAGGGAGTGAACAAAATATTTCTATTTCTTATATACTTAAATATACCAATTTTAACAAGATCATTATTGAATTTAATAGATAGTATTTTGCGATAGAAAACACTAGGAGAAAAAGAGGATTAATGTACCTAAACCCTATGGAGCATTAAAAAATTACTCAAAGAGATCTGTTGATGAGAATTGAGAGCCTTCCAATTTTGAAGATCGTATCAATACAATTGACAAAGGTATTAGAGAAACCATGTATATAGAGGATGTAAAAAATAAAGCTAGAATTAATTGTATCATGTTATCAAGAGATATAAATCTTAATGGAAATGTTCCCAAACATCACATCATTTTTAATATGGAGAATAATTTTGAGGCAAAAAAGCCATAGTTCTGAATTCTCTTTCCAAGAACAAATCCAATTTGATATGGGGTTAAAATTTTACCCACAAATTTCACCAACCCAAGAGAAATAATTTTATTACTGATTATTTGGACATTTTTCACAATAATAAACACACTAAATTACTATATTTCATAGCATTTTATTTCTTAAAAATTATGTAAATGGAGTTGTAGTTAATCCCATAAGTCTTATCTGTATGATTTAAGAATTTCCAAACAACACTAGTGAACTTATCAATAAAAGTTTCCCATCATATCATGATCATTTTGATATTTAATCCATGAATACTATCAAAAATATCATTATTTAGAGATAATATGGGTGATTTAATCTCCACATCAGCATGGTCCTTTTTAAATATTTAGTATTTATGATGATCAATACTAGGGATTGTTTTTTCAATCCACTTGGAGGTGTTATCTACACCATCATCGGCATATAGAAATTGAAGATAATAAAAAAATTGATATATCAATTTCACATGTGTAATGGAAACCATTGTTGTTTTGGGTTGTTACCCCTCTCTTAAAATTATTTTTATTATGTTTGTAGTGAAAAAAGGAGTTCTTGTTACCATATTTATTTTTTCTAACAATGTATTATTTTTTATTCAACTAATAATTGAGGGAAAAAATTTCATCAATCATGGATATGGATTGGGTGTCATCTATAGAAGATAAATTCGAAACATGATTGAAAAACCAGAAGTGGGAAATATGATTCGTAGTAGCTTTTATGTCACATCCTGTTTTTGAAAATGAGGCTTTCCCCACTCCCTTAAGAGTATTTAATTGTATTTAAACTTATTAAAAAAACTTAAGTGGGAAAATGGAGGTATCCCTTTTCAAAGTAGTCAATATCAACTTACCATATCTAGGTATGATAATACTAGAGTTTTTAAACTTGAAATAATGATGGGATGATCTTATCATGTTAGTGAATACATGAACCATATTGGGGTATTGTTTAGAGATAAATTTGGAAGTTTGAAATAAAATCATATATAATATCACTCTTATAATTAAATTAGATAAATAACCTGTCTAATTTTCTATCTTCCCTTCTATATATAGTGTATTTTCTATAATTATTATCATATATAAAATAGAGACTTTAACTATATTACATTGGTCAACTTAGGAATAGAATTTAATAGAATCTGTCCAATAAAAATTTGAGCTATTTTTCTCCTCTGACATAAAAAAAATATAAATATATCCTACTATATGAAAACTTTGGGTCATTTGGGAATATGAAATCTAATATTGACTCCAAATATCCCTCCTTTTAACTATGATTTGGATTCAAAAACAAATAAAAATGATACAGTTTTATTATTCATATTAATAGATATAGAGACCACCTGATTTTTTGTAAGAGGGGAGGTTGAATATATCATTATTTATCTACCAAAGATTTTATATTTCATTTTAACGTGTTTTATATGAATCAAAAGAGATTCAAGGGGATTCCCACTTGAAATCATTTCAGTTTTTGAAATAGATTTTAGGTTTAATTAATAAAATTAGCAATGGCTTGATGGTCAAAATAAAGTGTCTATAGTCTTTTACAGTGGTATAGTTCTCAATCCCATGAATGTTATAACAAAAAATATTCAATTGTTGCGGTCTAATAGATCCCTAGTTTTCCCCCCACTCATTTGTTCCTTATCTAAGTAGGGATTCAACCATTGCCCTTTAACATTAGTAATTTTTTCTTAAAAGTTATATTATTGAATAACACCATTATATAAATTATAATTTCATAGGTTATTAATTACAATAAGTGGTCAAAAATATTATACTTTATCTACCTAGAATATTCTAAAAATGGGAGAAATTGTTTTGGGGGAGATATATATGCCTAGAAGTGAGAAATCTGGGGCCTCTATTTATCAATAGTGAAAGATATTACTTTATTAAAGGGATTATATAACATATATCAAGAGTATATATCATTAACTTGTGAGAATTTTTGTGGGAAAAAATATTTAAAAATTATTTTTCTTGTTTCATTTTGTTCTCCACTTAGGTCACATTCATTGAAGAAGAGTTAGTAAAAATTATGAAAGGGCATTCATTAGCTTTAACACTAAGTATAAGAGTGGTATAATACTTGTTGAATATTTTAGAAGAGGCCTCAATACGTAAAAAAACTATTTTTGGAGTGGTAGAATGAATGTTTCCTCAATCTTGTTGGTCAATAACCTTTACAAGGTAGTTAATCCACATACTATTACCTATTGTAGAAGCAAAAACCTGATTAAAGAAGTCCTTGACCACCTCATGCACATCCACAATTCTAGTAAGAGAAATAAACTACTAATCTAGTTACCAATCCTCATCATAGTGGGATAAAATGACTTATAAAATTTCCTTTGTAAAATACACCTATAAAGGAAGTAGACCCCCCATAACCTCATTTACATATGGATAATTTTCATAGTTTTTATGTTCCCTCATCATACATCCAGAGGATGTTGGTTCATTAATAGAGTATTTGGGTTGTCTTGGTGAAAGGATGGATATAATTTTATGAAGATTATCATTTCCTTATTCATTTACCATTTGATAGACGGAGTGATCACATCCCCTTGAATTAAAATTTTAGATATTTAGATTAGTTTCTCTCATATTTATTATGACCAAACAAGTTACAATTCTTACAAAACATATCATTCCTTTTATATAAGATATTTGAAAAAATAATATAATCTATGGTATTAAAAACCTCCACCTCAACTAGGGTGGAAGCCATATCAACCCCAGCCTGGGCCTTGGTGAATTTATCAAACACAAGCTAATCAGATTTCTTATCCAATATGGTCATATTGCAAACTGAGGATGCAATGTCTTCGAGAATATTTGGGTTCCAATATTACCAATTCATCTTAAAAATGTGGATCCTAATAAGATTGAGTGTTTTTATCACATTTCTTGGGTTAATTTTCGAGCACCATTCATGAATGCTAAGAATTTTAGGTTTCGCGGAGACAGAGAAGAAGCTCTATGCTTTCATTTTTAACTCATTAGAGTGGAATACAAAATAAAAATTTCCATTTCCCATGGATAGAATTCTATAGTCATCAAATACCCAGATCAATGTAATTATTTTCATGAGACCTTTGAACATCCACATCATCTCCCTTATTGGTGTTATGGTCCTCACAATGATGGAATGATTCCATAGGCAATCTATTTCATCAATGGTGTATTGGTTTTCTGAAACAAGGGAAAAATATATTTATTTTGAAAATTAAGGGTTTTTTATTTCATAAGGATTATAAAAAAGCATTATATAATTCAATTTTTATTTTCCTACAAAATATTTCATGTTATATCTAGTACATGTAATCGCAGGAGGACATATAGAAATGAAATGGGTTACCTAAAACTCTAGTAAGGGGAGGAATAACATGGATAGAATATAATACTTAGTGAGCCTAATCATCATCGTAATATCATAATCATTTTTCTATCATAATAATAATTAGGAAATATTTGGAAGAAGGCATTTAATGATGCATATGAATAAATTAATAATAATAACATTGTGGTGAAATACCACACTGAAATTGATAACAAATATATCAATATGTTTATGCATAACTTATGTGGATAAATCATAAAATCATAATAGTGATTATATATAGCATCTAATAAAGGTATAATAAAATAAATATATTGTTAAAAATATCATATTACCCAATTAATTGGAAGGTTATATAATTCTGGGCCCACCGGTAACATAATAAAATTTTTATAATAATGCATTCCACATTATCATAAAACATATAACCACATTTGTATGGAATTAAATACATGAAATGAAGTGAGTTTCATAATGATGTCAAAAAAGAAAACTTCTATGAAATAACTGTTTATTAGAAATTGAATAAGGGAGATTATATCTTATGATAAAACAACATCATTATTCACTACAAAATAAATAACTCAAGAAGTGTCAATGAGATGTTTTGGAAAAATATTGTCTTTATGAAAAATCTCTGTAGTTGGATTAAAAAATTATTAAGAAGGAAAAATGTGTATAGTAATAGAAAGAAAAGGTTAATAATTGTGTAAGAACATTCCGAATACATTAAGTAAGTGTCTATATATAAAATAAATATAAATAGGACACAACCAAAAAAGAAAGAGTGGGGGTTGACATTCCTCTTATCTAAGATCCTATTTTATTTCGTCACTTTTATTCTTCATGAATAATCAAATTAAATTCATTCATACATGTGAGAAATAGATAATTGCATTCATTTTTTAGTCTTGATCAATTATAATCAATGGATTTTATTTCTAAATATTATATGTAAAATGTGTATGGTTATGCTATTATGTTTTTCTTAAAATTATCCAAACTTTTTCGATTTAATCATTATGATTATTTTAATTTATTCATAAAAAAATTATCACCAAAAAATTATATATCAATATATTTATAAATTAATATATAATAAATAATTTATTAAAACCATCTATACATTTTGTGATGAGTAGATTGTTGGAATCATCCTTATTGGCAGTTAACCGATAAATTGACTATACATTGTCAAAAGAGGGGTGAGATATATATAACATATGTTCATTTTATAAATAAATTTTTTTCAAGAAATTAAAATTATCAAGTTCATGATAACTTATTATTAATTTTTCTGAAAACTGTTTGAATTTTAATCTAATCTAAGGATACATAATTAAAAAAAAAATGAATGAAAAATATTATTGGACATTACAAATTTCATGAAGTTGGCCCACTTCCATAACAACTAAATTATTGAATTCCTAGAGTTCAATGTCTATAAAACATAACTATGTATTCAAATGGGATTAATAAATTTTAATTTCATAGATATTAGGCTATAGTAAGTGAATGTGAAGTATTTTTATAGGTGGCCGATGAATTTATACTTGATGGGAGCTGTGTTTTATGAGTAAATATTGTATAAAAAAATTAAAAGGTTATCATTCTAATAGTGAATTTTCTGACATTATGGATTAAAATAGTTTGAAAATATATTATTTTATTTCATTTAACCCCTTTAGATGCATAATTCATTAATTATTAAATTAAAAAGTGGGAAAATGAAAAAAATATTTTTTCAATGGAATTATTTAGACTTGAAACGTTGGAAAATACATTTTTGGAATGAAATTTGAATTTAATTCATTATATAACTTATTAAACATGATTTTGGTTTATACTAAAATTATAAAATTTATTGGTTCCAAATTATATATTGAATGAATTAATGAAAATACATGTCATGGAAAAATATATATTTTTACTATTCTAAAAAATTATTGTTTTTTATAAAATTACCAAAAAATACCTATTAAAAATATCAACATGATAATTATAAAAATGAAAATAATTTTTTAAAAATAAATTTCTAACATAAATAATTTTAATTTTTCAAAATAAAAATTATGATTTCTTTAAAATATATTAAAAAATAGTTTATTAGATATATTTTATAATTATTTAATAAATTTAATATGAGTATTTATTTAATAGAATTATTATATTTATATTTTTTGTCAAATATTATTTCTATGAAACATTACTACTTTGATATCATTTTAGTATTTCAATGGTCAGGATAATATCAATGATGACCATGTTACTATTTATAACTATTATGTTACTATTATTAATGTTTATATTACTTTCTATAAATACCTATTAATTACTTCAATCATAATTCACCTCAATTCCCCTAAATTTATTGATTTTTTATTTTCAAAATTTTGATTGGATTACTAAATTTATACCACTTTTTAAATTTATCTTCATTGGGGTCATTATTCTAGGAGATCAACATGATATATATTTTCTATTTTTACATGTTGTATTTTTTTAATGTCTCATTGTATGAGTTTCCACTTTTATGGATATACTTATTCAATAAATTTTATGTTCCCAATTAATGAAATTTATCATTTTGTGTTTTAATTATTTAAAATATATTATATACATTATAATGAAAGTAATTATTTATTTAGAAGATAAATATAATATATATAAAATTTTGGTATGTTACCAAGAAATTGATATGACATAGTCATGTAGTTAATGATCAAATAGATGATATCATGTCCCTTTATCAAATTTGGTTTTATTATAATAAAAATTATTGATAAAGTATACAACATTAATTATATGACTTTTAGAGGTTAGCTCAAAAAATCTAGAACCTAGTTCTCATCCTTTACCTATTCATAGGTGAGGCACCATGAAAAAAACATTACAACATTATTCTTCATGCCAAGACACTAATTTGAGGGAATCATATCCTAGTATATCATCATCACACTATGTAATGAAGAATCCTGGATACATTAATATGTTGATACCCAATCTCAATATAACATACCCCAAAGGGTATTCCCAATCCCCATAGGATGGTGACTAACACATGGTATCATACAAGAATCACAATGAAACCATTATTTCACAGAATAGTGGATGATAAAAGATACAGTTTATTTTTCTTAACAATATAAAGGGTTAAAACTATAGAATAAAATGGGTAAATGAGTTCCAAATTGATCATCATCAAAATAAACAATGATTATTTTCTAAAAATTTCAGACATGTCCAATGTAATAAGTAGATCACATCTCTACCGATCACGTCCACCCCTCTGGGTCCCAACGATCAAGAATATCCTCTTTGAAAAAGTGTAACTTTTCCTTCACATGGACATGAAATAAGATAATTTAAAAAATTCTAATGGAAAAGGTAGGGAGAGATCTTTAAACATAGTTTTGTCTCACCATGTTTTCCGTAGTCAATATTATAATAATTTAATAAACCATTATTCCCATTTAAATAGAAACATTCATGGTATGTCATTTACATATTTTCAAAGAAACATGATTTTAATTAAAAAATAGTCCAGATATATCAAAACTAGTTTAAGTGATCATTTTATAGATATCTTTTATATAGAATATTTTACAAGAATTATGGGGTTATATAAATTAATGTAACACAACAATAATGTCTTGTATATCATCACACCATGTATAAGACATATGGTTTGTGATTTACTAGTAATAGGATACTCAGAAAACTCATTAATGTTCTTGGATCGATGTGTACTCACATCTTATGAATCAGACTATCAAGACTAAAATCCCCATTAGAGAAAACATTTCTACTGTAAGTTTATATTAGTTTTTTCATCTTCAATCAAATGCTTGGGGGTCAGATTCTAGAGCGATTTACTTAATTACCACTAACTACCCATGGAACATGATATTAAAATCAAATAATATATCAAACAGGGGAATGTTAATTACTTCAAATCCTTTCATAATTCAAATTTCAATTTCCTAGTTTTTATTTTCAATATTCAATTTCATTTAAAAACCAAATCATATGTTTTCATCAGATTCATTCCTTTTCAAATCGACATTGATTTAATGTCATTTTTTTCAAATCAAGAAATGTAAATTTACAAAATGATTTCCATTATAGGAAACCTTTTCTAAAATCATTCCATGTCCCCAAACTAACCAAACATGGTTTAACTTCCCAGATAGAAGATTTTAAATCATAAATACAATCCACTTTGAGTCAAATCCTAGAAAATTAGTTTTAAATTCACATCAAATAACACAATCAAAAAATAGTTTCAATTGTTTGGAAGAGGCATTACAGAACCACTCAATATTATTTAATGTTCAAAATCGAAACACCCAAAACTTGAATACCAATGAAGAGTTAATGGAATGGAAGATCAAGAGGAATCCCTAAAAACACCATCAATAAAAACATATCCAATCCATTATCCGCATGAGGATTCACCACTCTCAAATGAGATAATATTTCAAAAGAGTGAAATCCAAAATGAGGAGAGTGTACATATAAGATGGGAATCACATGCTTCTATTGGAGCATTGACTGGATAAGAAAGAAGTTTAGAAAAGATAAAATGTCATTAGGGAGCCTTCAAGAGAAAAATGATAGAATGAGATTCGAGTGAGATAAAAATAAAAATAAGACAGGTATTAGGAAATTTAATTTCTAAAAAAAAGTCAATAATAGAAACTCCATTTACAAGGAATAGAAAGGATAAAATTGGAAAAAATAGGGTGCAACCACCTGATATCATGGTTTATCAAATCCTGGTTAACTGACCTCTTAAAAATATGATGAATTCCTCACCCAAATTATATTAAACATGGGTGAAACTACATAAAATTATAATAACCACACCACATATTTTCCAAAATAGGTTTTAGTATCAGAATTTACCAATCAGTGCTCTATGATGTAGCTAGAACACCATAGAACAACTAGGCTAAATTTGGTAGTATAAATGAAAACCATCCACAATATCCCATATGATTTAACCTGATGAACAACAACATAGCTTGCACAATCCATGAAACATCACATACACTACATAACTGCTCACTATTGACACAATTCAATGTGGAATCTATTATCTCTAAAAAAAGTCCATGAACAAAAGATCATTTTCCCCAAAAAATCTCTCAATTTTCAAAAGGACCAAAATTTACCCAAAAAAAGTGAGAGTTAAAAATTACCTGAATGATTGTAATAGAATGTTGAAACCCCCACAATCTAAAAATTCTATATACAAAAATCTTATCAAGAAGATTACATATCAAAGATATAAGGAAACTAATCCCTCATCAGTGACCCATGCTCTCACATGTCATGAAAATCAGAACAACGATTCTATAGAACATGAAACAATGTTATAGTATTTCAACAAAGATCATTTTTTAGAATCAAAAAATCCAAATAGATGCTTAGTATTGGATAAATCAGGATCAATATTAAGACCATCTTAGATAATAATATGGGAAGGGAAAAAAGATATTTTTTAAGCAGTTATACATGAAATAAATTATGGATCAATGTAAAATTTCATGGATGTTCCAAATAGTAGGTCACATTCCCCACTAACTCAAAAATGACCAAATGAACAAAAAATTAGAGAGATATATTTTCCAATTTTCCATAAAGTCTGTGACCCAATATATGTGATACTCTCAATAACATCTGGGCATAAACTATAAATTGAAATAGTCAACAGTGATGATCAGTTTAGGGTTTAAAATATCTCTATGGTTCCACTATTCTCTGATGGATCAAATAAATATTCATGATTTTTCTTGAACTAAACTTATCCAAACCTAGGAAATTTCACTAATATCTGACCAACAAAAATAAGATCTATAATTATGTATATAAAATGACTCAATATGATACAATCTGATAGTAAAATGTTAACTATTGTTGTAGAAAGACTCAAGAATTCCCAACTAGAAATCCCAATCTCCACCAACATCAAGAACTGAATCACATACTATATGTTTAGGAATATATATAGATCACTATATCTGGACATATGTCTACAGATGATATTATATGGAAAAATTTTCCAAGGATCCTATGGCCACTATGAGGAATCTCTAAAATGGATATATAAAACAAGGATCCCAACGAGATACTATAACAGATAGAACTCCATGAAATATAATAATATCCATCCTGAACGTCCCCAAAAATTGTTTTATATTGAATTGGTATAATGTGAGACTATATTGTCATCCCACAATCAAAATACATGTCGTATTATTCCCTCAATGTACATGGAATCCAAACCACAATGTCTATATAAATATCTTCAAACTTCCAAGTTCGTACAGTAAGGGGATGAAGAATTCTTGTGGGTATTTGGTGCTTGACATTGATTAGTTGGTAGGATTAACATTGATAAAAAAGTCAGTGATGTGTCTTCTCATACTTTTCCACTATATTTTTTCACCACATATCAGTGAACAAATTCAGGGTTACCGGGCGAACTACCTACTATGAATAATGGAAATTACTTATCATGGAATTTATCATAGGTAAAGGTATAACAAACCGGTTCTAGAAACACATGATACCCTAATTGGAGAATAAAATCTCAGAAATGATCTCTCCACGATAGAGAGTCCCCAATTCAATATAATTTTTCATCAAGATTATGTTCCAAAAATATAATCTCAATATGAGAGGAGTTCATCTGTATAATTTCCAAAACATACACGAACTCATTATCAATGAAATAAAAATTTAATTTAAAAAGTAAAGCCATCAGATTCCACTCTTTGAATAATTCTTTCTTGGCTAGGGTTATATGTTTTCTTTTCAAACCACCAGCGACTAAATTTCTATTACCAAGGGCGTAGTTAATGTGGAAATCAAAATACGGCATGTAATCCACCCTACAACTCTATCAGAGACTCAAATATTTTTGAGATAACATATAAATAAATATATTATAGTCATAATAATATTTTTTACTCTCCCTAAAATAATAATTCTTCTATCTGGTAAGATCATGCATCATAGATACATGTTTGAGATAATGGGTCAAATAATTCATCTCATGTGGAAAATATATCTAGATCTATATGAGAAAACAAGATCACCCTATATAAGGACACAACCTAAAAAAATTAATCATTAGAGGAGACTACACATCCCTTCCTGACATATAGAATAGTCAAAACATGTGTGGATGTGAAGAAAAACTTCATCTAAATAAAAGGACCAAAATATTTCACTTCCCAAATGATAATTATTTCTTTCTGAGTTATAACAGTAATTAGAGAAGATATCTTCAATAATTTTTTTAAGATTACATTGTAATATCCTACCAAGAATACGTATATTCATATATTGAAGACATTATATTATTGGTATCAGTACATAACATCATTCACCTTATTAGTTTTAAGTAATAAACATTGTTCTAATACCACATTTCCTAATAACTATACTTCATGAATACAGAAATTACATTTTTAAATATTTTTGGAAAGTTAATGATTTCTCATGATTTCCAAAACTACTCTTAAATGATGCACTTGGTCCTCTTCAATGTCAGAGTAAACTAGGATATCTTCCAAAAATACCATTATGAAATATTCAAGATACTAATAAAAATATTATAATCATCAATTATATAAAAACTACAGGAGCATTGAATAGAATGAATTTCTTGAAAAGATACTCATAATGGTCAAACATACTTTTAAAAGTATTCTTATGAATGTAGGACTATTTAAATCTCGACTAGTGATAACTAGATCAAAGGTAAATTTTGAGAAACCCTTGACCCCTTTCAACATGTGAAACAAATCATCAGTCCATTGTATCATATACTTCTTCATCATTGTAAGCCAAATATCTTTTCAGTAATTCATACATAGGAGATGTTTCTAATAAAACTTCTTAGAAAATAAAAGAAGTGCTTCCCAAGGTGACACACTATAGAATTTAATCATTTCTCTATCTGATCTTACAACTAAGTCTTCAACTCTTTAAATTTTTTTAGTTCCATAAGGTAAGAATGAATAGACACATGATGAGTTTTATGTACTAAACAAATAAAAAAATACACTTATATAACTGATATAAATCTGCAGAAATCCTAATAAAAAAATTTCAAGATACTAAAAAATGACTGGATGGATTACATATTTCAATTATTCCCCCTAAAAGTGAATAGAATAAAATAATATTACCTTATTCAACTCTAGAAAAGGTGGTCTGTACATACTCAACCATGGGTCCCTTTAACCCTAAAAGACATAACACACCCCATTTGGATTAGTAATGGAAGACCATAAAAGGTAGTATTCAATTCATGAATTATGAGATATTATCCAATCCATCCCAAAAATTATGTCATGTGGTTTCCTGTCAAGAACTGAAAAGCTCTAGGTAAGGTAAATCTTTGATAAATCGAAAATTTAAGAAGGAAACCAAAGACACTAATATCTTTTAATTTTGAGGGATGTAGGAATTTCAATGTGATATGAAAAAATATTCATATAATGATTCAAAAAATTCCCAATATAGGCTATTATAAATGATTGAGATTCACTAGTACCAAATAAATTAGTCACTAATGGTGAATCTATAGTTATTCTAACTCTCACAGTCACTAGACCCAAATCTACTTCCTCTAGAGATAGTTTCACTTTGTGAAGAAATTTTTTCTAGATTATTATAGGTTAAAAACATTATTTCTTGAAGAATATTATTTCATTGATTTACTTTTTGTTGATGATGAGATGATTCCACTACATGGAGCAGAAAATTAGTGGTTTAACTTTTATAGGTGGCCTAAGAGATCACACATACTTTAGATCTTGGTTGCCCTAGTGAAAACCCATTTCTAATTCTACAACATTCCATTCAAAAAAATAATTCAACCAGCCTTGTCCAAATCCTACATGAGGTTTGGATAATTAATAATATTTGGAACCACCATGAGACTCATCACACATTATGTAGTCTTTAAAATAACTCAATGAACAACCAGTTGGTGGAAAAGGGTGTCCCATCAACCTAGAATTTCTATCATGACCAACCTCAACCATTAATGCTCTATCCAACACATCAATATAAGAAGTGATATTCAACAAGAAAACCTATGATCACATATCTTTTTGGAGAACCATATCAATCCATCGGTACATCATTTTATCACTTATCACTAGCTCAGGAGAAAAATGAACAAGCTCATTAAAATATTTTTTATACTACATCCTGATACTATCACACTGATGGAGGTTAAAAATTTCCGTAGATTTCACGAAGACCATCAAATTTGGATATAAATGAAATATTAAAAGAACTCTATTGTGTTATACTAAAATACATTATGCTTCTTCACCAAAATAATTAAATCCCACCATCTCTTTCTTTATCCCTCAAGCTTAAAGGTATACCATTTCACATTTATAAATTTAGGAATTTATAATTACTCAAAAATAAGATCAATAATTTTCAACTAATACTAACAATATTTTCAATCATTAAAATCATTAAATTTGGTGGTTTTATGAATAAACTATTTATCATGATCCCAATATTAATCCCTTCGATGTACTACTATTTGAGAATGAACAGGAACATGTGTAGGTTCCTTTACCAAATCATGGGTAATATGCACCACATTATGAAAAATATTTTGTTCAACAAGTGGATTTACCTATTATGGTTCATCAAAATCTTCCTCTGATGGGGTATTTTAATGTCTTATTAGGGGATTTTGGGAACAATAAATCATAAAAAACATTTAATGTATCAGTGAAAATACATGTATAAACAAATAAAATGAGATATTTAAGAATATCAGTTCTATCTAAATGAATTAAAGATTACGATTTCAACATATTGAGATAAAATTTAGTGAAATGTTTATAAAAAAAATGAAACTATCTCCCAAATACACTTTTTCCAAACAACCATAGTGACTTTTGGATGGTTACTATGAGAGTTGGAAAAAAACTCATTCAAAACTACCTCCCATGTCCTAATACTCCTACCTCCTATCTACCATGAAAACAAAATTACAAAATGACATCGGGGAATAATTAAAATCTTTTTCCCATTGATATAAAGTTTTCAATAAACTAGCTTCGATACCTAGGTACTATAACACATTATCCAGCTCTAACATATCCTGAAGGGAATTTCATATCACCATTGGTTGGACAATAGCACATAGAATTATACAAGAATAATTGGGGAATGATTTTTTCCAAAATATAGTGGATGATAAAATATAAAACTAGTATAATCACCACTCTAAAGGGAAAAATTATTAGAATAAAATAGGTAAAATAATAGCCAAACTGGACATCATTAAAATACACAACCATATTTTAAGGAAAAAGATCATACATATACCATGCAACAAGTGAATCATATGTCCACTAGTTTCCTCCGTCAATATATGTCCAAAAGATAAAAAAAATCATATATAAATAAGTGGTACTTTTCTTTTTCCTAGAAAAAGTATAAGATAACATAAAAATTCTTGAAGGAAAAGGCAGTGTGTGAATTATAATAAATAGTTGGGTGTCACCATATATTCTATAATAAATTCAATAAAAAATAAAAAAAATATTATTTCAATTTAATTAAAATTATATAGTACATGTAATTTTAATATATTAAATAAAACACGCATTCGGTTTAAAAAGGTGGAAGATATGTCAAAATTTGATTAGTTGAATATTTTATATAAAAAATTTATTTAAAATAAAAAGCCTGAATAATGTGATTTTATTAATCAATTTAATGTAATCAATATGTCTAGTATATCATTGCACTATTTATCAATCCTTGAAGTATATTAGTTTTTGGTAATTGGATGCTCATAGATCTCATCAAGGATCTCAACTAAATGTGTCCACATGTACTATAACACCAATCCTTAGAACTGAACTCCCCATTGGGGAAAATTATGTTGTAGTAATTTTATGTCTGTGTTGTGATTATTAATCTCATTCCATGGGGTCATATCCTAGTATCATTGTCATAATTTACACGAAGTACCTATGCTATATTTTTTTAAAATAAAATTATCAATCAAATGTGGGACAATTAATCATTTTAAATCATTTCATCTTTCACATTTCAATTTCATAGTTTCAATTTTAATCATAATTTTTCCTTTAAAAATCATATTTTATCATAAAATTAATTCATATTCAAACCACAATTCTATTAACAAAACGTTCCCCATACCAAAGAAAAATAATTATATAGAAAATTTTATACCACATGACATATTTTCATAAATTATTTCATCTCTCAAAACAACCCAAAATAGGGGTCTATTTAAAAAACTCATGTATTTTCAATAAAAAATCAAATAAAATTTAATTAAAAGCTTTAAAAATAAGTATTAAATGAACTTGTAATAAAAAACAAAAATAAAGTTGATTTATTTAGAAACATTATGGAAACTCATACCTTTGATCAATGACCAATTGATCAAATAAAAAAAACATGAACATCAACAGAGAGTTGAAGGAATGTAATACCAATATGAATACCATAAAATAAAATCCATTAAAACATATATCCAATACATAATCAACATGAGGATTCACCACTCTCAAATGAGGGATGATAATAAAAGAGGGGAATCCAAAACGAGAATAGGTCACTTACTAGAGAGAACTAAAATGCTTCTACTAGAGATTTAATCTAAGAAGAAGGGATTTCATAGGAGTTATAATGCCTATAGGGATTACTCAAGTGAAAAAATATTGAATAAGATTCAATATGGAGAAATAGAAATATAAAATATGGATAATTATTTTTATTTCTGTAAAACTGTAGACAACACCCCAACCCCCATGATCATAACATAGATGGCTGAAAATAGTCATACCATGGAACTACCACAAAAACCGACTCCATAACACCTCAAAGACAATGTACCACCTAAAAAAATCCTACACACCTCACCTAGATATTCTTCATACTTGGTAAATCTATAGAGTAATACAATCACCCTGCTGCAACTATGTGCAAAAAGGTAGTAGCATTGAATTTCACCAACAAGGGATCTATAGTGAATCTAGCCTTCTAAGACACAACTATGATGAAATTGGTAGCATTATTACTAGTCAGACTCAATGTGATGGTTATTGTCTAGTTAGAGAGTGTCTAAACAGAACGAAATATATAATTCTGTGAATTTAGAAAATTATTTACCAAATTTGGAGTAATCATTCTAAAAAACCAAAGTGGCCTTTCTTATTAGAACATATGAATTTTTTTATTAAATTAGTTGTATCACTATACCTAATTTTAACTACCATATTTTCTAAATATGGAGAGCTTTTGTTTTTAAAATGTTTGGAGGACATTTATACTACTCACAGGGTGGATTACTCCATGATTATGCCAATGAATTGTTGTCTCATCACTCAACAATTCAGTAGCTTATGGATATAATAATGAAACACAATTAATATGAATATGCATGCGAATCCTTTATCCATGTCAATGTGATGGAATATTAAAATTTAAAAGATAAATATACTTTATATAAAGAATATATTGATATTAAAAAAAATAATGACATGAAAAAAATAACTAAAACACTACATTTTTTAATACCATCATGTTTATAACCTAGATATAGTTATTTATAGTTATAACTCGATTAGCTAGTTATCTAAGGCTTGGTAAGAGGTTATATCACCTATTAAAACCTATAATAGGTTCCTTGATCAGATAACTGAAATCAGGACCCAAAAATAATGTTTTGTTAGAAACATTTGTAACATAGATTCCCAAATGGTATTAGACTTGGTATTTATAGTAACTCATCCATACCTCCCAGACACTTCATTATAGCTCAAGAGATGATGTTTTAATGATATATGAGTGGGATATGATTTCTTAATTTATATAAACTAATAAACTATATATGGTATATGTCGATAGTCAGATTGTACATTTTGGAGAAATAGTTAACGAAGTTACTAATTAGTTACCAAGAGGAAGTGGAGGTATATAAGAACCATAATTGATGAATAAATTATATTAATATGTAATATTACACCCCACAATTCTAAAAATAATCCAAATAGTGTAAAATGTTTTTAAATAATGTAATATATATATATATATCTATTAGAAAATATAAACATTAATTAATGAAAAAAATAGGGAGTCCCATTTGTGGAACTCACAAGATAATATATAGATATTTTCCCTGTGAATACACTTAATGATGGTTGAATAAGATATAATGAGGTGGGCTTAGAGGGAATTCACTTTTTAAAAAATAATGTAAATTGAAATGGTAAATTTAAAAATAAATGATATATATATTATAAAGCAATAATTTTGATAAATACTAGAATGTAAATTTCAACATAAATTAAGTGAGTATGTAGAATAAAATAGATGTATTCAATTTAATAAATGATTCATATTAAATATGAATGATGAAAAGAGTAAATAGTAATTAATGAAAAAATGGTTTGATTATGGAGTTCGGTAGTAGATTGGTGTGATCCCTCATGTCTTGTCTCCTTCAATTGAGAGTTTTGGGTTTTTAAATTCTTAATCTTGATGGTGGTCAAGAAAACTATACCTCATGATTATGGTCATGATCACTATATTTAACATTATCGATATACAAAGAACCCATCCATAAATTTTCTATAAGTGAGAATATTTCATAGAGGGTTGTGTAGAGAAAATGATTTTGGTGGTGAAACCCCATTACAAATCAAGGCCATAATATCTCATTGTATTTTTACGATTTAGATGAATGATAGAGAGATTACAGAAGAAGATTACTAATGAGAATGAATATAAATTTATTTTATCACTTTAGAGAACATTATATTAGAGGGAATATTATTGAGCTTCACCTTTGGTGTACCAAAAATTGATCTTGGATATTATGATAAATTAAGGCATTGTATATAATTTAGTGATCATTAGAGCCACCATGAAGACCTATTTACTGGATTCAATATATTTAGGAACATTTTTTGAATCTTCTAGAGTCATTAAGCATTATAAACTAGATTTCAAGGTCAAAAAAATAATGTTTGTTGCCATTCATGATTAATGAAACAAACTAGAAAGATTATACCACTATAGATCTTATAGGCTTCCTATAGGTGGCCTAGCTCTACGTCTTACCACAATCATTCGAATGCTTCCACAATGAGTAGTTGGTATAATATTATTATATAGTTGACTCTATCCTTAATTAAGGGTTTCCCAGTGGTTCTTAATCAGGTATCTTGGGTAGCCTACAGTTACCAAGAACATCTTTGGACATTAAAAATACATCTATTCCTTCATTTTAACCTAGAATCACACTTTACTAATTTCATCCCATCCATAAAAAGAAAAATAACATTTTCAATTCATCTTTGATTAAATCAACATGATCATCATGTTCAATAATATTTGATCAGTAGTTTCACAATGATAATTATATAGAATTATTGAATTTGATGTCGATTAAGAATACTTAAATGAATATAAATCAATATAAGGGACTTGAGATATATATTTTACCCCTTGTAATATCACCTTTTCGAATTAGATCAATGATTTGATGGGTGGTAATTTGAGGAGAACATAACCTATTGGATGTTTATAAGAGTGTTGTAAATTGATTTATATAAATTTTTGTTGGACTAAGGGACTCATGGTGTGATGATAACTGGTGAGGTGAATGGCTCCATTATATGTGAGTGGAGTGACATTTTTGTAATAAAAGGTGCACAATCCAAGGAACGTGGCTCCAAAATGGGATAATAATGGTGAAAATATGGGTTTTGGTAGATAAAAACCTCAACCAATAATTTTTATACATGTTTCAATTAATATCTATGTCATTTATCCTTTTTAACCCTTTTACAATTTTATCTTTTAGCATGGTATTTTTTTCCTAAATAATTTATTTGTATATCTAAATAAATTAACCCAACAAGAATTATTTTTAACTTTTTATTCAAAATACGATATATGTTTTAGTAGGTAGAATTTATATAATTAATAATAATTAATTCTAAAAAAATTAGTATATAACACTTCATGAAAATATTAGGAGATAAATAAAACTTATGTTATAAAATGGAAAATATTGGTTAATAAGTTAAAATAAATATTTCAAGATGTATAATAATACATTTATTATTTATTATTTTTTCAATAAAAACATTTAAATTTTTTTTATTCCATCCTTATATCCTAATGATGTCATAAAATTTCTTATATTTAAATAATATTATTTTATACTATTCACATAAAAATCAAACATTTCATAATAATTCAAAAAAATAATCCAATGATAATACTATTATTTTGAATCTTATAAATACATTCAATGTTAAAATTAATATATGACATTTTGGTATTTCAATATAATGCATAAACATATATTAGAAACTATTTTTATATAAAATTTCTTCATCAAATATTAACTTTTTATTATCCCTTTTCCAATCATTTTCTAATTAAACTAATATTAAAATATTATAAAAATAAATAATATATTTCAACATCATTTATCTATAATATTCATAGTTTCATTAAACAAAAATTCATATCTTGATAAATAAATTTTCATAAATTTTCTTATGTTTATAATGATATTATTAGTTATTTAGCTATTACAATTGAATTTCATTAGTGCAATGACATTAATATTGACCCATATTTTTTTCTATACATATATTTTTTACTGTGGTTACCTTTATTTATAAAATCTAATTTAATGGGTAATTTATTATAATTATAGTTTTATTATATATATATATATGTGTGTGTGTGTGTGTTCATTTCATATTGAATTTTGAAGTGAAATAATATTTTCAAAATAGTATTTGTTTAAAGATAAATTAAAACTAAACAATATAGGCATTATATTCTACACTTGTAAATAAATTAAATCCTATAAATTATAATGATCAATTATTAACAAAAATATGTATGGATATATGCATAATAGAAATGACTCATAATATAATTTCTCAAGATATATCAACTATACAAACTTGGAAAACATATTTTTTTTTCCAAAATGGGTTTATCCATAATATTCAAGCATTCTCTAATCATTTTAGCAGAACATATTTATTTATTAGGTATCATGGCTCATATAAATGAATTATGTTTCCTATAGTTTTCCTATTCTTTATTTCCATAATATATAATCATTGGTTTATTTGAAATGTTGAATATGATTTTCTTTTATTGGTAGTAAAAATAGAGTCTATTTGGAGATAATAAATCAACTTCCAGAAGTTCATAAAATTTATATAAAGGAACAATTGTATTATGTTCCCAATGTACATTACAACAAACATCAACATACGATATAATAAATATAAAATGATAAACTTAATCTAATAATATAATATATAATAATTGGGGTGGTAATTTGATTCTGTTAGAATACATTCTTGGAAAACTAAAATATAATCTAATAAGTTTTCAAGAAATTACGAGTGAGGGATATATATTTACTAATTATCATGATCCACCATAGAGTAGAGATATCATACACTAATCATCATTTCAATTTTTAGAATATTTTTGGGACTGTTCTAAATGTTATATTTTAGGTTAGTGAATTGATCCATGTATCTCCCAAACTCCTAGTATTTAATAAATTAAAGTGTTAGTGGAACATTATTTGGGTACTTCTCCTCCACTATATTAACTTTATTTTAATAATTACTTAATTTATTTTAGAATGGTGGCCTTGTTTAACACTCTGAAAACATATCACTAATACATTGAGGAAATTCCCAATGTGTTTCATCCAATGTTTTTAACAAGTTTGAAATTTTATTTTTTAGTAGTCACCCAAAAGCAACTACTTTAGAAAAATATAAATAGTTTACGTTAAGATAATTTTTAAAATATGAATTAAAAATTAACTTCATTTAATTAAAAAATTATAAAAATATAATGTTATCTTTTAAATGAATATAAAAATATCAGAGGAAAATATATTTTATATAATAATGTATTTTTAATACATTAAGGGGTTTTAAACTTATGTCGTATAAATTTGAAAAGAGTGAGACATGTTATCCACATTATATTTTTATAATTTATGGATGTTTACTACATATTTTAATTACGTAGTAGTATATTTAATTTTATGATTTCTAAACCACAAACTATTCAATAAGAAATCAACTTAATGAAATATTTACAAAATATAGATATATTACATTTAAATATTATATTGTTACTACCTCACCCTTTATATCCTTTCATATGAAAATTTTTGTGTGGTGATAATAAAAATCTAGATGAATAATTTGAAAAATACCCAAGATGGTAGATTTGAGATATTAGACATTATCATAGGCAATAACAAGTAAATTCTTATAAAAGTAGGGTCTTTATAAGTGATAAATTTTTTAAGCCTAATCTTGGTAACTTGGGATGACCTAACATAATTGAATCTGGGTGTAATACAAGTCCATTAGGGGGGATAATTTAAACCATGTAAGGGAAATATTATCATAAATTACATCTTTAATTACGGAATGAGTTTACATTGTTATGGTTTTAGGAGGAAATTCCATACCACACACAAAGTTTTTATGATTCCACTCAAAAAATGAAATAAAAACATATTATCCAGGGGATCCATGAATCAATTCAAATACATTTGTTCATTTTACTATAAAATAATAAAAGAAACAAATAAATTTCACTATTATAAGACATATTGATCAAAATAATGTTATAGGTAATATATTTATTTTCTCTCCTAATAGTCACCTCACTATCTATAATCACTGACCATATGAATTATGATTCATATAATTCACCTCACCATTTTTGAACCATTAAGGTTACTCCTATAAAAAATTCATAACCTAGTAATGTCATATTCAAAATAATACATGTGATGTACCAGATCTATCCAAGTACTCAATAATATATTATCTACTATTTCATGAATCATTGTCCCTCAATGGATATTAAAAATGCATGTTTTCACACATTCATTGAAAAATATTGTATATAATAATGTAATTGGTCACTAGAAGAGATTCCCAATCACACACACACACACACATGATTTTACACTATGAAATATATAAATATCTCTCATTTTTTACAAAATAATCACATTAAAAAAATAAATCATAAATAATTTATAAAAATATTAAAATACATTTTATGTACGAATCCATTATTTTTCTTCCACCATATTTATAAATTTTTTTTATAATGATAATTTCCTAACGAAAATAAAAATGTTATAAGGGATTAAAAATTTAAAAGATAAATGAAACCTCATATATCCATTCATTTGAATAATGTCCCAAAAATATAGAAAGGAAAATCCCTAAACATTATCATTAAAAATTCAATTGTATTTGCCCCATAAAATCCTTATCAATCATATCATTCCGCGTGTACCATTTATGATTTTTTGAAATTTCATTAGTTAAAATTTAATAAAGAAACACGATTAATTCAAAAATTTAAATAAAAATTTTTTAGATTCTAAATAAAAACAAATTATAGGAACTGCATTCTCTCCATTAATAATACACCCCATACCAACTCAACCCTCATCACAATACTCCATCATAACACCAAACAATCATTATTTTGAACGTGCCCCCAAACAACTCTACTACATCATAACATATTTACCACTAATAAATGAAGAATTTAATTAAATAAATCAATCAATAAAATATATTCTAGTATCCCTAACCCTTTATACAACTATAAAAATAAAATAATTTTTTTTCATGAAAACATTTCAATTATATCTTCCCATGTGAACCAATAATCAATTCACATTAATTTTTGTACACCATCATAATGTGGTAATAGGTAAATTTCATCAAATTAATCTATTTCATTATAAATATTTATAAATTTATTTCTTCTATTCAATATTATACTACTTTACATGAGAAACACATATTCAAAATGAAAAAATAAAATTCAACCCTATCTTCTTAAAACGACCATCTTCCAAAAATATACTGTTATACGAATCCTGTGATCCATTTTCCTTAAATTATGGATTCCATAAAATACATCATAAAATGTCAATAAATCCATAATTAAACATAATAATAAACCCCATTTTTAAATTAAACACATATTTCAATAAGAAAAAAATACACTTTTATTATTTTACTATGGAACCACATTAACTACTAAATATTCCATTATTGAACCAATCATATAAAAATTATATAAGGAAACTAAAATAATATATACATGTAATTTAAAAATAAGGTCCTAATTTTCATGTTCAAACACTGTAATAATCTCTAGTCCATGATTTATTTTCAATTTATGGATATTTGCAACGATATCCACTAATTTCTCACCAAATTCATTTTTACCACATAATTAACTTCTCAAAGCACACATAAATTATCCATAAAACTTATAAATACTCATGTAATTTATATCATTGTTTAATATATAATAATTATATCACTAAACATTGTATTAGTAATTTTATTAACCTTTCATGAATGAAATATATTCCACACATTCATTACTTACATATTTTAATCCATCCTTATATTAACATAATCATTTTCTAGAATATTTTACTACATCTATTTCTATCTCACCCGGAATTTAGTTTTCTTAATTTTATTTCATATTATCAATCAATTTTTGATTCTCTATTGTATTACCTCAATTAGATCCAAAATAAATTGTTTTTTTGGGTTTTTGGGAATACAAGGTATGTTTCATGGTTCATGAATGATTAGTAGTAACTGTTTTCCAACCATGAGAAATGCCTATAATTTCTAAGAAGTGAGAGACACATAGATGGTACACATTTATTATAACTGTGAATCTATACAATAGAACATGCACTGATCCATCCTTTGAAGCATGAATAGTTTTCACATTGTTTGGAGAATTGTGAGGCCACACCATGTGATTCACACAATTTTTTTTAATTTTAAAGAATTTACCTCTGTTTATTTTTACACTAACAGATGAATCACACCTAACACTCCTCCAAAACACATCATGAACAAACCTAAAGAATCCCAAAATGTTTCCCCCTATTACTCCACCTCACTCATAAATTCTTAGTGTTTTATTTGGTTTTTTCATTTTATCCTTAAAGGTTATGGTCCATCTTCTATCATTACACCATCCTCACTTATTCCCATCTTCTCCCCTTTTATATATCAGGTGTATCCAAACCCCATGGTGGGGTTTTCGTTATAATTCTTATGATTTCATATGTAATTGGTCCATAGAATGTATTATATTCACTTGGGACCTTCATTTATCACTTTTTATTAGTATGAATCTTGTGAACTTTATTTAACATATTTTTGTCACATATTTGTCTCCAAATTCATGAAAAATATATCATGTGTTTTAAATGAGTGTTTTTGATACATAATAATATTATTAAATATGTTTAATTAGTATTTGAAGTGAAAAATTATATCCACTTGATTTTCACATCAATAAAATAATTTTTTATAGAATTAGAAATGTAGAAAAATAATTTCTGTTGACCTCACATAACATATGATTAGAGAATTATTTTAATATAATTAGTAAAATAATTATTTGATTTAAAGTGTTCCTTTGATGTATTTGGCTTTTACACATATATTCATGGGAAAAACACTCACACACTTACATATATATATATATAAATATATATTTAAAAATTCACATAACAATATGTGGATTTTTTTCATTATGATAAATATCTGTGTGTTCGTGTGTGGGTGATTGTCTGTTTGTTTAAATGTATATGTGCATAAAATTAGAGTGAATTTTTTGGAATTTAACTCTGATATTTAAAATTATGTTTCAAACATATTTTTAAATGAATTTATGAAATAGATATCAAAGGCTAGTTAGAATTTTACCAAATTTATTTCCTTCGTATATTTAATTTTAAATTGATGGAAAATTTAATTTGTTTCTTGTTTAATGTTTTAGATAAAGAAATGTAATTGTTTATAAATATAATAAAAATTTTGATCCCTGGGTACCTATAAGAGATAACTAGGACAAGTACACTCGATAATGGTCCACCCACCATTTCCTTTAGACCATGCTACATCAATAACAAAACTATATAATTACATGAATTATTAATCTTAGGTACTTAGTCATTGTACTACCTAATGGATTGTGAACATGAATGGTTATGTGTGGCATGATCAATTAGATAATGAGGATACTTTAATGAGGCATAATTTTGGAATCTTATGGATACATATGGTGCTTAGTTTTTTATCATTCAATCATTCTATTATCACTATTTAAGTAAACATATTCCTTAATTTCTATAAATTATAATGTTTCTATAATTAAAAAATCTCTTCATTTTATACCTTTTAAAGAATTTTTTTCTTCAAAATTCAAAATCCACTAGTTTTTAACAATATAGTTTTGAACTAAGGGTAACCCATGATTTGTTTTCCAGTTAATATAGAAATATATTTTCTTTTTATAATTAAAACTAGAAAGAGATGGATCATTAATATAATATTAAATATCATGGTAGTGTAATATATGGAATTCCTATAGGGATTTTGGGGTCTTACCTATATAAAATTTGGTTTATAGTTCCTCCTTTATTATCTAAATGTGTATATTTTATATTATATAGTTGTGATTTTTATATCACATGACCCTTGATGTAAAATGCTTCCAATTAATTTTTTACAGCATTTTTAAACTCTGAATATTTAGAGAAATCATTTCCACATGATTTAGTAGGACTCCATGGTTCTGGTCACCATGTTGAGGTGATTAAGATTTCCCTCTATAAAATTCATGTGTTAGATTATCTGTTCAATAGAGGGGTGTGTCTATTTGGAGCATGACAAAAATTGTATTAGAGTCTAGGTTTTTAATAGGTACTATATTATAGAATTAAAATATCAATTGGGCATGTAATGTAAGATTGTAGATTGGACTATTGAAACATGAGAGGTAAGTGAATCTATAGTCTCCTTATCTCTTCCTCATTATGAACCTTGAGTTTCATTGGAACTTTAGTTATGTGTTTCTATTTTTTTCACATACTATTAATTTATGATTTATTTGAATGATTTTTTACGATATGACAAGAAAATTAAAATAGATTCATATGTAAAGATCACAAGGATAAACAATCCTTTCGGTGATCGAGTAAATAGTTCAGTGCGGGTCCTAGGGTTAGTTGGGTTGGTAGTACACAGTTCGCAAACCCATGTGGCAGACCAAAAATAGATTATATTTCAAACATTAAATCTTATATTGAAATTTTTTTTCAATTAATTTTTTATCCTGGAGTATTTATTTTATTTAGGTAAAGTGTGAGTTTTAATTTGTAATGACATTATTTTAAAATAGAAAGTTGTTTGTTAATAAAACAAAAATAGAAAAAATAAATAATTTTTAGAATTATTTTTCCTAAATTAATTTAAATATAATCATATAAATTAGATTTAAATTTCAGTGGTTTGGATAAAATGGGTTTTCTTAAGGGAAGTGAAATTTTAAAAAGGAATAATGAAGTGTAATAGAAATATTTTTGCGGCCATGAGAGATTATGTTTTGGGAGAACAATTCATTTGAATTTTTAGATGATTTAAGGATTTTAAAATTCATATTATCAATTTTATTAAGAGGCTTTTCATAGATTTTTATACTAAACAACATTAGGTTTTTTAAATAGACTAAAAAAATATTTAAAGGGTTGATGATTTAAATTTTCTAGGAGAATTATTTCATAAAAAATGGTTTTAGTTATATTTTTATTATCAATGGATGAATTGTATGCTTTTTTGGAAAATATTTGTAATGGATAGGGTTATTTAAAATATAGGATTTAAATTATTTTTAAATGAAAATAAATAATTAGAAATGAATATTTTTTTATGCGATGAAAATAGATTTTCATGTATTTTTGTGCCTTAAAGAGGAATTGTTTTTATTGTATTTTATGTTATGCAACATATTTTAATTTTATGTCATCAAATTACTAGGTTTTAAAAAGTAAAGATGCAGTTAATGAAAATGGGATTTTCTTAAAACATTCTATGTATATTTTTTAGGATTCTTTATGATGTTTTTGAATCTGTAGGTTTCTAATTGATAAATATAGAATATTTAAGTATTTTATTATTATGATTCATAATCATTGAAATTTATTGATAATTTGGATGGATATCCTCAATTATATTTATTCTTAGGAATCCATTGAATCTATTATATTTGAATTGTTTAGTTTTAAAATGGTGATTGTCATCTATATTTGTAGACTAATTTCAATTGGTTCAATAATTTATGGGATTTATAAATTGGCTCTTAATGTATACATCTCTGGGGGTTTCCCCATTTTATTCCTCATATAGATCTTTAAACGTATTCAATGTGTTCTTATCATAGAGGTGTGTTGTTATTTTAGGGAAAATTGACATGACTCTTGGCCTTTTCTTGTCTCTTACATCTACCTCAATGGTTAGTTAGTACATTATTGGTTATGATGTGATGTTGTCATAGTGATGAGATTCCAAATTTGATTGTAATTTTTATTAGGATATTTGAGTGAATTTATAAGTGATTGTGATAAGTGATATACTTTATTTGTTTGGAAGGATGCAGTGAGTGTCAATGATCTGAAAATAGGGTCATAGAAGGCTAGACTCTCTCATGATTGAAGTCCAAGTACATGCTATTAATATTGAGGATAGTCTTTTTTTTTGTGAAATTAGAGTAGTTTACCTTATAAATTCACCCATCTTATTGGAAAATCTTAATCATTCCTCCTTTCTTGAGTGAGATAGTTTTTGGTATAGTTCATTGGTGTGTTAGAAGGATTCCTATTAAGGTGTGGAGATATAAAAGACTCCCCATTTTAGTGAATTTAGTCCTTTTAAACTTATTTGTACTTGTTTTTTCTAGATAAACATGTCATCGGGTATGGTGAATTGTTATATGATTCATTTTAACCACCCCCACCCAAATGAAGAGTTTTAATCATTGGTAATTGTTTGTTCCTTGGAATTATTTTTTAGGATTAGTGATCATGTTTTATTTAAATCTTCCCATCATGACCCTTTTTCATGGGTATTTATTCTATTTTGAGGTTGATTTTTAAGGGAGTGATTTTAAATTATTTGAGACATCATTTTTATAAAATATAAATTGATTTATTTTGCATCTACTATCATGAACTGTCCTAGTGTTTCCTATGCCACCACTACCCCAAACACGCCTCAAAAAGGTCAGTGGCTAGAGACTAGCACCGAGTAGGCATAACCCATAAATGGGAGGCATTTTCCAAATAACATGCATAAAACCTCACATCTCCAAGCCCAAAAAAACTAAAATGATCAATTACCAACCACCATGAATTCATACCCTAGTAAACAACCACATAGTACAATAGGAAAGCAATGTATATGAAGGTAAACCATGCTAGAATAAAATCCAACCAAAAGAAAGATATCTACAATGTATGACCTGAAAACCAGGGTCCTGAAGCTTATTTAGAAATCTAATAGAAACACATCAACCTGTCTGACCACAAGAGGCACCATCCAATCTTGGTCTTGGTCCTACTCTACATAAGACTCCATCGAAGCGTCAGTTGTATGTAAAAGACGTTATACCTTTGGGAAATGCTCGTGTGAGGTTGAGTAAAAGAATACTATGTTGCACACACCGAAACCACAATAGAAAAACCATAAAAGATGGCAGAATCATATCTATATAGGTTTACACCCATGCAAATACCAAAAAAATCAAAATTTAATTAAATCTGTCTTTAAAGAATTAGAGTATAAGTCACAATCAATCATCATCCACATGATTCTTCTTGAGGAACGGTTATTCCGGAAGAACTCATTCTTCAAGCATTGACGTTATCTTGGATTCTTACAAGAGGTCTCCCTAATTTGGGCCCCCACAGGGAGAAAACACTTATCAATAGATCATGATATACAGATAAGGTATTCTACTCATAGAATACCATGAACACAATCTGTATCAACCCACAATGTATGGAATTATTCTCATAGATTATAACAAACCCTACTAGGTGGATTTTAACATAGGGGATTCTCCGTGAAGAATACCATAGACCTTATCAATATGGATGAATAGATGGAGTATTATCTTCCAAACCTTGGAGGTCATGTCAATACCTAGGAAAATAATTCATGGATGATTGAATATCACACTAGTCCCCTAGAGTTATCCACAACTCTATCCGAGACTTTATTCTCTTGACAGGATTACTTCCTAGTGATGTGGATGCAATGTCATAGCGAACCCTCAAGGAAAAAACCGAGGGGAAGCTTTTTTCCTATGATAGTCCCCATTAAAATCCTAAAAATCCATCTCAAATGGACTGCCTCATCGCGAGGGTCCCAACAACAAAAATAGAATGTTAAAAAGACTTACAGTTCAAATGTTATGGCTCTTTTAGTAAAATGTGGTCTGTGCGGTTTGGGTCCGGTACGACATGGTCAGAATGACCCAACCTAACACGGGGTCCAACGACCTGGTCCGCTAGGTCCAAGATGACTTGATTTCTCTTTTCCACCTCGATTGGGCTTTCCCCTCTAGCTCCCACCTAACCCACCGCTTGTGGGCTGGGCTGCAATCACCTAACACGACCCGGCAAGCTGCATCCCCACCCTGGTCACATAGTGACAGAACTGCGTGCCAACTGGTCACCCCAATCAACGTGGTTGTTCTGTAGTCTCCATGTACAGAAATTTTTACACGCACCCACCTACGGATCTATCATGGGTCCTCTATCTGATGCTTCTCTGGTGAGCCGCATCCCTCTGTTGCAGCTCTAGTGAGCCGCATCCATCCGCCGTGGCTTTAGTGAGCACCATCTCTCTGTTGTGACCTCCTATCACGGTCATTCGAAGTCACCGAGACCTGCCTTTCCGCATGTACCACACACCCACACAGCCATGCCGCCACCGATTGTTGATCCGGAGGCCTCCTATGCCTGCTCCCAGGCACAGATGTGGCATTCTTCCACGTCCCGATCTCCACCGCCGTGGCTCTTTCCCACCGCCATGGTCCCGCGCGGACCGCGGGTCCCTGCAAGGTATTCTAATGGGACAACCAGAATTGTTTCACCATAATGAAAAAGTAGTGGATTTGGGGGAAACTATGCTTAATAAATAATTCTCAATGTGGACATATTTGGGCCTTGTTCGTGTTGACCTTGATCCGTCCACGTTAGAACAGAAGAATGGAGATCCAATAACTAAATTAGTTCAAACAGTGATTTAATTCTTAATAAACATCATGAAATAAAATACTCATCCCGAAAATTTTAGAATGATCTTTGAGTCAATCCGTTCATCTATTGATTCAAACTCATAATAGGAATTAAATAACTAGAAAGAAAATCAAATAAAAACATAGGCACTACCTAGGATGGGATCATTTGCTATCATGGATTGGTTGTTGTTGATGATTCGTTGATGAATGATCTCAATCCACATCTCCATCATCGTTTTCTATTAAGAGGAATAATATCAGGCTTCTCTCAAGAGCTCTATGAGAATTCTAGGCTTGTGAATTGTAACCCTGGCCCCATTCCCATTAGTTTAATAAAAAGGAATCAAGGTTTCACCGCTACACAATGCCAAATGAAAATATTTTTATTGAATATTTTAATAACGTTCGCATCGAAAATTTAACTTTCACCCTTCACTCGTACATGTCTAGGTTATCCCCCACCTAAGGTAAAACTGCTATTATGGATGCAATAGTTCCCTTGGATATTTGATCCAGGAACTAGTTTAGAAGTTATTAATGTTCCATGTTTTCCACTGAGCATTTTTAATTTCAAAACTGAACATTATTCGAAGATATATTCTAGTAACACTGGGCCTCTATATCTTGAGATGTCTTATTTCATGGTCTCAATATTTTACCAATTAATTTGTAAAATAAATAAGAGAAAAATATGATTCATTAAATCCTCCCCATCTTAAGTATTTATGTCCCTAAAATCCAAAACTAGGGATACTAAACTAAAAGATGAGGGTACTGAGCATGCATATGCACCTCCCACTCTCAGGTTCTCTCTCAAATATTCACGTGATACCACCAAAAACCCACTATAGGAACAGACCAACCACAAAGGATTCACTTATATCAACCCTTGATCTCCACTGGGTACACCGTATACGTTTCCCTATCATCTACATCTAGATCTCCCTCATAGATAACATGTGATGGGTCATGCACGTACCTCCATAACTGCGATAACTGAAAGGCATCATGCACCTAGTTCAATTTTGGGTGTAGATATAGGAGGTATGACACCTCTCCAACTCTTCTCAGAATATGAAAAGGGTGGATGAACATCAGTGATAACTTTCCACCCTAGTGAAATATCTACAATGTTTATTGAGGTGAGACCTAAATGAAAACATGGTCTCCCCCCTCAAACTCCCAGGTCCTTTATCTCCTATCATCATACAACATTGACCTGCTCTTTACTATCCTATCATGCTTCTGGATGATCTGCATCTTCTCAGTGGTAGCTCATACCTTCTCTAGAACCATAAGTGCTGACTCCCTTAGGTCAGTCAAGCATAACAGTGATCTGTAAGGTCGCTCATACAAGGCATCAAATTGTTTCATACCAAGGGTGAAGTGGAAGCTATTATCGTTCACAAACTACACCATTGGTAGGTGGTCCTCACAACTGTGACCACATACCAAGATGTAGGCATATAGCAATTCCTCTAAAACCAGGATGGTCTTATCTATTTGACCATCAATCTTGGGATGAAAATCTATGATCAACCGCAACAGAATCCCAAATGACTCCTCCAATCCCCTCCAAAACGGAGAAGTGAAACATGCATCATGGTCTAAAACAATTTTTAAGGGAGCCTCATGAAGTAGAACAATCTACTGAACATATAGGCATCCCATGATCTTTATTAAAATATACTATCAGATTGGTAGGTAGTGGGCCGACTTTTTGAGTCAGTGAACGATCACCCAAATGGTATCATGTCCCCTGGACGTGCACAGGAAATATATCACAAATTCCATCGATATCCCATTGAACATCTACTCCTACACCTAGAGTGGATGAGTCAATCCTACTAGAACTTGGTTATCTTACTTTACTTTTTAATAAGTGAGGAACTGAGAAACAAACTCCACCACTTCCTTCTTTATCACTGGCCACCAGAACTATCATCAGAGGTCTTGATACATATTTTTCACCCCTGTATGATCCTCTAAGGGGGATGTGTGGAACTCCATAATAAACTCCTCCCAAAACTCCACTTGCACAATCATGAACCCTCGAAAGAGAATGAAATTCCCCACACCTATTGAATTTCCATCATAGGTACGCCCTATAAACAAATTTTAACATCGAGACTCAGAATCAACATCCTCAAGATATACCTCCCTAACTCGAACAAAAAGTTTAAGGGGGAAAAACATTTTATATAGATAATCTGCTCCACCATATTCGATGAAGTATATGTGCAGTGAAACAAACTATTCTGATGCCTCACTCAGAAACTACAAGCTAGACCTCCTAATGAGTGTATCTGGCTCAACTTTCCACTTCCCATGAGTATAGAAAATATCGAATTCATAATCCAAGAGAAAATCTAGCCCCCACCTTCTTCTAAAGACCATTTCCCTTTGAGAAAAGATATTCTTCAGGCTATTGTGGTCTGAGTTGATGGTAAACTGCTACCCTATCATGTAATGTTGCCACATCTTCTATGCAAAGACCACTACTGCCTGCTCAAGATCATGGGTAATGTCATTCTACTCATTCTTTCTCAATTTCCATGAGCCACATGAAATAACCATTTTCCCCTACATCAGGACACATCCATGTTTAGTCACTGATGCACCTCAGAAAACTGCATAGATAATACCCTCCTTTTGTAGCGTCAAGATGAGAGGGCTTTTCAACCTCTATCTCAACCCCTAAAAACACTGCTGGCAGTTCTCTATCCACACGAAGGGATATCCCTTCCATGTAAAATTCTTCAAGGGTGCTACTACCTTAGAAAATTTTGCAATAAACCTATTATAATACCCAACCAAAGCTATGAAACTCCTCACCTTGGTCACATTTTTGGATGGCTCCCAAGCTAGAACCACCTCAATCATCACCAGATCCACCCCAAATCTAACCTATAAAATGACATGTCCCCGAAATTTGACCTCACAAATATATAATTGAAATTTCAAGAATATTCCCCGAAATCAAGTTCTCTTGAATCATTTTAGGACCATCCTCAGGTGTATCATATGATCCTCTTCAGACATCGAATAAACTAGGATTTCATCAATTAACACTATGACAAACCAGACAAATTATGACCAGAAGATCCTATTCATGAGTCCCATGAACACTAATGGGGCATTGGTTATTATAAAATGCATAACCATGTACACATAGTGGCCATCACAACATATTATGGTTGTCTTCGGTATATCCTCATCCCATACAAGAGGTTGATGATAGCCAGATCTAAGGTCTATCTTCAAAAACCACCATGATCCCATTTTCTTGTCAAAGAGGTCTTCAATTCTTAGTAGAAGATACTTGTTCTTCATAGTAACCTGGTTCAAGCACATTACCGCCACAAATATCCTCAAACTCATAGCTTCCTTCCTGGGAAACAAAACTGGGGTCACCCAGGGTGAAATGATGGGTCTCACGAAGCCCTTCCTCTATAATTCCTCCAATTTTACCATAAACACATGAAGCTCTGTGGGATCCATTTGATATTCATGCGTGGATATAATTTCCATCACGGGGAATAGAAAAAGGAATAAGTAACCACTCTTATGAGGAGGAAATCCTAAAAAATATTCAGGAAAGACATCCTCATAGTCGTCCACCACTGCAGGAAATTGACGACTCCTCTTATCAACTACATTGTGGGAAAGACTATCCAACTGGTGAGTAATCGGATGCACCAACCTCAGAGAGAATCCATCCTACACTACATAGAATTTCATTTTACTAGTAAAGGAAAAACATGTCCCATATCTACAAACACACCATACATTGCACCTAAAATATTAAATCTTACCATAAACTATTGATAACCATTCCATACCAAGAATGATGTTTTAAGGGCTCGACGTGACTATTAGAGGATCACAGCTAATGATATAACCTCTAAGAGTATTCTCACATGATAGACACAAGTGTGTGACCACCGAATCCCCCGATCGTAGGAGTCTCTAAAAATAATGATCGAGCCAATAACTCCCCCATAATCTTTGACCTCTAAACATGGTTCATAGTAAGGAAGGAGTGATTAGAACCTATGTCTATAAGAACTATATATATGGTGGAAAAGACATAGATCGTTAATCTAATAATCTCTAGAGCACAGAGGATGTAAGCCTACATCTCTTGAGGTTGGCCCCACCCCTGTCCACTGGCTTCGAGAGCCTGTGGTGGACCACATGGGGGTGGTGGTGGTAGTACCTTGATCCTCCACCCACCACCTACTACTCTACCTAATTCCCTGACACATCAACCACCCAATAGACCACCTTTATTATACCTATTCCTCTAACATGGAAGTCCCTTGGCCATCTGTTGATCATCCATATGGTGTGTCAAGAAATCATGATATATGTTTCCCCAATAGCCGCATGTGAAACACAATATGTCCTTCAGTTGTCCCACTCTACCCTGGGAGCCTCGCACCATAGATCTCGTAACTTGGGGAAGTCTCATGAAGGACTTAGCCAACTTGGGAACCTTCATCTACTATCAGAAACCCACCATTGAAGATTGAACTACGTGGTTCCTATTGGTAACTCCCACTATTGGTGTCTGCTTCAACATAAATCTCTCCATGAGTGGAGCTCGCTCTAATACCCCACCCTAAGTGGGGATTCTAAGAGATACCATGGACTCCCTAATCTCCCGACGTAGTCCCTGCTCAAAATCCCAAGACCTGAAGAACATTCCTCGCACCATATCTGTGGAGTATTGAGAAATGTCCATCAATCTCACTGAGTACTCTACAACCGTCTGATTTCCCTAATATGGATGAAATAGATCATGTATACGCACTAATCGTAATTTAGATGGGAAGAACTCCACCCTAAAGATTCTCCCAATGTCCTCCCAAGAGAGGGTATCCTCCTTATGCATCTGGATCACTAAGATCCACCACTGTCCAACTAATCCTAGAAGAAGGATCATGGAGAGGACTACCATTTGGTCGGGCGATGTTTTTACAAGGCATAAGACACACATGACTACCTCCGGCCAATCCTATTCTACTTGAGCTTCAGTATCACCCCTGAACCTGGGAGGTCACTACCTATGGAGCTTATGTAATGCACTCAACCAACGTGCATCCTCTACTAGCCGCGCTACAAAAAATTCGCTCGATGGGTGGAATACTGTAGGGAAAACACCGAGAGGATCCATGTCTGGAATAATCCACTGTACTGACGCCTCATAACAAGGTGGATAATACTCAGGATCATGTATTAGAATCTTTTATGGCTGTCTGCATAGAGGGATCTTGAAATAGATCAATATGAACCATGGTCAATAGAGTATATCTGGAGACCTGACTCAAGAAGGACATGGAAAACACAACCCATTCATATATGAGACATATACCATTCATTTCCCTGCAACCCATGTTTTTAATGTAATGTGTCAGAATATTGGGGTCCAGAGTAATTCAGTATGGAAATGTCGGATGCCACACCAACACTGGATTCGTTATTCTAAAATCTGAACTCAAAACACAAAATAATGTTTCCACAAACAAATCTAATTGACTTTCTATCCAAATGTGGAACTCACAACCTCTAATACCAAATGGTCAAAACCTATTCAAGTGGGCCCATTCCAAGGCTACCTCAAGCTGACCACTAATTGGACAGGTGTTGGAGACTAGCACTGAATAGGTATATCTCACAAATGGGGGGCATTTGTCTAAGTACATGTACACACACACACATCTCCAAGCCCCAAAAGCTAAAAAAAAGAAAACACAAACTTACATGCATGCATACACTAATAACCAACCACATAGTAATATATGTAAGTAATGTACTAGAAGGTAATCTATGCCAAAATAATTTCCCAGCAAAATAAAGACAACAACAAATTCCAACCTACAAGCAAGGGTGATGAATCCGATGTAGAAATATACGAAAACCACCGCACACATCGGATCTCACAAGGCACCATTCGGTCCCTGTTCTAGTCCGGATCTACCTAGGACCCTATCGATGTGTTGGTTATCTTTAAAAGTCACAACCCATGTTGGAAAATCCTAAGAAAAGGTGAGTAAAAGAATACTCAATAGGACACCATAGAATCCAATAAGAAAAACTACTAAATTATGAAAAGTTATCTATACATAGGTATACAACCATACATATACCATGAATATCCAAATTTATGTATAAACAACTATAATGAAAAACAGAATAAGTCATATCCAATAATTAGCCACAAGATTCAACTTGAGGAACACTCATTCTAGGAGAACTCACTCCTCGAACCATGATGTCATTGTGGACTCTTAGAAGTGGTCCCACTAATTTGGGCCCCACCCAAAGATAAAACATTGGTCAATAGACCATGATATATAAATAGGGGATTCTCATTAGAGAATACTACAAACCCAGTCTGCATTAACCTACAATGTAGTGTATTCATCTTAGATAATACCACAAATCCTACCAATGTGGCTCATAAAATTGGGAATTCTCCTCAGAGAATACCATGAACCTTATCGATACAACCCACTAGATGGAAGAATAATGCCCTGAGCACGAAGGTCATGTTAATACACAAGAAACTCCATCAAGGGTGATAGAGTATAACTCCATCCCCAAGGATGTTTCCAAAACACTATCCAGGACTCTATCCTATCGATGGGATTACTGCCCAGTGATGTGGACGCAATGCCATACCAAACCATCGAGGAAAAGAACAATGGGAAGCTTGGAACCTACACTATCCCACTTTAAAAACACAATAATACATCCCAAATTTAATACCTTTTCGATAGGTTCCCAACGCCCCAAATGGATTGTCAAACAAACTTACTGTTTGAATGTTATGGGACGATTAGTGAAAAGGGGTCAGGTCCAGTCCGACTAGACCCATCGGGTCAACCTGAGCCACTACGCCTGGTCCTCTGTGGTGAGGCCCAACCCACTAGGCCATGTCCACCACAGCCGGTCCTGGCACACTACCAGACCAACCTATTTTAGGCACGACCTTCCTTCCCCTTCCACATGCGGGAAAACCCACCTCTACCGGACACAACCCGGTAGGCTACACCGCACACTGGACAGGCGGTCGCTCGACTGCATGCCAGACTGTTAGCCCTATCAGTGCTACTGGTCAGGGATCCACACAGCCAGTCCATGATCCTTGTGGTCGGTCTATGTGACTAGCACCCACCCCCATCTCTACAGCGGTCCCTCTATTTGATGATGCTCTGGAAAACAACGTCCCTCTACCGTGGATCCGGTGAGACGCGTCCCTCTACCGCATCTCTGAAAATACATTTCCTTCCTTCACTACCATTCACTTGTTCCATGGCCCACCAGGCCATGGATCTCACCCAATGTCCACAGTCATACCGTCACAGTATTCTACCAACTGTCGTGATGACGACCTCCTTCTCTTGCACTCGAGCACCAATTCACCCTACTAACTCATACCAATCGTCACCACCATGGCCTCCTACTGCTGCTCTTTCCTATCACCATGATCCTACATAGACTGCGGGTCCCCTCCACGACTGCCACCAGCCATCCTTACAGGAAAATATTCTTCTAAGACCACTTGTATCTTTGTTCCATAATGATCGAGAAATAGATTTGGGGAAAAGGATGCATAACACAAGTAAACAAAAAGTGGATGGATCTAGTCATTATTTTTGTCGGCCTTGATCTTTTCATGCTAGAAATGAATAATGGAGGGAAAAAATCAATTCTAACATAGATTCAATTCAATATTTAAATCCCGAAATCAAAATCACATCCCGATATTATACGCATGATCCAAAAATAAATCCATTCATCGATTGATTCACATTCATCATAAGAATTCATGAATGGGGAGGGAAATAAAATCAAAACACAAACCCTACCTAGTACTAGATAATTCACTGTTATGGATTCAATGTGTTGATGATCCATTGATGAATGATCTTGATCCATGTCATTATCATCATTTTCTATTGAGAGGAAAAACACTAGGCTTCTCTCAAGATCTCTTAAGGAATTTTAGGTATGTGAATTGTAATCATGGATCCCCGCCTCTAGGTTTAATAAAAAGGAAACAAATATACACCACTGTGACATGCCAAATTAAAATATTTTTGTTGAATATTTTAATGAAATTCACATCGAAAATTTATCTTTCACTCTCATCCTCATCGATTGAGGTTAGGGCCCACCTCAGGTATATCAACTATTATAGATGCAATGATACCCCCATAGTTTTAATCCAGTCACCTTTTTAAATGTTTTAATGTTCAACGTTATCCGACGACCATTTTTAATTTAAAAATAGAACATTATTAAAATATTAATTATATTCACATTGGGCCTTAGAATCTCAAGCCATCTCAGCACTTGGTCTTAGTATTTTACCAATTAAATTATTAAAATAAATCAATGAAAAATTAGAGTCATTACATCTACAATGTTTTTCAGTAATGAGGTAATTTGAATATTTTGGTATATACCCTATCTATTTTATGGACAAGTTCATCAGCCGTTGGAAGTAATTTCAGGTCTTTCCTTGTGCTTTGTATGTTACATCTTAGTACAAGGTTTAGAACCTGCCCTTTATTTTGAAACAACTGCTTCATACTAGGATTTATTGTTGACAAAAATTATTATATTGGGGATAGTTTTCCCACCACAACTTTCCTTTTTGACTCACCCCAACATATTGAAGTAGTTACTAAGACTGTATTAATTTTCATTTTTTAAATATGAGTTGTTCATGGTTTGGTAGATGTGAATCCTGCTAATGGAATTGAATTTTATAAAATGGTGTTGGTTTTTCATCATGGAAAATGAGGTTATAGCATGGTTAGGATACCAGGGTGTATAATATTGTTCTAGTGGGATTTATAATTTTGGCATAGGTGAAACATGGAGTGTCAACTATGTTGTAGAGGAACATAGGTGGTTTCCATGCAGTTCTTCAAATACCAGGACCACTATGTATTGGAGTCTGATTTTTGGGGTAGTACAACTGTGAGTTCTTGGAACTAATGGTGTAGTGTTTTCTAATTTAGACGACAGTGTAGATTTCAAACATTATTTTGACATAGAACCACTACGGTGTGGAGAACTCTCTTACTCCATGGTCCTATTTTTTGTGATAAATTGTAGCGTATCCCCATGTATTACACCGATAAATCTATCTTTGTCTTGAAAATATATAAATATCCAACTATATAGATTATAATGTGATTTTTAAGATATAGAGGATCTATGGAGATGATTCTGACTCTCCCATATCTATTGATAGATCTTCATAAAAATTGTAATCATGTTTATCTATTGTGTTAATTATATTTCTCAATTATCTAATATCATCATCTTCTACCACTAATCTAGAAGAAAATGAGATTTATTTACGTTTTTGGTAGGTTTCTTTATCCTCTCATATAACCTAAGGTGATATTTATGTTCATATGCTCTCTAATGTTTATAGATTTATGAAATTGAATTATTTAACCTTTGTGTCAATGAAGAGTGTTTTCGAAGTGAGGTTTATTTGAATAATATATTTTATGCACATGGTGTGTTTGAAAAAAATCCTCAAATATGATTTTGAAATTGAATTGGTACTTAAGAAATAAATGTGGTATGACATTGCAAAAGAAATTGTTTTATGAAAATATTGTCATGGAAAATATAGATTTTCCCTAAAAAATGGTTATGAAATATTGATGTTGTATCTTGAAAATTATTATAATGTAATATCGTATTGGAAGAATGCTGGGTTATAAGGAACAAATGGACATATTCAAGCCCAAGGGGAGTGTTCTTTTACTTGGGGAGGTGGGTGTTAGTAGTGTTTTTAGTAGACATAGGTTACCAGATTCTATGATTAACATATTTTTTATTGTGTTTCATTATTTATATTAGATGCGTACACCCTTGCATCATGGAATATCAAACGGTTATTATTACACAGATTACTTTGATTGTTATTTTCTATGGCTACTTTCCTAATTGATATGGATATTGATGCTTGAAACCAATTTGATTAATCTTATTTTTTAATGGATATTTTAAATGAAATATTTATTAGTTTATATGTATATGGAATATTATATTAAATAAAATCAAATGATTGATTTTATAGATGAAAAATATTTGTTCTAGAATTTTTTAGAAATTTATTCCCTATAAGAACTAATAGATTCATGTGTATAGATATTTTCTAGATTCATAGTATTATATTATTGATATCTAATGATCACAAAATAATTTTCCCTTTAATAGATTATAACCTTAGTCTTGCAGGATACTGGTAAAGAGATGAACTAAGAATAAAGTATGGCTTTCCTAAATCATGATCCCTTCCATTAGGTTTTAATGGTGGTGAAATATGATCCTGAGAATATTAACCCAATGGATTCGTTGGGTTCCATCTTAATGACCTTTTATATTTATATATACATTTTATTACAAAGAAGATGGTTATTAACTTTTCTAGTTTTCTTGTTTTTAACATATGAAATATTTCAAATATCTGCAATGATAAAATAATTTTTTTCTATCTTATCATATGTATTTTGAGAGTGAAATTTCCATCACATTTACTTTTGTGATACCTCGGTTATTTTTTCTATCCCCTGGCGATTGATAACGTGCTTTAGGAATTGTGGAAGGCCTATTCAACTATCAAATTTTTTTGAATCATATTGGTCTTTGAAAAATTTGTATCAAATAGAGGATATGTTATCCTTTAATTATGAACAAATTCTCTCATATAATCCTCATGCATTTGGGGGTCGATTTATTGATTGGAGGTAAGACTATCAGAACTAAAGAGGTTGGGTGGGAGTGTGCATACCTAGCTCACATTCACATATAAACCTTGAGTTTCTGTGCGATGTTTTATGTTGTATAGTATCCTTATTTGTAATTTTATCCTTATTTATTTAGTTATATAAATTTATATTATAAAAATGGAACATAATTTTATTTTCTAAATGGGATCCATACTAATTTTTATATAGTATAGATCTTCTATGATGAACATCATTGAATTTAAGTTAGGATGTTTTGGTACACACTTCAAAAGATATTCCTCTAGATAAAGAGGATATAGGGAAAAATACATTCTATATGATCTAGTACACGGTAAAAAAACCAATATTGAACCATAATAGATGGTGAACCATGAATTTAAGAACACTAAGAAGTATCCAATGATGATTCATGGCTATAAAGGATCACAATAATTAGAAGAGTGCACTAAAAGGGCTTTGAAGATTTTTGAATTTGGGAAAAAATTGAAATATTCCATGTATTCCTTTTCAACTAATATTCTATAAGGTTGGAAAATAATTTGTGGGAATATATTGTGAATGTTTAGCTTTTGGAGTATCTCACATGGTCTACTTTAAATAAGTTCCTCAATAAATGTTTTATTTTTAAACATGGAATGTAGCGATGATTTGAGAATTATTAACCTTGAAGTACGGAGATCGTTCTACCATGGTGAATACAAATCATTTTTCTAATATGGTGAAATTATCTCTAGATCATATTTCTAATGATTATCATAAGGTGTAGAGGGTTTTTATGGGTTTGGGGATGAATATTGGGTCAATAATGATTCTTATGTGTGTATCCTGCATCACGATGGTCGTATTCAATCCATCCATAATTAAGGTGGGAATAGATTGAATGTAATTGATCTTTAGAGGGTAAATTATTGTAGGAGATAACTATATTTTGTTAATATTCTATAAGAGGATATAATCTGACCAATGATAAAGTAGTGCAAGTAGTGTGCAATAGATTTTAGGTGGGAGTCCATTGGTTTGTGACTAATGTTGGAGAACGGGACACCTAAAACCTAATTATATGACGACACCGAAGGTTCATCACACATGTGGGATATCTGGTCACCGATATTTTTTCGATAATAAATCATCTATGGGATGTAGATTTGGGTCTACCATCAGAGAGGGATCATAGTTTAGATGGAACGAAACAAATGGGGTGGGATCTCAAACTCCTACCAATGGTGATGTTCAAGTTGTGGGGAAAGGGAATGATGATGATAGATATCTATATATAGTGGTGTGTGAACAATATGAGTAAAAGGTAGGAGTAATCTCTATGAGAGGTATGATGTATATAATATATTCATTTGATATAGAATTATTTGATACTAGTGTAACCCATTACATAATATCATCTAATATTATCAATTAATTTCATTTTGAATCAGATCAGATTCATTTAATAATAAATATTTACACTCCCTTGGGAATGAAATTAGAACATATTATTAATTTTCCTAAATATTAGATATTTATGGATTATCATGAAATAGTATGGGACTCTGTAGTACCTGATTTTGACATCATTAATCTCATCATTGGAATATATTGGATGATTAAAAATAGATACCAGATAAATTTCTATTATTTTTGAGTATATTTTTTGTTTTGATGGAGTAACTATTGTTATTTATCATGAGTGTGACCCTAGATCTGGGAGGGCATGTCCCATTTTCCAATGTTCTGAGAAGAAATTATTTAAACTACTAGAGATGTTCTTTGATGATTATAATCCATGTATTGCTATTACTATTTAGGTTTTGGTGATTGAGTATCTTTAAGATTATCAAGATGATTTCTTAGGGTTTCCACCCTAGAGGGATGTTGTGATTCTTATAGACTTGATTTAGTGGAAGAGTCTAATTTTACTTGCTTCGTACCATATATACTCAGCTAAATTGATTGTATAATTGGTTTATCTTAGGGATAATAGGACTATGGGATTTATTTTTCCATGAGTTTCAACTTCTAGACTTCTTTGTAAATAAGGTGTATGAAACCCTCCAACATTGTGTTGTTTACTGGAGACTGAAATAGATGAAAGACACGAATAATATATCCCTTTTTAAGGATTTATGAACTTTTTAATTTGCAAAATGGGACTCGATGGTTTTCAAAGATTAATATGTGATAAGGGTACCATCATCTAGGGGTTAAAGAGGAAGATATTCATAAGATAAAATTTAGGAGAAGGTATGGACTTTATGAGTGTAATTTCATTCCATTTGGACATACTGATTATGCTATATGGTTTATGTGTTTGATGAATCAGATAATCCATCGATTCTTGGATTTCATCATGGTTTTTTTTAATATCATTATTAATTCAAAATCAAAATATTATCATGATGAGAATTGGAATATCATCCTTAGAATATTGAATTATCAATGTCTATATGGGAATATGATGAAATTTTAATTCAGGATCTAAGAGGTAAAATTTTAGGCCCATTTTATTTATGTGAAGGATATCTTAGTGAATCTTGTAATGATTTGGGAACCGATACCTTAAGATTATCCCATAAATGTGACTGTGATATGGAGTTTCATGGTATTAAATTATTTTTATGTGTGACTTTTTTTGAATTATCCAAGCCCATAACTCGTATGTTAGAGTTAAAATATAAGGTTCTAATGTTTTTTGGGAGAAATCTATTTTAGAGATCCTCTAAGGAGATGAAAGATGGACTAAATTTATCTCTTGTTTTTATTCTTCTAAGTCCGGTTTGGGATGATATATAGTGTGTTTACTCAATTATGGGTTTAGAATGTGTTTTTATATAGGTAATATATGTTATCACTTAAGGATCTCATCAATTATTCAATAATTAGAATAACTAATGCATTCATGATATTTCATTTGTGTCTATAATGCACGATTTTATGACATTGATCCACTAACACTTCAGGGAACCATTTATGGTGTATTTAGAATATAAGAGTATAAATAATATTTTCAGTAATAGGGATATAAACATGAGACATAGATACCAATTTGTTTACCTTAAGACCTTTGATTTTGATATTTAATATACCACTAAAAAAGAAAACTTTTTAACAGATTCCTTAATCAGAAAATTTCAAACCATTGAAGTCAATGAAAATAGTTGAGGAATGGTGTTTGATGTGTTTTTTAATCTTCTTCAATTAAATTATGGGAGAGTTTGAAAAATGATATTTCTAGATTATACTCATGTTTTATCATCAATGGATGATCATATTTGATTTGAACATATTAAAGATACAAAGTTCCAGTGCTGCAATAGGATTTTTATTAAGGGGATAGTTCAGGTGAGAGGTATTAGTCTCTTAATGGGGATTATAACTTTATTGATAGGTTGGTATTTCTAATTTACCCATGAAAATAATTGATGAATATTAGACATCAATTTAATTAGTCTGTGAACCATTGTTCTATAAATATATATCATCAGCTATGTCATCATTTCTAATGTCCAAAAATGGGAGGATCAACTACAGATTTAGAGTCTCAATGCCTTACATGTTAGATAATTATATTGGAGCATAAAATTCATTATACTTTGTTTAAAATATTAACCATTTTATTATTTAAATGTGATGACAAGGGCATGTATTTTTTTATTGAGAAATATCATAATTCTTATTATAAGGATATGATATGGGTGATTAATGAATGACTAATGTATTAAGTCCATTTACTACCTATATAGTATTTAATTAAGTAATTATATCTTATTAAATTGTATATGTGGGATATTTCTAGACTCTTTAGTGTTTCATAACATATTATTTCAGATAGGGATCCTCATATTACACCCCAATTTTGGAGTGGATGACACTGATCAATTAGTTCTCAATTGATGTCGAGCAGAACATGTTATCCCGAGATGGATAAATAGTATGAGATGGCCGTATATATTCTTGAATACAATAATTATTCATTCATTGTTTAATTCAGTGGATAATGTGAGAAAACAATTCCCTGAATAGAAATTTACTATAACATTAGTCATCAGGAGACAATTTGAATGGTGCCTTTTGAGGCATTATATGAGAGACCTTATATATTGGCTCATTATTTTTAAGATATTGAAGAATGTTCCCCAGTTAGAAAAATAATAATCCCAGAGAGTTAAAATATTTTGTCTATATGAGCAAAAGAGTAGAATCATATTAGAGTCACATGGAATCATTTTTTAATTTGGCATATTATTTTTGGAATTTGAGATAGGTGATTGTATTTTCTAATTAGTTTCTCCTTAGTTAGGAAATATATATTTAGGGAGACATGGTATGTTATCACTACTTTTTTTCAACCATTTTGAGAGTATGAAGGCCATGGGGAGGTATCATATCCATTAAACATAACTAATCATTTAACGCATATCCATGGAAAGTTCCAGGTTTCAAAAATAAAGATGTATTTGAAGGATCCACCCATATAATTGAGTAAAATGTTTTTGAGATTGGATATAACCAATAATAAATTGAAATAATTATTTATATAGTGTACTAACATGAAATATACAATGTGGTAATCATATACCATTAGTTTGATTGATATGGAAGTGTGGTAGGGACACATGTGAGACATGGGAGCATGAATCATTATTGATATATCAATGAGAATATCACTTTATAAGTTATTGATGATGATCATTTATAGGGGTAAAAATATCTTACTGTAGATAGAAATGTCACCCCATTTTATATGGAATAAATTATGAAACAATTTTTTCTCCTTTTTAAATCCAACTCATTCATAAGATAGGAGAAGTGAATTATGTAAATAGAATTGGATTAAGCTACATGTTTTTAATTTTCAATATGGAAACTATGTCTAGGGTATGGTCAGAATTTCATGTTATATGAGATATTTTTGGTGATTACTCTAATTATTAGATTATTGTAGAATGGTGTGTTAGCAGTGTTTCAGGGGTAAGAAGGTGGAGTCTAGGAAATTATATTAATATCGGGTTTACTTTCACATGGAGCACTAATTGAAATGTAGTGTCTTTGTGAGGGAGTGGAGTTTATGATGTTGTGATTGTGTTTTTGTAGCAGTCCCCCCTATTTAATTCGATCTTATTTTTGACCTTGGAATGAATTCCATCTACCATTTTTACTAGGAAAACCCACATCATGGACAACTCACTTACAACATAGAACATTCAGTTTTTTGGAGCATTGTAGTGTGGCCTTATGTTCTACACCATGATGCCTTTTTTTCATAGACCTCCTATAAATAATCAACTCTCAATACCCTAATACACATTTCTAGGAACTAGACTCTCCTTTGGGATAATTTTTACTATCCCCTGTTTTTATTGTTGGTTGTTCATGAAAATTAAAAGAATTGTTATCTATTGTGTGTAATTTGGTTCTATAGGATATGATATCTTTCTCTCCCATCACTAGTATAGAAGTTAATAAAGTTTTAATCATGTTTCAAGAATGTGTATCTATATTTTGGTATACCCATAAGAAATCATTATGTTATTATGATATCCTTTGATTATAGATATAAAAATTTTTGTGATTGCAATTTTTGGGCAATGTAATGTGTTTTTAAAATGGGTTTTATTTGAGAACTGAATTCTTTGCACATGATGTTTTTGATAAAATGACTAAAAGATGATTTTGAAATAGAAATTGTTTCTCAAGAAAGAAGGAAACATGGCATCAATAAAAAAATTATATAAAAAATATATGGGCATATAAACGTAATGGATTTTTATTGAAAAAATGATAAACATATATGGACCTGGTTTTTGGAACATATTAATGATGTCATAACACATTATAATGACATTAAGGTATGAGGAAAACTAGACTTATGCTAGACCTACTAGTGTATGCTATCACTATTGGAGGTACCCATGGGTAGAATTTCTAGGTGGATAAGGTTCATAGACATTATGATTCACTTATAGAGTTTATTATTTCATTTTTTGTATTATTTATATACACCCTTTTATCATCAAATTTTCATTGGTTCATTGTGGACACAATACATGCATGGATAATTGATTTGTGTGTTTTCTCACTTCTTATAGATATTAATTATTGAAACCTTTTAAAATTGAAGACATATATCTTATAGATATATGTAACATCACATTTATTTTTTAATTTTAATATGACATGTTTTTGAAATGAAACAAAAAATAAGGATTTTTTATATCAAAATGATTTATTCAGGAAATGTATTAAATATATTTTTATATAATAAATAAAAGATCCTTATAAATAAAATTTATATAATTTATTTTGGGTATCTTATTTAAGTTTAATGAAAAAACCCTACATTATACAATGGGAATTTTTAGCCTTGGTCTTAAAAGATTTAAGTAAATGGGCTATTTTCTTATAATGGAAGATTTTAATGCCATGCATCCTTTTTTTAGGTATATTCAAACATTTAATTTTGGATTATTTTTTGTTGGGTGAGTATTTCCCACCATAAATTTATAGAACACCATGAAGGGTGAAGTCAAAGGTTTTTTGTATTTTCTATTAAAATCCTGTTGTTTTAACTATTTATTGGGTAGTCATCAGATGTGAAATGGGATTACATGATTTGTTTTCCCATCAGATGGATCGAGTGATCTGAATATATAGTCTGAGATCTCTAAAAATCATGTAAAGTTAACACAATAGGTAATGTGGAAATTCAGTTTTAATTAAAATGGTGATGGGTTTTTTGACGTAACTTAAAATGGGAGAAATTCAAAACATGTAACAAATTATACGCCATGTAATTCACCAATTTGAAGTGTTTATAGTGAATTGTAGAATATTGAGGTATTATTATCTTATCAATCATTTTCCTCTCATAAAAATATATTACCCTAGGCATTTTGGGTGACTACATTCCCTTCAAATCACTCATTTCAATGATTGATCAGTAGGGATCGACACCTCATGTCACAAACCAAGTTGGGAAGCCATCCAAAACCTGACATCTGGTAAAGTCAGAGATATGGCCTGAGAGGTTTTCCTAATCACAACGAGGGTGAAACTAGTATCGAGCATGAAATATAAATTATGTGTGATGATTTCAACCCAATAACCATGATCAATTAAAAAAATTTACCAAGAAACAAGGGAAAAAATGATCATAAATAAATATACAAGATGATACAGATAAAAAATATAACAAAAAAACTGAGAAATAAATACAAAACAAAACCAAACAACCACTGAAATGATCTATATGTGACATGATTGCCACCTCCATCTACAAAATGACCAACTAGAAGGCCAAACTTTTCCAACAATGAGTACTCGATCCAGAAACCTGAACATAAAAAAGATATCTAGTGTACTAACACCATAGAGTACAAGTAGGGTGTGATCTTGATAGATTATTATGTATAAATCATAGAATCCCCACATTTTGTTTACTAAAAATAGTCAATTAACAGTAGTATAAAATATATATATATATATATATAATGGTTTTTTTTTTCATTTAAAAAAACAATCACTATTTTTCTATTTTAAAACACAACACACGACAAAAGTAGATTCCAAGAATGATTTCCATTTTAAAAACCAAATTCCAATCCAAAATCGAAGAAAATTTTTACCAAGATATAATTGAAGTAAATAAGAAGTATAAATATTTTACCATGTGCATGAAAATATATATAATAAAATACTGATAGTAGCGACAGGAATTTCCTAAAAAACCTAGAGCAATCCCTAGATGTACTCAGGTTGGAACCAACTGCCAACATATGGTGAAGGTCTATAATATATGACGAACTAGCTTCTTTAAACTGACCAATCTGTTGGAACATCCCACCAAGCCTTATCTAGTCAAGGGGGTGTTAACATGTGTAGTTTGGGTTGATAATCAAATATTACATGGCCCTCTAAAAGACAACTAGGAAAACCAAGGCAATAATATAATTTGTAGGTAAGAGGTCGTCACACACGTGACTCACCATACCTACCGACACAACACTTGCCTCTCCCAAAAACAGATACCACCCATAAGATAACCCTTATAGAGAAATCCGATAGAGTGGTTCCCATCATATAATAATCCAATAACAATTTCCAACCAGGAAATCACATCACATGGTATTATAAAAAATTTCCCATATACATTCAAAGAATCTAATAGAGCATTTAAACATTCAAAACCACATTTCCTTTTCTGAACAACAAAATGTTCCAACTGAGGATTTAATACATTCAATTCAAATTTGCTTCAAAAATTCTCTAAACAATTTTCTTTAAAACAACCTTGAAAAATTATTTCACATGTGCAATTCCAAACATGCATTTACTTTCCAAAAAAATCTATCTCTGTTACTATTTACAAAACCAAGATGAAAATGTACAAAATATAAAAATGTTTCAAACAAGATCTCAATACATTTGGAATCCAACCATCTTTCAAAGTACCATTTATGAAACTAAGGATCGAAGAAAAACATCCTTTTGATGTACCATCATCATTTGAATTCACATCCACATGTGCACCACGTTCAACCATGGATGTTCCAAAATCCAATGGAACACTTAGAGTTTCCATGAAACCATATAAAATCTATTTTAAAGAGAAACCAAATTCCTTTAAACTAACAAAATATCTCAAAAAATTCCAATATAAAAAATAATCATTCACAAACCAGGAATGTATTTACAAATCATTTTACCCCAAATCACTATACAATAAAAAATAATCTAATCAACACATCAAGCCCAATTCTTAATTTCACCCATGTTACTTAAATACATTAAAGTCCAAAAATAACAAAAAGAGATCGGTATAATTTTTGAAGAGAAAATAACATTTTGACAAACATATTGAATGCATAACTATATAATATATTGAAAGAAGTCCCTTTAAAACCACTTTAACTATTTTTTTCCTACACAAGAACAGCTTACCAAGAAAAGAGATTTGTCTAAAAACATGAGAAAAATACTTATATATTATTTAAAAATACAAAATTTCTAAATTAAATGCATTGGAATGAAAATGGATGAAAACAACCACCTCAATGGTGTGGAAATGCAATAGAACCCTTAGGGAAGGAAGAAAGATTACCCTAGGAAAACCACACACTGTAGACCAAAATAAAAACCAATCAATCATCAACCTTAACCATTCGGGTTCAAAAAATTGAGATACCTCCATGGAAATACTAATAAATAATGAGGTGAGAGATGGAGGAGGAGGAAAACTATAAAAATCCAATGAATCATATCTTATAAGCTTGGAGGATAACCCATGTTTGGAGGAGATCCAATGGTAAGGAGATTTTGGGTCCCCTTCATGCACCAATGTGAACCATGTTTGAGGGGGATCGAGATAGGATAAATTAGAAGGAGGTTCTATTAAGGATTTTGACATTTTAAAACATTGTTCCGATTGCAGGATTTGGCCACACGGTTTGGTAAACCATATTCCAACTGTGAACCCCTCATTGTTCAGAAGGGACAACCCACACGGCTTGGCTGAACAGTTCCTAAAATTTGAACCAAACAAGCCAAACACCACTACACAAAATGAACCTAATACCATATGATTACCAAGGCCGAGCTATAGAGTTTTCCAAACAATTCATATGCGAGTAACAAACCCTAAAACCATTTTTTCAACCAAAAAATAAAAATTTAAAATGGGTATAATATCTAACATCAACAATAATATCTAAGAACAAAAAAAGTATAAAATAAAACGTTTTCAAGTTATGGTATTGTCAATTCTCCCAACTATAGAGACTTTATGCTCACATAAAGTAACCCAGTAGAATGAAAACCAAAAATATAATCCAAGACTGATAAAAATTAATTAATACATTAACCTCATGGTTAACTTTATCTTTATAAGTCACACCCAACTGATCAAGATAAAATCACAACAAAATAAAAATGGGAGAACATGATTGGGTTCTCTCCACCCCAAGAACATAACTAACACCACTATGAAAATAAAAAACTAAAAAAATCATTTTCATATTAACTGAGAAGAACCCCCATCATGACTAAGAACTAGTGAAGTCCCAAAATGAACTAATCCAACTTCCTCGGCATGAGAAAAACAACATCACCACTAGAACTAGAAATTTTCCACTCATGGAAACCCCACAACACATTTGGAAAGTCCATATAAATAACTAGATCAAAAAAATGAACGAAAATAAAAGATACAATTCAACACATTACTAGGGTCAAAATTTCATAACAATCATTACTGAAATCTATAACCTGAGCTAAACTACATAATGATTAAGCACAATCGACAAAATATTTAAAAAGACACATTCAAAATAAAATGATGAGATTATGAGAAAAATATATTAACATTATTATTATATAGGTAAAATAACCCCACAATAAGAATAAGATTATAATAGGAAACTAGAACTATCTCCACTCAAACAATAGAGAAAAAAATTATGCCATGGATTTTCGCTCCCCTAGAGATTACCTGACTATTCATAGGATTCACTATGAGGCCGATTGATGGGGACCTAATGAAAAAAGCATATACTGTGTCACAGTCAGGATTCAGAATCCTCCGATCAAAACAACTTCTTTAGGAAATAAATCATATAAATATATTTTATATGACCAAGATAATCATTATGATGACATGTTTTTGGAAGAAAGCAACAAGATATATTCGAGTGCCCAGACCAGCCACACTGGTGGAATACAACCATGTGATATAATGAACTAGGGATCCAACCCAATGAAAGATACATTTCATAAACCTGTTCCTCCACTTCACACATCCATCTTGATGGGGAACCTTCACGAAATACAACCCCCACTAAATTCACCCTGAGAACTAACTCAGATATGAATGATTCATCCAAAAAATTCTCCAAATGGAGATTCTCGTAGGAGAGGAATCACTTCATGATCTGAGGATGCAAAAAATGATGAAAATTGAACCCTTAAGCAGATCCTACTATACCACCTATAGAGAAAAGGGAGCCATCAACTCAAAGCGGTCAACAGAGGCCTTCACCATCTACTGGCCTTACTGAATACTCATTAGCTCTTCCTTCTTCTTTATCTTCATATCCTTAGGTGTAATCCATCATAAAGAGACAGACCTGAACACTTCCAATTTCATTACCAATAACATCGAAGTTGGGGAAACATCTCTCATTCATCAAAATTTGGACCCTCACAAAATTCTAGAACAACATGAACTCAAAAATATTTTGGAGTTCCCAGCAATCTGAAGACACACTCAACTTTCTCAAGACACTATGTTGCATCTAATGGACCACGACCACCATGATAGACATCAAACACACGAGAAGAACTTGAAACTCGAAATGTGTCTCTAGAATCTATAGGGACCTTTCTAGGAAACATATTATGAATAAAAACAGTGAAAACCAATTCAAAAACACCATGAAACCTAATCACAATTGAGAAGAACATCTCAATATAAATACAAAAGGATCACAAAACAAAAATATATAGTAAAAACCATAAAACCAATTTTCAAAAAATACCCTTTAATTTAAATTCCAAAAAGTTCTTCTTCCAAGGCCGCTTCTAGAAGACTAAATTTATTTCCATTAAAAAAGGATTCAATTTTCAAAGAAAAACCTGTTTCTTAACTCATTTTCCTCCTTCGAATTCGATTTTGAGAAACAAAAGAAATACTTTGATTTTAATCACCCATCCATAGAATCCCATGAATTGTTACATTTTTGTCCATCCACTTATTCTTACCTCATCCATACACATCTGCCCACATGTAGACTCCACCCACACCTACACATATGTAAACATTCAGAATGAGTACCAAGGGACACATTAACAATTTTGTTATTCAAAACCCAATAATTTACCAAAATTTTCCTTCCAAAACACATTCTTTTAGAACACATTATTGAAAATTTCTAAACCAATTGAATGAAATCATTTCTATTTCAATAACCATTTTCATTTTAAAATCTCACTTACACTAATCAAATCTGTGACAAGTCTTAATTCACCCTAAACTACTTGTTTACAAAATTAGTTCCCATACCTAACACGAAGACATATTTAGTGGGTCATGCCCCAAGTAGGAATTAACACCTAGGAAGAGCTTGATTTTCATGACCTGTCCCACGAGGCCCATTGTATTACTACCCCAGGCCCGACTCCCATCAGCCAAGGGCTAGCATTAAGCACTGATTCAGTATATCACCAAAAAATCGGAGGCATTTTCCAAGTACCTGTACACACGCACACAACTCCAATCCACAAATGATGGAAGGTGAATACACTAAGTAAATAAGATTCATTCATACCACTAAAACCTATCAACAGAGTATGAAAAAAGTAAAATATTAAAGTATAATTTGAGCAGAATACAATCCCACTAAAATAAAGACAACTACAAAGCCAGACTACAAACAAGGGTTCTGATGCTGCTGTAGGAAGCTGTCAGAAACCCTTAAATCGTCTAATCTCACATGGAATGACCTAGTCTTGGTCCAACTCCATCTAAGAGCCCAAAAAAGTGTCATTCATCTTCACAAGACACAATAGATGTGGGAAAAGCCCATGTAGGGGTTAGTAAAACAATACAAAGTAGGGGTCTCTGAAAACCACAAAGTAAAAAATACTAAGGAAAACACCCCCAAGAATGTAATTTAGATCAACACAGTTATATGTCATCAAAACATATAAAAATAACATCTAGGTATACTAGTAACATATTCATAGATGCAACCTCTCTTCCACTACCAGCCATATCATTCCATGTATAACATGTTTGATTTTGGGAGATACCACTGCTCGAGCTATGTAATAATATCCAGGTATATAAAGTCTACAAAATTTATCTGAGTGAATAGATGTTTTCGATACATCACAATGTTTCCCTAAGATGTGTAGTAACATTGAGATAAGAGGTCTCAATATCACAACCAATCATTCTTCATAAAATTATGCTCAAGGCACACTCATCCTGGGAGGACTCCCTCCTTGAGCCATCTAGTCAAAAAAGACATACTCAAAGAGGACCCACTTTTTTGGGCCCCAAACGAAGAGAACTTACTGATAAATACCCAAGGTACACTGCTTCCATTTTAATGTGGAACATCTTGTACTAATAAGGGACTCATCCCTGATAAGTCACTGATGTCTGCTTGTCTGCCTGCCACTGAGTTCCACTCAGCTACTGCTCGCCTTTCAGGCCACTAAATTCCACTCAGCTACTGCTCGTCTACCAGGACACTAAGGTCCCCTCGGTTATTGATTTTTTTTCTAGCCCACTATTGTCCACTCATCTATTGGTCATATGCTAGGCCAATGAGGTATGCTTGGATACTCATCAATCGGGCCACACATGTCCACACGACTACTCATCTTCTAGTCCACACAGGTCAACATGCCTACTCATCTGCAAGGCTACACAGACCCACATGAATACTCATCTTACGGGATACACAGTTCAACATGAATACTCATCTACTGGGCTATATAGGTCTACAAGGCTATTTGTCTACTAGGCCACACAGGTACGCATCACTACTGGTCTTCTGGACCACATAGGTTCACCAGGCCGTTCCTTCTCATCACATCAGGTCACATGATTACCAATAGTATCACAATTGATTCCAGTAAAATGTACTCATAAATAGATAATTAATATATTATCTTCCATGGAAACTCACTTAGATTATTCCAAAAGGAATGTAACTTCGTCAGGGTCCCTACTCCGAAATCGACTCATCGATTGGACATATGCTTTTCATGTTATGAGAGTTTTATAGAAAAGGGTCTAGTGGGGTCTGTGTCTAGGCCCACCCAATTCGTCTGACCCGAAGTGGTCCATCCTGGCCCATTGGACCCACTGAACCCAACCCATTGGGCCATTGGTCCAACCTGAATGTGGAAGGCGACAAATCTACCCTGTGTCACGCGGTCGGCTAAGCCAGCCGCTTCGTCCTCTAACAAGGCCCTGCGGACCGTGTATTTGCAGTAATCCGCGACCCAGTAGCGGTTCCCTTGACCTAGTGTTGATCCCCACTAGATGTGACCTCCTAGCCGGATGTGACGCCTAGATGGAACCGTGGTTCACCACCACCACTGATAGCTTGTTGGAAGCCTCATCTTCTGCTGTATGCCGCCTCCCGCATTGCCACTGCCATCGATCCGCGACACCCTATGTGCTACCCACGACCTCCTTCCACTGGCCTTGTCCTCCACCACGACGCATGAAGCCGCCCACGTTGATGCATCCCATCATCGTCATTCTACCATGTTGCGTTCATTGAATCATTTTTGAGTTATTGTAGTGATGATGACTAGGAAAACAAAGAAAGAGGGAGGAAGAGGTTCAAATGTACACCCAAGGTTAAAGGATCAGTCCTTGATCGTGTTGGCCAAGATCAATCCATGTTAAAGCTTAAGAATGACGAAAAAAGACCAAATACATTCATTGGCTCAACATGGGTCCACTTTCTGGATAATTATCCCAAAATCATACCCATTCCGTATTTTTCATGCATGATCCTTGAAACATTCCGTTCGACAAAGGATTCACACTTATCATAGAGATTTAGAAACAAGGTAATAAAATTAAATAAAATGACACCCTAACTCAATGTTAGATAGTTTGATCGCAAAGATCTGTGTCACAATGCCAAAATTCCCTATTCCTCGATCCTCAATCCATCTTCATTGATGATTTTCCATTTCTCACCCACCATAACTCTCCAATGTAAATGATTTCACTGGTGTTCTCTTCCCCTATAAGGATCACAAGGAAAAACCATCCTCCTCCGAAATTGAAATGATTTATGATGATTTTCAGTGAAAAATGTTTTTCAGCGTTTCAGTTTAATTTTGAAACTGTGTCTCCACCTTGATTAATTAATGCATTGCATTAATGAGTTACAACATCATCACATTGCCGCATTGTAGTGATTTTGTGTCACTAAAAAAAGATAAAATAAATAAGATAAACATTTTCTAAGTTTATTTTACTTTCCTTTAAAATGTCAAAAAATTAACTTTCACCATTTAGCTGCATAGGTTGATGTTAGGCCCTGCCTAAGAAGAACATCTTATTACGAACTCAATGGTGGTCTCATATTCTTAATCTATGTTACTATTTGTGAGTTATGAGGATTCAAAAAATAAAATAATTTTTATTTATACTATTTATTTATGATTACATCCTAAAATTAAACTTTCACAGTCGGCCTGCTCTCGTCGATGTTAGGATCCACATAAGGAATGTATGCCCTCATGAGCTCAATGAAGATCTGGAATTTTCAATTCAAGTTACCATTCATGAGTAATAAAGATTTTAAAATAAAATAACTTTATTTAATTATTTTATTTATGACTAGAAACTACGTTCCACTATTGACACGCACTGCCCAATGTTAGGATCAGACTAAGTAAATAACACCCTCATGAGCTCAATGGTTATCTTAGATTTTCAATTTGTGTCACCATTCATGAGTTATAATGATTTTAAGAATAGTATTATTTTATTTAATTATTTTATTAATGATAATTCCATTTTCTAGTTTTCTCATTGGAGACCCACTCTGACTAAACGTATGTTTCACATTGGGTAAACCTACTACTCCAAATGAAATAGTTATTTTAGATTTCTTATCCCGGCACTAGTTTATGAGTCATTTCAAATTTTCAGGAAAACTGCTCATGCGTGGTTTCTAAAACTTAATATATTTTGACAGCCCATCTCGAGCACAACAGGCCTCAAAATCGCTTGCCGTCTCAGTGCATTCTGTCAAAATAATCCAATATACTTTTTAAAAAAAATCGTGGGATTCCAGGAAAATACATTGAACGATTCACTAGGACACCACAAGGGTCACTACACTATGTGGGATCACAACATAACCCTGGCTCACCACCATCATCATTACTCATCCAAAACAAAGGCAAAAGAACGAAATCCTATACTACCCTTGGAAACACAAGGATCTGAATGTGAAAGAGTTTGTGATGCTCTTCCGGTACCTACCTCTCATGTCACGATATTCCTAATCACTAATAACCTGGCACCCAAAATAAAAATGGTCTTCTCGGCTACCATTTTTTCAAGTACTAAGAGAGGATTCCATCCAAAACCTAACATCAAACCCGGTCTGAGACCTGGACCGAATGGGCATTCCCGACCCCTAAAAGTTGTAAACTAGTGCTGGGCATCATATAGAAATAACGTGGCATTGATTTCATCCAAAGAAATAAGATCAATATTAAAAAATCTAAAAAAGTAACAAGGGAAAACAACAAATCATAAATAAATACACATGCCGATCAAGATAGAAAATACAATTGAACAGACTAGAAACTGAATAAAAAATGTCTACTAATAAGATCTCTATGTTACCTCATGATCACATTCATCCACAAACCAAAAAACCAGAAGGCCAACCTACTCCAAACTTTAATCACTTGAACTAAAAAACATGAACATGCAAAATAGATCAGGCATACTTACACCTAATGGTATAAATATTGTATGAGATTGATAGCTCAGTAGGAAACCACCATAAAATCCACACTTTTCCTTTCTTGAAAACATTCCATTAACTCTATTTTGAAGTACACACATATATATATATATATATATAAATACATATAAACACTTTTCATATTTTTGAATAAAAAAGGATTATTTTCCATTTTTAAAACACTACACACCACGTCAATATTTTCCAAAAATGCATTAAATTTTAAAAACCATATTCCAAACCAAAATTCAAGAAAAACTATGCCAAGATATACTGAAAAGAAGCTAGTATAAATAGAGAAGCAGGATTAGAAAAATATAAACATGAAATTACAGATACTAACCATTGAAATTTCTTAAAAATACCTAGAGAGATCCTTGGACGTTCTAGAGTTGGACTGACCTTTTATTATATGGTGTAGCTCTATAGTCTAGAATCAACAAACCCACTTAAACTAACCAATCCGGGAGAATATCACATGAAGCACAATCAATTCAAGTGGTTACTAACCCATTTACATAGTGTTGATAAGAAACCATCACTTGAACCACTAAAATACACCCAATAGACACATTTTAATTGTATACTATATAAGTAGAAGGCCCTAACATGCCTGACTCACCTTACCTGCCAACACCACACTTGCCTAACCCAATCACTGAAACCACCTATACGATACCCCTTATAGGTAAATCCTATATAGGGATTACCTTCATACAACAAGTCATTTATATGTTCCAAGTTGGTCGTCACATCACATGGTCTTATAAAACATTTCCCAAAAACATTCAATGATTCTAACTAGGAATTTACACTTTCAAAACCACATTTAATTTACAAAAATGCATAAAGATACTACTATACATTCAACACTAACAATTCCAATATACATAAAAAAATTCTAATTTTTTTTAAAAAAAACGTTAAACGCTATATTCACATCAGAAATTTAAAATAGGAATTTACTTTCCAAAAAAAAAATCTGTCTCCAATACCATTTCAAAAACAAGATAGAAATGTTAAAAATATATAATGGTTCCAAACAAGCCATAATACCATTTATAATCCAACTATCTTTCAGAATACCATTTGGGAAATTGAGGTTAGAAGAAAAAAATATTGTAATGTGCCATCTTTATTTGAATCCACATCCACATGTGCACCTCATGAACACATGGATGTGCCAAAATCTGATGGCACACACTGAGTTTCCATGAAACCATTTAAAAACATTTTAAAGAGAAAATAATTTCCTTTAAAATAACATATGAAGTCATATAATTTCAATATTAATAATTATAATTCTAAAATTAGGAAATCTATTCTAAATCATTTTACGAGAAATCATTATACCATAAAAGGCATCCAATCCACACATAAATCCCAATTCATAATTTCACCCATGCTACTTGAATATATTAAAGGCCAAATATAAAAAAGGTATCAATTTGATTTGGTAAGAAAAACCTTAATTTTAATAATAATATTGAGTTCAGAACTATATAACAAATTTACATAATTCCCTTTAAAACAACATTCATCAATTTTTTTCATCATAAAAACACCATTCCAAGAAAATAAATTATGAGAAAATAATTTATATATTATTTAATAATGTTTAATAAACAAATGGAATGCATCATAAATGAAATGGATGGAATCACATATTTCAACGATGTGCAAACACAACAGAACCCTCGGAGAGGGAATAATGAAGCCCCACTGGAACATTGCACTCCCAAGAACAAATGAAAACACAAATAAACCTCAAAAATAATAATTAGTGTTTTTACAAGTGATAAATCCTCTGAAAACCCCGTAAATCAAGAGGAAAAAGAGGGATTATGAGGGAAAACACCAAAAATCCATTGAATCATACCTCGAAAGCCTGGAAGAGCAACAATGGAGGGAGGAGAGCCAATGGGTAGGGGGTTTGGGTCCCCTTCATGCACCAAAGTATATAATAGGGAGGGGATCATGTTAGGATTAATTATGAAGAGGTTATATTAGTAATTTTAACATTTTAAAAATATGGGACGATCGCACGGTTTGTCTGCATAGTTTGGTAAATCATACACGAACCATGTGCCCCTCACATTCTATAAGGGGAACCCTATATTGTTATTCCACACAGTTTACGAACCATGCAATAATCATACCAAACACCATTACATAAAATCAACTGAATCCCACATGGTTACTTGGAAAAAACCTCATTGTTTTTTAAACCGTGCGAAAAATGTGTGCAAGCTACTGCCAAACCCAAAAAACCAATATTTCTACCAAAAACACAAATTTTTTAACTTGGGATAAACCCTAACATTATCCAAAATATATAAGGCCTGGAAAAGAAAAAATAAATTGATTTTCAAGGTCAGGGTGTGAAACATCATCTATTTGGTTAATTATTCCTCTCAGTTTCTCTCCCTCATTTTTGGTTGTAAAACTATTTATGGTGGGGATTGATAATCAGACCTGGTATTCTATAAATCATTTTCAGTTTTTTATCATTCCATATTTTCTAATAAAAGATATTATGGTTTCCAATCCCCATGTTCAAATATGGTTAGGTATTCTATGTCATTGAGGTAGGTGTACATGTCAATGTGTTCTGATTTCTTCAATTAGCTATTTTACTTATTATTTCCTAGGGGTTTGATATGAAATTTCTTGTTTTGAATTTCAAAAAAAATCTATTCACGTATAAAAGTGTATTTTGCATCTAAAAATTGAATTTCCTTTATTTGAAAAGAAATATGTTCTTAAAACCTAAAGTAGATTGTCTTGTGTTTCAATTGGTTTTAGAATGTAATTTATGTACGTTTTTTAAAATTGAAATTAGCAAACATTGCATAGGAAGAAGCTTGGATATTTCATAAAAGAGACAAAGGTATCCTTACTACGTACAAGGAAACTAAGAGTTAAACTATTTCATATCTATTTAATGAAGAAGATCATGATAATAGTTGGATCTAAACATATGCCTTTTTAGGCTCATGAGTTTCTAGTACCTATTGTGATAAAGAACATATCTAGTTGGAATGGTTCATTGTTGTTTCTAGTTATTTATTGAATGATAGATTATTTCGTGGATATTGGATCACATGTACATTTATATTTTTATATGATTTCTTCCATTGTTTCATAACATGCATGTTTCTAGTTTTTAAAATCATGATATTCAATTTATGGAAAACCTATATATGTTTATAATTATTTTAATAATATATTATTATAAAAAACATTATAATCACATTTATTTAATGATAGAAATTTTTCATTCTTGATAGAAGAACATGTATATATTCTTGGGTGGTTTCATATAGCTATATAGTTCTCAAACCGTACTTATAACTTTAGTAGTTGAAGACATTAGTTTGTAAGACATAGGTAAAAGAAAATAAATTTTGTTTCATGTTGGCATCTCTTTATGTCATTTTTTGGGTTTGGGGCTCTTTGTAGAGGTGAATTTTGGTCATATGGAGACTTGTAGGTCAAGAATTTTCTTATATCATGGTTTGGCCTATTTTTATTAGTTATATATCCTTTCTGTTTTCACTTTATACTATTTTTGTATATATGGTTTTTCTTATATTCAATACCTATTTTTTTATCTTTGTTTTAGCTCACCCTGTGATGGGATATATTGGGTGACTAGTCTTGTTGCCCGGTTTGGTTTGTTACAATTTGGTGTAGATGGTTACTCAACCTAATGTTTTTAATCAATTACTAATTTGTTTCAGTGTATTGGGTAGATATGATTTGGAATGTAGGATCTCAAATAGTATATGAGAAAAGGTGGCATAGAAAACTCACTCCCATTACTGAATCTAAGTTACCATGGGTGGTCGTAAAATCATTAATAATTGTGACATATAGTATATGAGTTAAATTTAATGATTATATTAGAAATTTATTTAATTAATCATGTCTACTAGTTTATGGGATTAGTTTATGAAAGGTAATTAGAATAAACAAAAGGGGTTGTTTATTTAGATGTGCCGATTATTTTCTAAATGTGTTACCTTTTCTTAAAATATATCATAATTTTTTGTAATATTATTATAATTTTAAAGCAGAGTTTTGGATTCCAAAAGTTGGTTTAATGGTTTTATAATTTTATCACGTCTGATTGTTAATTGTTGTTTGATTAATATAAAATTCCTCCTAGATTTTATCCTCCAATTATGAGAGGGCAAGAAAAAAGTCATGTTTCATAGGAGGATCCACCAGTGGAACCTTATTTGGTGGAAGCTATTATACGTACAATTCAGACATTGGTATTAGTGAATGTTGTGGAGTAGTGTATCATGGCTTGGAATTCACCATGAAACATCCACCAAACTTCCTGGGTGACAAAGGAACAAAACAATTATAGGGGTTTTGTGAATTGATTGAGAGGATCTTTATGTTTTTGAAGAGTCCTAAATATTATTAGGTAGGGTTATCGATGTATGTGGTTAAGGTTAAATGAAGAAGATGGTGGAAATATATGGTGATGTATATGTTACATGAAGGTCTTACTTTTGTCTTCATAAAGAAAATATTTAACCAATATATTTATCTTGAAACCTTATGTGTAGAGACAACCTAGGAGTGTTTAACATTGGAGTAAGGGGAGACTACAATTATTGATTACTCCACCCATTTTGTTGCGTTGGTGCATCATGCACTATAATTTGTCACCAAGGATTACCTAAAGTATTGAAGGTTATAGATATGTTTGATGTATTATATTTAGTCAATTATAATTATTTTGTGCCATATGACCATTGTAGACACAATGGATAAAAAATATTTTTCTAAGGCAGTCATCACTGGTGGCACATATTTTGGTGGAGATTCAGTTGGTCCAGCGGTTAGCCACGGTGGTTCTTATGGATAAAAAGGGAAGAACAAGAGTTTTGAGTTTTCTATATGATTATTTTTATGGGATTATTTGGGGAAACAACATGTTATCTTCTACCAGTGTTAGAGGCATGGACATACTAGGCCTCGTTAGATGGATGCTATTATTATTTATCATTTTTATGGGTGATTTGGCCATCTGAGACATTTATGTGATAAGATGTACCAATGAACTGATATAGTATGCACTTTCCGCAGTGGACCATTGGATAAATTCAATGTTCCAAAGGGTGGTGGGTCTCATTCTCAAGCTAAGGGGGATTTATAGGTGGCTATGGTAGGGTAGCTTTATATGGTTGATTATGCACTAGAGGAATTTGAAGCAGGGCTAAATACTATTAGAGGTACAATGTTTATTTTTTCCATATAGGGTGATAGAATTGTGCAATAAAGATGATAATAAATCTTTTATATCATCAATGATGGTTGAAATGTTGGGTTTGTGTTCCAAGATTATGTTATTATTATTGGATCATTCCTCACATTCCAAAAAAAAGTATTGAACAAGGTTTAAAGTGCACCATGTGTCATATAATGATAGATAAATTTGATTATTTGATTTTATTGAAATACTTGACTTGATTATCATTATGGATTGGATAACAGATGTTATGGTCTAGATAGATTTTTATCATCTTCAGGTAATGTTATTATCTACCGATGGGGTCACCCATGTCCCTAGATTATGAGACTCTATGGGGTTCCTTATGGAGTTGTTTTGGACAGAGTCACGAGGTTCAGATCCAGATTATGAATTTTTTTTCAAGAGGTGATATGATCTCAATTGAAATTAAGCACAAAACATCACCAGTAGAATGGTGGATAGATAGAGAGGTATATCAAGGTTTCTTGATGATACACTCTAAGATTGTGATCTTGATTTCAGCGGATATTGGGAAAAACATTTGAATGTGGTTTATCTTTAGTATAACATTAGTCATTAGAAATCAATCTAGATGGTTCCCTTTGAGGATTTCAGTGTGTGACCATTTCAATATTCCTTGTGATGGAAATATTTCAGAGAGTAGTACATGGTTTAGATGAGTCTAGTTTAGGAGATCATGGAAATGTTGTAATTGATATGATGTAATTTGATCAAGGAACAAAGTAATTATAAATATTATGAGTAATATCATTATTGGCTGTAGGAGTTTGAGGTGGTGGTCAGGTATTTTTCATAGTTTCAAACTGCTTGGGAAATCGTTAGTCAGGTAAAAAGGGTTAGTTGGTATTAATGTTTATGGGCCCTTTTGAGTTTTTGAGTGACTTTTGAGGGTGTCATCTAAGTTCTTTTAATTTCTTGATTGACTTTTAAACGCAACATGTCTCATGTTTCCTAGCTGAGGAGGTACCAAAAAAATCCTTCACATGTGTTTATATGGGAGGATGTTGATCTTGATCTAGATACCACTTTGGTTGAGAATCCCGTTTAGATTTTGGATTTCCATGATAAGGTACTATGTGGTAAAATAAATCACCTAGTCTGGGTACTAGTGCTGTATGGATAAGACCACCATGAGATGTGGGAGTGAGTGTCATTAATGAGAAGCAATGGCCTTCTATTTTTTCAAATCGAAGATTATGATCACTTTTTGGGGAAAATGTATTTTATTTTTGGGAGACTGTAGTACCCCCTTACCATTTTATTAGGTATGATAAATTATTTTAAGTTTTTTCCTTTTTTATTTGGAGAGTATATCTAACCATGGATTTGGACGGTACGTATATTTTTAAAGTCAGATATTTTTTTTGAATTTATAGAGAAAACATAGAGATTTTACACTATGGGGGGAGATTACCTAATGTGTATGGGGATTAGTAGATGTTTATTGGCAACATGAAGGATCCTTTGAAAAAAATACACAATATGAGAACATTACATTTCATGTAAGGGTTACATATAATTTATTGTGAAAAATTGATTTTAATAAAAAAAGATGTTTTTTGTGTAACTTAAAATGGGAGAAATTTACAACATGTAAGGTATTATACTCCATGTAATACCTAGATTTTCACCTTTTTTTGGGTTTCGTATAAGTTATTGATGCTTTATTTTCATTTACAACATTCTCATCCTGGACAGATCTCTTAACCTATATGTTATCGGGTGACTCTTTTCCCTAATGTCCCTCTATTAAATGATTGATTTTCATGGCTTGGTGCTTTGTCTCTTTGAGTAAACCTTCATGCTATTTCCTTTCCATCATTTTTATTTGTGACACCATTTATTATAGATATTGATAATCCGATTATGTCTTCTAAAAGTCTTTTCAGTTTATTTTTTGCGCCTTGCATTCTAAAGGAATATCTTGTGGTATTCAATATCCATTGTCAAATATGGTTAGGTTTTCAACATCCTTGAAGAAGTTGGAACTATCCAATAGTTCATTTTAAAAAAAAATATATTGTTCATATTGATACATATGGATTTGAAATTTGTTCTCATGTGATGAAATCTAAAAGGGAATTTGTTTATGTTTTAATTTTTATTGAAAAATAGACTTCCTTGATAGGGTTCAAAATGAAAATTTGATCCTTGAAGAAAACTGTATTGTCTTTGAAATGGTTTTACAAAAAATTTGATCATGGTCTTTAAAATTATTTTTTACATAAATTTCATAAAGGGGATCTTGGGTACATTAGGATATATATATAGGTATCCTTAGTGTGTGTGACCCCACTATGTGGTAACCTCTCGTATATCGATGGACTGTGGAAGGACTTGATATTAGTTATATCAAACATTATTTCTTTTTAATAATGATAGTTTATAGTGTGTATTGTCTCATAATATAGAGCCTGTCTAGTGGTGTATTGTTGGTTGATGTTGTTTATCGCTAGAAAATTTATTTCATAGACGCTATCTCACAATTATAAAAAACATATTTTTAATATTATAACTTGTGAATTCTTTATATTAGAACTTGTATATATTTTTTGGTCATTTCCTACTATGATATTTTGATCTCACTATTCTTCTATCTCTGGGTGGATGTATGCCTTATTTTTTAGGACACATATAAATGGAAATGAATTTTTTATCATGTTGGATTCTCTTTATGTCACTATTTTTCAGGATTCGGTTTCTTTGTGGGGGTGACAGTTGGTCACAATCTGAATTTTTAGTCTAGACTATTCAAACATTCTGCTTTAGACTGTTTGGAATAGTTGTATCTATATATTGTTTATTTTTTGTAATATGGGTGTATGAATTTTTTTCTTATATTCAAGACCCTTTTAATATCTTTATTTTATCTTACCCTATGATGGTATAGATATGGTGACTAGCCTGGTTGACCCTGGTTAGTTTATTAAAAATAATATCATGTACAATGATTCATTTTAGTGGGTTATGTTTTAAATGATGTGTTGTATTAAAAATAATATCATGTACTATGATTCATTTTAGTGGGTTATGTTTTAAATGATGTGTGGTGATAGAGATATGAACCCAATATTTTCTTTATATTCTATGGTGATGGTGTTTTAGTTTTTCCTCATGAGTATGTTATCCAGTTGTTAGATATTACCTTTTTTGGTAGGTTATTTTAGAAATATGACATATTTTAAATATATACTATGATATATTTGATTGTTTATATATTATAATTTTTCTTCTGAGAGTGAAATGAATCCAACATTTCTTTTTGTGATACCCTAGTTCTTGCTTCTAGCCTCTGGTGATTGATAACATGCATTGAGTCTTCTGGTTTCCTGATTCGGGTGACATTATGTTCCAACATAAGATTTTTATTATAATTTTCCTCTATTAATTTTTTATTTTTCTGTCTATATTATTTTTCTCTATTTCTATAAGAAATTCCAATGATATTTATGTTTTTGGGAATTAATTTTACAATATATAGTAATGAAATGGTAAACTAAGCCCTCTAGTGACACCTGTATGGTTGGTGCATGGTTTGGCCAACTGTGTGTTGAAATCCTTTGATTATCCATGGAATAATTTTTTTTAAATTTTACCAATCTCCCCTCCTTTTTATTTTAAATATAATCACACCTCATCTCACCCTTCCCACTACTATATTTTTCCCCACCCAAAGGGATCCCTTGCAGGTCATGATCCTATATTTTCCTCCCACTATCAGGAATCAAGGTAACTATATTTTGGATTTTCATAAGATTATTCAAGGTTTGTGTTACTCTTCTCCCTTTCCTATATTATCCTTTTTAATTATCTCCCATTTTTTTTTGCCACATTAGTCCAACCCCAAGCAGGGGTTTTAGTTATATTTCTTTTGATTTATTATAGATTTGGTTCCCAAGGTCTGTAATTTTCTACTAGGACCCTCATCTCTCCATTTTGAAGGTTGTATATCATGTTCACTATGTTTTGGGTAGGTGTCCCCTCATAAATGAATATAAAATCAAGAACTAAAACTACTTACTTTTTTAACTGAGTTTTTTTGATACTGAATGACACTATTAAATATTTTTAAGGAATATTTGTATATAAAATGACTTTCAACTTGATTTTTACTTCAATTCAAATGAATCATCATGAATTTAATGCACGGGAAAATTTATTTTAATTAAACTCAAAAACCATGTGATTAAATTTTTTTAATGGACCTTATAAATGAATTATATTATTTTAAAAGGTCATTTTCCATATTTGGTGGCTATACACATATATAGGGATGTATATATATGTTTATAAATTCACAAAACTTTTGTAAGTTTTTGGAAGTACAAGGCATACATATTTGTGTAAATGTATATGGGAAAAACATAACAGTAAAACCTGGAGGATTCACCTAGGATTTTGAAACAAAAATTAAATAAATTTATTTAAATGAATTTATAAAATTGATCACAAAGGATAAGTTTTAATTTTCCTAAATCGGTTACTTTGATATATTGGATTTGGAATGGATGTAATGTCTCATGTGGTGCTTGTGAATTTTTTTATACATGGTAATATAATTGGTTGAAATTTGAATATAACAAAGGAATCGAGGGTACCTTGGTGGGATGAGTCATACAAGTACACTAGAAATATTTACACCCTCACTATTTTTTGGAATATTCTAAAACACTAACTAAAATATATGATGTCATGCATTAGACATAGCTGGTACTCTGGAATCATACTCCCCAGTAGCTTGTGCATGGAAACAATTTTGTGTAGTTTGACACTAAGAGTACAAGGATGAATTGATGAGTACTAATCTTACTACCTTTGGGAAACTAATTATGGATAGTTTTTTATAAACCTATCATTATTTTCTAATTATTGGAGTAATATATTTTGTAAATTTATATAAATTAGAATATTTCTTTAAATCATATATTTATAACTTTTAATTTCTTGATATATTTTTTTATTCAAAATACACAACCCTTAAAGTTTTAAAAAGAAATATATTTTAACTTCTCATAACCTATTATTTAAATTTTAAATAAATATGGTAAAATAACTCCTAATTTTTATTAAAAAAATCATTAAATGGATATTCAATTTGAGTATGATGTGAGGGATTACTTTTGTTTTATGTTTAATTATTTTTACTTTTATATTATATTTCTAGTTTTCTACTTCCACATAGTGATACAATGTATGGATTGTTTATGCCTAGTTTTTACTATTTTTAAACACTTATTATTGATTTAATTCATTCCTTCTTGTTTTAATATTAGGGCATCACACTTATCACTATCCCTTGTTGATGATGAACATGGCCCATGAATTTATAGAGCCATATCAGGCATCCAATGAAGGTAAGTCTCAAATTTGTTCAAGATAGAATAATTCTCAATAACCCAATGATCCATAAACAAATTTCAAGAATATTAATAAATTATTTATTGTTTTTAAAATATAAAATTAAAATTAATAGTTTATATATTTCAACATTATTTCTAAAAATGATTTTTTAAAAACATAAAGAACATATACCCAAAAAATTTATTCTTATACAACAAATTATTTATCATATTAATCATCAAAAATTAATAAATCCTTAATAAATTATTGATAAAAATATTTAACTCATTAATTATATCTTATAATAAATGTAGACAAAAATAATTCCTAATTTTAGTGTTCTATAAATCCAATATTATTCAATATAAATTAAATTTTGTAATAATAAAATTTAAATTAACCCATGGAATGTAAATATAATAAATTTATTAAAACATAAGGATGGAATAATTCATCATACGACGTCTAAAGGACTTATAAGTTATCAAAATTTCATCCATAATTAAAAATGGACCATAATAAGAACAAAATAACACAATTGTAAAATTATCATTTAAATATTTATTTAAATACTAAATGATATCTAATATTTTGTTTTTATTAATTATTTTCCTTAAATTAATGTTATTACAACATAGTTTATCTAATCGACCCTAAATTAATAATACTTTAAATTATATATAAATATTATAAAAATTGTCACTTGATCAAAGAAATTTAAAAACATTAATAAAAATGGAATAAAATCAACACTATCATAAAGAAAATCAATATATTCCCCCTTCTTAATAAGAAATTCCCAAAAAATATAATATCATTCACTAGAACAAAAAATTTGGATTCATGTATTTCAAATAATTTTTTACACTTCAATTATTATAACCTCACTTAATTATATTCATTATGATTAAATTACTTTTATTAGATCACATGGTCCCTAAATGAGTAATTCATGGTTTTCCTTGCCTAGATCACATAATAGGGTTAATTAATACATTATCTGATGAAAAAAATATTATTCTGACATGTGATTAACTAAAATATATATCACAAATCCAATCTAAAAACATTGATACTATATTTTCATTACCCATCCAATGTGAAATAACTTATTGGTAGGTAGATATGATATGAGTAAACCTAAAATATAACATCAAATAGGGGAATAGATGTGTAACTAGAACCTTGGATATACACATTAAAATTGGAGTAATTACTCTCTTTAATCGAAGAGAAACTAAATAATCCCATAATCAACACTAACTCAATGAAGATGGAAAATCCCATAAACTGGATAATGAGAACATAGTTTACATAATTTCATATAGAATATAAAGTCTCTAAGTACAATACCAAGAATAAATAGAACAAATTGTAGTGAATCCTCCAATTTTAAACAATTCACCACACCACAACTTGTAAGGTCTAGTACAATCACTTACTACAAGCTATTAATCTACACAAAGATTATATATATGCTTGGGTAATTATAAATATATTCTTAGTGGGTTTATCTATTTAAATTCCCATGAAAATGAGGAATAAACAAGCCAAATCCATTATGAATGTGACACCCCAAGGTATAAAAAATAAATTTAATTCCATGAATCATTAAGTATATATAAAATAAAACTTTTGTAGGATATATTTATAAACTATCCATTAAACACAATTTTTTTTGCTTCTATGTTTTGAATGTCAATTAACAAACATCTACGGTTGTGATCAGTAAGTTATTTGGATTCTGATAGAACCAACTTGTTTTTTTGGTGAATAGTAACATACCTTATGAACAGTAATATGACCCATATGAATACTAAACCATGTTATTATTTTATTTTCAAAAGGTTATATGATAGTGATATCTTAATTAATTTTTCTCATTGATATAAATAAGTTATAGTTTTAAAATTTATATTTTTAGATCAAATTATGATTTTATTTAAAAATTTAATAAATATTATTTATATTGTTTTTTTTCAAAAAATGGAGTTAATTTATGAATTCATCAAATTGATAAATGGTTTTGGTCAATTTTTGATATCTTTATGAAATACTTTATTTTTTGGTGAAAAGTGAAATACAATAATGAACAAAATGTGTGAAATAAACGAATTTATACATCTTTCTTGGGCCATGGATGATGTAAATGGAAAATAGATCAATCTAAAATGCACTAATTTTTTTTAACATGAATCAAAACTATATAATGTATTTAGAAAAAATATTAAACTATTGATTAAAAATATGTTAAACCCTTCCTCTCCTCCACTATAAGTACCAACCACACTCCCTCTTCCTCACACACCAATCAATTATTTATCCTTTTATATGTTCTACCAAATACTCTTACCTATCCCCTCTACCACATTAAATACTTTTTGGTATCCCCAAAAGGCCTAAACCAAGGGCCTTATATAGGATCTCAAGTAGAGGAGATCCCGAGGTAAAGAAACTCTTTCAATTTATTATGTTTTCTTTTCAATTCTTTATTTTCTTATAGTATCTTATCATCCCCTTATCTAATATTCATGAATGATCCATTATTATATACTTTATGTATTTTTATCATGTTTATGGAAACATTCATCATCATTCTTCCTCTCCTCTTCTTCTTAGTCTAAAAAATAAAAAACACCATCTGTGATGTGACTATTTACCAAAATCATGGAAGACATGTTTTCAATTTCCATTAATTCTTTCCAAACTAGTTATAAAACCATTTTAATGGATTAAATAGATTTTAAATTGTATTATATATCATTTTTAATGTTAAAATGTTAACATAAATACATAATATTATGTTATATAATGAAACTGGTTCGTGATTATCAAAGAACCACAAAAATGATCTAAACTGATATCAGTAAAAATTTATCTAATTATTCATCATGATAAAATATTAAAAAAATAATTTATATAAAAATTTTATATTATGGAAACATATTCATACCATTTTATTAAACTTTTATAATTTTTTTTCCATATGACATGAAAATCAAATACAAACCGGCCATGGAAATCATCCTAAGAACGCACCTGAAACAATGGAAGGAACAAAATACAAATAATTCAAGGGTAAAGTGATGTTATGTAATGATAATGTAATGTGTTATAAACATGAATATGTCTATTTAAGATATTAATAAATATATTTTAACCATTATTAAATAGGTTTAAACTCTTTTTATGTAAGATGAACCAAAGGTATGTGAATTCTCAACCCAATTTCCATTCATTAGGTTAACTTTATACTTAATTATTTATGTGGTATTAAAATTGTTTATGTGATAAATTTGGATTATATTATGTTTAATTATTTGTATTTAATGTTTGTATAAATACTATATCCACTATATTATTTAACTCTTCCATTATATTATATTTTTATGGGGCTTTTCTTTTAAAATCCTCCTTTGAAATTCTGTTTTAAAAATTGAAAAGAATTGTTTTTTTGAAATTATTAATGTATTATGATTATGTTTTTGATCTAAGGAATTTTTTATAATTAAATTTGTGAAATATATATCACATAAATTCATTGGGTTTGTTTACGTTAGAGGTCGGCCGTATGTTTACTCTAAATGTAACTACGTTGGTTACACAATATGGTAGTTGTGAGGGTTACATTGTAATGTAGTTGTGAGGGATAAATTGTAATTTAGTTGTGAGGGTTTCATGTTATAAGGTAATTTAGAGGGTTAAAAGATTGTTTAAATAATTCCCCAAGATACCTTTATGGTTCTATTTATGTTCTTTATCTTTTTTGAAAATCTTGTGGAAATTTTAGGTTTCACAAAGTAAGTATATATGGGTGAAAAGTATGTCTTTTTGAAAATGATTTTATATATTTAAAAGTATTCATGGTCTATTTTTTTTCTTTCCTCATTTTTATATCCCTTACTAAACTATTTTTGGCCATCCATATTTTTAAATTATTTTTACATGTTATAATGATGAGTAATAAAAATAATGAAAAAAAGTTAAATGTAATAAATATTTTCAAAGAAAACATGTTTTATTTGAAATGTTTTATATTTTTAGAGAAATGTATATTGTGTTTGGGGTATCCAATCTGTATAAATGTGGAATTTTATGTATGTATTATATCTCAATTATCTAAAACACTAAACATGAAATTATCCTTAATGTAAAAGGAAGTGACTTCTTGTCTAAAATTTTATATTAGGTAATGTAATAAGGACATATCATTATAGTTTGTATCAAAGGATAGTTTAGATAACTTAAGTGGTTAGGATAATGTTAAAAGAATGCCACAAATAATTTTTAAAATATGTTTAATTTGAAATGTTATAGAATTTAATGATAACGATGTTTCTTCGACTAATATATGTTTTCAAGAATTGTTTTCCGCTGAAGAAATAATGAAGCTAAGGTGAAAAGGAACTGACATAATGATATACTTTCGAATCAATAAAATGGAATGGATGTGAATAGAACCAAGTAGTTCTTGACAGAAATGGATCTACTGACATAGGAAATAAATGGATGAGTCATCCATGCTAGAGAACAACTAGAGCTACAAAAAATGGACATGATTATATTAGAATATTTTACGAGGCAACACCCTCCTCATTTTAAAGGGTCTTATAACCTAGTAGTGACTGAAGGATAGATTAATTACCATGAAATGATATTTAAGGTTATGGGATATTCCGATAATCAAAAGGAAAGTCTTACCATTTATCTTTATTAAGGTAAAGGTGATCAATGGTGGTCAACGGTAATGAATATAAATGATTTTGAAGAGATTGAATCCTAAGAGTGGGATGAATTTAAAAGTATTTTCCTGAAAACATATTTTCCAAAGGTAGTTTAACTAATGATGCAGAAGCAATTCCATGAATGGAATAAAAAATAGGATGATTTAGTGTCCATGTATGAAGAAAACTTCCCTCAACTTGTGAGGTATTCTCCGAATCTTATTCTCTATCTTGATAGAAAAATTAACCCATTTTACTCAATATTGAATCCAATATATCAAAGGGCATTGTATTCTTGTTTGTTCAAATTTTGTGGAAAACATATTTTATTTTCTGAGAGGATAGAAATGGAGTTTTCTGATGATCACATGCACTTTCAAAACAAGGAGGAGAAGAAGTCTAGTGGGAAAGTTATGAGTAAGAATAAATTAAAAAAATCTTATTGTAAGAAAGTCCAATTTATTGTTTGTGAAAAGTGTGGAAAAAAGACCCTTGGGGAATTCCTTACAAAAACCAAGAAATTATTTCGATGTGGTATTTTTGGACATATGGACTGAGATGGTAATGTAAACAATCTTATGACTAATCCTGATAAGAAAACTATAACGTGTTTTAAATAGGGTGAGATTGGTCGTTATGCAAATACCTAACCAAAGAGAGACCTGAATGATACAAAGAGGCCAGAGTATAAGTAGAATGGATTAATGGGATCCCATGCGACTTTGTTAGTAGACATCAAGCTATCCAATGAAGTTATATTATGTACCATGTTTGTTTATTCGGATTTTTCAAAAAAGAAAATTGATACTGGTTATTCACATTCATTAACTTCTGAGAAATTTTCTGGTAAATATGGAATATCACATAAAAATGAGAATTGAACTTATTGTTAAAACGCCAAGGTGAAATACTATAGAAAAGCGGTTTTATAAGAATATTTCTATAGTTTTTTTGGTAAGAATTTACCAGAAAAACTTGTTGTTTTTTCTTTAATAGTGTTTGATGTCATTCTAGGTATGGATTGACTTTCTGTTTATCATGCTATGATATAATATAGAACAAAATAAGTTGTTTTTTAAAATGTTATTCAGTTTGTATAAATTAATTAACCCGAATAATTAATAACATATTAGGATTTTGAGAAAATGTGGAAAGATGGAAATTAATGGTTTCTTTTTTATATTGTCTAAAATAAAGGAAATGATCAGATTATTGATGTGGGCATGGTAAATGACTATGTTTATGTTTTTCCCAATGATATACCTAGTGTTATACCTGATTAAGAAGTTGAATTCACCAATGACATAGTTATTAATGATAAGCCAATTTTAAAAACCCCTTATTGAATGGCTCAAACGGAACTTATTGAATTGAAAAATCAGTTGTCAGAGTTTTTTGATAAAGGCTTCATTCATCCTATCAATTCAATATGGGGTGCTCTTATTTTTTTTTTTTGTGAAAATTAAATATGGTTTCATGAGACTTTCTTGGATTATAGATCCTTTAATAACATCACTATTAAGAAAGGATCCTTTGCATCATATTGATGACTTGTTTGATCAACTTCATGGAGTACAATATGTTTGGAAGGTTGAAATGAGTTCAGGGTGCCATCAATTGAAAGAAAAGGAAGAAAACATTCTAAAGGCTATGTTACATACTAGATAAGGGCATTATGAATTTGTTGTTATAATACTTGGGTTAACTAATAAAGCTGCGGTATTCATGTATTTTATTAATAGAATATTTCGTGAGTTCTTTTATAAGATTGTTGCTGTTTTTATTGATGAAATTATGGTATTTTCTCAAAGTATAGAGGTGCATGAAAAAAATATAAGGGTTTTTTTGAATATCTTAAAGGAAAAGAAACTATATGAAAAATTCTGAAAATGTGATTTTTGGTTTCAAAAGATTTATTTTACTGGGAACATTGTAAATAAATATTTAATAACAGTTAATCCAACCAAAACAAAAGTGGATGATGAATTTCCAAGACCTACAAATGTTATAATTTTTTAATGGATTTGTAGGTTATTTATGAATGTTTTTATGAACATTTCACCATTATCTAGCCCATTAACTATGTTAATACTAAAAGGGGTTAATTTTATTAGGACAGAAGAATGTGATGAATATTTTTGGGGATTGAAGATGAGATTAGTGAATGCTCTAGTTTTTTCTCTACATTCAAGTAATGTGATGTTTTTCTTCTACAGTAATGATTCATTAAAGGGACTTGGTTGTGTTCTGATGTGGAATGATTAGGTAATTAATTATGATTTAATATGACTAAAACCTCATGAGTTAAATTATATCACATGTTATTTTTTTTAAATAGAAAATGTGTTTTTTTGAATATTTGGAGCCATCATTTATACGGAACCAAAAGTAAAATATATACTGACATAAACGTTTTAAGTATATATTCTGTCCAAAAGAATTAAATATGTTGTAGGGAAGATATATTTAACTAATAAAGTATTATCATTTCATAATAAATTACCATGTTGGAAAATAAACTAAGTGGATGATTCCTTAACAAAAAAACATTATGCATCATTAACTATGTTACGTTTGGAACATGATTCCTTTATTATTTATTTTATGGACTTTGGTTTAATTATTGTTGGTGCAGGAAATACCTTTGTTTTGATTCAGGGATTAGTGCAGACATTGTTATCAGATTGAATTATTCTAGTGCAGAAGGATGGCCGTGAGCTATAGAAAAAGGTCAATTTTTTTTTAATTGGTAAGTTTCTATAATTTATTCATAATAGGGATTTTTTTTATGATTTATGATAATATTGTCTATTCCTTTTATTTCTCAGCTAAAGATTTTTCTTTTTGTGAAGCTCATATTTCTCCATTTTTAGTTCATCCTAGATGTACAAATATGTACAAAGACCTACATGAGTATTACTAGTGGGATAGTATTAAAAGATATATTTCAAATTATACTGTGACATGTTTGACATGTCAATAAGTTAATGAAGAGTGGTAGATACTGAAGGGAATTCTTTAGACTTTACTAGCACCAGAGTATAAATGGAAAAATATATCTATATACTTCATTGTGGGATTACCAAAGACTTCTCGAGGTAATAATAATATTTTGTTTATTATTTACCAACTGACTAAATGTTCACATTTTATTTCTATTTGAGATATAATGTCTCTGGATAAGATTTCTCAAATTTACCCCAAACAGATTGTTAGGTCACATGGATGACCTTTTTACATTATATTTGATAAGGATCTCAGGTTCACTTCTCATTTTGGGAAGGTCCTTCAGAAGTCATTGGGAAAAGAATTAAATTTTAGTATATCTATTCATCCTTAATCATATGGGTAGTCAGAATGAACGATTTATACATTGGAGTATATACTTCGAGCTTATTCAATAGACTAATAGGGATGTTGGGATCAATATGTTTCTTTAGTTGAGTTATCTTATTATTAAAATTTTCATTCGTGTATACAAATGGATCCCTTTGAGTAATTTTATGGGAATTGGTTTCAAACTCTATCTTTTTAGGATGAATTCTTAGAAAAGAAGTTGATGGGAAAAGATTTAGTAGAATTGTTTTTTTTTTGAGAAAGTGAAGATAGTCGAACAATACATGAGGATAGTTTAGAGTAGGTAGAAAAGTTATACAGACAATACGAATAAATACTTTTCTTTTGAGGTAGGTGATCATGTTTTTCTTAAAATCTCACCGTGGAAAAGTGTCATGCGTTTTGGTAAGAAAAGAAAGCTAAGTACACATTTCACCGGACCTTATGAAATCTTAGAGAATGTTAGACTGGTCACCTACTGAGTAGATTTTACTTTGAGTTTATCTCATGTAAACAATGTTTTTCATGTCTCAATGTTGATAAAATGTGCTAGATTCATCTCCTGTCTTGATCCCAAAAGACGTTCAGCTAGACGAGAACCTTTCTTATAAAGAGAAAACTGATCAGATTCTTGATCAAAGATAACCAGTATTGTAGAATAAGGTAATCCACCAGGTAATAGTTTTGTCGAGAAACCTCATGATTGTGTAAACAACATGGAAATATGGAAATGCTATAAGGGAAAGGTACCATCATTTATTTAATATGTAAATAGAATTGTGAGGAAGAAATTTCTAATAGGTGGGGAGAACGTAACACCCTAAGGATTTAAAAATAAATTTAAATGAATAAAAATATTTCATTACATAATGGAACTATATTAATGAGATATTTATAAATTGTCCAGTAAACATAATTATTTTTCTTCTTTGTATTGAATTTCAAAAAATGGACTTCTATGATTATGATCAGTATGTTATTTTGAGTCTGATAGAACAAACATGTTTTTTGGTTAATATTAACATACCCATAGGAATAGTAATATGAATACTAATATCTATCTTATGAATAATATAACATATTATTATTTGATTTTATTATGGCTATAATATAATGAGATCTTAATTAAAATTTCAAGGTGATATAACGTTAGTTAAAGTTTTAAAATTTTTATTTTTGGAATAAAATATAATTTTATTCAAAAATTAAACTAATAATATTTATTAAATTATTTTTCAAAAATGGAGTTCATTTTTGAAATTTAAAATTTAAAAAAATAGTTAGGATGAATTTTTGGTATTTTTATGAAATACTTGAATTTTTTTGTGAATAGTGGAATATAGTAATTACCAAAATATGTTAAATAAATGAATTTATGTGTCATTATTGAGTAATAGATGATATAAATGGCTGTTGGTTCAAAAACACATGAAATTATTAATATTTTCGGTCACATGAATCAGGGATATTCATTGTCTTTAGCAACAATATTAAACTAATGATTAAAATACTGTAAAACCTCTTCTTTCATCTACTATAAATACGACCCTACCACCTCTTCATCTCACACAACTCAAGCCTTGATCCATTTCTAAGATAAAAAAAATAATCTTCCCAAGACCCTCCCACACTTCCAAGACCTATCAGTCTCACCAAATGGCCCTAACCAAGGGCCTTAAGGAGGACTCAAGGAGAACATATCAAGAGGTAAATATCCTCTTTTTATTTCTTGTGTTTTATTTTCAATTCATACTTTTCTTATACTCTTTTATCCTCCACTAGTCTAAGAGGAATGAAAGATAGAATGTTAAGTATATTATGGATTTCCATCATTTTTATGGGAAAATTAATCATCATTCTTTCTCTCCTCTTTATCTCATTATAAAAAATAAAAACATGGTCCATGATGTGGTGATTTACCAAAATTAGGGACTATGTGTTTTTCATTTCATTTAATTCCTTCATAACTGGTTATAAAACAATTTTCATTGTTTAATAGATTGTAAAGTGTACTATATATCATCATTAATTATATTCAGTTATCATATAAACCTAATATTATGTTATATAATGAAATTAGTTTGTGATTATCAAAGAACCACCAAAATGATCTAAACGGGTATCACAAATGATTTATCAAATCAATAATCTTTATACCATAAAACCAAAATTATTTATGGAATCATTTGATATTTTGGAATCATATGTATACTATTTCATTCCACTTATAAAATTTAATTTTCTTACGATAAGAAAATCGAATACTAACTGGCCATGTAAATCATGTAAATAACACACCTAAAAAAATGGATGGAACACAACACTATTAATTAAAGGGTGAAATGATGTTATGAAATGATTATATAAGGAGTCTAAACATTAATATGTTTCTTTAATATGTTAAAAACAATCTTTGAACCATTATACAAGAGGTTTAATTTTTTTTTAATGTAAGATGAATATGAGGTAAAGGAATTCTTAACTCAATTTACATTCTTTGGGTTAACCTTATTCTTCGTTATTTATATGTTATTAAAATTATTTGTGTGATGAATTTTGTTTATATTAGGTTTAATTATGTTTATTTACCATTTATATACATATTACATCCACTCTTTTATGTCTCTATTAAATTATATGATATTGGTAAGGGGATTTTATTTTGAAATAATCTTCTAAAATTCGGTTTTACTAAATTCAAAAGCAATGTTTTTATGAAATTATTAATGTATTATGATTATGTTCTAGATATTTGGAATTGTTTATTATCTAGGGTGGGTCCTATATCTCCATCCATTTCATTGGGTAAGTGTATGTTGAAGGTCAGTCGTATGGTTACTCCATGTGTAACTACGATGGTTACACAATATGGATGTCGTGACGGTTAAATTGTAAGGTAGCTTTGAGGGTTACATATTATATGGTAGATGATATTGTTCAAATATTATGTATGTTATTCTATAAGATACCATTATGGTTGTATTTAGTTTCTTTATGTTCTGTGGAATTCTTGTCGAAATTTTAGGTTTCACCAAGTAAGAATATATTGGTGACTATTTTGTCTTTTAGAAAATTATTTCATACATTTACATGTATTCATGGAATAATGTTTTCTTTCCTTATTTTTATATCACTTATTGAGTTTTTTGTGCTCATCCCATGTTTTTAAATGATTTAAAAAATTTATAAGGATGTGTAAGACAAAAAAATCCATGTTAAATGTTATGAATATTTTCCAAAGAAAACATGTTTTATTTGAAAATATTTTTATTTTAGAAGAAATTGATACAATTTTTGTGGTATCCAGTCTATATAAATGTGGAATGATATGTATTTATTAAATACTTATTCTCTAAAATTATGAACTTGAAAATATCCTCAATTTGAAAGGAATGGAGTTCTTGACATAAAATCAATATTATGTATTGTTGCATGGACATGTCCTTATAGTGAATAAATACAAAATGACCCATTACCCTTCCTAAGGTAAACTATAACCCAACCTCATCCTTGATCGCTCATAAAGTACATAAATAAAGATTAAAAAAAATATCCATGATAATATAAATATCTAGGAATGTATTCTATACTCACATACTCAGTAATGCAGTGCCCCTTATGACCCATAGATTATGTCTTAATGCACATTTCCCTTATTTGTTCATGCACCACATCCTCATATCATGTAATAGTAACATCCATCTAAGAAAAAAAAATATTCCACACACCACAAACATATTCTACACACCACATCAAAACAATATAACCACACGACTACCATATCGTCATCACATCACCACTATATAATCACCATGTAACCACATCAATAACAACAATACATAACCACACTATGTCTAGAAGAGAGAGTGAGAGACTGGGACTCATCAACTATCCATATCAGCTATATCCTAGATATTGGGATATACCTAAGACCCCAAACCACATATGGGATACAGTCACGTCACTCGACTAGAGTGTTGGTGAGTAAAAAATATAAAAATATAAAAATAATATATAATAATTCTAGAGTACTATCCAAGTATCCACTTCTTACTGAGCACCTATAAAAACATTTACCAACTCCATATCACCAATATCACACAACACTAACTGGATCAACCTATAGACATACCACATGAAACCACTACAACCACACAATAATGACATAATATCTACATAACATATTCTTATTTGATCATTCACTACCAATTTAATATCTATAATTTAATAAAAAATTATTTCATTAGTCACGCTTATTTATAGAAACCATTATTTCACATAAAGTCAATTATAATTTAGTTAAAACATTTTATTACCACCACTTTTTTTAATCATACTAATTCTTTCCTTTATTCATAGAATACTATTACTATTTCATAACAATAAATTCATCAACTCATTAGGACATATTCTTTATTTGTTGTAAACTATAATCCACTAGAAACAATTACAAACCCCTTTAATACCACTACAATAAACAACAAAGAATATGAATATGAATTTTCAATAACATAAAAAAACAATTTATTTAAATTTCCATATTTATTACTAATAATATTCAATATAGTAATATTAGTAAAAAATTATATATTTCCATTAAATTACCTAATTACCATCATTAAATCAATTTTCCCAATTAAACATGATTTATCATATCAACAGGAATAATAAAATATTAGTAACATGATTAAAAAAAACATTCAGTAACATTATGGAAATCATAAGTAAAAAAATAAAACATGCTCGACTCAATTCCCAATAATATATATTATGTTATTATTATAATTAAGAAAATATCAACTGCTAACATAAAGTAAAATAAATCATGATTAATCTATATCAATATAGTTATTATATAGAGAAAATTAAAATCCCATACCATGTACAAGGCTTTGAACAATTTAATACTAAAGGAGAGGAACCCCTTAACCAAATGATAAATAACTCACAATGATCCATAAAAAAAAAATCATCTTTTACAATTACTTATACTAAAATTCATTAATTTATTGCCAAATATCTTACCATAGTCTCTCCATGAAGGAATAAACTAGTTGAATGATGAAGAGGGAGAGAAAATCTTGTTAGAAAACAAGAACCATAGAACATAAAGTATTAGGTTTAATTTAAAAAAATGACAAATGTCATGAAAATTAAGCCTTTCAGTTACCTAGGGATTAAGAGAATGTGATGTTAATTGAAAAACCAAAGGTTAAATATCAAATTTATAATAATAAATTAGTGAATAAAACATGACAAAGTTGACGATGGAAAGTATAGATCAAAAAATCACAAATTTTAAAATAACATAATGATGATAATAATATTATTTTCTATTTGACTTATTAAAACAATTATTTGACCAAGAACATGATGTAACCCTTTAGACCATGTTCATTTCCTATATTCTAAAAAATTATCCAGGAAAATACTTTTTTGTTTTCTATTGAAAAAAATTATAATCAAATATGTGTTGACTCATGAGAATTTTCTAGATAGTGGTTTCTCCAATGCTCAACCAAACACATGACCATGAATTTTTTTCTATCCATGGAAAGGATTCTAAAAATGAAATAACTTCTCCTAAATAATTGAAATTCAACTACAACCTCACAGACCAAAAAATATGGTCATGTAACAATGACTATAATAAAACAATGATTAACATTAGAACACACTTTTCATGGATAATGGTATACCATGAAATTAATTTCATCCACATTAATCTCTTCACCTCCAAACCACTTTCAAAATTACTTCTGGCTACATATATTTCACTGATTTCTAATTTATAACAGGATATAGTGATTGATTCAACGGAAAAAAATAATGACTAATTAAGGATGAATATAGTTCTCTCCATAATGAGAAGTGGGACAATATTACACCATGAAATTGAATCCAAAATAAATATGAAAGAATCTTATGTAACAGAAAAAAACTAGGTGATGAAGAATTTATAGGTGGTTAGTTTTATGATATTTGAACCATTATCATTGTAAATAGGATATGATAAAACATATATTAAAAAATTAATCAACCCTATACAATGTAAAATATTGATTTATATAATATTTTTTCAAATATCAACGAGGGTAGACAATATATCCATAAAAACATGTTCTACAACATAATTTCATCAAGAGGAGTGAGTGCAACACCATTTTATTTGTAAAACCATATCATACTGTGTATGTTTATTTGGTTAGAAGACTATAGAATCTGAGGATACACCATTTAAAATGTTAATTTTGAATTCACATTGTAAAATTTTCACCTAGTCTATAATTTAAGTTCCAAAATTTAAAACTCTTGACTAGATCATCGATTATTTTCATAGCTAAGTTATGTGTATAGATAGAGGTGACTTCAATGCTGATTTATAACTGAAAGGTAGTCTGAGAACCAATGTTTTTATTTGAAAATATGAATATGGGAGAGCGTAATGAGACCAAAAAATCTAAACAATTGTTCAATATGTTGAAGAAGGGGGTTCTATAACTATTTTTTTAGTTTTATTTTCTATGTAATTGCACAAAAACATTTTAATTAAAGTATTTATTATTATTCCACAATCACAATCACCCTCTATAATACCTATTTCCATAATGATATCTTACACATGTAATTCAAAGATAATTAATTGAGGTATATACTCCGGGTTAGTTTTCATGGAGTTATCAAATTCTTTAATATAAATTTTTTAAACAATTTAATATAATTTATAATGGATGGGGGATAATTATAAGGGTGCAGAGCTATTTCACCCTAACATGACTAATATATATATATATTCTAATATTTATAATATTTACATCACATATATTATAAATAACATCATATAGTGTAGTTGGGGTAACCCAAAAGGATGAAAAAACAAAAGGTAGATCTAAGAGATTTGGGGTATGTTCCTAGTTGAGGAGTTTATATGTTTTGGCTATTAGTGGTGGTGGGATTTGGTGTGCCAATGAGGATTCCTAGGCACACTAAAATTTCAAGTCTAAAAAATATTGAAAATTAATTCACTTATGAGGTTTTATAAAAAGAATTATAAATCTAAATTTAATCAATATTTAATAATGAAGGAACATGCCTTGTCAAACCATAGGACCAAGATATTTCTTTCTAACATGAAATCATTATGTTTTTCATCTACATTTTATTTATCAAATTTCATTCCCTTGTCCCAAGACAAGAAATTTTCATTATTTTCATAAAATAAAATAGAATGAAAATAAATATTAAAAATTAATTAGATTTAGTGATTGAATAAATGTGAAGTTCCTCATGTGACATAACACTTGTAATCTGCTAAGTTATACTAGGGAAATAAACTAGCTTTCTTTACTACCCAATGATAGATAAATTTGTAGGGGATTAGGAGAATTCAAATACCAATAATATTTTTTATTTTATAATATTCAAAACTCTTAATATATTTTAAATAATAAATTATTATTAATATTTTTTAAAGTATTATGATTTATTAAAACTATATATTTCTAAATTTTTAATTAATTTGTTATAATATAATCGGTTTTTTATATTTATATTTATAATTATATTTGGGTAGATCAACTCACCCCACATGAAATAATTTTCATGATAAGATTTATATTAGATCTCTTATGATGTTATTGATTAAATTATTCTTAGACATGATCATGTATAAGGGGAAAGATATATTATTATCAACTATGTATCCTACAGATGTTATGATCATGAAAAAAATAGACCACCATTTTTCATTAAAAAAAATATTCCAAGTGTGTGATCAAGATATAAATTTTCTTAAAAAACACTAACATTGATATTTGAGGTTGTGTTAAAGATTTATATTAAAAAAATAACCCATGAGATATTGTATTTTTTCTACCAATATTAATTTTCAAATTAATTATAAATCTAAATATGGTATTATTTTTTATCCTAGTGATGTTGAGTTTAGTAGAATACATATATATGCTTTTGCCTATGATACATGTTTGGATTTAATTTTTTCACATGATGTAAAATATAAGGGCGACTCAATGTGATTAAATTCGTATATAATTAGATTTATAATAATTGAATTTAAATTTGAGGAATCAATATAGAAATGTTAGTAGATGTTCAATGAGATATTTAATATAGTAATCCAACATAGGAAATATTTGACTTAAAATTATAAAAGTTTCCAAAATATTATGGATTTTACTAACTAAGTGAAGAAAACATTTATAATAATATATTTTTTCAATGATGACACAATTAAAGAAGATAAAATTATGTGAAATCACATGATTTTTTAATAATATAATATTTCAAATAGGAATGATGTTGTTGATATAAAAAAGTAAACCATAACTCTTTTCCTGTTATAGAATGTTGACATATTTTTAATGAAGCATGTAGTAAGAATGATTATAGTGATGAAGATACATTTCACTATTCTAGGGGTTTATATCAATTCTAGAGAAACACCATTATATTAAAATAGTATTTATACTCCAAATAAAAAAATATAATGTATAATTTATAAAACCTCAAGTAATGTAATTTTTTTGAGAATAAAAGTGAAAATGATAAATTTATGGGATATTTATAAAGATAAAATATAAAATTTAATTTATGATGATAAAATATCCAAAGAAATGAAATGAAATTTACAATATGATTTTCTTCTAATTATAACTCTAATGTGTGAAATTATATTGAAAATGATGAAATGGATCAAAAAACCTAAATTTTAGTTTTTCTACTTTGTAGGTATCATATGATTTCATTTCATTTAACTACGATATTATTTCTGAATACAATTTGTAATATGTGTAATGAAAGTAATATTTTATCAACATTGTGAAGATTATATATGGGGTGAATGATAAATATAATAACATTAATGAAATCATATTGTAATAGTAAAATAAAAGTATGTGTTAATGTTTTGAAAAATAAAAAATGGTTTCTTGAAAATTAAAGTAAATCTTAACTTTGATAAAGATTAATTTTTTAAGGACCAATATTTAGTTACATAGGGTAGAAATTTTTTCAAGAAAGTATAAAATCCCATGGAGCATAAAAACAAAATGTAACTCTAATGATGTTATAAAAAGGTTTTTATTGTATTATTCATTTATTACAATGAATTTATTAGTGTTTTATGTCAAATTTAGAACATTTAGTTTTTTTAATTGGTTTCAATGTTTTAGAGCATGGTCACCATAATTGTGAATAAAAACTATTCCAGTCAAAATTGAATTTCTAGATGAAAATGTATAGTACATAATTTATTTTATATTATTTTCATACAAACCCTCATTCTTTTTAAATAGATATATTTTTATTAATTTTAAAAATCCATATTAATTGAATGTCATACCAAATTTCTTCTCATTCATTATCAAACAATCCATGGAATAATCTAGAATTTTCTATAATTATTATCTTACCCATTGGGTATTCTGTATCATTTTATTTTACTCCTCTGAGATAGTCCATCAAAACCATCTTAAATAATATTTTTTTTCTTACTCTCCTTTTTATTTTCCCTATTATGGCCATATAGGTATAGGTTTTCTCATGAAAAAAGTAAAGTAGTGTTTTTTCATTTTTCATGGATTGTAATAACATTCAAGGGCCTCCTCCTCCTAATTTTCACCGAAACAATATTGTAAAAAGTTTATTTTACATATTGTTTTCATTCTATGATAAATACATTAATGATAAAATTATGAGTTATTGTATGATTTTAATCATGTTTTTCATCTATTTATATTCCAACATTGATTTGCATTAGCATTTAAATCCAATATATCCAATTTTTTTCTCCTATAAAGAATTTAATGCATTACTAGTGTTTTTTTAGTGTGAGGGTTGTAGTTTATTTTGTTTATTAAGAGTTTTAGAATTATTATTCCAATTGGAAATATATTTATTAAATATGATGATGAAAATTCCAAATATATAATTTTTTATATAAAAAATTGTTTATTTATTGAAATTGTTTCTTGTTAGAAGTTAATCAAACATGATGAAAATTCAGAAGTTTAGATAGTTACATAGATGAAATTTGTTCTTATAAATTTTTTTATTATTTGTATTTTCAATTATGTTAATAAATCTTGAAATTATAAAATCCAATACATATAGAATTTATTCATATATAATCTATTAAAACATCAATTTATTCTTACATGTTAGTTTGTATACACTGTAAAATATCTCATAAAAATAATTATGACCATAAGTTATTTTGATATAATGAATAGTTTATTAATATATGAGAACATATAATTGATTATTTGAATATATATATATTTATGAATTTTAATGTTATTCTAATTCTACTAATCTGTTTCACAATTTATTTTCTGTGAATTCCTAAGATGAGTTTATTTATAAAATGTTTAAATATTTGAAGATATATTTTATATAAATTTTTAGTTGAATATTTAAAACAAAAAAAGGATAAAATATGAAATAATTCATTAATGTAAATTCTTTATTTGGAGAAGGTTGATAGAATTATTTTATTATGTTATTTTTATGAATTATCTAAGAACCTTTATCATGTGTAATTATTCATTGGTTTTAAAATGAATATTAAAGAGGATATTAAAAAAATAATTAAGTTCATATTATTATTTAAAATTTATATTCTTTTTGTGAAAAATATTAGAGTATTATAAGAAATATAGATGTACTATTTTTCAACTATAGTGCAAAAATTCTAAATGTTCTTCCAGTATTAGTGTTCTTGTTCCCCAAAATAAGATTGAAAAAAAGAGGAAGTAGAGATATTGAATACCAATCTTATTCTAATAAGTTTTTTTAAAAATTAACCAATAGAATTGGATGATATCATTATCTTCTTGATATTGTGATTTTATATTCTATTGAGTTGATTAACTTTATTATGTCATTATTTTCCTCCAGATTAGGAAGATTCTATCATAAAACAATTCGGATTAAATTTATTTTAATGTCAAACTTGATTGGATAATTGTAGTTGCAAATCCAAGAGAATGTATTATTTTATGATCCTAATTGATGTAAATATTTTTTTTAATAAACATTATGTTTCACTTATATGTTATTTGTTTCTATGATACCAAAAAAAATGATTTTTAATAAAACATCTGAAGCAATATTTTTTTGGGGAGTTGAAACAGGTATTATCCTTATGATTCTAAACCACTGTAAATATTCCTATTTCATATACCTAGTAATTTATTATATATTACATATAAAATTTAAACAATTTTATAAATAAAAGTGATTTATTAAAGAGGGAATCTAATTTATTAATTTTTGAAATATATGAACTCAATTCAGCACCACATGAGTTAGTGCATAAGAAAAATATTGCATTAAATTTTTGTTTTAGAGATGTCACCCTGAGTTCACTAATTTATTTTGTTGATTATTAAAGATATCTATACCATTATATCAATATATAATATTATAAATGAAATATTTATGGTTGGATAAGTGTACATTAATACAAAAAATGATAAAAGTTAGAAAACATTGGTGAAAATTTGTTAGAAAAATATGGGTTTGATAGTCAGTATGAATGTCTTAAATCCTTATAAACATTTTATATGTGGACCTGAGTTTGGGATGATTGGTTATAAAGATGTATTTGATTTAAATTATAGAGGCATATATGATATAATTTGTGGATTAGTTTTTGATATGTTTTATAGATCTTCATATTGTGATAATTATTATAAAATATTGATAATTTTCATTATTTTTTACAAGTGTTCCAAAAATGAGAAACAAATGACACAGAAAATTACTATGTTCACCTCAATGACCCAAAGGACTTATTTTTTTTATTGGTTTTTGATAAACCCTCTTTCAAGGGATGAGGGGGAACCCATACAAGGCCCGTATGCCTAGAGATATTATATGACCCGTAGGTCTTAGAGGTAATATCTAGATAGTAACTGCTGGGAACTTATCCTTCCCATAAACTGCATCGATATATTATCTCTCCATCTTCGTGTGGATATTTGACTAGGCCTCATGTGTATGAATATGCTGATCCAGATGGAAATGCCATATCACATCTTTCGTCCACATATGATAGCTTCTGCTCTGGTGAATATTCATGCTCTGAATCCTTATCTGGAGTCTTCTCCATATAGAGTCTTCCGGGTTCTTTAAGCACAATTTTAGGTGGCTCGAAATCCTTGAGGTGTCTCAAAGGCCTTGAGGTGGCCTTAAGTCCTCGAGGTGGTCCAAAAGCCTTACTTTCCCGAAGGCCTTGGGTGACCTTAAGGCCTTGAAGACCCGAGGTCCAAACTAGTGGCCCGAAATCCCAAACGGATGAATAATTCCACATAATATAGTACCAAACAGTACCTCATATAGTGCCTGCTACAATGCTTCTACAGTACCCTAGAAATATGTCTCTGCTCAGTTTTGAACTTGGGTCTCTTGTACACACTTGCCTAGTCCTCACCAACTGGGCTAAGGCTTCTGTTCCATTTTTTTGTTGAATTTGGATACATGCATAATACTTTATAGAAAAATAATTCCTTATATGATTGAAATACTAATTGAAATTGTTAAAAAAATTTCAAATCTCTGAGTTTAATTTTTATAATCAAATTAATCATTGAATGTTTTGATTATTTTAATAAGAATATAGAGTATGATATCATCTAATATGTAAAAAATATAATCTATTCATGGATACAAAAATGAAAAAAGTTTTTTATTATTATGGTGTATCTGGATGGATTAAAAAAGAGGTGAATAACCATTAAATAATTAATATTTTATGTGTTTCTCTTCAATAATTTTCTTTAAATGATTAAAATAAAGATATTGAATTTTTTTTACATGTCAGATGAAGTAGTTAATAGTAATTCTTATTCAGGTGATGAGATAGGGGAATTTTTATGAATGTTCAAAAATTTATATAAGAGTATAAAGGGATTCATAATATCCTATAATAAAACTAAGAAAAATAATGCAATTTATAAGAATATAAGGTAAGAATATAAGGTCTTATAAACGTAAGAAACACACATAGACACACATATGTATATATGAAAAGTGATTGTATTTTTCTTAATATATTGAATAAATATAAAATGATATCCCATAATTTACTAGATAATAAATAAATAGACAATATCTTGAGATAATCATGGAATGATACTAATGACTTAATTGATTAATATAATTTTTGTGTGGAGAACATTAATACATAATATAAAATGTGTTTTATGGATTATACTACATAATAATATACATTTTCCTACATATAACTTTAAATGATGACTGTACATTTAATGTGATTAATGATTTTCTTGAATGCTAGAAAATAATATGATTCTTTAAATAATTAAAATAAAAAACTTTAAAAAACATATAATTAATATTTTTGAGAAATAGGTCTTTTCTAATACCTTTTTAGGTCTAAAATCTAATTTTTTAAATCATAAAATTTTAATATACAACATGATAATACGATTGATGAAACATTATTTAAAATTGATACATTGAGGTTGGATAATAGTTTGTATACATAGTGGTAGAAATATCTCTACAAAATTATAAGTATTAGAAAATATTATTCCAATAAAAAAATTTATTAATATAAATATTAAAAAGACAATGTAATATAGAAATTAATTTTTCATACTTCTAGAAGACCAAACATGTTTAATTTAAGTTTTATCACAATGGAATTACATTAAATTATTTTAATGATTTTAATTTAATATTTCATAATTTTATTACAATAAATATGAAAATATTTTTAAATAATTATCTTCTTCAATCAACTTTTTTGATATTTCTCTAGGGAAGGGGTAATAAAATAAATAACAAAATATTTTAAAAAAAAATTTATGGTTAAATAAAAATGAGTAGAGATTTTTTTAGTTTTTATTCACAATTAATGACTGGTGATGGATATGTTAATTTTGGGGTATAAAAAAATTGAAACAAAATTGTTATTCTATTTTTCATCTAAAATATACTCGCATAAAAATGTCTTATTTTTTAGAGGGTTGTAGAAAAATATAACAATTTTTTATTATTCAAGTGATAATGGTTATAGTATTGGATATTATAATAATTATTATATTGTTTTGGGGAGAAATCCATGATTTTTAATTCATGAAGAATTCTTTCACACATGATATTAATTCTTTTCATAGAGAAACTATTAATATTCCTAATAATAAAATTGATAAAAAAATTGATTTCTCATCGAATACATGGGAATATTACTTGTTATTTTTTGAAAATGTTATTTATGTAGAATTGTAATTATAATTTATTTAGTTAAATTTTGATTAAAAAATATTATAAGATTATTTTCATATAAGAAAATTATATAAATAAAATTTTAAATCAATAAATTCTGTTTCTAATTCTAAACCATTTGAAGATATCAAATTATATTTGTTTGTTCCTTTAAAAATTATAATCCAAGGGGGAAACACAATATTTTTTTTGTTGATGGTATTTATAAAATTAGATGGGTTTTATTTTTTATTTTTAAAATTGAATCATGTGATGTATTTAGGTATTAATAGAAATATTGTATGATGAAATATTTTTTAAAGTTATTTCATTATTAAGATTCCATTGATGAAAATTTGAAAGAAAATTCAACTCATTTATTCATACCAATATATGAAACATAGCATTTCCACTCATTGGTATCCTAAATAGAATAGTGATTATTAAAAGAGATATTGGAATATGCATGATGATTCAAGATTATTTTTCTGAGAGTATATTACCTAATTATTTTAGGTTTAATACTATTATGAAAATATTCATTATTATAAATAAAGTTATATAAATACATATTTTAATGAAAATTCTTTATGAATAATGGAATTAGTCAATACCAAAAGTTGAGTGATGTTGTGGAGGAATCAGTTATAGAGCACTATTCAACCAGACCCTCTCTACGCCCTCATTGCTTCTCCTACAAGGTTTTTCAGGGTCCTCATCGGTAGTGAAAACTTTCTCATTCTTCTCTTACATAATCATTTTTCTTTATTTATGTTTTTTTATTTTTTCTCTTTTTCTCCTTCCTTTATATAAATATTTATCATCTTCTCTCTTGGGATCACTGTTTTGGGGTTTCCACCACTACTCATTATGTATTCCCATTGTCAGTTGTTTGGTGTGAAAGCCCTAGATTGTATAAAACCTACTCTGACATGATGTTACTGTTAGGTCCTGTAAGACAAATATACTGAGAGAGGTTAGGGGTGAATCTGGGTTTGACCGATTAGAAGTATTTCCCCTTAGAATATTGATTCATCATTAGAAAAACATACTTCTTATTTTTCTCCCATAGAAATATATGAACAAAAATAAAATCATGCACATGAAACAATGATTTTCACATAGTTTACCCTCACTAGCCTACGTCCAAGGAGAATATAACAACTATATGTTTATGTACCAAATCTACTAAAGATCGCTGCCAATTTCAATGTTTAGGCTAGATCCCTTATGCCCATGATCAGTGCCTTTAAAATATTTAGGGTTTTCTCACTACACCCACAAGGGTCACTCCCTATGTCTCTTCTTATAGATCACTACCGGTGGAAAGGATCATCATATTCTTATTACATTAATCACTTCTTGTGGAAGGGATCCACTCACAATTTATAGATTGGTAAGTCTTTTTATTGTCATGAGAGTACACATCCTCAACTATATGTATATTATCTATTTTAATTCCCTTTTCAAATGTTGATGAAATCCCCTTTTCCACATATTGTAATGTTAGAAGAAATTACATTCTCCAACTGTTTTTGAGCCTTTTCAATATTCCTTGAGTCCACCGCAAACCACCTTGATTCCTCTACATACCACCTTGCTTCCTCTATGTATTGTGTAGCAGGTATGATAAACAGATTACATTTTCCACATACTTCCTCGACTTTTGTGAACCAACCACCTTCATATACTAGTTCTCCTCTACTTCCACATACCACCTTTGCATCACAGACTCTCTCCACTTCCACAAAACATCTCTCATCCATGGACTACCAAGTTTCTACTGACCTACTCTTCTCCATATACCAGGTGTTACTCTTTTATGTAAAACATCTTCCTCCCTTGTGCACCTCATTCTTTGCAGGCTAAAATTTGTGGCAAAAACCATCATCAGAATTGCTTCCACGTGAACCACTTAACCCTTAGAAAATTTTTCCCTTACTAACCTCTTTCAAAATTCAACGAATTCCCATAGAAAAGACGACATCCTATGAAAATTTCTCTACTTAATGATGGTATTAACACTCATAAATAAGAAAATATATCCAAAAAATCTACTAATATTAGATTACTCAAATCATAAATGTGTTGCATTCTTCACCACATACCACAAAACCTAGAAACCATTCCTTTCTATTTGGTCCACATACAAACTTTCTTCATTCATAGTAGCTCAAATCACCGTCACATTTTCACAAAAAAACACCCATTGAGGCTTCCCAAATCACTACCTCATTTCTATAAATGACAAGACATCCCATGTACCGTAATCCTTCTGTGTACCCTACGACTTCCACGTACCACATGAATTTTCCACAAACCATTTTTTCATCACGAACCATTCCCGTACGAGATCTGTATCTCATGCTTCACGGTTCCCACCCATGGATGATTTTCATAAAAATTCATCATACAAATTTTAAAATCCGTGAAACATGATTAATTTTTTGCATACTTCATTCACCTATACAAAAAGTATCCTTTCCAAAAATCTGACTCGTAATTGTGAGGCTAAAAAATTTGGTAAACATTGGGAAACTACACCACCTTAAAACCCTTTTTTAGCAAACACTAGACATACTCATTTATAGCCATCTGACTATTTCAAAAAACAGAACCACACTAAAGAAATATCAAGGTAACACATTGATATGTTTTTCCAACAATATCGCTTTTGGGTTGATGATAATACTTTCATAATTTTATATCTCATTAAATCCTCTTCCAACTTCTGCCAAGAATTGATTCTTGCAATTAAAATAGTGATCAAGGACTTACTCAATACATACTCTAAGAATACATGAGTCGTTATCAGAGTGAGAAACAAGAGTATAATGAAAAGTTCATCAATGAATCACTTCATTCCATTCCAACACCGCTCTTGTACTTTCATCACAAACCTCAGCTGTTGTGATATGTATTCTTTGATCAATCACATCAAGCATCATCCAATTTAATACTCCCCCACTTTTTATACTCCCACAATCAGTTTAAGCTCATCTCATCTTCAAGTCCCCTATCTCACTGCTTCACCAAAAATATTCTCCCCTTGTATTGAATAAGGCATTTTCTCTCAATTAATAGCCACAATTTCTCTCCCTTTGTAAATGAACATTAAGAGAACATCATTTTTTCTATAATAGTGTATAGAAAACATATCAGTTTATAAGGAAAAACACAACATACATCAGGGAGAGGGGTGTCCACCTCAATAATTTTTATTCTTTGGAGAGTCGATAAGACTCCAAGAGCCTATCAATTCATTTCAAATGATTTTTTGGGTAAGGCCTCTATCAGAATATCTACAGCTTATTATTTTGTAGGAACCTACTCTAACTTCACTAGAACTTGATACCCTTTCTCCATGATGAAATGGTACTTTATTTTAATTCTCTTTATCCTTGAGTGATGGTTTGTATTTTTGTTAATATTATAGCACTTGAATTATCACAATAGATTCCAATAGGAGACGTTATTTCAACCCCCATATCTTCAAGCTGTTGTTTCATAAACAATAATTGTGGGAAAGCTTGATTGGCAGAAATATATTCAGATTCTATGGAACTCAGTGAAATATAATATTTTTTCCTACTTATCCAAGAAATATACAATTCAGCAAGATAGAAAGTACCTCCTGATGTTGATTTCCTATCATCTTCCGAACCGGCCCAATCTGCATATGTATGTCCAAATAGCAATGGTTCATATTTTACATTATACATCAAACTAAAATCTATATTTCCCTTGATATAATGAAGAATTATTCTTTTCTGCAATCATGTGACTTTCCTTGGGATTACTTTGATATCTCACTAATTGGCATGTGAAAAAAATAGGTCTTGTCGCTTTCAGGTATAATAAATTGCCAAGAATTTTCTTATATTTAGAGATATTAAATTTATTTCCTATTTCGCCCCTTGAATTTTTCATTTAGGTATCTAATGGAGTCATCAAATCCTTGTAATTATCCATTCCAAAACATCTCAAAATTTCCTTTGAATACATATATTGAAAAATTAATGTTCCATTTTTTTTTGTCACATGTAAACTGAAGAAAAACATCAGTTCACCAATCATTGATGTTTCAAACTCATTTTCCATGAATTCATGAAACTGTCTTCATTGGCATTCCTATGATCGTCCAAATATTATGTCGACAACAAATACCTACACCATCATTATTTTATTACTGTCATAGTTTACATATATATTGCAATCAACTCCACCATGTCGGGAAACATGTTTTTTTGAACCATATAAATCTTTCTTTAGTTGAAAACAATATTCTGATATTCATGAATGAAAAAACGCATTTGTCTTCTCAATATTAACTTCTTCTTCGAGAACCCCATTCTAAAATGATGACTTGACATCCATCTGAAAAATTTTGAACTTTCTTTTCACTATGATGGAAAAAATAGCCTAATTTTCTCCATCCTTAAAAAAAGGTGAAAATGTTTCATCAAAATTGATACACTCTATCTAAGAGTACCCCTATTACAGTAGTCATGGTTTTCTTGAATCAAAACACCATCTTCATTCATTTTGTTCTGCAAGTCCCATTTTTTTTGGCATTCTTATCTGTTGTCCATGAAACAATATCTAATGTATAATTATTTTCAATTTAGTCAAGCTCTTAATTCATATCCAGAACCCAATTCTCAACACCAGCTACTTCACCAAAATATTTCAGGTCTACATGTGATATGTATGATGATTTATATAGAGTCTTCATCCTCTTTTTCTGTATTGGTGCTGTCTGATCACCAAATTGTTTTTCTATAAATTTTAGCTATTCTCTCATATCCTTGTGCAGATATTAATTTATCTTTATCCTTGTCATCATCTGAGTCTTATTCTATATTAGCATCCATAACTAGATCGTATCCTTATCTTATTATTTATTTATTACTATCCTCATAACACTGATCATGCATTTATTGATGATTCTGGTCATTCTCCACTATAGATACATCATGAAATTTAAGAATATATCTTATCGTATTGTTGAAGCATTTATTTGATTTTTTTAATTTGAGTCTCCAGGAAATATACCTTCATCTACATGGTAGTATAACTTTTTATGTCTGTATTTATTGAGAATGAAACACTTACATTTGAAGATACTAAATTATTACAATGATGGCTTCTTTCTACACCATAAAATCATATAGTGTCTTATATGCTTTAGGACATAGAAATGATCTATTTGTAGTGTAGACTTATTTTATCATAGATTCATTCCAAAATTTCTATGGATGTTTTTTCTCAAAGAGCTTTGATTTATCCATGTTGTTGACAATCTGTTTTCTTTGCTCAACTACACCATTTTTCTGTTCAGTTTTCATTGCTGACAGTTGATGCCTTATCCCATGTTTCACTAGATGATCCTTGACTTGGTTATTTTAAAACACTATTCTCTTATCTATTCAGATCTTCAAGATATTTTCACCTAGAATATTTTCAACTTCTAATCGATATATTTAAATTTAACTAAACACCTCATACTTGTGGGGAAAGATTGATACCCATGCCATTCTATAATAATCATCGATGAAGAGAACATAATATCACCTCCCATCAAGATCTATTAGTGTAATTGTTCCACACAATTCATTATTAACAAACATAATCAATATTTTAGAACTTTTCTCCTTTTCCTTATATGTACTTTGAATTATGTTACATTATTTGGAGGCATCACATATATGTGTATTATCATGTGAAAATCTAGGGAAATTTTGAGCATCATCATATTTCACCAGATATTCCAATGATTTATGACTGATGTGGCCAAGCCATTTTTCCCAAAACGTATTTTTTTATTCCACCGAAAGAAAGAACATATCTTCTTCTACACTGACGAGGTATACATCCCCCTTTTTACACTTTCCATGTAATACAAAAACATCATATTTTTCCTTGATGACACATAATTTCTTAGAAAAGTATATGAAATATCTTGATTCACACAGTTGAAAAACACATAATAAGTTGTGACTATGACCTTAAACAACCAAGACATCTACACATTTCATGTCCATTCCCAAAAACTTTTCTTTCCCAGAGCAAATAATTTTCACCCCTTCATCATCACCAAATATTACGATACCTTCATTACCATTCCTGATTCTCATCACAATATTATTGTTTCCTATCATATGGGTGTTGGATCCACTATTAATGATCCATATCCTTGTGCAATATGATTCCTTAAATGCAATCTCAACAACCAATTACTGCTCAAATTTTTTATTTTTGATTAATGATTCTGATTTCATACCCAGTATGGATTAATACTCTTGAAATTCCTCAGAATATGATGGATCAACATCATATTTTTGATATGAAAATCAATTTTTCATTGTCATCTAATTTGATGATACATTTCTCTATTTCTTGTAACCACCTTTAGTTTTCATCGACACATTCATCTATATTGTTGATGAGCAATGTACATCCATGTGTCTGAATCCTCCCCACCTGAAACCATGGCGATCAAATGATGAACAGAAAAATTGATCTTTGTATGACTACCTTTGTGGGTCTTGTTTACTTTTGGTACCTCTTTTATAAGTAGGAAACATTTTTTAAGTTTCCAATCATTCCACAATTGTAGAATCTAATGTGGGGTACATTAATATTATAAGGACATGGCAATAAATATCGCTTAATATTGAATGAAATGAATAATTCACATTGAGGATCTTTTCAGGTTTAGAGTTTTAGAGAATTAGATCATAACTATTATACCTCAAAAGATTACACAGTAGACACTTCTACAAAGTTCCTTTTTTTACAAAACATGAACTCTTAAAAAAAGATTCATGTCTAGTTCCATGTTTAATATAGCATGACTTTTCATTGATCACATCCTTGACCCCATTCCACATTATGTCATGTGAAAAAAGATTTCAAAAAAACTTGGGTTGAGCATAAAAAGCTCAGTAAGGGATACAAAATGAAGGAAAACTGTTAGTTTTTCAAAACATCAAGTAAACCATGAATACTATATCAAAGTAACACTTTTCACCTTTAGGAAGTAGTAAATACACTTCACTGAGTAAAAGATCATTACTTACCCTTTTGTGACCAAAAGATTACCATAAAACCCATATAAAGAACACATAAAATATAAAGGTAACTTGGGACATAATCATACTTAAATGGAGTAACCATACGGTTGACTTACACACATATTACTACATAGAATAGCCATACGGACAACTTCCATACCCAATGAATTCGAGGTTATAACATAACAACCCATCCGGGTATTCACGACACCACCCATCATATGGTTTATCACATAACCACCCCTAAAATGTCCAAGTACCATTATAAAATCATAAGACATAAAACAAATATAATGTACAGAAACATTTCCACATTTCAATTCACAATATATCCCTTAAATATATTGACATAACACATCCATTATAAAAACCATTTTCAAAACCATTTAAAACATTTAATAAAGATATTTTTGAATCAAAGTGTCCCATACCACTTTGAAGATTTTATCATTTTAAACCATTAATATCCATATAAATAAATTCTTAAAAACATTTTTAAAACATGGAAATTAATGAGAAATATTTATAATAATAAATAATTAAAACATTTAAAATTATATTTTAGTTAAAGAGTTTTTAACAAAATGAGAGACACTTGAATACGGATAATTGAGGAATAACATTTAATCTGAACATTATAATATCATGAGAATAAAGTGATTCATGATATAATATGCCAAAGGAAAGAATATAAACCCTATACTAGTGGATTGGTCTATAACAACAATTAAGTCTCAATATAAATGTAAAATGAGATGAAATCCTTTATAAAGAAGGTATCCTTAAATTAAGGATAAGTCAATCTCATAATTATGTGTGAAAAATATAAATACACCCAATATAAGTGAATATTAAATGTAAAACAATCATAGGTTCTTCACACATATTCATAGGATGAAATTTTCAATAACTATAAGTTGAACCCAAAGAAAATGAAATCGGGTTAAGAAGTTCCCTTGTAAAATTTCAACAGCCTAACGATGTCACTTTAAAATTCATAAAATGAGTTGATGAAAAAAAGGGTATCTCATCACTTGGAAATAAATTTTTCATCAATAATTATATATAATAACATATCCCTACATAATAATATGTAAATTAAAATACATAATAGAAGAAGTCTTTTAAAAAGAGGAGGGTGAATGGTTCCCTTACCGACTTGGGTATCATTCGAAACGTACACCCCATGAATGAAAGACAATACAAAATTGATGTAAATACTCATATATGGATTTATATTACACAAAGAGTAGAATAATGGGAATTAAATATACCAATGAAAGGAAATTGTGGAAAATTAAGCATAAATCTCACGGGAATAAAAGTGAGATGAAAAACCCCTTACGAAAACTCGGCAGCCTAACTGTGCCACTAAAAACTTCAAAAAATGGATTTATGAGATCAAATAGGCTCTATAATAATATTAAAATAAAATTTAAAGAATTAGTAATATAAAATAACATCCCCAAACATAATAAATAAGAGATTTAAAATGACATAAAAAATAGTACTTAAAAAGAAAGAGGGAGGTAGGATCCCTTACTTCAAGTCCGACTTGTCTTGTTCATTTCATTATATTCCTAAATTATAAACTTTGGTCAATTTATAATTCATTAGGTGACTCATTTAATATTTATTATTCATTTCATATCACATATTATAATGTTATAATACTTTGTTAATAATGTTAGTTCATGTCAGACGTTTTTGTCGATGTTTTGTACATGAGTCAAAAATGAACTTGTTTGAAAATGATTGTCCATTTAGTTACAAGAAAATCATCTCCAGAATAGTATTAATGATATAAATAACATATATATCTAGTAAATATTCATTTTATACCATTCCATAACATTTGGAGATAAAAATAAATGAAATGCACCGGTCATGGAGACGGTAGGCCGTACGTACGCATGAACCATACTTTCATTTCTTTGTCATATTAATGGAATTAAAAATAAATGAGAGATATATATATTTTAATTATATTATAATATATATGTTATATAGGGCACATATTTTCATTAATTTCATTCTTTATACATTCAATGTATTGCATGAACGAGTCACATCATTTGAGGGGCAGTATTGCACACTTCCTCGTAGGAAATTATCTCATTTGCACAACATGAAAAGAATAAAGGTATCTTTTAAATATATAAAAAAGAATAGAGAGGAAATAAATATAATATATATCATAAATAAATATAGTTCCATCATAATTTCCACCATGAGAGGTGGTAGGAGAAGATAGAACAATCATCATTTCTTCAGGCAGTAATTCGCCATCCACAGAAACAGTATGTTTTTTAACCATTAGACGGAGGTGTGTGTATATTTAGCTCTAATAATTATCATAAAAACATACTAGTATATTTCAAATACTATTGTTGTTACAAAATAAAGTAATAAAAAGATTTTAGGGGGTTGGAGAATCAAAATAAAACAAAACAACATAAGAGAGGACATTACCTTTAAATCGGGTAACTCCCCTTGGTTTGAACCAAAAGGGTTTCTTAAAGAGATTTCTGCCTAAGGTAAGGCTTCTATGATGGATATAAATATCTGTAGAGATAAAATGAGTAGAGTTTGTCTGAGCCAAATTCTTGAGAGGTGTGGGTAAGGAGGTAGTTGTGGTGGCCTTTTATAAGAGGGAGGAGGGGCACTCTTGGAAAGTAATGAGAAGTTACTTTATTATAAAATCATTTTCAGATATTCAAGGTCCCAAAATTATATATTTCTAGGATAAGGTGATAAGGGTTAGAAATACACCCATCCAATAGGTTTTTGACAAGTGTAAGTATTATATTTTACCTTATCATCTCATTTTATTTAAATCATTCACTAATGAGGTAATCTTTGCATCATCATGGTGTCATAAATTAATTAATTAATATAATGTATAAAAATTATAAAAAAATACTATGATTTAGGAAATATTTTTATCTTTACAATGAATATTTATAGTAAAAAATATGACTTGTACAACCCCATGTAAAAATTGTTTTCGTAAAACAATACATGTTTGTGACATTTTTATTTTAACTTTAAATAAAAAGTTATTAATGTCATTTTCTTACCCAAGTGGCTCCATGGGGTCCCCATGTTGACCCATGGATTTTTGTGGTCGGCCATTACTCATCCGATAATGGTAGTACATGAGTCAAGGTCATTTCATATTATTATAACATTATCTTTTCCTTAAATTACAGTAATTACCTTTAATCGCGATTAATAAAACATAAAAGTTACTATTCACCAAAAATTATTTGCATCCCATTGAACCACATTTTACATCCTAATGAAAACCATGTATGCTGGATTTTTGAAATTTAAATCATAGAGGTGGTAAAATTTCACTAAAACGAGAAATCCGTTTTTTAACTACCACTTAGTGGTTTGACTATTCCTCAAAAATTGAAGTTTTTCAGAAAAATACCAAAATTTCACCCAAAGCTATATTTGATATTCCAAATTCAAATATGATGTATATTTTAAAAAATTAGAAACATATAATTTTCATTAATCATTTTAATAATTAATTCCTGTTGTCAAAACAAATAGCATGTTTTTAAGAAACACAATATATCAAAAGATTGACACTAGTTTAAGTCCAATTTCAAAGTGAAATTAATTCCAATGAACACCATTGGATTAAATGGTAAAAATATATTTTAACTAATCTTTAAATACAATTAAAAATATAACCTATCCATACAAATAAATCAGATTAAAATGAGGTTTTGAATTAAAATACAACATTTTCACTAAAAATGATCTTTATCGGAAAAATAACGAAAAAATACACAAAGAAAATTTTGATGTACTGATTCTAAAGAAGGATTTTATTTGGTCCAATATAACATATAAAATTTTAAAAATGTGCATTTAAAAAGAGTTCTCCATCAAAAGGTGGTTAATCGAACTTTTAATGAATATTATAATATTTCTGCTTTAAATTGGATTCATTTGCATTTTAAGCCTACACCATTTATTTGGATAAAAGAAAAAATATTTAACAAAAATATATAATCATTTGGTAGTTAGTTCTGATCATTCCTGCCATAATAATGTCTAGGAGTTAGTAACCATTTAAAATAATATTATTATATTATTAGTGTGCAATGCAGGATTTCAAAGAAACTCATTGTTGCGTATTGGGTGCGCTATTGAACATAGAATTCCCTTTAAAGTAATATTAATATTTTATTCAAAAATATTAATAAATATGATAATTTCATATTCTTTATTTACTTGGGATGCTACATCCTTCCCCCCCTTTTGGGAATTTCATCCTCGTAATTTTAAAATTGGGTTGGAAACTTCATTGAAAGCCCCACATCGGAAAAAGAGTCAGAAAAACTATCACTTTAAAAGAAAGAAAGAGAAGTACAAACGTCACCTGAGTTAAACCACACTAGGATTCCATGTAGGGGGAAATGGATATGGAAGAAAAAAAGGGTCATGTTCTGATGGGGAGTGATAGAAAACATGATTAAGAGAAAGTTAACCACCAGAAAATCACAAACTTGTGATGGGTTAAACGGTATTTGATTCCCCAGTAGGAAAAGTTAACACGCAACATTTTTTTAAGTTACATTTAATTGAGGTATTTATTTATGAGCTTAAATAAATCACAAGGAAATATACTTTATTTTCATTTAGACTTTCATCTCTTGGTAGATTTCTTACACAAACTCATTTTTTTCTCCAAAAGACGAGTATTTAGGATGACTTGTTCACATTAAGAGCGCTATAATCAACATCTATAGAATAAACTAATCCAGAAAAGGGAACTATATATTTCCCATGTATTTAGAAAAAACCCAAAAACAAAATTGTTAGTATGAGAACAGAAAATACCGAAAAAGGATAATCCTTTATAAAAAGAAAATCTATTCTTAATCTCCAAAATTTGTCCAAAAAACCCCAATGTTCTACAAAGACCATTAGATAAACAATTGTCCATAAAATTCATCAACGTAAACCAAACTAATATTGAAACCCAATTCTTTTAAGGATTTAATCACATAGTCTTCCAAGGTAAAAATTTTTACATTTATCTCTAAATAACATCAGTTGCTCTTAAAGTATCATATTGAAAAGTAATTAACCTAATCATATATCCTCCATGATGGGTCAATATTTTCCTAGATAACAAAAAATCAACTTATTCTTGATTCATAAAATTATATAACTAAAAAAGATTTTTCATACTAACTAGGGACTTCACGTAGTCTAGTGGTAGGCAATAAATACCAGTCCCACTTTGGCTGTGGCTTCGACTCCCACAACATTGTCCGACGGGACTGGTTGTCACACGGTCTGCGTGTTGTCCTTTTTCTAAAACTATATAATTCTCAAAACATTCTCCAAAAAGATATAAAATCATGAAAAATAACCATAGCATAATTTAACCTCAATTTTATCTCATGAATTTCATTTTCCATATAATAACCAATAATTACCTCAAAAGTAAGGATCATATAAACGCAAATGGTTCTTTATAACTATGTCCACAAAAGAACAGATAACTATTACTTGAATAAAATTTTCATATATCAAGCATCGGGGTTACACATACTTTAAAAAGTCTTATAATGTAACCCCATCATCAGAAGAGACTTATTACTTTTATAAATTTCAAATTCCTAAAATCTACCATAACTCTTGAATCCCTTATATATTGACTTCTTACTCATTCAACATTCTTCATGATCCGTTAACCATTTATTTCCAAATTATTCTAAAATACTTCTTTCCTACAAAAAAATCATGAATCATATCCTAAGATTCCAAAATAGAAAAAAATAAGGTAAGAAATAATCCATACCTTTGATTGGTCATTGTCAGTTTCTTCATCCTCAATCGGAATCGCATTAGGTATTGGTAAACGAATATTTTTACGATCTTGGTGATCCCATTACCGAAACTTCTTAACAGGACATGTGTTTTCATAATGACCATGCACACCACATTTAAAACATTCTATTGATCCCTCAGAAAAAACAAATTTCCATTTCCTCGAGTCAACTGGATGCTTCCTTTTTCCATGGAAGGTTCTGACTTTATGACAATCATTTCCACATCTATAGCATAATTATCTGCCTTTAAAAAATTTTCGTATGTGTTTCTTTCCACATATTTGAAACATAGGTTTTTGAACACACTTACCATTATTATTATTACCTGAACTTTTGTAGGTATTTGTTTCTCTCATATATGATGCCTTATAAAAATCACCAAGGTTTAGGTGGCCAATCATGACTCCAGATAGTTGGATGAGGATAAACACACGAGTTCTCATTGCAGCTTCCATATCATTCAGTTTCTCGCTCAGAAAACTGTCACAGTTTCCTTTACATCCACTGTTAATTTGGTGCCTGCTAGTTCCAGCCATTTACTAAAACAAAAAATGTCAATGTGAGCATATCAATAAAATAATCATATAATAATGAGGAAGATAAACACTAAGATATACTTATCCAAGTTAACTCAAACTCATTATAAAGTTCAAAAAAAAAACAATGACTCCATCTAATATACTACCCATTGTGGTTATACAGAGCTGGTATCTTATGCTTAAACAACACTATGACCTATAAAGTTATCTAAATCGACCTTTGATACCAACTATAAGGACCTGGCCTTAAACCTCACTTAATATTGAATTAAATGAATAATTCACATTGAGGATCTTTTCAGGTTTAGAGTTTTAGAGAATTAGATCATAACTATTACATCTCAAAAGATTACATAGTAGACACTTCTACAAAGTTCCCTTTTTTTACAAAATATGAACTCTTTAAAAAAGAGTCAGGTCTAGTTCCATGTTTAAGACAACATGACTTTTATTTGATCCCATCCTTGACCCCATTCCACATTATGTCCTATGAAAAACATTTTAAAAAAACTTGGGGTGAGAATAAAAAGCTCAGTAAGGTATACCCCAAGAAGGAAAACTATTAGTTTTTCAAAACATCAAGTAAACCATGAATAGTTTATCAATGCAACACTTTTCACCATTAAGAAGTAGTAAATATACTTCACAGAGTAAAATATCATTACTTACCCTTTTGTGACCAAAAGATTACCATAAAACTCATATAAAGAACACATAACACATAAAGGTAACTTGGGATATAAACATACTTAAATGGAATAACCATACAGTCAACTTCCACAAATATCACTACATGGAATAGCCATACGGCCGACTTCCACACTCAATTCATTGGAGGTTATAACGGAACCACCCGTCCTGGTATTCACGACACCACCCGTCAAATGTACAAGTACCATTATAAAATCATAAGACATAAAACAAATATAATGGAAAGAAAACATTTCCACATTTCAATTCACAATATATCCCTTAAATATATTAACATAACAAATCCATTATAGACACCATTTTCAAAACCATTTAAAAAATATAATAAATAGATTTTTGAATCAAAGTGTCCCATACCACTTTAAAGCTTTTAACATTTTAAACCATTAATATCAATATAAATAAATCCATAAAACCAATTTGAAAACATGGATATTAATGAGAAATATTTATACGAATAAATCATTAAAACATTTAAAACGATATTTTATTTAAAGAGTTTCTAACAAAATGAGAGACACTTGAATACAAATAATTGAGGAATAAAATTAAATCAGAACTTTATAATATCATGAGAATAAAGTGATTCCTGATATAATATTCCAAAGGACAGTATATACACCATATAAGAGTGGATTGATGCATAACAACAATGAAGTCTCAATAGAAATGTAAAATGAGATGAAATCCCTTATAAAGAAGGTATCCTTAAATTAAGGATAAGTAAATCTAATAATTATGTGTGACAAATATAAATACACCCAATATAAGTGGTTTTTAAGTGTAAAACAATCATAGGTCATTCACATATATTCATAGGATGACATATTCAACAACTACAAGTTCAACCCAAATAAAACGAAGTTGGGTTAAGATGTTCCCTTTGTAAAATTTTGACAGCCTAACGACGTCACTTTAAAATTCATAAAATGAGTTGATGAGACAAAAAGTGTATCTCATCACTTGGAAATAGATTTTACATCAATAAGGATATATAAAAACATATCCCTACATAATAATATGTAAATTAAAAGATATAACAAAATAAGTCTCTTAAAAAGCGGAAGGTGAAAGGTTCCCTTACCGACTTCGGTATCTTTCCAAACGTACACCCCATGAAAGAAAGACAATACAACATAGATGTAAATACTCATAAATGAAATTATATTACACAAAAAGTAGAATAATTATAATTACATATACCAATGAAATGTAATGGTGGGAAATGTAGCATAAATCTCACGAGAATAAAAGTGAGATGAAAACCCCCTTACGAAAACTCGGCAGCCTAACTGCGCCACATAAAACATCCAAAAATGGATTTATGAGATCAAATAGGCTCTCTCATAATATGAAAATAAAATTCACATAATTAGGTATGTAAAATAACATCCCCAAACATAAGAAATATGAGCTTAAAAAATGACATAAAAGAGAGTACTTAAAAGAAAGAGAGAGGTAGAATCCCTTACCTCAAGGCCGACTTGTCTTGTTCGTTTCTTTATATTCCTGAATAATAAACATTGGTCAATTTATAATTACATAAGTAACTCCTTTAAAGATTATTATTCAGTTCATATCACATATTATAATGTTATAATAATTGGTTAATAATTTGAGTTCATGTCAGACGTTTTTGTCGATGTTTTATACATGAGTCAAAAATGAACTTGTTTGAAAATGATTGTCCTTGTAGTTATAAGTAAATCACCTCCAGAATAGTATTAATGATTTAAATATCATATATATCCAGTACATATTCATTTTACACTATTCCATAACATTTGGAGATAAAAAGAAATGAAATGCACCGTTCATGGAGATGGTAGGCCGTACGTACGCATGAACGCTACTTTCATTTCTTTGTCATATTAATGGAATTCAAAATAAATGAGAGATATATATATTATAATTCCAGTATAATATATATGTTTTATAGGTCACATATGTTCATTAGTTTCATTCTTTATACATTCCATGTATTTCATGAACGAGTCACATCACTTGAGGGGGCGGTAGTCCACACTTCCTCGTATGAAATTATCGCATTTTCACAAAACAAAAAGCATATAGGTATGTTTTAAATATCAAATTCAAAATCATAGAGAGTAAATAAATATAATATATATCATAAATAAATGTAGTTCCATTATAATTTCCACCATTATAGGTGTTAGGATAAGATAGAACAATCATCGTTTCGTGAGGAAGTAATTCGCAATGCACAGAAACAGTATGTTCTTTAACCATTAGACGGACTTGCGTATACGTTTAGCTCGAATAATTCTCATAACAACATACTAGTATATTTAATATACTTGTTTTGTTACAAAATAAAGGAATAAATTGAGTTTATGGGGTTGGAGAATCAAAATAAAACAAACGAACATAAGAGAGGCCATTACCTTTAAATCGGGTAACTCCCCTTGGTTTGAAGAAAAAGGGTTTCATGAAGAGCTTTCTGCCAAGTTAAGGCTTCTATGATGAAGTGAGGGATTCAGAGAGATAAAATGAGCAGAGTTTTTCTGAGAAAAAGTCTTGAGAGGTGTGGGTAAGGAGGTTGTGGTGGGGGCCTTTTATAAGAGGGAGGAGGGGCACTCTTGGAAGGTCCTGAAAAAGTTACTTTATTATAAAATTATTTTCAGATATTAAAGGTCAAAAAATTATATATTTCAAGGATCAGGTGATAAGAGTTCTAATTCTACCCATCCAATAGGTTTTTGACAAGTGTAAGACTTAGATTTTTCCTTATATTATCATTTTATTAAAATCGTTCATTAATGAGGTAATCGCTGAATCATTGTGCTGTCATAATTAAATTAATTTATTTAATGTATAAAAATTATAAAAATACTACTATGTTGTATGAGGTATTTTTATCTTTTCTATGAATATTTATAGTCAAAAATATGACTTGTATAACCCCATGTAGAAATTGTTTTAGTAAAACAATACATGTTTGTGACATTTTTATTTTAACTTTAAATAAAAAGTTATTAATGTCATTTTCTTACACAAGTGGCTCCATGGAGTCCCCATGTTGACCCATGTATTTTCATGGTTGGCCATGAATCATAAAATAATGTAGTACATGTGTCAAGGTCATTTCATATTATTACAACATTATCGTTACCTTAAATTACACTAATTACCTTTAATCGCGATTAATAAAACTTAAAAGATACTATTCACCAAAAATTATATTCATCACATTGAACCACATTTTACTCCCTAATGAAATAAATTTATGCCTTATTTTTGAAATTAAAATCCCAGAGGTGGTAAAATTTAATTTAAATGAAAAATCAGTTTTTTAACTACCACTTATTGGTTTCACTATTCATCAAAAATTGATGTTTTTCAGAAAAATACCAAAATTTCACCCTAAGATGTATTTGATATTCCAAATTAAAATATGATTTCTATTTTAAAAAAATCAAAACATATAAGTTGCATTAATCAATTTAATAATTAATTCATGTTGTCAAAACAAATAGCGTGTTTTTATGAAACAAAATATATCAAAAGATTGACACTAGTTTAAGTCCAATTTCAAAGTGAAATTAATTCCAATGACCACCATTAAATTAAATGGAAAAAATATATTCAAACTACACTTTAAACCCAATTAAAAAGATAATATATCCATACAAATAAATCAGATTAAAAGGAGGTTTTGAATTAAAATACAACATTTTCACTAAAAATGATCTTTATCGGAAAAATAACAAAAATTTACATAAAGTAAATTTTGATGTCTAGATTATAAAGAAGGATTTTATTTGGTCCAATATAACATATAAAATTTTCAAAAAGTGGATTTAAAAAGGGTTCGCCATCCAAAGGCAGTTAATCGACCTTCTAAAGAATATTAGAATATTTATGCTTAAAAGTGGATTCATTTTCATTTTAAGCCTCTAAAATTTATTTGGATAAAAGAAAAAATATTTGACCTGCATATATAATCATTTGGTAGTTAGTTCTGTTCATTCCTACCATAACAATGGCTAGGCATTATCAACCATTTAAAATAATATTATTATATTATTAGTGTGCAACGTAGGATTTCAAAGAAACTCATTGTTGCGTATTGGGTGTGCTATTGAACATAACTTTCCATTTAAAGTAATATTAATATTTTATTCACAAATATTAATAAATATGAGAATGTCATATTCTTTATTTACATGGGATGTTACACCTATGTAGTAATAATGCACCAATAGCTATCACATGGGCTCTTTGAGTATTTTGATTCTACTTCATACCCAAGTCAATCTTTAATATAGGTGTGGGTTCTTGTGGTATAAAATCAACCATTACTATTATCAATTCGTGATCATGCCCCATACCAGCCTTATTTGATTGTTGCTTTTATTTTCCTGGACAATTATGCTCCAAAATCAACTTTTTTATTGCATTTGTTTTTTCTTTTTCTGATGTTGTTCTGTGAGTCAACAATTTCTCTTGATTCCTAACACTTTGTCACATACCAAAGACTTCCTCTTCTAGTTTATCGATACTTTTGATTTTATTTTTCTCATTTTAGTCAAACTAATGATCTCCCTTTTGTGTTCTTCAATTTTGAGTATGTACTAAAGCACATTTTTTGATCATTATGTTGTTAAAGTATTTAATTTTTCAATTTCTTCATTCTTCTAAGACGTATCTTATTCTTGATTCTATTTATAGAGTTTGGCATCACGAACCACTTTTTTATCCTTATTTGTTTTGTCTCTCCAAACATCTACCTCGTCAAGCGTAGCTTCTAATTAAGCCTAATGGTCAACTCTTCCTTGAACATCTCTATCTAAATAATCAATTTCTTATTTGGTTATAAATTTTCTAACAATAGATACCAAAGCATCTAGTTAATGATACTTGTAGTCCTTCAACACATCTAATTCAGACTATTATAAACATTCATCTTCTTTTGAAACAATATTATTCTTTTTTAAGAACATCCTCTTAGAACTTCTCCCTACTTTCACCTTGGATGAGTACTTCTTTTAAGGGATTTCATAATTTTTTTCATCATCTTGTTCTAACTACTTTGGAAACTTTAATTCCAATTTTATAGTCTTCCCACATCAGAATCATGCAAGTGGAAGTTTACCTTTGAACATTACTCTTATATTTTTTAGGATTGAAGATAGAAATCACATGTCATCATCAAAATTATCTTTTTCCTGACTATATTCAATAGAGAGATTAATAATGTCATTAAATGAAACTTATTTGGACTTCTCATTTTCCACTGCATTGTTATCATTATTTCTCATTTAATATGTAATGAGATTTCTATGAGAGATATCCAGTGTCAGCTTCTTCATATCTTTTTATTTTAATACAAAAATATTCAAATTAAACTAAGGTGGATGTTTTCTCAATATAAGCTTCAAAATATTTTTATCATTAATGAAATCTCCAAGACTAGGTATGTATACCACTAAAAAATTCACCCATCCAAAGAATGCATCTACAAATTCATTTGGGTTCAATCTATTATATTCATACTTGTTCAAAAAAACATGTAGCTTTGCCTCTCTGACCAGTCACTAGTGGGAATGGTGTTTTTATCGTTTTAAAATGAAATTTGTGTTCTTAAATCGATGCAAAAAATATGTGCGGGAGACTTCTGGTGTCAGTATTACATAAAACCAACGCTGAAAATGTTTTATACATGGTTTTGGCATTATTTTATAGTAAACAAAGACAAAAAACTGCTAAAAATGTATTTTTGAAATGAGTTTTGTTTAAAACTAATGAGAAAAATAAAGGAAAAAAATTCACATAGGGTTTTACAAAAACCGATGTGAAAAATATTTTCTCAAAATATTCGGTGTCAGTTTTGAAATAATCGATGCCAAAAAAATTTAAAATTCATTAAGGATCAGGAAACCCTCATTTTTTGGATCTACAAAATCCTCTCGCTCATGACAAATCCCTTCAAAATCATGATGACTTCGAAGGATACCTTGTGATATCGAATGTAATTGTCATTAATTTTCTTCAATTTTAATGATCTATGACTCCCATTCTATGTCTTCTTCGAATACTTCATCATCTCGGCATTATTTTCTTCTAAAAAACCTTTCTATAACCTAAAAAATCATCTGATTTTAGTTTTCTGTTCATATTTAAGGATTGTTTTTACAATCAATTTCATATAGATTTTGTAGGAAGTGTTTATTTATACTAAGAATTTAAGGAGTGAAATTCGAATTAAAGATCAAGGAAAATTTAAACATTGATTTTTTTTGTTTTTTTAATATGGAAGATAAATTTTTTATACTGTAAAACCTATTTCCATTCCGTACTGTGGTTTTATTTACGTTTTTAGGTTAATATTTAATGTTTATTTTTACAATAAATTTCATATAGATCATGAAGGTAGTGTTTATATTTGAAATATATTTAATGGAAGAGGATCATATTAAGGATCCAGGAAATGATTAACTCCTAATTTTCTATGTTTTTTAATAATTAACTAACCCTATTTTTGTGAAAAAATTATAATCTATAAAAATATACTAAAAAGTTTATAATTTTTTTGCTTATTTTACTTTTTGATAGATACATGGGGATTATTAAAATTGAATCAATATTAGAAAAAAATAATTCATATATATATATATATGTTTATATTTATATTTATAGTTTGAGAAAATCGAATCAATTTTGAGTAACCAATATATAAGGGAATATATCATGAAAAAGTATAAATAATCCATATTGAGGTACTCATAAATGTATTATTATATCACATATTATAAAAAAATAAATATGTAAAATAATATATATATATATATATAGTAAAATATCTTATGCATGTTCCTATAAAAATTAATGATATAAAATATATCTCTAATATAATTCAATAAAATATTTTTTATGAAAGTCAAGATTTTGTCATAGTTAATGATATCACATATATTCTAGATTATGACATAGAATAATACTAATATGTTAGATTTACCTCAGAATATGATACCTATATGTAATACCCCATGACTACAAACACACTATATGTTATCAAATAACTTAATTTTGGGTGGAGTGAACTGATGAAATTTTTATTTTAATAGAATTATACTATAATGACCTCTGGTTGAACACCCAAATGGTATAAATTAGTATGTAACATCATATGATGATATAGATCATATTTTTATAGTATTACATCATTCTAATCAGCAGCTATGTGAGACTATTAATGATTTTTTCAGTCTATTGGAGGTGTAGTGCTGAGATGCGATAATTCCATATCTATTATAACATGTGAGTTTCAGTTGCACCATCCCCCACTCTTTAGTAACAAAAATATGAAATTAACTAATAAATTAATGAAATCTTCAATACTTTTGAAACACACATCACCCAATTAATGTAACAACTATGTAAAATGAACTAATAAATGTTAGATGATTGAAAATAATTAAATTATAATATCAATTAAACACATGTAAATAATATGATTTTTTTACTATTTTAATTATGTTTCTTATCTGATGTTTTCTATTTGATTATCAATAGTTTTTTATCAAATGTGTTTCGGTATACAGTTTATCAGTTTATATATATACAAATTTTTATATTTTTCAGTATATACACCAATTATACTGCTATATCAGGTATTTAATGGATTATAATTGGATAAATTTATGAAGAAAAAATAGTGAATAGTACAAAGGAGTAGATGAATTCATGGAATTTTTTAAATGAAATATTTGAAACATTTATTTGATTTTCTATCCATGGGTGAAGTGTTTGAATATGAGAATGTTATACTCCAGATAAATCAATGGTTGTATAATTGGTTATGGTCTTGGCCTTAATAATGAACGTTGGATCTGTAATGGTGAAAGAACTATAAATTCAACATTTATTGTTGATGATAGTAGTCATGATGTGACATAGGATGACACTGAAGATTTAATTCATGATTTAGGTGTTGAAACCACTAAAAAAACTCCATGTGTTGAATGATTGTCTAGAGACTTTGAAAAACAATTATTCGAAAGGATGTTGTCAATATACAATGTTATTAGCCTTTTTGAGACTGGTTAACTTGAAATAAAGTAATGGTTGGAGTGATAAATGTAACTATAACATAATTTATCTTCTAAAAGAGATACTTCTAGAAGGCTATGGGTTTTCAGATTCTAATTATGAGGTGGAAGAAAAATTATTCCCAATGGAATTGGGGTATAAAAAGATACATTCTTTCCCAAATGATTGTGTGTTGTATTGGAAGGAATATAATTTTTTTTATCAAACTATCTTATATGGGTAACCTCGCATTATAAGATGGATGCAAGAGTAAATTCATATTCATTCTCAAGTACTAACATAAAAACTTAGGATAAATCTATAACACCCCAAGCATCCCTGGCACATTTCTTTTTGAATAATGTAATAGCTTACATTGTATGCAACTTCGAGGTTCTAACACACCTCGACCAATAAAACTAGACGTTATGAATAGCAATACCCACTTTTAAAAATTTTATAAATTTTATTTTTCAAAGTGGACATTATTTTTGAATTTAGAATATCGAAATTATCTTAGGGTGAATTTTTGTAATTTCTCCAAAAACATTAAATTTTTGATGAATAGTTGAAAACACTGCGTTATTTGTTAAAACTAACTTTTTTATTTAAATAATTATATATTTTATTTAAATTTATTTCTGGTCATACTAGATACATAATATTTATATATGTTCAATGTTATTCATTAGAGTCAATTTATAATATGTTTAGATATATACAAATTTTATTGAAATTGTTACCGTTTTTACCCACCTCCTTGGAGCATTTTCAAATTTCTATAAAACATATTTATACCTCTTTTGTGAGTTGAATTTAAAAAATCTGAGGGACACAATTAATATCAGTAAGTAAAATGTGGTTCAATATGATGAAAATTATATTTTGTGAATAGTCACTTTTGACTTTTATTTACCATGATTAAAAGTAAATAGGGTAGTTAAGGGGAAAAATGATATCATAATTACCGAAACACATGTACTAAATCTATTGGATAAGTATAATTCGACAAAAAACATTAGGAATAAAATATGACCCCATTTGGTCTACTGGGATTAGATTAGAACATTTGTTATTATTTTATTTAAGGAAGATTTAAAAGAGTTAAATTCAAAGTTTAATAACTAAACCATTTTTAATATAGGGCTACACACAATATAAATTAGACTATAAATATTTTTTATAAATATAATATTATTTTATACATAATTTATTTTACTTATAATTTTTATACATTAAGTAATTAAATTTATTTATGACATAATGATGATACAATAATTACCTTATTAGTGAAATATTAAAATAATTGATATTATAAATGTAAAAATAAATGTAAACTGAAACTTCTAATAAATTCCACTAATTTTATCGGTTAATATGACATGTTAGGGTTGGTTAAATAATATTTATTCGATGTGATAATGTTTTAATGGCTTTCAAAAAAAATCTAATACTAAATTGTGTCAAAATTGTCATAATTGAGTTTTTGAAAAAATACTATATTATTAATTGTTATAATATTAATAAATATCTCTGGTTTGGAATAAATACTTAGATAGAGTTATATATATTAATAATGAACCACTTGTTGTTATCTTGGAAGTTTATATAATTTTTATTAGCTATATAATATAAAAAAACAAAGAGACATGTTAAATGTCAAACTATTTAACTAAGAGTTAAATCTAAACAATAATGGTAATATCATGAAATAAACCTTTATAAAACCTATTGGTTGAAGGATTATGGCCTAACCCACCTTATCCTGTAAATAAATAATTTTAGAGCCATTAAAAACCGAATATGAATTTATTATAAAACAATATATCTAGATTTTTCTAAAGTGACCCTGACACCTCTTATAAAAGGGATCTTTCCCTTCTCTCAGAATCACACCTCCAAAGACATTTGGATCGGCCAAAATCTACCCAAATATATTACCAACATTCCTCCATTAATCCTAGAGGACCTCCTTTCATCATAAAGCCATCTTAATGAGCCCTTCTGATCAAGTCAAAATGAAGAACCCGAAGAAGAGGTAAATATTTCATCACCTCTTTCATGTTCTTTTCTTCTACCACTTCCTTTTTGTTGTTTTTACAATACCAAAATAATAAATCCAGTACCATATACATAATTATAGATTATTATAAATATGTTAAAACCATATTCTATATTCTATCCATCCAATAAATGACAATGTCAACATAGGTGCGTATGCACGACTTACTGTCTCCACTTCGTGGTGTAGTTTGTTATTCAAACACTTAATTATTTGGAAAGGTATAATAATTCATATAACTAAGGTTAATAATAAATATAACATGTTTATTATTATTTATATATGATATAACATCCATTTACATAAGATTTCCTTATCAATTTAATGATATTTTTACTCGTGCCAACGTACAAATTGTTGTCTCCATGAACGCGATGAGATTCATTTCTCCATCATAACCATTCAAGAATAATTTTCATTTTATGACTAAATTTTTTTTATCAACATAATATCATTATTTATATGAATCAAATAAATCCTCTCCATAAGAATCATGTCTTACATAACCAAGCATATAACATAAAATGAATCAGTTAACACCGGAAGCGATGATACTACTGAAATATTTTAACCAAAACAATATTAGAGGATCATATATGATATTATATTTATATATATAGTTATTTTATAATTTAATAATAATTATTTAACTATTATACAGGATGTTAACTTACCCTCAACCAAGTAAAAGTACAATTTAAGGGTTAATTTCACAATCTCTTTATTATCTGAGGTTGTTTTTATCTAAGTATCTACTGGGACCTATTTATCATCCACATAAATGTTTTCTTAAAAATGTATTTCAAAAACTTTTTACAATTTACTATACTATGATTTAAAGTCATTTATACCCTTATTTGACCTCATATGTTTTGAAAGGAATCATTTAGTTGTTTTCCAAAAAAGGTACTTTATGAAATTTTTGATAAAATTAATGTAAGAATGTTTTTTAACTTATACGGTAGGTGAAGATATTTTCCACTATTATAACATTGTAGAAATTTCTCTTAGAATATTATAAAAATATTTTCAAAATAATGGTTTTCTTTTATAAATATGTGACTCTTAAATGGTTTCAAAAAAGGAAGAAGTATTTCTTTCAAATAGTTTTCATTTCATATATGTCAACATATTTTGATAGATTCTAAACTTGTTTGAAATTGATTTATTATGATACAAATATACCATATTATATTAATTATTTTGTTATATGTTTGACTAAAGATGTGTTATTTTTATACCATTCATGGTTTATGGTTAAAGTATTGACATTTTGTATGCCTGTTTTAAAATGAATGTTTTTTTATGTTTCAAACTTCTCATACAAGGAATGTATTGGACTTAGTATGTGATGGGTGGAGCCCACTATAGCTCCTCAGTGCATCGGTAGGTCTCATGAGACAAATATACATGGAATTGGCCGAGGCCTTTTCCAATTTGATATATGGTTTTAGCCAAGGCCTAAATCATTTTTAGATTTCTTGGCTGAGGCCTTGACAAGATGTTTCAGAATGTATGACATTATACATTCCCTCATTATGAAAATAATAATAATGGTTTATGTGGTTATTCGACTAGTAGAAAACAGAAGACTGTGTTTTATTATGGAATTATTTATCAGCTTATATTACTTCCAAAAAGTGATCATTTTTATTATTTTTTAAGGTGTGTGTTTTTAATTATTTACCATAACTAATGTTTATGTTATCTTTCGCTGCATTGCTTACCCTTACTGACCGTTTGATTATACCCCTTTCTTATGATTCATTTTCCTAGGATATGAATTAGTTAGTTATGAGTGACATGTAAGCACAATCTAAGAGGATTTGATGTTTCTAATGGAATAAATTAGTGTTGAATTTCATTTCAAGTTGTAATATTGAACTTATATATGTATCTTGTTTCCAATAATACTAAACTGACCAGTCTTTCATGACTGGATTCATTGTATCATGGTATTATTATGTAATAAAGCAATGACTCTGGGTAACTAGGGTCGGGCCATTATATTTGGTATAAAATAAATTTAGTACAAACCTTGGAAACTATATTTAGAAAATCTCTGATTAGAGAACATTACCCTAAGATAGACTTTGAGGATTATTATAGAATAACTTCCATGAATTATGGAACTATAGAGATTTGTGAGTTTTCTAAGAAATACATCCCTGTATGGATACGAGCAGGTTGAGATGGCTCTGGCACATATGTACCTAGGGTAAAAACCCAAAAACACCGGTTTGAGGTAGACAAGAATGAGAACTGCTGCATGACAGCGAGCCTTTCTGCACTCTTGGTTACGACACTACTGGGGGATATATGTAGGATAATTCTCATTTTCATTACAAACCATTATGAAGCATTTATGAGTATATACCTCCTAAAAGAAAACATTTTTATGATTATGGATTATATCCATAAACTACTCAATTTATGTTAAGTGTTTTACAAGTTCAGAACTATGTATTTAGATTCATAAACTAATCTACTATATGACGTTGTTTAGAAATGACACATAGTGGAAGGAATAAAGACTATATCAATGCACGTAATCCATGTAAGGATTTTTATCCTACTAAAGATAATTATAGTGGATCTGGTGATGATCAGTTTGTCACCATACTGGGACAACTCTCTCAGGTTATGAATAATAACCTTACCTGAATGGAGCACCCTGATCCGCAATATAGAAGATCATTGTTATACTTCTTCGTGAAGAAAAAACAATGAACATTAAATGGTAGTACAAATCTGTTAGTTACTGAGAAATGAATAAGTTCTTTAGTGAAAATATTTCATGCTTTGGGGAGTATCCAAAGGTAAAAATATGTCATGGTAGTTTATCGCCACACAAGAGATGCAGCTTAATGGTGGTCATTTATTCAAAACACAAAGAAAGATGAGGAAGTATCAAACATGGAATAGAGGGAGGTTAAAGATATTTTATTGGAAAAATACTTTCTTCATGACCATCGAGCAGATATAGAATGATAATTTCTGAGTCTAAGGAAAAAGGAGGATGAAAATCCAAAAAAGTATAAGGCTAACATTACAAGGTTAGCAAGGCATGATACTGATTATATACGTAACCCAAGAAGTAAGATTTATTTTTTCTTTTATGTGTTAAAACCATTTATCGGTCTAGCATCAGTCTCATAATCCTTCTCATCGTATGGAGATATTGTCTCATGTCATATCATGACAGAAAAGTAATTCACTATGTATTATGACTTTAAAGAGAATAAAGAGAAGAATTGATCTGCTGAACACTCTGGGAAAGGATATAAGGAAACAATGAATAAGAGAATAGTTTAATTTCCACCCTGTGATAATTGTGTAATGAAGCACCCTGGTGCCTATCTAAAAGGAAAAGGAGTATGCTATAAATTTGGACAGAAAGGCCATTTCTCTGGTGATTGTAAGTGGAAGAAATAATCTACCAATGTTTAATGCTACAATTTCATGGAGATGGAAAATTATTAAAATAAATGTCCTATGTGTCAGGGAAACATACCTCAAAAAAGGCCAAGGAATCAAAGTCAAGCTTATGCAATCACTACTGTGGAGGGTGAGGCTCTGAAATACATGGTGGAAGGTAATTTAATGGTTTCCTCAAGTTTAGACAATGATTTATTTGACTCCAGATCATCACATTGTTTCATATCATCCCAGTTTTCTATGAAAATTAAATATTTCCAATTTGATTTAACTAGGGAGTTTTCAGTCAAAACACTTAAGTGAAGTATCATTGTAATAATGTTTTGTGAATCCATATCCATTAAGGCATATAAATGATATTTATCTACTAATCTAATCATTATAACCAAGAAATAATTTGATATAATCCTCAGTATGTATTGGCTTCCAGACCATGATGTGAAAATCTAATTTATGAAGAATGAGGTTACAATTCTCAATTATGATAAAGAGTACCATATCTTTAGAGCGGAAATGTCACCATCTGATTTTTATCAAGATCCAACCCTAGTAGCTCTACTAAATTGAATTATTTTAGAGGATGAGAGTGAAATAATTATGGGTGAGGAAAAAAATGTTCTAATAGAGGATGTACCTATTGTGCAAGAATATGTTGATGTGTTTCCAGAAGATTTACTAGGACAACCATCAGAACGAGAAATTTATTTTTCCATTGATTAAATTTCTAGTTCAAGTCCCATATCGAAGTCCCCTTATAGAATGGTCACTGTGGAATTAGTGTAACAAAAGAAAAAACTAGAGTAATTGAGTAATAAGGGATTTATCCTCTATAGTGTTACTCCCTGGGGATCCCTTATTCTTTTTGATAAGAACAATGACAAATCTATGAGGTTGTGGATTGACTACTGGGTGATCAATGCTATAACAATAAAGAACAAGTATCCCCTATCTTTCATTGATGATTTATTCGACCAACATCATGAATCTCAATATTTTTCAAATATTGAACTTAGATCTAGATATCATCAGTTGTGTGTGGAGAAGGAATACATTCTGAAAAAATCATTTCAAACCAAGTATGAGCATTACGAGTTTACAGTAATCCCTTTTGGATTGACTAATGTACCCTCTATCTTCATGGATCTAATGAATATAGTTTTCAAGGAATATGTTAATGTCATTGTAGTGGTATTTATTGATGATATCTTGGTATACTCCAAAAGCTAAAAATATCATGAAAACCACTTGATCATTTTTCTAAAGACTATTAGAAGAAATGAATTAAATGGGATGTTTAGAAAGTGTGAATTCTGGCTTCAAGATATTTATTTTCTTTTCTATGTAGTCTATAAGGATGAAATCTCTGTTGATCCATCAAAGACCAAGGCAATACAAGAATGGCCAGCACCGATGAGTATAACTAAGGTATAAAGTTTTATTTGTTTAGCAACTAATTATTGACATTTCATCAAGAATTTTTCACAGTTGGCTAACCCATTAACTAATATCACATGTAAAGGGGTTAAATTGTTTTGGGAAAAAGAGTGTGAAGAATGTTTTGACGAATTGAAGAGAAGATAAGTTAATGATCTTATCATGACTCTAACACATTGGAATGATGGGTTTGTTATTTATATTGATGATTCAAATAAAGGACATGGTTTTGTCCTTATTTAGAATGATAGAGTTACTCACTATGGATCAGGACGGGTAAAAATTAATGAGAAAAAAATCATACTCCTGGTCTTGAGTTAGAAGCTGTAATCTTTTCTCCAAAAATAATGAGACACTATCCCTATGGTGAAAAATGTGAGATTTATTCTGAACCCAAGAGTTTGAAGTATATTTTATCACAGAATGTACTCAACATGAGGCAAAGAATATGGCTTGAACTACTCAAGGATTATGATAGCACTATACACTACCACCTGGGGAAGGAAAATAAGGTGGCAGATGATTTTAGTAGAAAGGACCATGGAGTTTTGAACAAGATAAGAGTTGAAAGGGATCCTATTTTCATATATCCAGTAAAGATGGATATGGGAATAATGATAGAAGGTGAAAATTCAATACTTTTTCAAATATTTTCTGAATCATCTTTACTAGAAAGGATAAAGAGTTCTCAAATTGATGATGAGGAGTTTCAAAAGAAGATTTATGCTGTAAATGATGGGATATTGAGTGAATTCGTATATGAAGTTGTAATTTTGAAATTTGGGAAGAGACTGTAACGACCCAAAGTTTCATTAATAGAAAATTCCTCTTGATCCAGTTAAATGTTTCCTTATGAAAAATGTTTTTATAAGATGTCAAATTCATTAGTTTTACGTTAAGATTTGTGACAGTTACTTTTTAGCCGTTGAGCAGTGATCATCTGAGTAGTATAAATATAAGGCTTTAACGAACCCATTTCTACTCAGACAAAGGAAGCGATGGCCTCATCCAGTAGAATTGCCCCTTACAAAGCCCATTTGTCAGAGTTCGGAAAAGAGGTGGCATCTTTGGGATTTTCCCTTGACCAAGCCCAAGCTGAGCTTCATCAAGTCAAGCTCGAACGTGATCGTCTACAGGAAAAGATGAAGTTGATTGAAATTACCACTCGAGCGATGTTATCTGAGCCGCCCCAAGAGTCTGTCACCATCGCACACCTTACCCTTAGGTCTTATGTGGCTATTTTAAGGGGTTATGTAACAAATAAGTAGCACCATGTTCATGTACATTATTTTTGTATATAATAATGAATATAATTTCTAGTCATTTTTAATACATTGTAATTAGTTTTTAAAGTACAAATGGTGTTTTTAGTTATTATTTAATTAAGAATTATATTTTATTAAATTAAAGGATTTTTGAATTAAATAATATTTTAATAAAATATTATTATTAATATTAAATTAATTTTTTATTAAGTATAAATGATCTTATAATTTTATGAATGCAATTAAAATTTTTATTAAGGTTTGAAATCCATTTCTGTCAAAACCCGTGATTTTTTTTATAAATGTCGGTTTTTATTTTAAAAGTGAAACTTCACATATTTAGAAAATTATTTAGATAAAATAAATATTATTTTTGGAATCAGGACGTCGAAATTATCCAACGGTGAATTTTTCATAATTTTCTAAGACAGTCAAATATTTGGGTAGAAATTAAATACCATTTAAATATATAATGTGTTTTATGACATCATAATGACCCAATGGTGATGTAATAAAATAACATAATCATTATGTTCGGCCAATATGTGTTTTATCATTAAAATAATGAGGTTTTGGGTTTGTTTGACTTACTTTTCAAAGCATTAATGGAGCCCTCAAGACTTATTCAGCACTTTGCCTTTTTAAATTAATTTCCATGGGAGTGTGACTCACCTCCACATAAGCAACCCTAATTTTTTAATAAGTTCGGACCTTGGACTTGTAAAATATTTTTTTCCTTTTTCCTTTTCTAGAAACCATGGGCAAATACCATGGGATGGTTTGTGGTTTGGATTATTTTAATATAAGGGGTCCCAAACCTAAATAATAAGGAATTCCCTCACCTTTCCTATATAAACCCACCCAAGCTCCCACTTCCTCCTCACTAAAATCCCTTTGAGTTCATCCAACCTCTGCCCTACTCTTTCTAGAATCCTCCCAAGGTGCCCCAAGCTCCCAATAAGCCTCTCACAATCCTCTCTCTAGCCATTGGAAGCACACTTCCAAGTAAGGGTTTTTTTCTTCCTTTCTCTTTTTGTCAATTTTCATTAAGTTGTATTGCCCTTTTAATTTCAATTATGAATGTTGGGGTATGGTTTCTCACCTCTCCCATACTTCCCTCTTATTGTTTGAATGATGGGAGACCCCTTTCTCTCTCATTAAATGCCTCCCATATACACCCGTTACTATGCCGAAATACCGAAAGAAACCTTTTTCTCCTCTTTTATATTCAAGCAATACTTTGGTATCATGAATCTAAATTCCATTTCAATTGTTGGGACATGTATCTATATGACCTCCTTACTGTCCATTACTTGTAAATATGATGAGTAACCCCTTTCTCTCTCATCAACCTTTTTTATGAATTCTTATGTCACGCCGTTACGCTGCCGAAATCACACCGATTTTCTAAGCCAATATCATTGTGTAGTGAATACCATGCCCATTTCTCCATCAAGGGTATTCACCTTTATGCACATTTACTTATTGATTATAAAGTTTCATGTATTAATTCCACATCCCTTTATCGTGGAATAAATGATTGTGTTTTATGAGTCCATGTTTTATGATCCATGTGGCACACTTATGCATGAAATGAAATGTTTAAGAAGGGTGCACCCTTTATAGCGCTCCAATGCATTGGGAAAAGTATTGTATCATGATACATCATGTGAAATGAGTGTTGACTCATTCTAATTCAAGTGCAACTAGGGTTTACTCATGCTTCAAGTGCAATGAGGGTTTACTCATGCTCCATGTGCAATGAGCCTTGGCTCATGCTAATTCAATGTTAAGTGTTGTTGCCACATTTCCATGTTTTGGTTATCATGCTTTATCATGCCTTTATGTTCATGTTACTCTAATGCTCTATTGATGTTCCTATTGCCTAAAATGTATTCTACTCCTCATGTTATGCATTGTTTACTCCCTTACTGGCTTTATAGCTCGCCCTTTTCTTATGCATGTCCTCAGGTTATCCCATGCAATGCTAAGTACGAAGGAATGTAGTGGTCATGTAAAGGACGTTTTCAATAAAGATGTTGTATTTCAAGTTTAAAGTTTTTATGTAATGATCCTAATCCCCAAAGACACTAAACCTCTCGATCTTCTTTGTTGTATCAAGTGAAGTTTTATGTAATAAAGCATGCTTAAGTTGTAATAAAGAGCAGGGTTGTCACAGTTGGTATCAGATGATAGGTTTAGTTATTTTTGGGATTGGGAAACCCTAGTAAAGCCTTAGATACAAGACTAAGCATAATAAAAACATCCCTAAGTTTTGGTAAATACTAATTAATTGGTTTATCAAACCAATAAATCCCTGTCTGGATACAAGCAGGTAGAGGCGGCTCTGGCACATATGTATCCTAGGGGTAAAACCCGAAAACACCGCTTTGAGCTAGACTCGAACGGGAACTGGTGCACGACAACGGGCCTTTCTTCACTCTTGGTTAAAACACTCATGGGGGATATGTTTTGATCTTAGTATGAACCCTTATTAAGGGAAAAAATTCCCCTAAGAATATATGTTAGAAGGAAGATCATGAAAAGCCTGGATTGAATCCTATAGACTCATGAGTTAAAGAGATTAAATTTTATTTATAAGTCATCAACTTTTGTCTTTGGATTAACCTTTTTGTGTTACCCCTAACATTCCTTTTATTCAAGCCAATGTCCGGTAATAGTAGAACTCAGGATAACAACCGTTGTGAAGATCAGTGTGATGATTGTACTTATGAGATGCCCAATCCAATGGGAGCGGGAATCACGAACTTTGTCACGCTTCTCTCTCAACTAACTCAAGTTTTGAATAGAAACACTGGTCAAGAGGAACGTTCAACCCCCCATAAAAAAGAACAAGTCGCTATTGAATGCTTCATGAGACAAAGGCCTCTTACTTTTAGTGGATCATCTGATCCCACGATCGCTGAACAATGGATCAACTCCATTGAAAAGATATTCTCCATCCTCCAATGCTCTGAAAAAGAGAAGGTTCTCCTGGCGGCTTATCGTATGGAGGGTGAATCAGATCAATGGTGGATGTTGATCCAAAATACGAAGCCTGTGGAGGAGATCAAGGCTTTGCAATGGAAGGAATTCCGGAAGATGTTTTTCGATAAATATTTTCCACGCACCCTCCGTCTTAAGATGGAAAGGGACTTCCTTTCCCTCAAACAGAAAGATGAAGAATCTATGGGAGCATACGAGGCAAACTTCACAAGGCTTGCACGATACGCTTCCGGCTTTGTCGTTACCCCCGAATGCAAGGTTGACTGCTTCTTTGGTGGGCTGAAGCCTAGCTTGCAGAAAGCATTAGCGATCCGTGACTTCGACAGCTATGAGGAAATTGTCTGATGTGCCCTCAAGGTTGAAATGGAGTTCGGAGAATCACAGGGGTATCATGGGGACAAGAAGCGTAAGCTGGACTTCAATGCTGGTGGTCCGATGGATAAATCCAACGGCGCTAAGAAACTCCAGCACCCCACTTGCCAAAAGTGTGGAAAGAATCACCCTAGAAATTGCCTTAGGGGGACAAGAAAATGCTTCAAGTTTTGAAGAGAAGGGCACCTAGCTGTTAACTGTCAGCAAGAAGGACCCGCGGCTACGACAGAGGAGAGGAACGCTCCGTTCAAACCTCAAAGCGTTGTTAAATGCTACAAATGAAAAGAACCGCGTCATTTTGCGAATCAGTTCCCTAATCGAAGGGTTATCGGAGGCAATCAACAACCTCCAAGACAGCAAGGAAGAGCTTTTGCCATCACTTTTGCCGAAATGAACCCCGACAACGAAGTGGTGACAGGTACACTAGTTATTCATTCAAGAATAGCGAACATACTTTTTGATTCAGGTTCTACGCATTATTTTATATCTCAAAAGTTTAGTAGAATAATCCCTGCACCACCACAAATCATGGAAGTAAAGATGTTAGTGATTACGACAAATGGGGCAATCATTGCATCCCATGAATATAAGTCATCCCCTGTAATAATATGTGGATTGAATTTCCCGGCGAACCTCATCATACTCCCTCTAGTGGAATTTGATGCAATTCTTGGCATGGATTGGATTTCCTTATATATAGCCAACATAAATTGTCGGGAGAGGGAAATCACACTCCATATGGAGAATCGACCCCAGATTCTTTACAAGTGTCAGGAGGAAGATGAATCTCCTTTAGCTCCATCATCTCAAGCATGGATATTACTGACTTATGAGCATGCATATCTGGCTCAGATGATTGAGTCCAAGGAAGAAACCACCCTTGAAGAAATTCCTATTGTGAGGGAATTCGCTGAAGTATTTCCCGAGGAACTTCCTGGTCTTCCTCCAAGAAGATATGTTGAGTTCTCAATTGAACTTATACCTGGGGCACTACCAATATCCAAGACTCCATATAGAATGGCTGTTGTTGAGCTTGAAGAGCTGAAGAAACAACTACAGGAGAATCCGGATAAAGGGTTTATACGCCCAAGTGCATCACCATGGGGTGCACCAGTCCTCTTCGTCAAGAAGAAGGAAGGTTCAATGCGGCTTTGCATCGATTATCGTGAACTTAACAAAATCACGATAAAGAACAGGTATCCTCTCCCAAGAATCGATGACTTGTTTGATCAGCTGCATGGAGCACAATACTTCTCCAAGTGGACTTGCGGTCGGGATATTATCAAGTAAGGGTGAAGAAGGAATATATCCCCAAGACTGCTTTTCGTACAAGGTACGGGAACTATGAATTCATAGTAATGCCTTTCAGACTCACCAATGCTCCAGCAATATTCACGGACTTGATGAATAGAGTCTTTAGAGATTACCTAGACAAATTTGTGGTAGTCTTTATAGATGATATTCAAATATACTCCAAAACCAAGGAGGACCATGAGGAGCATTTAAAAACTGTACTAGAGACTTTGCGCAAGGAGAAGCTCTATGAAAAGTACAGCAAATGTGAGTTTTGGTTGAAGGAAGTCTCATTCTTGGGCCATATCATCACAAGCAATGGGATATCTATGGACCCCTCCAAAACAGATGCAATTGAGGGATGGACGAGGCCAACATCGGTAACTAATATCCGTAGCTTCTTGGGGTTAGCTGGATATTATCGACGATTTGTGAGAAATTTCTCACGATTGTCCAATCCTCTTACCAAGCTAACTCGAAAGGGAGTAAAGTTTTCTTGGAGTGATGAATGCGAAGAAAGATTCAAGGAGTTGAAAAGGAGGCTTATCACTGCACCCATGCTCACTTTACCCACAAGTGGGGAGCTTTTTGTGGTATTCAGTGATGCTTCGAAGAAGGGCTTAGGATGTGTGCTGATGCAGAATGATAAAGTGATATCCTATGCCTCAAGGCAGTAGAAAATCCATGAGCAAAACTATCCAACGCATGATCTAGAGTTGGCAGCTGTGATCTTTGCCTTGAAAATCTGGCGGCATTATCTCTATGGAGAGAAATGTGAGATATATACTGACCACAAGAGTCTTAAATATATATTCACACAGAAAGAGCTTAATATGTGCCAGAGAAGATGGATAGAGCTCATCAAGGATTATGACTGTTCAATACATTACCACCCTGGGAAGGCGAACAAGGTGGCGGATGCCCTAAGTAGAAAGGATCTAGCTATTCTATTAATGATGAGAATTGAGAAGGATCCAATCTTCTTAGACTTGATGAAGATAGATGTGGGAATCATAAAGAAGGGAACATCATCAATCCTTTCACAAATGATTACTCAAGCATCTGTTTTGGAAAGGTTAAAGGATTCTCAAAAGGATGATGCGGGAATACAAGAAAAAGTAGAATCTATCAAAAAGGGAAAATCCTCAGAGTTTAATGTTAATGAAGAATGAATTGTACGGTTTGGGAAAAGACTATGTGTTCCATCAAGTTCGAAGCTGAAGAAGGAACTTTTGGATGATGCACATAGTTCAAATTTCTCTATTCACCTAGGGAGCACAAAGATGTATCGAGATCTCCGAGAAAACTTTTGGTGGGATAATATGAAGAAGGAGATCGCTGAAGATACATCAAAGTGCCTGGTGTGTCAGCAAGTGAAGGCAGAGAGGCAGAAGTCTAAGGGGATGATGCAACCATTTCCCATACCAGAATGGAAATGGGAGAACATCACCATGGACTTCGTCACTGGACTTCCAAGGACATACAAAAGAAACAATGCAATCTAGGTTATTGTGGATCGTCTCACAAAGACTGCACACTTCATTGCTATTCGAGAGGATTTCTCTTTGGATCAACTGGCACAGATATATATCAGGGATGTGGTACGGTTTCATGGAGTACCACTATCTGTTGTTTCTGACCGAGATCCAATATTTACCTCTATGTTTTGGAAGAGTCTTCAACATGCTCTGAATACTGAACTGAACTTCAGTACGGCCTATCATCCTCAAACTGATGGCCAATCCGAGCGGACTATAAGCTGCTTGGACCAGAAATGGTCGAAGAAATGGTGGAGAAGGTGAAAACCATTCAACAGCATATCAAGGACATTAAAGGAGGATGGGATCAACATCTTCCTATAGTATAGTTCCCTTATAATAATAGTTTCCACTCGAGCATCCAAATGGCACCATATGAAGCCCTGTATGGGAAAAGGTGTAGAACACCGGCATGTTGGGACGAGGTCGGTGAACATAAGCTGCTTGGACCAGAAATGGTCGAAGAAATGGTGGAGAAGGTGAAAACCATTCAACAGCATATCAAGGCAGCCCAAAGTCGACAGAAGAGTTATGCAGATAATCGTCGACAAGACCATGAGTTTAAAGTCGGAGACATTTTGTTTTTACGCATATCTCCGTGGAAGAAGTTCATGAGGATTGGAAAGAAAGGGAAGTTAAGTACAATGTACATCGGCCCCTTCCAGATTCTTGATCGTGTTGGGGCTGTGGCCTATCGACTAGCACTTCCACCTACTATGGCCAAGGTGCATGATGTCTTCCATGTATCCCTCTTAAGGAAGTACATACCAGACCCTTCACATGTACTCTCTTCCGAGGTGGTACAATTAGAAGACGATCTTTCTTATGAGGAGCAACCAGTGAAGATCTTGGATCGTAGGGAAAAAAATTCTATGAAATAAGACAATTCCCCTCGTCATGGTGTTGTGGAGAAACCACAAGTTTGAAGAAGCAACTTGGGAGTCGGAGGATATGATGAAGCTAAGTTACCCACATTTGTTTTAGTGTGGGAAAAGGAAAATTTCGAGAGCGAAATTTCTTAAGGGGGGAATATTTTAACGACCCAAAGTTTCATTAATATAAAATTCCTCTTGATCCAGTTAAATGATTCTTTATGAAAAATGTTTTTATAAGATGTCAACTTCTTTAGTTTAACGTTAAGATTTGTGACCGTTACTTTTTAGCCGTTGAGCAGTGATCATCTGAGTAGTATAAATATAAGGATTTAACGAACCCATTTTTACTCAGACAAAGGAAGCGATGGCCTCATCCAGTAGAATTGCCCCTTACGAAGCCCATTTGTCAGAGCTCGGAAAAGGGGTGGCGTCTTTGGTATTTTACCTTGACCAAGCCCAAGCTGAGCTTCATCAATTCAAGCTCGAACGTGATCGTCTACGGGAAAAGTGGAAGTTGATTGAAATTACCACTCGAGCGATGTTATCCGAGCCGCCCCAAGAGTCTGTCACCATTGCGCACCTTACCCTTAGGACTTATGCGGCTATTTTAAGGGGTTATGTAACAAATTAGTAGCACCATGTTCATGTACATTATTTTTGTATATAATAATGAATATAATTTCTAGTCATTTTTGATACATTGTAATTAGTTTTTAAAGTACAAATGGTGTTTTTAGTTATTATTTAATTAAGAATTATATTTTATTAAATTAAAGGAATTTTGAATTAAATAATATTTTAATAAAATATTATTATTAATATTAAATTAATTTTTTATTACGTATAAATGATCTTATAATTTTATGAATGCAATTAAAATTTTTATTAAGGTTTGAAAGCCATTTCTGTCAAAACCCGTGAATTTTTTTATAAATGTCAGTTTTTATTTTAAAAGTGAAAATTCACATCTTTAGAAAATTATTTATATAAAATAAATATTATTTTTGGAATCAGGACGTCGAAATTATCCAATGGTGAATTTTTCATAATTTTCTGAGACAGTCAAATTTTTGGGTAAAAATTAAATACAATTTAAATATATAATGTGTTTTATGACATCATAATGACCCAATGGTGATGTAATAAAATAACACAATCCTTATGTTCGGCCAATATGTGTTTTATCATTAAAATAATTAGGTTTTGGGTTTGTTTGACTTACTTTTCAAAGCATTAATGGAGCCCTCAAGACTTATTCAACACTTTGCCTTTTTAAATTAATTTCCATGGGAGTGTGACTCACCTCCACATAAGTAGCCCTAAATTTTTAATAGGTTCGGACCTTGGCCTTGTAAAATATTGTTTTCCTCTTTCCATTTCCTGAAACCATGGGCAAATACCATGGGATGGTTTGTGGTTTGGATTATTTTAATATAAGGGGTCCCAAACCTAAATAATAAAGAATTCCCTCACCTTTCCTATATAAACCCACCCAAGCTCCAACTTCCTCCTCACTCAAAGCCCTTTGAGTTCGTCCAACCTCTGCCCTACTCTCTATAGAATCCTCCCAAGGTGCCCCAATCTCCCAAGAAGCCTCTCACAAGCCTCTCTCTAGCCTTTGGAAGCACACTTCCAAGTAAGGGTTTTTTTCTTCCTTTCTCTTTTTTGTCAATTTTCTTTAAGTTGTATTGCCCTTTTAATTTCAATTATGAATGTTGGGGTATGGTTTCACACCTCTCCCATACTTCCATCTTATTGTTTTAATGATGGGAGACCCCTTTCTCTCTCATTAAATGCCTCCCATGTACACCCGTTACTATGCTGAAATTCCGAAAGAAACCTTTTTCTCCTATTTTATATTCAAGCAATACTTTTGTATCATGAATCTAAATTCCTTTTCAATTGTTGGGACATGTATATATATGACCTCCTTACTTTCCATTACATGTAAATAAGATGAGGAACCCCTTTCTCTCTCATCAACCTTTTTTATGAATTCTTATGTCACGCTGTTACGCTGCCGAAATCAAACCGATTTTCTAAGCCAATATCATTGTGTAGTGAATACCATGCCCATTTCTCCATCAAGGGTATTCACCTTTATGCACATTTACTTATTGATTATAAAGTTTCATGTATGAATTCCACATCCCTTTATCGTGGAATAAATGATTATGTTTTATGAATCCATGTTTTATGATCCATGTGGCACACTTATGCATGAAATGAAATGGTTAAGAAGGGTGCGCCCTTTATAGCGCTCCAATGCATTGGGTAAAGTATAGTATCATGATACGTCATGTGCAATGAGTGTTGACTCATGCTAATTCAAGTGAAACGAGGGTTTACTCGTGCTTCAAGTTCAATGAGGGTTTAATCATGCTCCATGTGCAATGAGCCTTGGCTCATGCTAATTCAATGTTAAGTGTTGTTGCCACATTTCCATGTTTTGGTTATCATGTTTTTTCATGCCTTTATGTTCATGTTACTCTAATGCTCTATTGATGTTCCTATTGCCTAAAATGTATTGTACTCCTCATGTTATTCATTGTGTACTCCCTTACTGGGCTTTATAGCTCACCCTTTTCTTATGCATGTCCTCAGGTTATCCCATACAATGCTAAGTACGAAGGAATGTAGTGGTCATGTAAAGGAAGTTTTCAATAAAGATGTTGTATTTAAAGTTTAAAGTTTTTATGTAATGATCCTAAGCCCCAAAGACACTAAACCTCTCGATCTTCTTTGTTGTATCAAGTGAAGTTTTATGTAATAAAGCATGCTTAAGTTGTAATAAAGAGCAGGGTTGTCACAGTTGGTATCAGAGGATAGGTTTAGTTATTTTTGGGATTGGGAAACCCTAGTAAAGCCTTAGATACAAGACTAAGCATAATAAAAACATCCCTAAGTTTTGGTAAATACTAATTAATTGGTTTATCAAACCAATAAATCCCTGTCTGGATACGAGCAGGTAGAGGCGGCTCTGGCACAGATGTATCCTAGGGGTAAAACCCGAAAACACCGCTTTGAGCTAGACTCGAACGGGAACTGGTGCACGACAACAGGCCTTGCTTCACTCTTGGTTAAAACACTCATGGGGGATATGTTTTGATCTTAGTATGGACCCTTATTAAGGGAAAAAATTCCCCTAAGAATATATGTTAGAAGGAAGATCATGAAAAGCCTGGATTGAATCCTATAGACTCATGAGTTAAAGAGATTAAATTTTATTTATAAGTCATCAAATTTTGTCTTTGGATTAACCTTTTTGTGTTACCCCTAACATTCCTTTTATTCCAGCCAATGTCCGGTAATAGTAGAACTCAGGATAACAACCGTTGTGAAGATCAGTGTGATGATTGTACTTATGAGATGCCCAATCCAATGGGAGCGGGAATCACGAACTTTGTCACACTTCTCTCTCAACTAACTCAAGTTTTGAATAGAAACACTGGTCAAGAGGAACGTTCAACCCCCCCTAAGAAAGAACAAGTCGCTATTGAATGCTTCATGAGACAAAGGCCTCTTACTTTTAGTGGATCATCCGATCCCACGATCGCTGAACAATGGATCAATTCCATTGAAAAGATATTCTCCATCCTCCAATGCTCTGAAAAAGAGAAGGTTCTCCTGGCAGCTTATCGTATGGAGGGTGAATCAGATCAATGGTGGATGTTGATCCAAAATACGAAGCCTGTGGAGGAGATCAAGGCTTTGGAATGGAAGGAATTCTGGAAGATGTTTTTCGATAAATATTTTCCATGCACCCTCCGTCTTAAGATGGAAAGGGACTTCCTTTCCCTCAAACAGAAAGATGAAGAATCTATGGGAGCATACGAGGCAAACTTCACAAGGCTTGCACGATACGCTTCCGGCTTTGTCGTTACTCCCGAATGCAAGGTTGACCGCTTCTTTGGTGGGCTGAAGCCTAGCTTGCAAAAAGCATTAGTGATCCGTGACTTCGACAGCTATGAGGAAATTGTCTGATGTGCCCTCAAGGTTGAAATGGAGTTCGGAGAATCACAGGGGTATCATGGGGACAAGAAGCGTAAGGTGGACTTCAATGCTGGTGGTCCGATGGATAAATCCAACGACGCTAAGAAACTCCAGCACCCCACTTGCCAAAAGTGTGGAAAGAATCACCCTGGAAATTGCCTTAGGGGGACAAGAAAATGCTTCAAGTTTTGAAGAGAAGGGAACCTAGCTGTTAACTGTCAGCAAGAAGGACCCGCGGCTACGACCGAGGAGAGGAACGCTCCGTTAAAACCTCAACGCGTTGTTCAATGCTACAAATGCAAAGAACCGTGTCATTTTGCGAATCAGTTCCCTAATCCAAGGGTTATCGGAGTCAATCAACAACCTCCAAGACAGCAAGGAAGAGCTTTTGCCATCACTTTTGCCGAAATGAACCCCGACAACGAAGTGGTGACAGGTACACTAGTTATTCATTCAAGAATAGAGAACATACTTTTTGATTCAGGTTATACGCATTCTTTTATATCTCAAAAGTTTAGTAGAATAATCCCTGCACCACCAAAAATCATGGAAGTAAAGATGTTAGTGAGTACGACAAATGGGGCAATCATTGCATCCCATGAATATAAGTCATCCCCTGTAATAATCTGTGGATTGAATTTCCCGGCGAACCTCATCATACTCCCTCTAGTGGAATTTGATGCAATTCTTGGCATGGATTGGCTTTCCTTATATATAGCCAACATAAATTGTCGGGAGAGGGAAATCACACTCCATATGGAGAATCGACCCCAGATTCTTTACAACTGTCAGGAGGAAGATGAATCTCCTTTAGCTCCATCATCTCAAGCATGGATATTACTGACTTATGAGCATGCATATCTGGCTCAGATGATTGAGTCCAAGGAAGAAACCACCCTTGAAGAAATGCCTATTGTGAGGGAATTCGCTGAAGTATTTCCCGAGGAACTTCCTGGTCTTCCTCCAAGAAGAGATGTTGAGTTCTCAATTGAACTTATACCTGGGGCACTACCAATATCCAAGGCTCCATATAGAATGGCTGTTGTTGAGCTTGAAGAGCTGAAGAAACAACTACAGGAGAATCTGGATAAAGGGTTTATACGCCCAAGTGCATCACCATGGGGTGCACCAGTCCTCTTCGTCAAGAAGAAGGAAGGTTCAATGCGGCTTTGCTTCGATTATCGTGAACTTAAAAAAATCACGATAAAGAACAGGTATCCTCTCCCAAGAATCGATGACTTGTTTGATCAGCTGCGTGGAGCACAATACTTCTCCAAGTGGACTTGCGGTTGGGATATTATCAAGTAAGGGTGAAGAAGGAATATATCCCCAAGACTGCTTTTCGTACAAGGTACGGGCACTATGAATTCATAGTAATGCCTTTCAGACTCACCAATGCCCCAGCAATATTCATGGACTTGATGAATAGAGTCTTTAGAGATTACCTAGACAAATTTGTGGTGGTCTTTATAGATGATATTCAAATATACTCCAAAACCAAGGAGGACCATGAGGAGCATTTAAAAACTGTACTAGAGACTTTGCGCAAGGAGAAGCTCTATGAAAAGTACAACAAGTGTGAGTTTTGGTTGAAGGAAGTCTCATTCTTGGGCCATATCATCACAAGCAATGGGATATCTATGGACCCCTCCAAAACAGATGCAATTGAGGGATGGACGAGGCCAACATCGGTAACTAATATCCGTAGCTTCTTGGGGTTAGCTGGATATTATCGACGATTTGTGAGAAATTTCTCACGATTGTCCAATCCTCTTACCAAGCTAACTCGAAAGGGAGTAAAGTTTTCTTGGAGTGATGAATGCGAAGAAAGCTTCAAGGAGTTGAAAAGGAGGCTTATCACTTCACCCATGCTCACTTTACCCACAAGTGGGGAGCTTTTTGTGGTATTCAGTGATGCTTCGAAGAAGGGCTTAGGATGTGTGCTGATGCAGAATGATAAAGTGATATCCTATGCCTCAAGGAAGTAGAAAATCCATGAGCAAAACTATCCAACGCATGATCTAGAGTTGGCAGCTGTGATATTTGCCTTGAAAATCTGGCGGCATTATCTCTATGGAGAGAAATGTGAGATATATACTGACCACAAGAGTCTTAAATATATATTCACACAGAAAGAGCTTAATATGTGCCAGAGAAGATGGATAGAGCTCATCAAGGATTATGATTGTTCAATACATTACCACCCTGGGAAGGCGAACAAGGTGGCGGATGCCCTAAGTAGAAAGGATCTAGCTATTCTATTAATGATGAGAATTGAGAAGGATCCAATCTTCTTAGACTTGATGAAGATAGATGTGGGAATCATAAAGAAGGGAACATCATCAATCTTTTCACAAATTATTACTCAAGCATCTGTTTTGGAAAGGTTAAAGGATGCTCAAAAGGATGATGCGGGAATACAAGAAAAAGTAGAATCTATCAAAAAGGGAAAATCCTTAGAGTTTAATGATAATGAAGAATGAAATGTACGGTTTGGGAAAAGACTATGTGTTACATCAAGTTCGGAGCTGAAGAAGGAACTTTTGGATGATGCACATAGTTCAAATTTCTCTATTCACCCAGGGAGCACAAAGATGTATCGAGATCTCCGAGAAAACTTTTGGTGGGATAATATGAAGAAGGAGATCGCTGAAGATACATCAAAGTGCCTGGTGTGTCAGCAAGTGAAGGCAGAGAGGCAGAAGTCTAAGGGGATGATGCAACCATTTCCCATACCAGAATGGAAATGGGAGAACATCACCATGGACTTCGTCACTGGACTTCCAAGGACATCCAAAAGAAACAATGCAATCTGGGTTATTGTGGATCGTCTCACAAAGACTGCACACTTCATTGCTATTCGAGAGGATTTCTCTTTGGATCAACTGGCACGGATATATATCAGGGATGTGGTACGGTTTCATGGAGTACCACTATCTGTTGTTTCTAACCGAGATCCAATATTTACCTCTATGTTTTGGAAGAGTCTTCAACATGCTCTGAATACTGAACTGAACTTCAGTACGGCCTATCATCCTCAAACTGATGGCCAATCCGAGCGGACTATCCAAACACTTGAGGATATGTTGAGAGCGTGCTCAATGGACTTTAAAGGAGGATGGGATCAACATCTTACTATAGTATAGTTCCCTTATAATAATAGTTTCCACTCGAGCATCCAAATGGCACCATATGAAGCCCTGTATGGGAAAAGGTGTAGAACACCGGCATGTTGGGACGAGGTCGGTGAACATAAGCTGCTTGGACCAGAAATGGTCGAAGAAATGGTGGAGAAGGTGAAAACCATTCAGCAGCATATTAAGGCAGCCCAAAGTCGACAGAAGAGTTATGCAGATAATCGTCGACAAGACCATGAGTTTAAAGTCGGAGACATTGTGTTTTTACGCATATCTCCGTGGAAGAAGTTCATGAGGATTGGAAAGAAAGGGAAGTTATGTACAATGTACATCGGCCCCTTCCAGATTCTTGATCGTGTTGGGGCTGTGGCCTATCGACTAGCACTTCCACCTACTATGGCCAAGGTGCATGATGTCTTCCATGTATCCCTCTTAAGGAACTACATACCAGACCCTTCACATGTACTCTCTTCCGAGGTGGTACAATTAGAAGACGATCTTTCTTATGAGGAGCAACCAGTGAAGATCTTGGATCGTAGGGAAAAAAATTCTATGAAATAAGACAATTCCCCTCGTCAAGGTATTGTGGAGAAACCTCAAGTTTGAAGAAGCAACTTGGGAGTTGGAGGATATGATGAAGCTAAGTTACCCACATTTGTTTTAGTGTGGGAAAAGGAAAATTTCGAGGGCGAAATTTCTTAAGGGGGGAATATTTTAACGACCCAAAGTTTCATTAATAGAAAATTCCTCTTGATCCAGTTAAATGATTCTTTATGAAAAATGTTTTTATAAGATGTCAACTTCTTTAGTTTAACGTTAAGATTTGTGACCGTTACTTTTTAGCCGTTGAGCAGTGATCATCTGAGTAGTATAAATATAAGGATTTAACGAACCCATTTTTACTCAGACAAAGGAAGCGATGGCCTCATCCAGTAGAATTGCCCCTTACGAAGCCCATTTGTCAGAGCTCGGAAAAGGGGTGGCGTCTTTGGTATTTTACCTTGACCAAGCCCAAGCTGAGCTTCATCAATTCAAGCTCGAACGTGATCGTCTACGGGAAAAGTGGAAGTTGATTGAAATTACCACTCGAGCGATGTTATCCAAGCCGCCCCAAGAGTCTGTCACCATCGCGCACCTTACCCTTAGGACTTATGCGGCTATTTTAAGGGGTTATGTAACAAATAAGTAGCACCATGTTCATGTACATTATTTTTGTATATAATAATGAATATAATTTCTAATCATTTTTGATACATTGTAATTAGTTTTTAAAGTACAAATGGTGTTTTTAGTTATTATTTAATTAAGAATTATATTTTATTAAATTAAAGGAATTTTGAATTAAATAATATTTTAATAAAATATTATTATTAATATTAAATTAATTTTTTATTACGTATAAATGATCTTATAATTTTATGAATGCAATTAAAATTTTTATTAAGGTTTGAAAGCCATTTCTGTCAAAACCCGTGATTTTTTTTATAAATGTCAGTTTTTATTTTAAAAGTGAAAATTCACATCTTTAGAAAATTATTTAGATAAAATAAATATTATTTTTGGAATCAGGACGTCGAAATTATCCAATGGTGAATTTTTCATAATTTTCTGAGACAGTCAAATTTTTGGGTAAAAATTAAATACCATTTAAATATATAATGTGTTTTATGACATCATAATGACCCAATGGTGATGTAATAAAATAACATAATCCTTATGTTCGGACAATATGTGTTTTATCATTAAAATAATTAGGTTTTGGGTTTGTTTGACTTACTTTTCAAAGCATTAATGGAGCCCTCAAGACTTATTCAACACTTTGCCTTTTTAAATTAATTTCCATGGGAGTGTGACTCACCTCCACATAAGCAGCCCTAATTTTTTAATAGGTTCGGACCTTGGCCTTGTAAAATATTTTTTTTCCTCTTTCCTTTTCCAGAAACCATGGGCAAATACCATGGGATGGTTTGTGGTTTGGATTATTTTAATATAAGGGGTCCCAAACCTAAATAATAAAGAATTCCCTCACCTTTCCTATATAAACCCACCCAAGCTCCAACTTCCTCCTCACTCAAAGCCCTTTGAGTTCGTCCAACCTCTGCCCTACTCTCTATAGAATCCTCCCAAGGTGCCCCAAGCTCCCAAGAAGCCTCTCACAAGCCTCTCTCTAGCCTTTGGAAGCACACTTCCAAGTAAGGGTTTTTTTCTTCCTTTCTCTTTTTTGTCAATTTTCTTTAAGTTGTATTGCCCTTTTAATTTCAATTATGAATGTTGGGGTATGGTTTCACACCTCTCCCATACTTCCCTCTTATTGTTTTAATTATGGGAGACCCCTTTCTCTCTCATTAAATGCCTCCCATGTACACCCGTTACTATGCTGAAATTCCGAAAGAAACCTTTTTCTCCTATTTTATATTCAAGCAATACTTTTGTATCATGAATCTAAATTCCTTTTCAATTGTTGGGACATGTATATATATGACCTCCTTACTTTCCATTACATGTAAATAAGATTTGGAACCCCTTTCTCTCTCATCAACCTTTTTTATGAATTCTTATGTCACGCTGTTACGCTGCCGAAATCACACCGATTTTCTAAGCCAATATCATTGTGTAGTGAATACCATGCCCATTTCTCCATCAAGGGTATTCACCTTTATGCACATTTACTTATTGATTATAAAGTTTCATGTATGAATTCCACATCCCTTTATCGTGGAATAAATTATTATGTTTTATGAATCCATGTTTTATGATCCATGTGGCACACTTATGCATGAAATGAAATGTTTAAGAAGGGTGCGCCCTTTCTAGTGCTCCAATGCATTGGGTAAAGTATAGTATCATGATACGTCATGTGCAATGAGTGTTGACTCATGCTAATTCAAGTGAAACGAGGGTTTACTCGTGCTTCAAGTGCAATGAGGGTTTAATCATGCTCCATGTGCAATGAGCCTTGGCTCATGATAATTCAATGTTAAGTGTTGTTGCCACATTTCCATGTTTTGGTTATCATGCTTTTTCATTCCTTTATGTTCATGTTACTCTAATGCTCTATTGATGTTCCTATTTCCTAAAATGTATTGTACTCCTCATGTTATTCATTGTGTACTCCCTTACTGGGCTTTATAGCTCACCCTTTTCTTATGCATGTCCTCAGGTTATCCCATGCAATGCTAAGTACGAAGGAATGTAGTGGTCATGTAAAGGAAGTTTTCAATAAAGATGTTGTATTTCATGTTTAAAGTTTTTATGTAATGATCTTAAGCCCCAAAGACACTAAACCTCTCGATCTTCTTTGTTTTATCAAGTGAAGTTTTATGTAATAAAGCATGCTTAAGTTGTAATAAAAAGCAGGTTTGTCACAGAGACTTTTTGTTCCTGATATACCTGATCCAAAAATGGAATTGTTGTATGATTATTATAGCTTAAATTTCTCTATACACCCGGGGAGAACCAAGATGTATAGAGATTTGAAGGAATAGTTTTGGTGGCCAAAATGAAGAGGGAGATTTCTGTTTTTTCTGTCAAGATGTATAGATTGTCAACAAGTGAAATCTGGAATGAAACATCATGCAAGTGTCATGCATCCTCTTTCCACAACTGAGTGGAAATGGGATGACATTAAAATGGTCTTTTTTATGGGGCTACCAAATACTCCTAGAAGGAGTGAAGATATATGGGTCATTGTTGATCATCTTACCAAGTCCGCACATTTTCTTGCTATAAGAAATGATTTACCACTTGAACGTTTAGAAAGAATGTATGTTAATGATGTTATATGACTTAATGGAGTACCCCTATCAATGTTTTTGATCGTGATACCCATTTTACATAAAGATTTTGGAAATGTCATGAGAAATCCATCGGTACTGAACTTTGTTTGAGCACTGACTACCACCCTCAAACTGATGGACAATCAGAACAGACTATTTAAACCTTAGAAGAAATGTTGAGATCTTGCTCACTTGACTATCAAGGTATGTGGGATCAATATTTACCTCTGGTATAATTTTATTATAACAATAGCTTCTATTCAAGTATTCATATGGCACCATATGAAGCATTATATCGAAAGAGATGTCACACACCAACTTGTCGGATGATGTTGGTGAATAAAAACTTGTTGGCCTAGAGCTTGTTGAGAAAACAATAGAAAACATGAATATTATCCAAACTAACATAAAAGCATCCCAATGTAGGAAAAATATTTATACCGATAACCAAAAGAAGGATTTGGAATTTCAAGTATGAGACCCTGTTTTCTTGAAGGTATCTCCATGGAAGGTTGTTATACATTTTTGTAGGAAGGGTAAATTGCGTCCCACGAACATCAGAACTTTTGAAATTATAGAATGAATTGGAGATATAGATTACCATCTGGAAATGCCTCTAAGTCCCTCCAAAGTTCATGATGTGTTCCACGTATCACTATTGATAAAATAAATTCCTAACCCAACTCTGTACTCACCTATGATGAAATTGACTGGAACCAGATCTGTCTTATTGTGAAGAGGTTGTTAAACTTCTTGATACCAGGGAACCAGTGTTGAGAAACCGGATGGCTCATCTGTTAAAGTTATATGGAGAAACCATAAGATGGAAGAGGCAACGTGGGAACCAGAGGAACTTATAATGAAGAACCAAACAAATCTTTTTGTTCGGTAGTATTCTAGAAATTTCTATTCTGAAATTATTTGAAAGAGGGAAGAATGTAACGCCCGAAGATTCCATAGTAAATTTCCCTTAGAATAATTCAGTAGCTTGAAATGTACGCAACTACGAGGTTCTAACACACCGTGACCAATCAAACTGTCCGTTAGGAAAAGTAATATCCACTTTTTGATATTTTACAAATTTTATCTTTCAAAATGGACTTCATTTTTGAATTAATAATACCGAAATTATCTTAGGCTGAATTTTTGGTATCTTTTTTGAAAACATTCAATTTCTGATGAATAGTGTAAAACACTACATTATTGGTTAAAACTGACCTTTTATTTAAATAATTATTTATTTTATTTAAATTTATTTTAGGTCGAAATAGATATATAATACCTATATAATTTCAATGTAATTCATTAGAGTCATTTTATAATAATTTTATATATATTAAGATTTTATTGAACTTTTTACAGTCTTTTACCCACATCCTAGGAGCATTTGAAAATGTTCAAAAAACATAATTTCAACACTTATATGAGTTGAATTTCAAAAATTCTAGGGACATGGTAAATATCATAAAGTAATATATGCTTCTATTGGATGAAAATAATTTATGGTGAATAATATCTTTTGACTTTTATTTACCACAGTTAAAAGTAAATATGGTAATTAAGGGTAAACATTTTATCGTAATTACACTAACACATGTCTTAATTATATTGGATATGCATAATTAGACCAAAAAAACCTTAAGAATAAAATATTACCCCCTTGGTCCACTTGGATTAGATTTGGACATTTATTATTTGTTTATTTAATGAAGAGTTAAAAGAGTGAAATTAAAGGTTTAATAACTTAACCTTTTTTTAATATAGGGCTACACACAATATAAATTGGAATATAGATATTAATTATAAAGATAAATATATTTCCTACAGAATTGTGTTTTTTTCCTGATTTTTAGACTTTAAATAATTTATTTTATTTATGTCACAATGATGATGTAGTAATTACCTTATTAATGGAAGATTAAAATAATTGATATTATAAATATCTATGTAAATTTTAATTGAGACTTATGATGAATTAAACAAATTTTATAGGTTAATATGACATGTTTTGGTTGGTTTAATAAATATTATCTGATGTGATAATGTTTCAATGGATTTCAAAAAAATCAATAACTAAATTGTGTCAAAATTTACATAATGGTGTTTTTAAAACAAATACTATATTATTAATTAATATAATATTCATAAAAATATACGGTTCACCCAAAATACTTAGATAAGGTTATATATATATTAATAATTAACCACTTTGGGTTTTATTGGATGTTTATTGTATGTTTATTAACAATATAATATAAAAATACAATGAGACATGGTAAATGTAAAACTATTTAACTAAGAGTTAAATCTAAAAGATAATTTTAATAAAGTGTCCTAAAACTATCTTAAATCTATTGGTTGAGAGGTTTTAGACCCATAACAACTTTTTCCTTTAAATAAATTATATTGGATACATTATAAACTGAAAATTATTTTATTATAAAATAATATTTCTAGCATTTTCTAAAGTGACTCTCACCTATCTTATAAAAGGTCTCTTCCCCTTATCTCAATATTACACCTACAAAGCCCTTTGAATCGGCCAAAATCTGCCCAAATATCCTCCCAACATTCCTACCTTTATCCAATAGGCCTTACTTTGGTACTAAAGCCAACCTAAAGAGCCCTTTCGATCAAATCTAAAGGAGAAACCCGAAGAAGAGGTAAATATTTCATCACCTCATTCAAGTTTTTTCTCCTTTCACTTCCTATTTCATTGTGGTTTCTATACCAATATAATAAATAAAGTACCGTATCCATAATGTAATGTTATTATAAATATTTTACAACCATATTCGTTATTCTATCCATCCTATAAATGACAAAGTCACAATACGTGTGTACGTACGGCTTATCGTCTCCACGTTGTGATGTAGTTTGTTATTCAAACAATTCATTATTTGGATGGGTATAATAATGAATATAACTAATGTAAATAATAAATATAAAATTATAATGATTTTATATATGATATAACATCGAATTACATATGGTTTTTCGATTAATATAATGAAATTTTCGCTCATGTGTACGTACGAATTACCATCTCCATGAACGCGATGAGATTCATTTCCCCATCGTAAACATTCAAGAATAATTTTCATTTGATGACTAAAAATAATGTTTACGAACATAATATGATTCTTTATATTAATGAAATAAATTCTATCCATAACAAACATGGCTTTTGTAACTAAGCATTTAAAGGAAAACGAATCAGTTAACACCCGAAGCGATGATACTACTGAAATATTATTACCAAAACAATATTATAGGATTATATTGACATCATATTTATGTATATAGTACTTATATAATTTAATAACAATTATTTAACTATTATAAATGATTTTAACATACCCTCGACGAAGGAAAAGTAGAATGTATGGGTTAATTTTACAATCTCTTTATTATCCGAGGTTGTTTTTACCTGAGTATTTACTGGGACCTCTTTATCATCCACATCCATGTTTTCTTAAAAATGTATTTTGAAATTTTTTTACTATTTACTAGTATATGGGTTAAAGTCATTTATATCCTTATTTTACCTTATATGTTTTGAAAGGAATCCTTCGTTTGTTTTCCAAATAAGGTACTTTATGACCTTTTCGAATAAATTACTGTTAGAATGTTTTTTTACCTTATACCGTAGGTGTGGCTATTTTCCACCGTTATAACATCATCAACGCTTCCCTTAAAATCTTATAAAAATATTTTGAAAATAAATTATTTCTTTTATAAATATGCGATCTTAAATGGTTTCAAAATAGAAATATGTATTTCTTTCAAATAGTTTTCATTTCATATTTTTCAATATCCTTTGATTGATTTTAAACTTGTTTGAAGTAGATTTATTATGATACATATTGTCCATATTGTATTAGAGGTTTTTTAATTTTATTGACTGTGGATGTGATATTTTTATACCATTCATGGTTTATGTTTAAAGTATTGACATTTCATACGCTAGTTTTAATAAGAATAATTATGTTATGTTTCATCCTTTTAATATGAGGAATGTATTGTTCTTAGTATGTGACGGGTGGAGCCCAATATAGCTCATTGGTGAATCAGTTGGTCTCATGAGAAAATTATATGTGGAATTGGTCGAGGCCTTTCCCAATTTGATATATGGTTTTGGCTGAGGCCTAAATTATTTTTAGACGTCTTAGCCAAGGCCTTGACATGATGTTTCAGAACGTCTGACATTATACATTCCCTAATATGAAAAATAATAATGATAGTTCATGTGGTTATTTTACTTGTATAATACCCATGACTATCTTTTATTATGTCATTATTTACTCAACTCACATTCCTACCATAAAGTGTTCAAGTTTATTATTAGTAAAGGCATTGGTTTTTAATTATTCACCATGCCAAATGTTTAGGTTATCTACCATTGTATTTCATACACTTACTGAGAGTTTGAGCTCAACCCTTAGGTTTTATTTTACAAGTATATGAAGAAGTTAGTTATGAGTGACTTTCTGGCATAATCTAGGAGGATTGGATGTTTTTAATGGAATAAATTAGTGTTGAATTTCATTTCTAGTTGCAATGTTGAACTTACGAATGTATCTTGTTTCAACTGATACAAAACTGATTGGTCTTTCAGGACATGATTCCTTGTATCATGCCAATATTATGTAACAAAGCACTGACTCTGGGTTACTAGGGTCGGTCATTACAAAATAAAAAATATACTTCCAATCGTCCTTTCATATAATTCTGATAAATTTACTCTAATCCATTTTTTAGTACCATAATCAAAGCACCTTCTAATGAAATTTTTAACCTTTCAATAATTATATTTTTGAAGCATCTATATTCAAATTTAATTGATTAGAAAATGGTTAAGATGAAATTTAGATGAACATATCTCTGATGCAATATTATGTCACCCTACCGAATCATCCTAATGGAAGAGATTTGATAATCAATTTTCAGATATTGGATGTGAAGTTACAAATCTCAGAATAGAACTATGTATAGATGGGATGAATCCATATCGGAGCTAAAGTAACCAATATAGTTCGTGGCCTATTTTTTTGGTAGTTTATAACTTATCCCCATAGATATGTATGAAGAAACAATTTATTATGATGAGATTGATGATTTTTGGACAAAAATATCAAAAAACGATAATGATGTGTATCTTTAACGATTTATTAATGATTTGAAATTTCGAAAAGAGGAAGGTGTTTTATAGAGACCCTAATCTTGATGTACATGGAAATTACATTACTTTTGAGGAATACTTAGTACATAACAAAAACAGACACACAAGGACCATAATAGTTTAGTGTCTTTGGAAACTTGCAACGTAATCTTCTAATCATGGTGAAAGATCTTCAACATCTCCCATAAAGATATTCCCATTTTTGTTTCCTTACCTAAAATCTTTCTTTTAATCCTGGGGGAAAAGAAAACATAAAATGGGTGAGCTCAAATGCTTAGTAAGGGTAAGCATGGATAAAATAAAACATACCATATACATTTGAACTTAAAAAAACATGAACATTAAAAATCTTGAGCAACGACATAAAACTTGGAAGTACATAAGGCATAGATCATAATGGAACATAAATAATGGTAAAATAGAATGGGAATAAAACATGTAATTGTGGCATCCATTAGGCAAATGTAATGATTTCCATAGTAGCCAAGGCATTGCTTCCAAGACCAACTTAGTGGACAATGTCCATTTCTGGATCGAGTTCACTCCTAGTTTTAGTCCTGTTTTACTGAACCAGTTTAACTTGCCGTTCCAGACATGTCTAACTCATGAGATATAAATCTTTACCTGATGTATTTAAGGGAGATATAGGTCCCACCCATCTCATAATGAAATCATTCATACTTCTGCCACAAAATAAACATACATCATTTATAATAACCCAACCAATAAAATGGGTTCCATAAACATCACCCCATCATCACATAATCCATATAAAAGAAATGGATATCATTTCATCATAAGAAAAGTGAAACCATGTAAATCATATATACATTACACTTGAAACATACACATATGAAATAATTTCATCTTAGATGGAAAATGATTTTGATAAAACACTTGAAATGAATTTTTGAGGAAAATATCCTTTTTTCTTCAAAATCAATTTCTTTTCACAAAATGTCATGAAATTTTAAGAGAAAGAGATTTTTGTTTAAAATAGTCATGAAATATTTTTGAGGAAGCTTTATGAAAATAAGGATTTATAAAACCCTAAAAATCTTTTCATGCCGTATACGCTAAAAAAACATTCTTCTCGTACTTTTGTCAGAAAAGTCAAAAAGTACCTCGTACGAAAAACTTCAAAATATTCCTTTCATATCTTTTAATAAAAACTCACCGAAGGGTAAAATAGGATTTAAAAAATTGTAGGTGTATGGAAATAATATTACATATTGAGGAAACATGGATGTGGATGATAAGATACACCCTAGTAAATTTCAAATTATAAACAATCTCGGATAAAAATGAGATTGTGATATTTCCCTTACCTTAGGTCTGATTTTCTTTGTAAGTGTCTGAAACTCCTGTAGAATGATTTAAATAATGTCATTGACTTATTAAAGAATCATATTCATTGTTATGATATCATATATGTTTCACTTATGACTTTATATTTCCCTTTCTTTTGTAAATTCCATGTTAAAGAGTGTTTTGGGTAAAATCCTTTCATTTGTCGTCCGTGTTTTGACTTGTAATTACTCATATGATTACTTAGATCATGATTAATTAATTCCAGAATATAAAACATGATTTATATATAATATATATTCAGAATATACATATATATAATAGATTGATAAATGGAAATAAATACACCGTTAATGGAGACGGTAGGCCGTACGTACGCATGAACACTGTATTCGTTTCCTTATTGAGTTGAATGGAATTAAGTAGATGAAATACATATATACATAAATCCAGTAGCTTCATAATGTCATATATTTCATTATTATTGCTTATATATACTTTATAATCATTCTTAAATGGTTAACATGGAGAATGAATCTCATCGCGTCGTGGAGACGGTAGCCCGTACGTACGCAAGATCGATGATATCGTTTCCATAATTATTGAATTGAATTGGAGTGGATGATATAATATATCAGAATCAGTATGATGATATAATAACTATGTATATTTATTCTCCTCACCATTATACCCATCCATGTAAGGTGTTTCCGGAAAAACAAATTACACCACGGCGTGGAGACGACATTCCGTACGTACACACGCGCGGTGATTTTGTTTTCCGTAGGATGGATAGAAGGTGAAATGGGGTTGTTTCATATTTATAATAACAAATAAGTATATTAGTTATAATGATGTTACTAATTTATAATTAAACAACTAAAGAAGAAGAAGTTGAAGAAGAAAGAAGCTTGAAATAATCGGGAGAAGAAATTACCTCTTCTTCGATACGCCTCTTTGAAACCTCCTCTTACGGCACAAAGATTGGTCTTTAATGTAGACCAGAACCTCTATGATGTTTCTAGGGAAGTGGAGAAGATAATTTTTCAGTGTTTGTCCGAGCTTTAAGGCACAAATTGGTGTGAGGAGGAGTGGGAGGAGGTGCCCTTTTATAAGGGAGGAGAGGGGCACCTTTGGAATTCTTAAAAATATTAATTTATAATAAATCTAAACCCACTTAAAAACCTCCAAAAATGACTCATATCCAAATATTAGATGAGATATAGCTTTAATCTCATCAACCAATCAAATTTAGACATGTTAGGTATTTATTTTAAACATTATCAACTTGATTTATCCTTATTTAGTCAATTTAATTTTATTTGTGGTAATAACATTCTAAAATTTAAATTATAACACATAATTAATTATTTGTTATGAATTGTCCATAATTGGATAATTTATAACATTTTCTACCATATAAATTTAAATTTATAATTTTTAAATATATTATTGATTTTTAAACAATTTTATAATATATTATTTTTATAAAATAACAATAGTGTCAATTTTGACACTATTCATTTATTTGAATTTAAATAAAATATATACAGAAGATATGTTCGAAGAAAAACCTTTAATAGAATCATAAAAGGCCATATGTATCTATAAAATTAGTGTATTACATTAAATAGTTCATATAATATTTATTTTATTATGTTTAAAACCATTTATTTGGTTTATCTCTTAATAAATAAATTACTGAAACATTTTTGTATAATTATTTAATATACATATTTGTTGCATAAAAATTACAAATAAAATCCTATGATGCAGATAAATCTATTAAGTTTCATAATAATAATCTTACTAGAATTTATCATCTTGAAATCACAATATTTAAATTGTTACATTTATTAAATTATGAAGCTGACAACTTTGGCATCATTTAAAATAAAATAGTATAAGTGTCATAATCGCTTTCCTAAGGCTCCAAATGGTCCACTATTCGACCATTGGATGATTATGGTTTACATGTACATGAAAAATAAATTTTGGGTAGGGTTTTGGGCGTTTTATGGTTACTATTAGTTTAATAAAAACTATATTCTTGATTTTTCACTAGATAAACAATTTCTCCATCACTATTGTGTTACAATTAATGATAATTATATAATCCCTAAAAATTATAAACAAATTCATATGATGTAGATAATTTAATTAGCTTTCTGGAGACTATTCATGTTCGAAGTTTCATGAATTGTATCACTAAATTAAAATTAATATACTTATAAGATTTAAGAGAGTGACATGTTGTCACTTTCTTTGATTTTAATAATAATGAAATTATTTTCATGGTCAAAAGTCCATAAAATGAATATAATACGACCCTTAGGTTATATGGGTCTACTTTTATCCATCCAATAGAATTTTGGCATGTGTTAGGGTAATTTTATAATATTATATTTACCCTTAATTACCCGATTTACCTTTAACTATGGTAAATAAAATTTACCGTAATTACTATTCATAATTCCCAAAAATAAAAAGTAGCTTATTAACATAGTTTGGAACCACTGATTCCAAATATGGAATCCATTTTTCCAAATTCAATACACAAAAGTTGCAGAAATTAAATTAAAATTAATCCCGTTGTCGAAAGAAAAAGGGTTTTTCTTTAAAACATTGCAAAAGATTGAATTGATTTAACCTACGAATTTAATGTAAAATCAATGCTAATGACATAAATTATATTAAATGGTAAAAATATATTCTATTTATACTTTAAAACCATATAATATTATAATTTAACCATATAAATTATTGCGATGAAAAAAGTTGTTTTTAATTAAAATATAGCGTGTTTTTACTATTCATCAAAATATGAAAGTTACCAAAATAATATGAAAAATTTATCCAAAGTAAATTTTTATTTCATGATTACAAAGAAAAATTTTATTTTGTCAAATTCAACATATAAACATGTCAAAAATTAGATTTAATGTGGGTGCGCCCTCAAGAGGCGGCAAAACTGCATTTTTTGAAAAATACTTATTTTACCCAAAAAATTTATTTTGTTCTTATACCATGTTCTAGAAAATGTGTAAGATGAATAATAATGTTATAAAATTCAAAATTTATTTAATACTATTCATAACAGCTAGTTCATAATAATATTATAATAATATATCGTTGTTTAGTAAAACCCGATATTGTGTACAACACACACTATCGAGGAAGGTCGCGATTGCGTGTAATGCAAGCCAAGTCAGGGTTGCGTGTTGTGCAAGAATCCTTCATTGTTTTGTATAACAGAATCCAACCATATTTCATTTATACATTGAATATATATATATATATACTCAATGTTGCGTAGAATAACTATTATCAAAATTGTGTATAACACGATCCATGAATAGTGTTGCGTATACTGCAAGCTAATACGGTGTTGCATATAGCACAAGGTAATCATGGTGTAGCATACAACACAATACATTAATGAAATTAAAAGAATATTTTTCATATAATCTCAGGGTGTTACATTCTACCCCCTTAAAATGAATTTCTCCCTCGAAATTCGTCGGGGTTATAAATGGTTTACTACTAGAAACTTTGTTTAATAAGAAACCCACATCGTAAAAAGGAATACCAAAACATGGCATTAAAAACTAAAGAATGAAATGTAACGGTTACCCAAATTAACTCATCACTGGGTTTCCACGTAGGATAACATAGGCGAAAATATGGATATGGAAGAAAAATCTAACCATCTTGTTCTGATGGAGAGTGGTAGAGAACATGGCTATGAAAAATCCAACAATGACAAAGCTATTGATTTCTGATGATCTAAGGTACCATCTGATTCATCGGATATAAGGGAACTAGGACAACATTTTTGGTTTTCAAGATCATTTCCCGAAAGTTGATGAATTAAAATAAATAATTGCATGATTTTGGTACAATCTCATTGTTGTTCGTGAATTGAACAATTTCCACTTCATCCCTTAAGAAATGAAGTTGAATTTGTTATTCGTGATGTGTTAGTAGATCATGTGATAGAATGATGGGTCATTCCATCTCTTTCAAACAAAAGGTTAGCAAAAGTTATAAGTCCATCTTATGGTTAGATTAATCGTATATGGTTTCCAAAATGAACTTATACTTCAGATATCATACCGCTTAATAAAATAAAACTAGTTTCTACTAACCAGGGACTTCCTGTAGGCCAGTGCTAGGCGATAAAGGCAAGTCGCACTTTGGTTGTGGGTTTGATTCCCACAGCCTTGTCCGACGCGATGGGCTACCGCCCGTCCTGCAGGTTGTCCTTTTTCTAAAACTATATTACTATAACATCCCATCAATAATATCGAAAAAACTTTTATCCTTAAACAACACTAACTTATGTCCAACATAATCCATTCCAATCTTTAGGCTTATCCATAATACTGCAGTCCACTCTCATAATATAGTGAAAATGATTACCAGAGATTTAATACCATCGTTGATCCCCATATATCATAAGATATGTCTTGTTGGTCACATTCCAAACATTCGAAGGCCTTAATCATGTATTCTCTTGAAAAATTAATACCCATTGAACCTTAGTGAATACATGAATGCAGTTAAAAGTTAACACTTTCCACATACCAAAATCCTTAAAATTCTATATACTCAAACTATGATATCAGTTAGTCCTTATATCAATCATGAGCTCTTGAATACAATCCAACATCTCATTATCTTCTTATTCATTCATTATGCGCATATCATCTACTTTTTAAAAATATCTGAATAACCTTCCATGGTTACTGGTACCATTCAACATATACTTTCAAATACATTAAGGAAAAACAATAGTGTAACAATCCTTATATGATTCTTTATTCCATAGTACCATTAACTATACAACATAACTCTCGATAAACATACAATCATTCCACTACCTTCTAAAACACCCGACTGAGCTTCAACACTTCTTTCAGCTCATATATCATTTGTAGTCTCCTCATCATCATCCACATAAATACTACCCATATGACCATTCTTATTCTCTTCATGAGATTTTCCATTAGGGAATCGGTTTGCATAATGCCCATACATTCCACATTTAAAACATCTAATCATTGTTGATGTCGTAGTAATACCATTATCCTTGTCCATGGTGTTAACTGAACCATTTCCTTTGCACTTACTGGATTTGTGTCCTTATTTTCCACACCGAAAGCATATTCCAGTTCCTTTGAAAGAATCACCCTGATGCCTCTTCCCACATGATTTACATGAGGGAAATTGAACTTCCATTCCTCTATGATCATCATGAAACTCCATCTTTCTCTTATTATCTGAGTCGGGAAACATACCAAAGTTGAGATTATTGATCATATTATGAGATTGCTGATTAGGCATAATAACGATGTTTGGACTTCTAGATCCCGTTTCATTTGGTTTCTCATGACGAAAATCATTCCATTGTCTATTATATCCTCCATTATCGTGAATCTTCCTGTTTCCCGCCATTTTCTAAAACCCAAAATGAATAGTGTGAGAGGAAAAAATCATGCTAGAGAAAACAACATATTAAAGGGGGAGTATCCTCAATATCTAACATCTTAGTTTAAATTCTATGATCGTTACCGTAGTTCTAGGACTGTATCCTATACGTATACTTATCCTTAAAGACATCCCTAGACATACCTTGGAAATATCTCTAGGAATCTCACTAACGTTTTCGCATCCTAGTTTCCAAAGGTTGACTAAACCTTTCCTCTGATACCAACTGTAGAGACCCGAAGCTTGACGTACATGGACATTACATTACTTTTCAGGAATACTTAGTACATAACAAAAACAGACACACAAGGGCAGTAATAGTTTAGTGTCTTTGGAAACGTGGAACGTAATCTTCTAAACGTGGTGAAAGTTCTTCAACATCTCCCACAAAGATCTTCCCATTTTTGTTTCCTTACCTAAAAACTTTCTATTAATCCTGGGGGAAAATAAAACATAAAAAGGGTGAGCTCAAATGCTCAGTAAGGGTAATCATGGATAAAATAAAACATACCATTTACATTTGAACTTAAAAAAACATGAACATTAAAAATCTTGAGCAACGACATAAAACTTGGAAGTACATAAGGCATAGATCATAATGGAACATAAATCATGGTAAAATAGAATGGGAATAAAACATGAAATTGTGGCATCCATTAATCACATGTAATTATTTCCATAGTAGCCAAGGCATTGCTGCCAAGACCATCTTAGTGGACAATGTCCCTTTTTGAATCGGTTTCACTCCTCGTTTCAGTCCTGTTTTACTAAACTGGTTTAACCTGCCATTCCAGCCATGTCTATCTCATGAGATATAAATCTTTACCCAATGAATTGGAGGGAGATATAGGTCCCACCCATCTCATAATGAAATCATTCTTACATGTGCCACAAAATAAACATACATCATTCATAATAACCCAACCAATAAAATGGGTTTCATAAACATCATCCCATCATCACAAAATCCATATAAAAGAAATGGATATCATTTCATAATAAGAAAAGTGAAACCATGTAAATCATAGAGACATTACACTTGAAAGACACACATATGAAATAATTTCATCTTAGATGGAAAATGGTTTTGATAAAACACTTGAAATGAATTCTTGAGGAAAATATCCTTTCTTCTTCAAAATCAATTTCTTTTCACAAAATGTCATGAAATTTTAAAAGAAAGAGATTTTTTTTAGAAAATAGTCATGAAATATTTTGGAGGAAGATTCATGAAAATAAGGCTTTATAAAACCGTAAAAATCCTTTCATGCCGTATACGTTAAAAAACATTCTTCTCGTAATTTTGTCAGAAAAGTCAAATAGCACCCCGTACGAAAAATTTCAAAATATTCCTTTCATATATTTTACTAAAAACTCACCGAAGGGTAAAATAGGATTTAAACAATTGTAGGTGGATGGAAATAATATTACATATCGAGAAAACATGGATGTGAATGATAAAATACACCCCAGTAAATTTCAAAGTATAAACAATCTCGGATAAAAATGAGATTGTGATATTTCCCTTAACATAGGTCCGATTTGCTTCGTAAGTGTCCGAACCTCCTGTATAATAATTAAAATAATGTAATTTACTTATTACAGAATCACATTACTTTTTATGATATCATATATGGTTCACTTATGACTTTATATTATCCTTTTGTAAATTCCATGTTAAAGAGTGTTTTGGGTAAAATCGTTTCATTTGTCGTCCGTGTTTTGACTTGTAATTATTCATATGATTACATAGATCATGATTACTTAATTCCAGAATATAAAACATGATTTATATATAATATATATTCAGAATATACATATATATAATAGATCGATAAATGGAAAGAAATACACCGTCCATGGAGACGGTAGGCCGTACGTACGCATGAACGCTGTTTTTGTTTCCTTATTGAGTTGAATGTAATTAAGTAGATGACATACATATATACATAAATCAAGTAGTTTTATAATGTCATATATTTCATTATTATTTCTTATATATACTTTACAATCATTCTTAAATGGTTAACATGGAGAATGAATCTCATCGCGTCGTGGAGACGGTAGTCCGTACGTACGCACGAGCGATGATATCGTTTCCATAATTATTGAATTGAATTGGAGTGGATGATAGAATATATAAGAATCAGTATGATGTTATAATAACTATGTATAGTTATTCTTTACACCATTATACCCATCGATGTAAGGTGTTGGCAGAAAAACAGATTAAACCACGGCGTGGAGACGGTATTCCGTACGTATGCACGCACGGTGATTTTGTTTTCTGTAGGATGGATAAAAGGTGAAATGGGGTTGTTTCATATTTATAATAAAAAATTATTATATTAGTGATACTGATGTTATTACATTATAATTAAACAACGAAAGAAGAAGAAGTTGAAGAAGAAAGAAGCTTGAATGAATCGGGAGAAGAAATTACCTCTTCTTCGATACGCCTCTTTGAAACCTCCTCTTAGGGCACTAATATTGGTCTTTAAAGTAGACCATAACCTCTAGGATGTTTCTAGGGAAGTGGAGAAGATAATTGGTCAAGGTTTGGCCGAGCATGAAGGCTCAAATTGTTGTGAGGAGGAGAGGGAGGAGGTTCCCTTTTATAAGGGTGGAGAGGGGCACCTTTGGAATTCTTAAAAATATTAATTTATAATAAATCTAACCCCACTTAAAAACCTCCAAAAATGACTCATATATGAAGATTAGATGATATATGGTTGTAATCGCATCAACCAATCATATATAGACATGTTAGGTATTTATTTTAAACATTATCAACTTGATTTATCCTTATTTAGTCAATTTTATTTTATTTGTGGTAATAACATTTTAAAATTTAAATTATAACAAATAATTACTTAATTGTTGTGAATTGACCATAATTGGATACTTTATAACATTTTCTACCATATAAATGTAAATTTATAATTTTTAAATATATTTGTGATTTTTAAACAATTTTATAATATATTATTTTTATAAAATAACAATAGTGTCAATTTTGACACTATTCATTTATTTGAATTTAAATAAAATAAATACAGAAGATATGTTCAAAAAAAAAGATTTAATAGAATCATAAAAGGTCATATGTATCTAGAAAATTAGTGTAGCACATTAAATAGTTCATATAATATTTATTTTATTATTTTTAAAACCATTTATTTGGTTTATCTCTTAATAAATAAATTACTGCAACTTTTTTGTATAATTATTTAATATACTTATTTGTTGCATAAAAATAAAAAATAAAATCCTATGATGAAGATAAATATATTAAATTTCATAATTATACTTTAACTATAATTTATCATCTTAAAATCACTATATTTAAATTGTAATATTTATTAAATTATGAAGGTGACAACTTTGGCATGATTTAAAATAAAATAGTATAAGTGTCATAATCACTTTTATAAGGCTCCAAAGGGTCCAATATTCAACCATTGGATTCTTATGGTTTATATGTACATGAAAAATAAATTTTGGTCAGGGTTTTGGGCATTTTCTTGTTACTATTAGTTTAATAAAAACTATATTCTTGATTTTTCACTAGATAAACAATTTCTGCATCACTATTGTGTTACAATTAATGATAATTATATAATCCATAAAAATTATAAATAAATTCATATGATATAGATAATTTCATTATATTTCTGGAGACTATTCATGTTCGAAGTATCATGAAGTTTATCACTAAATTAAAATTAATATACTTATAATATTTAAGAGAGTGACATGTTGTCACTTTCTTTGGTTTTAATAATAATTAAATTATTTTCATGGTAAAAAGTCCATAAAATGAATATAATCTGACCCTTAGGTTATATGGGTATACATTTATCCATCCAATAGAATTTTGGCATGTGTTAGGGTAATTTTATAATATTATATTTACCCTTAATTACCTGATTTACCTTTAACTATGGTAAATAAAATTTACCGTAGTTACTATTCATAATTCCCAAAAATAAAAAGTAGCTTATTAACATAGTTGGAACCCACTGATTCCAAATATGGAATCCATTTTTCCAAATTCAATACACAAATGTTTCAGAAATTAAATTAAAATTAATCCCATTGTCGAAAGAAAATGGGTTTTTCTTTAAAACATTGCAAAAGATTGAATTGATTTAACCTACGAATTTAATGTAAAAACAATGCTAATGACATAAATTATATTAAATGGTAAAAATATATTCTATTTATACTTTAAAACCATTCAATATTCTAATTTAACCATATAAATTATTGCGATGAAAAAAGTTATTTTTAATTAAAATATAGCGTGTTTTTACTATTCATCAAAATATGAAAGTTACCAGAATAATATGAAAAATTTATCCAAAGTAAATTTTTATTTCTTGATTCCAAAGAAGAATTTTATTTTTACAAATTGAACTTATAAACATGTCAAAAAATAGATTTAAAGTGGGTGCGGTGTCAAGAGGCGACAAAACAGCATTTTTTGAAAAATACTTATTTTACCCGAAAAATTTATTTTGTTCTTATACCATGTTCTAGAAAATGTGTAAGATGAATAATAATGTTATAAAATTAAAAATTTAGTCAATACTATTCATAACAGCTAGTTCATAATAATATTATAATAATATATCGTTGTTTAGTAAAACCTGGTATTGCCTACAACACACGCTATTGAGGAAGGTCGTGATTGCATGTAATGCAAGCCAAGTCAGGGTTGCGTGTTGTGCAAGAATACTTCATTGTTTTGTATAACATAATCCAAACATATTTCATTTATACATTGAATATATATATATATATATATACTCAATGTTGCGTGGAATAACTATTATCAAAATTGTGTATAACACGATCCAAGAATAGTGTTGCGTATACTGCAAGCTAATACGGTGTTGCGTATAGCACATGGTAATCTTGGTGTAGCATACAACACAAGACATTAATGAAATAAAAAAAATATTTTTCATATAATCTCAAGGTGTTACATTATACCCCCCTTAAAATGAATTTCACCCTCGAAATTCGTCGGGGTTATAAATGGTTTACTACTAGAAAGTTTGTTTAATAGAAACCCACATCGTAAAAAGGAATACCAAAACATGGCTTTAAAAACTAAAGTACGAAATGTAACGGTTACCCAACTTAACTCATCATTGGGTTTCCACGTAGGATAACATAGTTGAAAATATGGATATGGAAGAAAAATCTAACCATCAAGTTCTTGATGGAGAGTGGTAGAGAACATGGCTATGAAAAAGCCAACAATCAAAAAGATATTGATTTATGATGATCTAAGGTACCATCTGATTCATTGGATATAAGGGAACTAGGACAACATTTTTGGTTTTCAAGATCATTTCCCTAAAGTTGATTAATTAAAAGAAATAATTGCATGATTTTGTTACAATCTCATTGTTGTTCATGAATTGAACAATTTCCACTTCATCCCTTATGAAATGAAGTTGAATTTGTTATTCGTGATGTGTTTGTAGATCATGTGATAGAATGATGGGTCATTCCATCTCTCTCAAACAAAAGGTTAGCAAAAGTTATAAGTCCATCTTATGGTTAGATTAATCATATATGGTTCCAAAAATGAACTTATACTTCATATATCATACCTCTTAATAAAATAAAACTAGATTCTACTAACCAGGGAATTCCTGTAGGCCAGTGGTAGGTGATAAAGTCCAGTCGCACTTTGGTTGTGGGTTCGATTCCCACAGCCATGTCTCACGCGATGGGATGTCTCCCGTCCTGCAGGTTGTCCTTTTTCTAAAACTATATTACTATAACATCCCATCAATAATATCAAAAAAACTTTTATCCTTAAACAATACTAACTTATGCCCAACATAATCCATTCCAATCTTTAGGCTTATCCATAATACTACAGTCCACTCTCATAATATAGTAAAAACGATTACCAGAGATTTAATACCATCGTTGATCCCCATATAACATAAGATATGTCTTGTTGGTCACATTACAAACATTCGATGGCCTTAATCATGTATTCTCTTGAAAATTTAATACCCATTGAACCTTAGTGAAAACATGAATGAAGTTAAAAGTTAACACTTTCCACATACCAAAATCCTTAAAATCATATATACTCAAACCATGATATCACTTAGTCCTTATATCAATCACGAGCTCATGAATACAATCAAACATATCATAATCTTCTTATTCCATCATTATGCGCATATCATCTACTTTTTAAAAATATCTGAATAACCTTCCATGGTTACTGGTACCATTCAACATATACATCAAATACTTTTAGGAAAAACAATAGTGTAACAATCCTTATATGATTCTTTATTCCATAGTACCATTAACTATACAACATAACTCTCGATAAACATACAATCATTGCACTACCTTCTAAAACAACCGACTGAGCTTCAACACTTCTATCATCTCATATATCATTTGTAGTCTCCTCATCATCATCCACATAAATACTACCCATATGACCATGCTGATTCTCTTCATGAGATTTTCCATTAGGGAATTGGTTTGCATAATGACCGTACATTCCACATTTAAACCATCTAATCATTGTTGATGTCGTAGCAATACCATTATCCTTGTCCATGGTGTTAACTGAACCTTTTCCTTTGCACTTACTGGCTTTGTGCCCTTCTTTTCCACACCCAAAGCATCTTCCAGTTCCTTTGAAACAATCACCCTGATGCCTCTTCCCACATGATTTACATGATGGAAATTGAACTTTCTTTCCTCTATGATCATCATGAAACTCCATCTTTCTCTTATTATCTGAGTCGGGAAACATACCAAAGTTGAGATTATTGATCATATTATGTGATTGCTGAATAGGCATAATAACTATTTTGGACTTCCAGATCCCATTTCATTTGGTTTCTCATGAAGAAAATTATTCCATTGTCTATCATATCCTCCATTATCGTGAATCTTCCTGTTTCCAGCCATTTTCTAAAACCCAAAAAGAATAGTGTGAGAGGCAAAAATCCTGCTAGGGAAAACAACATAGTAAATGGGGAGTATCCTCAATATCTAACATCTTAGGTTAAATTCTATGATCGTTACCGTAGTTCTAGGACTGTATCCTATACGTATACTTATCCTTAGAGACATTCCTAGACATACCTTAGAAATATCTCTAGGGATCTCACTAACGTTTTCGCATCCTAGTTTCCAAAGGTTGACTAAACCTTTCCTCTTATACCAACTGTAGAGACCCGAAGATTGACGTGCATGGACATTACATTACTTAGGAGGAATACTTAGTACATAACAAAAACAGACACACAAGGACCATAATAGTTTAGTGTCTTTGGAAACTTGGAACGTAATCTTCTAATCGTGGTGAAAGATCTTCAACATCTCCCATTAAGATCTTCCCATTTTTGTTTCCTTACCTAAAAACTTCCTTTTAATCCTGGGGGAAAAGAAAACATAAAAAGCACGAGATGAAATGCTCAGTAATGGTAAGCATAGATAAAATAAAACATACCATATACATTTGAACTTAAAAAAACATGAACATTAAAAATCTTGAGCAACGACATAAAACATGGAAGTACATAAGCCATAGATCATAATGGAAAATAAATCATGGTAAAATATAATGGGAATAAAACATGTAATTGTGGAATCCATTAAGCACATGTAATGATTTCCATAGTAGCCAAGGCATTGTTTCCAAGACCATCTTAGTGGACAATGTCCCTTTCTGAATCGAGTTCACTCCTCGTTTCAATCCTGGTTTACTGAACCGGTTTAACCTGCCATTCCAGCCATGTCTATCTCATAAGATATAAATCTTTACCCAATGCATTAGAGGGAGATATAGGTCCCACCCATCTCATAATGAAATCATTCTTACTTGTGACACAAAATAAACATACATCATTCATAATAACCCAACCAATAAAATGGGTTTCATAAACATCATCCCATCATCAAAAAATCCATATAAAAGAAATGGATATCATTTCATAATAAGAAAAGTGAAACCATGTAAATCATAAAGACATTACACTTGAAAGACACACATATGAAATAATTTCATCTTAGATGGAAAATGGTTTTGATAAAACACTTGAAATGAATTCTTGAGGAAAATATCTTTTCTTTTCCAAAATCAATTTCTTTTCACAAAATGTCGAAATTTTAAAAGAAAGAGATTTTTGTTGAAAATAGTCATGAAATATTTTGGAGGAAGCTTCATGAAAATAAGGCTTTATAAAACCGTAAAAATCCTTTCATGCCGTATACGTTAAAAAACATTCTTCTCGTAATTTTGTCAGAAAAGTCAAAAAGCACCCCGTACGAAAAACTTCAAAATATTCCATTCATATATTTTACTAAAAACTCACCGAAGGGTAAAATAGGATTTAAAAAATTGTAGGTGGATGTAAATAATATTACATATTGAGGAAACATGGATGTGAATGATAAAATACACCCCAGTAAATTTCAAAGTATAAACAATCTCGGATAAAAATAAGATTGTGATATTTCCCTTACCATAGGTCCGATTTGCTTCGTAAGTGTCCGAACCTCCTGTATAATAATTAATATAATGTAATTTACTTATTACAGAATCACATTAATTTTTATGATATCATATATGGTTCACTTATGACTTTATATTATCCTTTTGTAAATTCCATGTTAAAGAGTGTTTTGGGTAAAATCGTTTCATTTGTCGTCCGTGTTTTGACTTGTAATTATTCATATGATTACTTAGATCATGATTACTTAATTCCAGAATATAAAACATGATTTATATATAATATATATTCAGAATATACATATATATAATAGATCGATAAATGGAAAGAAATACACCGTTCATGGAGACGGTAGGCCGTACGTATGCATGAACGCTGTTTTCGTTTCCTTATTGATTTGAATGTAATTAAGTAGATGAAATACATATATACATAAATCAATTAGCTTTATAATGTCATATATTTCATTATTATTTCTTTTATATACTTTACAATCATTCTTAAATGGTTAACATGGAGAATGAATCTCATCGCGTCGTGGAGATGGTAGTCCGTACGTACGCACGAGCGATGATATTGTTTCCACAATTATTGAATTGAATTGGAGTGGATGATAGAATATATAAGAATCAGTATGATTTTATAATAACTATGTATAGTTATTATTTACACCATTATACCCATCCATGTAAGGTGTTGGCAGAAAAACAGATTAAACCACGGCGTGGAGACGGTATTCCGTACATATGCACGCACGGTGATTTTGTTTTCTGTAGGATGGATAAAAGGTGAAATGGGGTTGTTTCATATTTATAATAACAAATTATTATATTAGTGATACTGATGTTATTACTTTATAATTATACAACGAAAGAAGAAGAAGTTGAAGAAGAAAGAAGCTTGAATGAATCAGGAGAAGAAATTACCTCTTCTTTGATACGCCTCTTTGAAACCTCCTCTTAGGGCACTAATATTGGTCTTTAAAGTAGACCACAACCTCTAGGATGTTTCTAGGGAAGTGGAGAAGATAATTTGTTAGGGGTTGGCCGAGCATGAAGGCTCAAATTGTTGTGAGGAGGAGAGGGAGGAGGTTCCCTTTTATAAGGGTGGAGAGGGGCACCTTTGGAATTCTTAAAAATATTAATTTATAATAAATCTAACCCCACTTAAAAACCTCCAAAAATGACTCATATATGAAGATTAGATGATATATGGTTGTAATCGCATCAACCAATCAAATATAGACATGTTAGGCATTTATTTTAAACATTATCAACTTGATTTATCCTTATTTAGTCAATTTAATTTTATTTGTGGTAATAACATTCTAAAATTTAAATTATAACAAATAATTACTTATTTGTTGTGAATTGACCATAATTGGATACTTTATAACATTTTCTACCATATAAATGTAAATTTATAATTTTTAAATATATTTGTGATTTTTAAACAATTTTATAATATATTATTTTTATAAAATAACAATAGTGTCAATTTTGACACTATTCATTTATTTGAATTTAAATAAAATATATACAGAAGATATGTTCGAAACAAAAGCTTTAATAGAATCATAAAAGGTCATATGTATATATAAAATTAGTGTAGCACATTAAATAGTTCATATAATATTTATTTTATTATTTTTAAAACCATTTATTTGGTTTATCTCTTAATAAATAAATTACTGCAACTTTTTTGTATTATTATTTAATATACTTATTTGTTGCATAAAAATTAAAAATAAAATCCTATGATGAATATAAATATATTAACTTTCATAATAATACTTTCACTAGAATTTAGCATCTTAAAATCACAATATTTAAATTGTAATATTTATTAAATTATGAAGGTGACAACTTTGGCATCATTTAAAATAAAATAGTATAAGTGTCATAATCGCTTTTATAAGGCTCCAAAGGGTCCAATATTCAACAATTGGATGATTATGGTTTATATGTACATGAAAAATAAATTTTGGTCAGGGTTTTGGGCATTTTATGGTTACTATTAGTTTAATAAAAACTATATTCTTGATTTTTCACTAGATAAACAATTTCTGCATCACTATTGTGTTACAATTAATGACAATTATATAATCCATAAAAATTATAAATAAATTCATATGATATAGATAATTTCATTATATTTCAGGAGTCTATTCATGTTCTAAGTTTCATGAAGTTTATCACTAAATTAAAATTAATATACTTATAAGATTTAAGAGAGTGACATGTTGTCACTTTCTTTGGTTTTAATAATAATTAAATTATTTTCATGGTCAAAAGTCCATAAAATGAATATAATCTGACCCTTAGGTTATATGGGTATACATTTATCCATCCAATTGAATTTTGGCATGTGTTAGGGTAATTTTATAATATTATATTTACCCTTAATTACCTGATTTACCTTTAACTATGGTAAATAAAATTTACCGTAGTTACTATTCATAATTCCCAAAAATAAAAAGTAGCTTATTAACATAGTTTTTACCCACTGATTCCAAATATGGAATCCTTTTTTCGAAATTCAATACACAAAAGTTGCAGAAATTAAATTAAAATTAATCCCGTTGTCGAAAGAAAATGGGGTTTTCTTTAAAACATTGCAAAAGATTGAATTGATTTAACCTACTAATTTAACGTAAAAACAATTCTAATGACATAAATTATATTAAATGGTAAAAATATATTCTATTTATACTTTCAAACCATTAAATATTATAATTTAACCATATAAATTATTGTGATGAAAAAAGTTATTTTTAATTAAAATATAGCGTGTTTTTACTATTCATCAAAATATAAAAGTTACCAGAATAATATGAAAAATTTATCCAAAGTAAATTTTTATTTCCTGATTCCAAAGAAGAATTTTATTTTGTCAAATTGAACTTATAAACATGTCAAAAAATAGATTTAAAGTGGGTCCACCATCAAGAGGCAGCAAATCTGCATTTTTTGAAAAATACTTATTTTACTCAAAAAATTTATTTTGTTCTTATACCATGTTCTAGAAAATGTGTAAGATGAATAATAATGTTATAAAATTAAAAATTTAGTTAATACTATTCATAACGGCTAGTTCATAATAATATTATAATAATATATCGTTGTTTAGTAAAACCCGGTATTGCGTACAACACACGCTATCGAGGAAGGTCGCGATTGCGTGTAATGCAAGCCAAGTCAGGGTTGCGTGTTGTGCAAGAATACTTCGTTGTTTTATATAACAGAATCCAACCATATTTCATTTATACATTGAATATATATATATATATATACTCAATGTTGCGTAGAATAACTATTATCAAAATTGTGTATAACATGATCCAAGAATAGTGTTGCGTATACTGCAACCTAATACGGTGTTGCGTATAGCACATGGTAATCTTGGTGTAGAATACAACACAAAACATTAATGAAATAAAAAGAATATTTTTCATATAATCTCAAGGTGTTACATTCAACCCCCCTTAAAATGAATTTCTCCCTCGAAATTCGTCGGGGTTATAAATAGTTTACTACTCGAAAGTTTGTTTAATAGAAACCCACATCGTAAAAAGGAATACCAAAACATGGCTTTAAAAACTAAAGTATGAAATGTAACGGTTACCCAACTTAACTCATCACTGGGTTTCCATGTAGGATAACCAAGGTGAAAATATGGATATGGAAGAAAAATCTAACGATCATGTTCTGATGGAGAGTGGTAGAAAACATGGCTATGAAAATGACAACAATCAAAAAGCTATTGATTTATGATGATCTAAGGTACCATCTGATTCATCGGATATAAGGGAACAAGGACAACATATTTGGTTTTCAAGATCATTTCCCTAAAGTTGATTAATTAAAAGAAATAATTGAATGATTTTGTTACAATCTCATTGTTGTTTGTGAATTGAACAGTTTTCACTTCATCCCTTATGAAATGAATTTGAATTTGTTATTCGTGATGTGGTTGTAGATCATGTGATAGAATGATGGGTCATTCCATCTCTTTCAAACAAAAGGTTAGCAAAAGTTATAAGTCCATCTTATGGTTAGATTAATCGTATATGGTTCCAAAAATGAACTTATACTTCATATATCATACCGCTTAATAAAATAAAACTAGATTCTACTAACCAGGGAATTCCTGTAGGCCAGTGGTAGGTGATAAAGGCCAGTCGCACTTTGGTTGTGGGTTCGATTCCCACAGCCTTGTCTGACGTGATGGGATGTCGCCCGTCCTGCAGGTTGTCCTTTTTCTAAAACTATATTACTATAACATCCCATCAATAATATCGAAAAAACTTTTATCCTTAAACAATACTTACTTATGCCCAACATAATCCATTCCAATCTTTAGGCTTATCCATAATACTGTAGTCCACTCTCATAATATAGTGAAAACGATTACCAGAGATTTAATACCATCGTTGATCCCCATATAACATAAGATATGTCTTGTTGGTCACATTACAAACATTCGAAGGCCTTAATCATGTATTATCTTGAAAAATTAATACCCATTGAACCTTAGTGAAAACATGAATGCAGTAAAAAGTTAACACTTTCCACATACCAAAATCCTTAAAATTATATATACTCAAACCATGATATCACTTAGTCCTTATATCAATCACGAGATCATGAATACAATCAAACATCTCATTATCTTCTTATTCCTTCATTATGCGCATATCATCTACTTTTTAAAAATATCTGAATAACCTTCCATGGTTACTGGTACCATTCAACATATACTTTCAAATACTTTTAGGAAAAACAATAGTGTAACAATCCTTATATGATTCTTTATTCCGTAGTACCATTAACTATACAACATAAATCTTGATAAATATACAATCATTCAACTACCTTCTAAAACAACCGACTGAGCTTCAACACTTCCTTCACCTCATATATCATTTGTAGTCTCCTCATCATCATCCACATAAATACTACCCATATGACCATGCTGATTCTCTTCATGAGATTTTCTATTAGGGCATTGGTTTTCATAATGCCCGTACATTCCACATTTAAACCATCTAATCATTGTTGATGTCGTAGCAATACCACTATCCTTGTCCATGGTGTTAACTGAACCTTTTCCTTTGCACTTACTGGCTTTGTGCCCTTCTTTTCCACACCCAAAGCATCTTCCAGTTCCTTTGAAATAATCACCCTGATGCCTCTTCCCACATGATTTACATGATGGAAATTGAAATTTCTTTCCTCTATGATCATCATGAAACTCCATCTTTCTCTTATTATCTGAGTCAGGAAACTTACCAAAGTTGAGATTATTGATCATATTATGAGATTGCTGATTAGGCATAATAACGATGTTTGGAATTCCAGATCCCATTTCATTTGGTTTCTCATGAAGAAAAATATTCCATTGTCTATCATATCCTCCATTATCATGAATCTTCCTGTTTCCAGCCATTTTCTAAAACCCAAAAAGAATAGTGTAAGAGGCAAAAATCCTCCTAGGGAAAACAACATAGTAAAGGGGGAGTATCCTCAATATCTAACTTCTTAGGTTAAATTATATGATCGTTACCATAGTTCTAGGACTGTATCCTATACGTATACTTATCTTTAGAGACATCCCTAGACATACCTTAGAAATATCTCTAGGGATCTCACTAACGTTTTCGCATCCTAGTTTCCAAAGGATGACTAAACATTTCCTCTGATACCAACTGTAGAGACCCGAAGATTGACGTACATTGACATTACATTACTTATGAGGAATACTTAGTACATAACAAAAATTGACACACAAGGACCGTAATAGTTTAGTGTCTTTGGAAACTTGGAATGTAATCTTCTAATCGCGGTGAAAGATCTTCAACATCTCCCATTAAGATCTTCCCATTTTTGTTTCCTTACCTAAAAACGTTCTTTTAATCATGGCGGAAAAGAAAACATAAAAAGGGTGAGCTGAAATGATCATTAAGGGTAAGCATGGATAAAATAAAACATACCATATACATTTTAACTTAAAAAAAACATGAACATTAAAAATCTTGAGCAACGACATAAAACTTGGAAAACATAAGACATAGATCATAATGGAACATAAATCATGGTAAGATAGAATGGGAATAAAACATGTAATTGTGGAATCCATTAAGAACATGTAATGACTTCCATAGTAGCCAAGACATTGTTGCCAAGACCATCTTAGTGGACAATGTCCCTTTCTGAATCGAGTTCACTCCTCGTTTCAATCCTGTTTTACTGAACCGGTTTAACCTGTCGTTCCAGCCATGTATATCTCATGAGATATAAATATTTACCCAATGCATTGGAGGGAGATATAGGTCCCACCCATCTCATTATTAAATCATTCTTACTTGTGACACAAAATAAACATACATCATTCATAATAACCCATCCAATAAAATGGGTTTCATAAACATCATCCCATCATCACAAAATCCATATAAAAGAAATGGATATAATTTCATAATAAGAAAAGAGAAACCATTTAAATCATAGATACATTACACTTGAAACACACACACATGAAATAATTTCATCTTAGATGGAAAATGGTTTTGATAAAACACTTGAAATGAATTTTTGAGGAAAATATCCTTTCTTCTTCAAAATCAATTTCTTTTCACAAAATGTCATGAAATTTTAAAAGAAAGAGATTTTTGTTGAAAATAGCCATGAAATATTTTGGAGGAAGATTCATGAAAATAAGGATTTATAAAACCGTAAAAATCCTTTCATGACGTATACGTTAAAAAAACATTCTTCTCGTACTGTTGTCGGAAAAGTCAAAAAGCACCTCGTACGAAAAACATCAAAATATTTCTTTCATATATTTTACTAAAAACTACCCGAAGGGTAAAATAGGATTTAAAAAATTGTAGGTGGATGGAAATAATTTTACATATTGAGGAAACATGGATGTGAATGATAAAATACACCCCAGTTAATTTCAAAGTATAATCAATCTCGGATAAAAATGAGATTGTGATATTTCCCTTACCTTAGGTCCGATTTGCTTCGTAAGTGTCCGAACCTCCTGTATAATGATTTAAATAATGTCATTGACTTATTACAGAATCATATTCATTGTTATGATATCATTTATGGTTCACTTATGACTTTATATTACCCTTTCTTTTGTAAATTCCATGTGAAAGAGTGTTTTGGGTAAAATCATTTCATTTGTCGTCCGTGTTTTGACTTTTAATTATTCATATGATTACTTAGATCATGATTACTTTATTCCAGAATATAAAATATGCTTTATATATAATATATATTCAGAATATAAATATATATAATTGATCGATAAATGGGAAGAAATACACCGTTCATGGAGACGGTAGGCCGTACGTACGCATGAACGCTGTTTTCGTTTCCTTATTGAGTTGAATGTAATTAAGTAGATGATATACATATTTACATAAATCCAGTAGCTTTATAATGTCATATATTTCATTATTATTGCTTATATATACTTTATAATCATTCCTAAATGGTTAACATGGAGAATGAATCTCATCGCGTCGTGGAGATGGTAGTCCGTACATACACACGAGCGATGATATCGTTTCCATAATTATTGAATTGAATTGGAGTGGATGATAGAATATATCAGAATGAGTATGACGTTATAATAAATATGTATAGTTATTCTTTACACCATTATACCCATCCATGTAAGGTTTTGGCAGCAAAACATATTACACCACGGCGGGGAGACGGTATTCCGTACGTATGCACGCGCGGTGATTTTGTTTTCTGTAGGATGGATAGAAGGTGAAATGGGGTTGTTTCAAATTTATAATAAAAAATAAGTATATTAGTGATACTGATGTTATTACTTTATAATTAAACAACTAAAGAAGAAGAAGTTGAAGAAGAATGAAGCTTGAATGAATCGGGAGAAGAAATTACCTCTTCTTCGATACGCCTCTTTGAAACCTCCTCTTAGGGAACTAAGATTGGACTTTAAAGTAGACCAGAACCTCTAGGATGTTTCTAGGGAAGTGGAGAAGATAATTTGTCAGGGGTTTTCCGAGCATTGAGGCTCAAATTGGTGTGAGGAGGAGAGGGAGGAGGTGCCCTTTTATAAGGGAGGAGAGGGGCACCTTTGGAATTCTTAAAAATATTAATTTATAATAAATCTAACCCCACTTAAAAACCACCAAAAATGACTCATATCTGAATATTATATGAGATATGGTTGTAATATCATCAACCAATAAAATTTAGACATGTTAGGTATTTATTTTAAACATTATCAACTTGATTTATCCTTATTTAGTCAATTTAATTTTATTTGTGGTAATAACATTCTAAAATTTAAATTAGAACAAATAATTACTTATTTGCTGTGAATTGAACATAATTGGATACTTTATAACATTCTCTAACATATAAACGTAAATTTATAACTTTTAAATATATTTGTGATTTTTAAACAATTTTATAATATATTATTTTTTATAAAATAACAGTAGTGTCAATTTTGACACTATTCATTTATTTGAATTTAAATAAAATATATCCAGAAGATATGTATAAAAAAAAGCTTTAATAGAATTATAAAAGGTCATATGTATCTATAAAATTAGTTTATCACATTAAATAGTTCATATAATATTTATTTTATTATTTTTAAAACCATATATTTGGTTAAATCTCTTAATAAATAAATTATTGCAACATTTTTGTATAATTATTTAATATACTTATTTGTTGCATAAAAATTAAAACTAAAATCCTATGATGAAGATGAATCTATTAAATTTCATAATAATACTTTCACAATAATTTATCATCTTAAAATCACAATATTAAAATTGTAATATTTATTAAATTATGAACGTGACAACTTTGACATCATTTAAAATAAAATAGTATAAGTGTCATAATCGAATTTATAAGGCTCCATAGGGTCCAATATTCGACCATTGGAAGATTATGGTTTATATGTACATGAAAAATAAAATTTGGTCTGGGTTTGGGCATTTTATGGTTACTATTAGTTTAATAAAAACTATATTCTTGATTTTTTACTAGATAAACAATTTCTGCATCACTATTGTGTTACAATTAATGATAATTATATAATCCCTAAAAATTATAAATAAATTCATATGACGTAGATAATTTCATTAGATTTCTGGAGACTATTCATGTTCGAAGTTTCATGAAGTTTATCACTAAATTAAAATTAATATACTTATAAGATTTAAGAGAGTGACATGTTGTCACTTTCTTTGGTTTTAATAATAATTAAATTATTTTCATGGTCAAAAGTCCATAAAATGAATATAATCAGACCCTTAGGTTATATGGGTATACTTTTATCCATCCAATATAATTTTGGCATGTGTTAGGGTAATTTTATAATATTATATTTACCCTTAATTACCTGATTGACTTTTAACTATGGTAAATAAAATTTACCGTAGTTACTATTCATAATTCCCAAAAATAAAAAGTAGCTTATTAACGTATTTTGGACCCACTTATTTCAAGTATGGAATCCATTTTTCCAAATTCAATACACAAAAGTTGCAGAAATTAAATTAAAATTAATCCAGTTGTCGAAAGAAAACAGGGTTTTCTTTAAAACATTGCAAAAGATTGAATTGATTTAACCTAGGAATTTAATGTAAAATCAATGATAATTACATAAATTATATTAAATGGTAATTATATATTCTATTTATACTTTAAAACAATTAAATATTATAATTTAACCATATAAATTATTGGGATGAAAAAAGTTATTTTTAATTAAAATATAGCGTGTTTTTACTATTCATCAAAATATGAAAGTTACCAGAATAATATGAAAAATTTATCCAAAGTAAATTTTTATTTCTTGATTCCAAAGAAGAATTTTATTTTGTCAAATTTAACTTATAAACATGTCAAAAAATAGATTTAATGTGGGTGCGCCATCAAGAGGCGACAAAACTGCATTTTTTGAAAAATACTTATTTTACCCGAAAAATTTATTTTGTTCTTATACCATGTTCTAGAAAATGTATAAGATAAATAATAATGTTATAAAATTCAAAATTTAGTTAATACTATTCATAACAGCTAGTTCATAATAATATTATAATAATATATCGTTGTTTAGTAAAACCCGGTATTGCGCACAACACACGCTATCGAGGAAGGTCGCGATCGTGTGTAATGTAAGCCAAGTCAGGGTTGCGTGTTGTGCAAGAATACTTCGTTGTTTTGTATAACAGAATCCAACCATATTTCATTTATACATTGAATATATATATATATATATACTCAATTTTTCGTAGAATAACTATTATCAAAATTGTGTATAACACGATCCAAGAATAGTGTTGCGTATACTGCAAGCTAATACAATGTTGCGTATAGCACAAGGTAATCTAGGTGTCGCATACAACACAAGACATTAATGAAATTAAAAGAATATTTTTCATATAATCTTAGGGTTTTACATTCTACACCCCTTAAAATGAATTTCTCCCTCAAAATTCTTCGGGGTTATAAATGGTTTACTACTCGAAAGTTTGTTTAATAGAAACCCACATTGTAAAAAGGAATACCAAAACTTGGCTTTAAAAACTAAAGTATGAAATGTAATAGTTACCCAACTTAACTCTTCACTGGGATTCCACATAGGATAACATAGGTGAAAATATGGATATGGAAGAAAAATCTAACCATCAAGTTCTGATGGAGAGTGGTAGAGAACATGGCTATGAAAAAGACAACAATCGCAAAGCTATTGATTTATGATGATCTAAGGTACCATCTGATTCATCGGATATAAGGGAACTAGGAAAACATTTTTGGTTTTCAAGATCATTTCCCTAAAGTTGATGAATTAAAAGAAATAATTGCATGATTTTGGTACAATCTCATTGTTGTTCGTGAATTGAACAATTTCCACTTCATCCATTAAGAAATGAAGTTGAATTTGTTATTCGTGATGTGTTTGTAGATCATGTGATAGAATGATGGGTCATTCCATCTCATTCAAACAAAAGGTTAACAAAAGTTATAAGTCCATCTTATGGTTAGATTAATCGTATATGGTTCCAAAAATGAACTTATACTTCATATATCATACCGCTTAATAAAATAAAACTAGATTCTACTAACCAGGGACTTCCTGTAAGCCAGTGGTAGGTGATAAAGGCCAGTCGCACTTTGGTTGTGGGTTCGATTCCCACAGCCTTGTCCGACGCGATGGGATGTCGCCCGTCCTGCAGGTTTTCCTTTTTCTAAAACTATATTACTATAACATCCCATCAATAATATGGAAAAAACTTTTATCCTTAAACAATACTTACTTATGCCCAACATAATCCATTCCAATCTTTAGGCTTATCCATAATACTGCAGTCCACTCTCATAATATAGTGAAAACGATTACCAGAGATTTAATACCATCCTTGATCCCCATATATCATAAGATATGTTTTGTTGGTCACATTCCAAACATTCGAAGGCCTTAATCATGTATTATCTTGAAAAATTAATACCCATTGAACCTTAGTGAAAACATGAATGTAGTTAAAAGTTAACACTTTCCACATACCAAAATCCTTAAAGTTCTATATACTCAAACCATGATATCACTTAGTCCTTATATCAATCATGAGCTCATGAATACAATCAAACATTTCATTATCTTTTTATTCCTTCATTATGCGCATATGATCTACTTTTTAAAAATATCTGAATAACCTTCCATGGTTACTGGTACCATTCAACATATACTTTGAAATAATTTTAGGAAAAAAAATAGTGTAACAATACTTATATGATTCTTTATTCCATAGTACCATTAACTATACAACATAACTCTCGATAAACATACAATCATTCCACTACCTTCTAAGACAACCGACTGAGATTTAACACTTCTTTTAGCTCATATGTCATTTGTAGTCTCCTCATCATCATCCACATAAATACTACACATATGACCATGCTAATTCTCTTCATGAGATTTTCCATTAGGATATTGGTTTGCATAATGCCCATACATTCCACATTTAAAACATCTAATCATTGTTGATGTCGTAGCAATACCATTATCCTTGTCCATGGTGTTAACTGAACCTTTTCCTTTGCACTTACTGGCTTTGTGCCCTTCTTTTCCACACCCAAAGCATCTTCCAGTTCCTTTGAAACAATAACCCTGATGCCTCTTCCCACATGATTTAGATGATGGAAATTGAACTTTCTTTCCTCTATGATCATCATGAAACTCCATCTTTCTCTTATTATCTGAGTCATGAAACTTACCAAAGTTGAGATTATTGATCATATTATGAGATTGCTGATTAGGCATAATAACGATGTTTGGAATTCCAGATCCCGTTTCATTTGGTTTCTAATGAAGAAAATTATTCCATTGTCTATCATATCCTCCAATATCGTGAATCTTCCTGTTTCCAGCCATTTTCTAAAACCCAAAAAGAATAGTGTGAGAGGAAAAAATCATGATAGGGAAAACAACATAGTAAACGGGGAGTATCCTCAGTATCTAACATCTTAGGATAAATTAAATGATCGTTACCGTAGTTCTAGGACTGTATCCTATACGTATACTTATCCTTAGAGACATCCCTAGACATACCTTAGAAATATCTCTAGGGATCTCACTAAAGTTTTCGCATCCTAGTTTCCAAAGGTTGACTTAACCTTTCCTCTGATACCAACTGTAGAGACCCGAAGCTTGACGTACATGGACATTACATTACTTTTGCGGAATACTTAGTACATAAAAAAAACAGACACACAAGGACTGTAATAGTTTAGTGTCTTTGGAAACGTGGAATGTAATCTTCTAATCGTGGTGAAAGATCTTCAACATCTCCCATAAAGATCTTCCCATTTTTGTTTCCATACCTAAAATATTTCTTTTAATCCTAGGGGAAATGAAAACATAAAAAGGGTGAGCTCAAATGCTCAGTAAGGGTAAGCATGGATAAAATAAAACTTACCATATATATTTGAACTTAAAAAAACATGAACATTAAAAATCTTGAGCAACGACATAAAACATGGAAGTACATAAGGCATAGATCATAATGGAACATAAATCATGGTAAAATAGAAAGGGAATAAAACATGTAATTGTGGCATCCATTAATCACATGTAATGATTTCCATAGTAGCGAAGGCATTGCTGCCAAGACCATCTTAGTGGACAATGTACCTTTCTGAATCGAGTTCACTCCTCGTTTCAGTCCTGTTTTACTTAACCAGTTTAACCTACCGTTCCAGCCATGTCTATCTCATGAGATATAAATCTTTACCCAATGAATTGGAGGGAGATATAGGTCCCACCCATCTCATAATGAAATCATTCTTACTTGTGCCACAAAATAAACATACATCATTCATAATAACCCAACCAATAAAATGGGTTTCATAAACATCATCCCATCATCACATAATCCATATAAAAAATGGATATAATTTCATAATAATAAATGTGGATCCAGGTAAATCATAGAGACATTTCACTTTAAACATAAACATATGAAATAATTTCATCTTAGATGGAAAATGGTTTTGATAAAACACTTGAAATGAATTCTTGAGGAAAATATCCTTTCTTCTTCAAAATCAATTTCTTTTCACAAAATGTCATGTAATATTAAAAGAAAGAGATTTTTTTTTGAAAATAGTCATGAAATATTTTGGAGGAATCTTCATGAAAATAAGGATTTATAAAACTGTAAAAATCCTTTCATTCCGTATACGTTAAAAAAACATTCTTCTCGAACTTTTGTCGGAAAAGTCAAAAAGTACCTCGTACGAAAAACTTCAAAATATTCCTTTCATATCTTTTATGAAAAACTCACCGAAGGGTAAAATAGGATTTAAAAAATTGTAGGTGGATGGAAATAATATTACATATTGAGTAAACATGGATGTGGATGATAAAATACACCCCAGTAAATTTCATAGTATAAACAATCTCGGATAAAAATGAGATTGTGATATTTCCCTTACCTTAGGTCCGATTTGCTTCGTAAGTGTCCGAACCTCCTGTATAATGATTTAAATAATGTCATTGACTTATTACAGAATCATATTCATTGTTATGATATCATATATGGTTCACTTATGACTTTATATTACCCTTTATTTTGTAAATTCCATGTTAAAGAGTGTTTTGGGTAAAATCATTTCATTTGTCTTCCGTGTTTTGACTTGTAATTATTCATATGATTACATAGATCATGATTACTTAATTCCATAATATAAAACATGATTTATATATAATATATATTTAGAATATACATATATATAATAGATCGATATATGGAAAGAAATACACCGTTCATGGAGATGGTAGGCCGTACGTACGCATGAACGCTGTTTTCATTTACTTATTGAGTTGAATGGAATTAAGTAGATGACATACATATATACATAAATCCAGTAGCTTTATAATGTCATATGTTTCATTATTATTGCTTATATATACTTTATAATCATTCTTAAATGGTTAACATGGAGAATGAATCTCATCGCGTCGTGGAGACGGTAGTCCATACGTACGCACGAGCGATGATATCGTTTCCATAATTATTGAATTGAATTGGAGTGGATGATACAATATATCAGAATCATTATTATGTTATAATAACTATGTATAGTTATTCTTTACACCATTATACCCATCCATGCAAGGTGTTGGCGGAAAAACAGATTACACCACGGCGTGGATACGGTATTCCGTACGTACGCACGCGCGATGATTTTGTTTTCCGTAGGATGGATAGATGGTGAAATGGGGTTGTTTCATATTTATAATTAAAAATAAGTATATTAGTGATACTGATTTTATTACTTTATAATTAAACAACTAAAGATGAATAAGTTGAAGAAGAAAGAAGCTTGAAAGAATCGGGAGAAGAAATTACCTCTTCTTTGATACGCCTCTTTGAAACCTCCTATTAGGGCGCTAAGATTGATCTTTAAAGTAGACCAGAACCTCTAGGATGTTTCTAGGGAAGTGGAGAAGATAATTTGGCAGGGTTTGGCCGATCTTGAAAGCTCAAATTGGTGTGAGGAGGAGAGGGAGGAGGTGCCCTTTTATAAGGGAGGAGAGGGACACCTTTGGAATTCTTAAAAATATTAATTTATAATAAATCTAACCCCACTTAAAAACCTCCAAAAATGACTCATATCCGAACATTAGATGAGATATGGTTATAATATCATAAAACAATCAAATTTAGACATGTTAGGTATTTATTTAAAACATTATCAACTTGATTTATCCTTATTTAGTCAATTTAATTTTATTTGTGGTAATAAAATTCTAAAATTTAAATTATAACAAATAATTACTTATTTGTTGTGAATTTTCCATAATTGGGTAGTTTATAACATTTTATACCATATAAATTTAAATTTATAATTTTTAAATATATTTGTGATTTTTAAACAATTTTATAATATATTATTTTTATAAAATAACAATAGTGTCAATTTTGACACTATTCATTTTTTTGAATTTAAATAAAATATATACAGAAGATATGTTAGAAAAGAAGATTTAATATAATCATAAAATGTCATATGTATCTAAAAAAATAGTGTAGCACATTAAATAGTTCATATAATATTTATTTTATTATTTTTAAAACCATTTATTTGGTTTATCTCTTAATAAATAAATTACTACAAATTTTGTGTATAATTATTTAATATACTTATTTGTTGCATAAAAATTAAAAATAAAATTATATGATGAAGATAAATCTATTAAATTTCATAATAATACTTTTAATATAATTTATCATCTTAAAATCACAATATTTAAATTGTTATATTTATGAAATTATGAAGCTGACAACTTTGGCATCATTTAAAATAAAATACTATTAGTGTCATAATCTCTTTTTAAGGCTCCAAATGGTCCAACATTAGACCATTGGATGATTATGGTTTATATGTACATGAAATATAAATTTTGGTCAGGTTTTTGGGAATTTAATGGTTACTATTAGTTTAATAAATACTATATTCTTGATTTTTCACTAGATAAACAATTTCTGCATCACTATTGTGTTACAATTAATGATAATTATATAATCCCTAAAAATTATAAATAAATTCATATTATGTAGATAATTTCATTATATTTCTGGATACTATTCATGTTCGATTTTTCATGAAGTATATCACGAAATTAAAATTAATATACTTATAAGATTTAAGAGAGTGACATGTTGTCACTTACTTTTGTTTTAATAATAATTAAATTATTTTCATGGTCAAAAGTACATAAAATGAATCTAATCCGACCCTTAGGTTATATGGGTCTACTTATATCCATCCAATAGAATTTTGGCATGTGTTAGGGTAATTTTATAATATTATACTTACCCTTAATTACCCGATTTACCTTTAACTATGGTAAATAAAATTTACCGTAGTTACTATTCATAATTCCCAAAAATAACAAGTAGCTTATTAACATAGTTTGTACCCACTGATTCCAAATATGGAATACATTTTTCCAAATTCAATACATAAATGTTGCAGAAATTAAATTAAAATTAATCCCGTTGTCGAAAGAAAACGGGGTTTTCTTTAAAACATTGCAAAAGAATGAATTGATTTAACCTACGAATTTAATGTAAAATCAATGCTAATGACATAAATTATATTAAATGGTAAAAATATATTATATTTATTCTTTAAAACCATTCAATATTATAATTTGACCATATAAATTATTACGATGAAAAAAATTGTTTTTAATTAAAATATAGCGTGTTTTCACTATTCATCAAAATATAAATGTTACCAGAATAATATGAAAAAATTATCCAAAGTAAATTTTTATTTCTTGATTCCAAAGAAGAATTTTATTTTGTCAAATTGAACTTATAAATATGTCAAAAACTATATTTAAAGTGGGTGCTCCATCAAGAGGCGGCAAAACTGCATTTCTTGAAAAATACTTATTTTACCCGAAAAATTTATTTTGTTCTTATACCATGTTCTAGAAAATGTGTAAGATGAATAATAATGTTATAAAATTCAAAATTTAGTTAATACTATTCATAATGGCAAGTTCATAATAATATTATAATAATATATCGTTGTTTAGTAAAACCCGGTATTGCGTACAACACACGCTATCGAGGAAGGTCGCGATTGAGTGTAATGCAAGCCAAGTCAGGGTTGCGTGTTGTGCAAGAATTTTTCGTTGTTTTGTATAACATAATCCAACCATATTTCATTTATACATTGAATATATATATATATATATACTAAATGTTGCGTAGAATAACTATTTTTAAAATTGTGTATAACACGATCCAAGAATAGTGTTGCGTATACTGCAAGATAATACGGTGTTGCGTATAGCACAAGGTAATCTTGGTGTAGCATACAACACAAGACATTAATGAAATTAATAGAATATTTTTCATATAATCTTGGGGTGTTACAGTGTTAATGTTTTTTATGAATACAAGAAAGAGTATTTTCATTTTCATGATATTTTAATTTTTATTATAAATGACTTTCCTTCATATGGAAACATATGTAGATATAGTCTTAAGATAAATAAATATTATCCAATTTGTGAAGAAGAGTCTTTATATTACCAAATTTACAATGGAAGAAACATATTGTACATGGGGCATCAAATAATTTGGAGAATTTATAACCCTTATCACAGAATCAAATAGGCATTTAACAATTTACTGGAATACAATTTTCCCCCATAACCATTATCAGTTGAATAATTTTACAATAGGGTAAAAAATATTCATTCAACATTTGGAAGGACAAGTAGTTATGGTCTTAAAAAAAATATATGGATCAAAAATTCTAATTTTTTAGCTAAATTATTGGATATTTTTAGAGATAAAACATAAAATTGACATTAATCATGTCGAGAAAAATATATGTGAAAATTTTTATTTGAACTTTAGTATAAATAAAATCAAAATAAAAAAATTCATTGAATTCTATAGTAGACTTGGTAGCGATGAGATTTTTTTTGGAGTTAGCTAACACTATAAAAGGAAACAGAACATATTTACCTCTGGCTTATCACACATTAAGAAGGAGTGATAAGTTCAATTTTTTTTTTAGTTTCTATTTTGTAAAATAGTACCTAGAGGATATTCTGCAAATGTGAAGAAATTACTGTCAGTGAAGGTTTTAAAATTAATAGTTACAAAATCTCATGACTATCATGTATTGATAAAACAACAGCCACTGATCGCACTACCTATTATACTACAGTGAGTAGCCCGAAAGACTGTCATCAGTTTATGTAATTATTTTAAAATCTATTTGTATCCAAGTTATTGTTCCAAATTTTCTAGATGAGTTAGAGAATGAAACTTCTCTTATACATTTTCAACTAGAAATGTATTTTACACCTACATTTTTGGATATAATGGTTCATCTGGTGATTAATCTGTTGTGTGAGATATGAATACGCAGAGCTGCTTAATAACGTTAGATGTATCCTTTTAAAAGGTATATGAAAATTTTAATGGGATATATTAAAAATACTTATCGATCGGAGGCCTATATTATTCCGAAATATGTACCAGAAGAGGTGATTGAGTTTTTTTCTGAATATTTGTATGAAGTAATGCATATTAGTCTCCCTATATCTCGACATTTAATAGTTTATAGTGAATAAAGAGGGATTGGAGGATTAAAGGTAAATTCCATTCCATGTGATGAAGTGATGTAGGCACATTTATATATTTTTAATAACACATATGATGTTTCATCATATATATCATCCAATGTTGAAGAATTAAAGAGACAATATCAAAGAAGAAATGAAAAGTGGTTGATGATTGAGCATAAAAAACATTTGTTTCATGGTTTAAGAGAATATGAGAAAAAATATATCTGCATTAGTACCATTGAAATGGTTAGAAGGGGGACCATAACTTAATTTGATAACATGGATTGGTTTGGATATTAATGGGTTAAAATATTACACGAAAAATACGGATGATAAGAGTACTATTCAAAATAATGGTGTTGTGGTTATCGCTGAAACAGTGCATTTTTCAAGTGAAAATATAAAAAACCAATTTTTTCTTCATCCACATATTCTGGAGTTCTTGAAGATATATGAGAAATTGATTATAAAAAATCTTAAGTTAGTGTTTTTATGTGTAATTGGGTAGATATAAATAGTTCTGTGAAACATGATGATTATGGGTTTACACTGGTTGATTTGAATAGATGTAATTATAATGAAGAACCATTTATCATGGAGACACATTAAAATCAGATATTTTTTTTCATTGACCTATCGAATGATTAGTAGTTTTTCATTTTACAAGGAAAAAGAAACCATTTGGTTGTTGAAAATGATGCTGATGATGCTATTGATTTACATGAGTCTTATTCATTTAATACACAATTTTCTAATGATTACAATGACTTCAAGGCCAAATTTGGTAATGCAATATGTAATGATAATGATGAAGTCATATGGGAAACACTAAATTAGTATCTTAATTTTTTTGGTAATTATTTAAATTTTGTTTTTTTAAACATTCAAATGTGTTCCTCCTTTTTTAGTAATTTTTTCATTCGTGTTTCTAAATATTTTGGTTTCTAATAATATGTAGGTACCCAAAAATTCCTTAAACTTCTTGTTTAAATGTGAGATTCAGAGAGAGTTGAGTAGTTACCATGTTATATCTATTTTTTCATATTGGTAAATATTAAGTAATAAACATATTTAACAAAAATAAACTTTAATAAATAAATTTTTGTTTCACTAATGATACATCCTTAGTGGAGGATAATTCTCTTGTTCAATAAAAAAATCAAGTTCACAAGTTGGTATAGAGGGTATTTCATGTTCACCAAAACTATAACATTCCCATGGAGATGGACTATTACATATTCGTTTTGATGATATTAATAACGCAGTAGGCCCAAATGTAGTAATGTTTATCAGTTATATATCAATTCAGATCCATTGTAGGATTTGTATTTTATATCATAATTGGAAGTCTGTGGAAAAGATTGTGAAATAGTAGCTTTGGGAGGTCGTGATGGTAAAATATATCAATTGATTTATTTTATAACATTTTTTGAATATTAAATATTTTAAATGATGTATTTCATTTATTCAATTACATATTACATTCACTTTTGAGGAAACAAAAGAAATTAAGAAAGGAGATATCTCTTTAGAGTGGGTTTAATAGAGATATTTTAAATCAAAAATGAAAAAATATTTTTTTAGGAAGAAAAATCTTGAAAACCCCTGCCTTATGTATCCGTATATAGATGCAGATACACATATGAAATTTTTGACCCCCATTATGAAGAAAAATTTCATGTTTGACAACTATTTAATATTGTAAAATTCATTAAATATTTATACAATTACTTATAAGTTTTTTTATGTAACATATATCAATGAGTTCTCATCTAGATATGCAATTGAAAAATGTATAGCGTCAAACTTTATCAAATGGAGGGTATCCCTATCTAGAGTAGAGATGATTGAAGAAACATTTGAAGCCTTAAGTGGTTAATCTATTAGTGGTTTAGAAGAGGTCTAGTTTGGTCCTCCATCTCCTCCCACTCACCATGAAAAATGAAAATGAGTGAGAAGAAGAAAAAATGAAAAGAACATTAAAGATGAATCTCATCAAGTAGAAATTTTTTTTAAGTAAATATTATTTCTATTTTAGGAATGTATCTATTTTATAAATTATAATCCCTAATATAAATTTCTAATTTCTAATTTTAGGATAAAATTAGAGAGAATGAGACACAATGATATTTTATCAAAGAGGGTACGATGGACTTCCCATACACTAATTTACGAAATATAGAACAACCTAACCATGTTAGAGGATATCAAGCGAGTGTTAGTATTCATAATGTTTTTAGTTAGAGGTAGCTATAAAAAGACCTAGAAATAGAATCCATCAAATATGAGCAAAAGGAGATGAAATATTCCATGAGTGATCAAATACAAGAAGTTGTGAATTTGTATTTGTTAGATAACATGAAAAGACAGTCACAATCTATACAGCCTTCCCAGCCTTCCCAGCCTTCCCATTCAACTTACTTTGATCCTACACCTTCATCCCAGCTGGAGTACCCTGCACAATCAACCCTACTTGATTACTTTGATCCTCCACCAACCTCGCAACCAAACTTCCATGAACAAACTACTTTTTTTGATCGAAAACCATCATCATAGCCGGACTACCCTTCCCAACCTTCCTACTTCAATCCTCATCCTCTGATCTTGGACTAAAACGTATACTGTGAGTTGTCTTTTGTAGATCATCATATAAATATTGTTGGGTTAGTACTTGTATATTTTTTTGGGAATTTTTACATCAAAATCCTATGCCGATGGTCTTCGGTAGAGTATTAGTAATTAATATTATTTATCCTAATTATATTTTATCATTTCCTACTGTGAAGATTACCAGAGTTGGGGATTTTCTAGGTTATTTTTTAATTTTTCCAACTGGTGTAATTCATTATATTTTATATGAGGTATTTATTTTTTTAAATATTAATGACATATGATTAAAAATTACTAATAATGTTTTTGACATTTATCTTATATAGGATTATCTGAATGAAAATGAAATTGCACAATTGAAACAACACATTCTAGAACAATCGACTGTAGATACTTATGATATTTCTTATATGATAGAAACATTATCATTGGATTATTCATCCATGAATTATATCAATGAGAATAGGGTGACATCTAATATATTTGTAAGAGATTATCCATTGAGATTACACAATGAAGATATCATGAATCTAGTTGAATTTGAAGACATCAGCCTAAATGTGTTGTAGTTGTTTTCCTTGTAAGTAAATTGATGTTTGAATTTTTATTTGACTAACAGAAAGATGGTTTAAAATAACTAACTAAATTTTCCATTTAAATTAGTTATCTACCCACACTTCTTGTACAGAATTTTAGCCCAACCATTTACAATTTTATATATCCGGAATACATTTCCATGGAAGTTCAACATCTGAAGAATCGTAGTAGATTTTCATATATATATATATATATGTGATAGATTATCACATATGAAGATTTAATTCTAATTTTTTTAATTTTTGATTATTCAGAACATATACATAATAATGAACTAATGATATTTATAATTTCATTAATTGTGAATTTTTTTATTAAAGGGGGATTTGATGTAAGGTGTATTTTTCCCATATGAACGCACTTTATATTGGTTTTCCTTTTTATCAGGGAGTGTTCTTGAATTTTTTTCACCTTATTAGATAGGTATGTTATTTTTTATGGCCATTATTCTTAATTAGCATTATTTTTACATGTATTTTTAGTTAATATATATCTAAATATAGTTCATGGGAAAATTTTAATAACGAAAACACGTCGATAAAGTAACCAAATGCAAAAAATTATGTGAAAGTAGAGGTAATTATTTTTTATATTAGATATTTTTCTAATTTTTCGATATATATATATATATTTGTATATTGGTATTTATTATCGATCTATTGTTTTATAACTGTAGTTTTATCGTCAATAAGGACATGTTGAATGCAGGAATTATGTTCTACAATTAATATATTAGAGAATCACAACTGGGGTAACTAATGAATTTCATAAGGTTAGTTATATATATATATATTATTAGCGTTCTATTTTTAGTATAATATCATTGATTTTTATTATAGATATGAATTTATATGGAGTCTTATACACAAACTAAACATACCCATTTTCAATCATTGTTTAAGAACTATTTGTTGTGTCTCATTATGATTTGAGGAAAATATATTATAATGTTTATGAATAATATATTAAATTTTTATAATAAAATGTGTTAAAAAAATAATTATTTTGTTATAATAGGTGTTTTAACATAATGATATCAAATTACTACTTCATCAATAATGAACAATGAGATTGATTTAAATTTATGTTATGTATATTCGAAATCAACATCATAAAAAAATTAGTTGATAATTTTGGGGTTAACTACATAAAATGAGGTATGATTCTATAGTATTTTAGTTAATGAGTACTACTATTTCATTGCTGTATACTGTGCTTGAATTATAGGTATTTATATTATTAATGAATTATAATATTTTTATTTTTATAATTTTTTTAACTTTCAGTGAAAATTTTCATAAAAACCGATGATGAAACATTTAAAAAAACCATATGGTTTACAGCGTGAGTTTTTTAAAAAACCTACACCAAACATTAAATAAAATATGATTATGGTTTCCACATTTGTTTTTATAAAAACTAATGCTAAAAATTGAGTGCCGACGGATTTTCGGTAGCAGTTTTTGAAAAATTGACACCAAAATGGTTATTTTTTGTGTCTCTATTATATACATCGGTTAACAACTGAAATATTTTTTTTAAAAAAAACTGATGTTAAATATAGTTTTACACAAGTTTCTGAATCTCCTTCATATATATTCAATATATTTTCTCACATATCATGTGATATTTTTCATGACATCACCTTTGTTTAAATTTCATTTGATATGGGTCCCCCTAAAGCATTAATCCCTTTATTATCGACATCCAATTATCTAATTTTAGCTTATGATAAAATGCAACTAATTATATTGAAATATATTCGATGCATAGATATTCTAAAGACATCCATTCATAATGACCAGAAGTAGTGATTCATCTGATCCATCCATTGTTGAAATTTTTTTCTGTAGAAGATCTGAATTCCTTTGTCATTGACCACTTCCATTTCCTATAGTAAGAGAGAATCACTGACTTTGAACCATTCCCTATGATACAATTTGTTAGGTCTAGTAGTCCAAATACCATGGGGGGGGGGGGAATAAGGGTATGAATGATTAAAACTAATTCCCCTTCAAATATTGTTTTGTTGTAAAAATACAAACTTCTCTCTTTATCCCATAGAAATATATGAACAAAAATGAAATCATGAACATGATATAATGATTTTAAATCGGTCCACCCACACTGGTCTACATCCATGTAGCATACAACAGTGATGTGCTGATGTACCAAATTCACTAAAGCTCACTACCAATTACAATATTCAGGCTAGATGATCTTTGTCAAGGCTCAATGCCATTAAAATGTTTTGGTTCTTCTCACTACATTCCCAAGGGTCACACCCTATGACTCTTCCTCTGGATCACTACTAGTGGGGAAGATCGTCGTCTTTATCTTCTATAGAACACTTATCTTGGATTGGATCCACACAATGTTTGTAGACTTGTATGTCTTTTTATTTTCAAGAAATCACACATCATAAAATGTAGGTAGATTCTATGTTGAAGATCCTTTTCACCCGTAGATGAAATTCACTTTTCTGTGTACTATTAGGTTAGTATAAATTGTTTTTACAAAATAGTTCTGAGTTTTTTCATGATTCATTGATTCCACCTCAAATAGCCTAGCTTCCTCTGCATACCACCTTTATTCCTCCATGTACCATGTATTGGTTAAGCTACATGGATTTTGTTTCTGCATTATGCATCCACTTACACTAAATAATCTCTTTTGTGGAATGATTTTCCTCCACTTCTGCATACCTCCTTTGCATTTCAGAAAATAGCCACTTCTCCGAATCGTATATCTTCCATGGACTGCATCTTCTTTGGCAGAAAGACTGTTCTATGTGTATCGTGTGTTCCTCTTCCACGTACAATGTCTTCAACCTCCTCGTACTTTGTTAATTATGGTCTTCAATTTACCCAAAAAAATGTTGGTATAATTTCATCCATGTAATCCACTTCACCCTTGGCATAATTCTTCATCGCAAACCTCTTTCGTATTTCAGCAAATCTCCATAGCAAAGTTTTTTCCATTTAGAATTTCTATACTTAATAATGGGATTAGAGATCCTTATATAGAAAAATAGTTCCAAAAAATCCACTAATATGAGTTTAATTATATAATTAATGTGGTGTAGTCTTCATAGTGTACCACTTCTCCTACGGAGAACTCCTTCTTATGCAGCCCGCGTACTGCCTTTCTTCATTCGTGATGACCCAAATCACCATCACATTTTCACTAACTATGCCCTTCACAGCTTCCCAAATCACTACCTCATTCCCACGAATGAAAATCCGTACCATATACCACAATCCTTCCACATAACTTATGCCTTTTACGTAATGTATGAATTCTCCGAGAACCATTTTCTCCCCGCGAACCATTCTCCTACGTGATCTTCATGTCACACTTTGTAGTATAAAACGTTTTATGATTCCTTCAACATTCCACATTCCACTTTTACAATCTGTAAGCCATGCTGCATGGACCATATACTATGTCCCCCTATGAAGTCATCTCACATTGTAAAAAAACTCAATAACATCTAAAACATACTATGAGAACACCTTGAGATATTTTTAAAAACTATTACTCCACTCTTTTCTTGGTAAGAGATAGAGCACTGATATCAAAGAGGTTTTGGGTTAAGTGGTTCAGTGGTATATTTTTTCAATTGATCCTAGATTTCGATTAATTTTTTGACTGATACTAATTTTATCTCCATATACGATGACATTATTCGAAGGCCCCAGCAGCTCAAATCCATACTTTTGTCTTTGGTTGCTTAGGAGTCCATCTGAATATTAATTCATGTAATCCAAATTTGTTTTTATGAATAATCATTATAATTAACATGTGATAACTATAAAAAATTTATATAATAGGAAAAAGACTATAATCAATTAGAAGGAATAAATTTTGAATACACTGTATATATATTTCTAGGTTAGAATTCATTAGGATTAAATTTACTTATGTATCATATATGAATTTCTCCCATTTTCATTAGGATGTTAAGTATTTATTTTTTCATATTGTATTATGTTTAAAATATTTATTTTTGAACAAATTCATAATTTTCAAAATAATTTGTTTATATATTTCATTTATTAACATACCAAATCATTAAAAGGAATAAAAAAGTGGTAAGTTGAGCTTGGTATAGAAGGTTTAATTAATATATTTTTCTATATAGTCTTATTAATTGGATGAGAGATCCTAGTTTCATAATTAAAAAATTACTCCATAACTCAAAAAAATTAGAGCTTCTGTATACTTTTCTGCATTAGTGAAAAATATATAGGATCTCTTCATGAAGGGTTCGTAGAGTTTGTAGTATTGGAAAACTAGATAAATTAATGACTAACTTATTAAATTGAAAATATAAAAAATATGATAATAAAAACTCTAGAATCCTAAAAATAATTCATATATCATGTCATTATATCTTCTATAATTTGAAACAAATAACGGGTGATCCTAAAAACACTTTATGTATTACAAACAGTGGAAGCTATGATGTAAAAATAATGAATAATCAATATGTAATAATGGATAAACAATATGCATTACATTTAATCAAACAATTTTCTTCAACGAATATACATGGATAACATCAATATAGAAATTACATGGATAATGGAAACTGAATTCTAAATAATGGAAATATATTATTTTAGAAAATCATTTTCCTGACCTCGAAACCATGATACCGTGAATCTTACATTCAGGGCCTCTCAACAATAAAATCATACATAATAAATGGATTAGTGTAAAAAATATATCCATATAAAAATGAAGTATTTTTTTGTCTCTTGATACCAATCAATGAATTGATGGGATATCTATAAAATATCCCAACACATCACTTGAACAACCTTTAAAATTAACAAAATTTGGATTATCGATACAATTTATTCTCAAAATTCATTATAAAGAAACAATTATCTGTATTGAATAAAAAATATAGAACACTATTATTTTTACATTAATTAATATAACATAGTCAATATGAATCCTTTAAATATTATAATATATTGATATGGTATATACTTAAGTATTCAAAATATCAATATAAACTGTTTTAGATTTATCCATGATATTAAAAATATGTATATGAATGAGAAAAATTATGCCTAATTAATAATTAAGAGTGATATAAAATATGATCACAAGAAAGAGAAAGATATAAAAATAATGTAAAATGAATTAACTATAAAGGAAGATAAAAGACCATTCATTCATCAAAAAATAATGTTTTCTAGTAAAAAGAAGCCTTTATAAATGAACATGGAATAAATAGATTAAAGATAAATTCCTTGTAACTTTTTTAATGAATAGAGTTATAAATTTCTTCTTAAATTTTTTTATTCTGTAAAAAATAACACTATATTATTTTAATATAATTTTAATTAAATTTCCAAAATTTTGAGGAAAATATTTTTAGTGAAAATAATCACGTATGATTTGAATATAATATTCAATAAATTTGTAGTCATGATGGTAACAAAATCTATTCATTCAAAATACAATAAAACAAATACCCAGTTCATACCATTGTTAAAAGGAACCCCAATTGAAAAAATACAAGAATATTAATTTTATACCATTTTTTAGAAATTCAAACATAGGTAAAATAAATTTTGATTTTTTTTATTTTTAAAAATATTCATGGATCCATTTTTTTAGAAATAGAAATATTAGGAAAAGAGTTGAAAGGAATACTTCAAAGCCTGATTTTTAAAGAAAGTACCTTGTAGGTTACTTGTTTATTCTAGATATTAAAAGACATAAAACAAAAAATAAAAATATATAAATTAAGAATAAAAAATAAGTATAAAATATATTGGGTTAAATAATAAATAATCATATAATTTTCTAAAAAGAAATATGAACATAAACCATTTTGAAAAAATAATATTGTAATAGAAATCCATTAACTCATGTTTGGCATACATCATAAGTTAATTTAAAAACATATTTAATGAATTTATAATTATTGTATATACAATAGAACTATATATATACATATTATATCATATATGACACTTATAATATTTCAACTGTTATTTATTAATAATGTTTCTCTAACATAATCATTTTCTATGTCAACAGATCCGTTTGTCAAGGATATTTCAATTTGAATGTTATAGTACACGAATCTTGATAATTGTTACATAATAAATATATTTTTAATCATGTTATAAATATAAAATATATTTAGTGTATTAATATTTATAATCGTTCTTCATATGTATACATAAAAAATTTGTCAAATCGCTTTTAGAGGAGGTCCACATGAATACACGAGCGATATTATAATTTTTTAAAGGGTGGATGGGTAAAATAATAAATGATAATTTTTATACTTTTCATCAGTATTATTTTAGAAATATGATAAATACTTATTCGTTCCATATTTATAACCATGAATGTAAAATAAATATGGTAAATAAATTACACCGTTACATAGAGATGATATTCTATAGGTACAAACAAGTGATGTTTTCATTTACAATTAAATAGACATGTTAGTGAAAATGGATTATAACATAAAAATAATTGAATTTATGTATATGGGAACTAATGAAGTAATTATATTACATTGGTTATGATAGGTTTGAATGATTTAAAAGAATATATAAATAGAGAAAACTTTGTTAAGAACTATAAATCCTATTTGGACAACCTCCTTTAGTTTATACATAATGAATTATTATAATGGTATTATTAAAAATCAATGAAATGTATAAATAGGGGAGTAATGTTAGGAAATAATTCAAAATCGGTATTTTATGATACAAAAGGGAATTTAATTAAGAACAATAGAGGATATGTGGTGTCATTTTTAATGTGAGGGAGAGAACTTACTTGGAGATTTTAATAGATTAAAATATATTAACATCTTCATCTAGAAAAATGTCTTAAAAAAGAGTCAAATTAAAATAGAATATGATATTGGGTAAACATATATGAATAATATATTATTTATAAATTTATTTAGGCCATTTTAACAATTTACATTTTAGTTTTATCACTTTTAACCTGCTTTAACTCTCACTGTGGTAACAGATTTATTATCCAAAGTTATTATTCAGAAAGACCAAAAATGAAATTGTAATATTTACTAAAATTTTAAATTATGAATAAAAATATGGAATCCACTTTACCATATTAAGTTTACATAAATATAAAAATAATAATTTATAAATAAATATGAAAAATAAATGGAAAAAAAGATTTCTAGAAATTGCATTATTATCGATAAAACTGAATTTATAGAAAAATAAATTATAATAATTATTATAAATAAATTAATTGGATTATATTAAATTGAAGGATACATATTTTACTTTAAAAGTAGAGAAAATGAATATATAATAACAAATACATGATTAAAAGAGAAGAACTATAAACCTTTTTTTGAATAAAAACAATACTTATATTTCTAAAATTTTAAGAATATTTTAATAATTCCAATATTATATTTTTATATAAATTAAGTTAATTTTAAATTAATTTTTCTACAAAAAAAAGAAACCATACAAATTTATTTTATTATTATATAATTATAATTTTATAATTGTGATTGTCTTTTAAACGATATTTTTCTCTATTCATGTAAAAATCAAAAATTTCTAAAAAATCCCAAAAAAAAATCCTAAGATAATTTTGATACATTGAATTAAAAAGTAAAATTAATTCATCAAATTAATTCTATAAAATTTAGAAATTTATAATTTTCAAACATTCATGAATAAAACTGAGTTAATAATGCAAAAATTTCATTATAATTAAAATATTATATATAATTGAAACTCATGTATAAATTCATCAATAATTTAAATTTTTCAACCTTAAAAGGTTTTGATTTTCATCAAAAAAAATAGTTTTTTATATTGTTCATCAAAAATTCTTTTGAATTCCTCTTTACCTATTTTTTCATATGATTTCTCTAAATCACCTCTAAAAATTGAGTTGTCTGATTTCACAACATTTGTTTTTTAGTTTCATGAATTTGGATATGATATTTATAGCGAGATAAATTAGGTTCCAATTATATTTCCTCAATGGTGAGAACATGTGCTAGTTCATGATTTTACATCCTTAATAAATGGACATGAAACAAATTATGAAAATTAGATAGGCTAAGAATCATTTATAAATAGTAAGGTACTACTCAAATTCTCTCACTAATTTTATAAGGATATATGATCATGGGACTTAGTTTCCCTTTAATTACAAAACTTATAACACAATTCCATAGTGACACATAAATGAAATCATGGTCCCTTTAAATTCTAGATAATTATTTTGGTTTTAAATATAACTTTTTTTCCTTCTTTGTCCTACCTCTATGTTACTTTGTATAATTCGTACTTTCATAGTTGTATACTCAATATGTTTTGGGCCTAAAATATTATTTTCCCCAACTTCATTTGAACAAGTTACAATAAAATATATTTTCCCATTACATTATTTATACTGACCTATTTGATTGATATATTGGAATCTATTATTATTTTAAAATTCCACTTATGGTAAATACAAATCCCAAATTATATGAAATTAATTTGATCGTTACCTAAAAATTTATTTTAATGTCCGATGTTTTCTTTTAGAGTGTCCATATGTCTACGTGTGATAAGGAGTTCCCAATATTATATCTGTTTCATGTTCCATGTTAATACATTATCTAGAACATAGTTGTAATTGTAGGTCATAATCAAACATGATCAAAATTGTTACACCATAAAGCGTGAAAAATTAATTAATTTAATGTCAAGTGAGGATATAAAAATAAAGACGCTCTATTATATTACGAAAATGTGACTACTTGTTAAGAAGATCAATAAGAACCCATAAAGAATCATTCATTATCAGAGTCTGCATTAATATAGAAAAAATCCCATAGTAATATCATCTCATCTCCAAAACATAATAGGTAGAGGCTTCATGCATCTTTTAGGATGTTGTCTCTCAACATTTACCTATTTACAAACCAAACATATTGGTATATAGTTTTCAATTTTTTATTTCAAATTATCCCACCAATAAGATTCCTTCATAACCTAGGAAACGTTTTCATTAATTTTTATGAAGATATTTGTTTTATGAGCATCATCTAAAAATTCCCTATTATATAATAGGTATAAATGAAACACATAGACTCTTTAAATTTTTCATTATAAAGTCTCCACAATTGATGTTTACGAACTTTCCATCACTCACTACTTTTACATTACTTTGAATATCATTATCATGAAGCTAATAACTTTATTATTTTTATCATTGAGGATGGATTGTATAATATTTCATATAAATATGATTATTTCCTTTTTTTATGATTCTCATATAAAAATTTACTAAATTGATGAACATAAGATCTATACCAGGCCCCATTTTTTTCAGAATTCGATGATTTTTATTAATCAATGCATCAACAACCATATTATATTTCCTATGATAGTAATATTTTTGCGATATAATAATACCAGATTAATTTTACCCATTTAAATTTCATCATATTTATATATTTCTAAAAATAGTATTTATTTATAAAAAATTGGTACCATACAAGTAGTGCCACTATATCATTATTTTAAAGATTATGGATACCAAATCTAGATCGTGGGTCAGATAATTATTTTCATTGATCTTAAATAACCTTAAATTATAAATAATTACCCATTAATTATTAATAAGGACATATCCTAGTCCCTTATTTGATTAATTAATATTTATTAAAAATCCATCTAATCCTTGTGGTAAAGTTATTACTAGGGCATTGAACTATATCCTCTTTAATTATTCAAAACAATATTTACATTAATATAATCACATGAACATAAAAACATATGGTTTATAAATGGTTAAAAGATTATCTAATCAAATATAATTTTGAACAAATCGTTGATAGTAACAATCTAATACAAAGAAACTACATACCTTAGTTGTAGTCATTCTCATTAGCCATTCCACCACTATAATTTCCACTGAAGGAAAAATTGATATTCCATCCATTGAGACAATATGAACATGAAAATATATTTTCATAAGGCAAAATTAATATTTTAATTTTTTTCCATAATATTATTTTTCATTAATAATCTTATAAGTGACTCAAAAAGTACTATTATACTCATCATAACTCTTAGATAATATCATGTTATTTTTAATAAAACCAAATTGAATTTTTGTAGATATTACATGATGTTTTTTATCATTATATATATAAAAAAGTGGGTGAATTTGTGAATTTAAGGGGAATTACCATAAATTAATAATGTTCATAACTCCTTATAAATGAATGTTTGGGAATATCCCCCTTATTTACTCATAGTTTATGGTACCCATAATGAAAATAAATTATAGAATATTAAATATCTCATTGTATTTAATTGAAATTTTATTCAATGCGGGGAATGAGAAACATAATATTTATTTTAATTAAAATTATTCATCTACTGTTGATGAAAAATCTCATAGACCCATCTTTATTAATTACAAAAAGGAATGGGGATTCCAATGGTGATTCACTAGAGAATATAATTCCCTTTTTAAAAAAATCATTTAGTTGTTTCATTAATTCCAAAAATTACACTATGTTCATCTAGTATGATTTCATAGATATATGATTTTCATCAGGTATGAGATCAATAGAAAGATCAACTATACACTTTGGTGGATATCCAAGTATTTTTTAGGGGGAGCATCAATTTATTCATGAATAATTGGTAACTCATCTATTCTATGGAAACCATTCTCAATCAATTTTTTTTATAGTATTCTCTATGAATTTCACTATGAATAAGAACTTGAGGAGGATACAAACATGATTCAAATTATGTAGTCTCCCTTAATAATGTAAGTAATTCCACATCTCCACTGATAATGATAATCACTTTATCACTGTGAAATTTGTTTCATTATAATTTAAATGATAATAGACAAAAATTATTGATTCAAAGAAAATAATAATAATAATAATAATATTTAAAAATTAGGAATTTCCATGTGTTATATAAGAAATTGATTGGAAAATCCTTATCATAATAAGATCTTCACTATGTGTCCTAAATGATAACTCAATTATTAAGGTTATAAAGAAATAAATAATATTCATAGAAACAATAGAAGATATAAAATATAGTAAATATCCATAACAAAATATGGTAAATTTTAGGTTATGGTCAATATATATACAACATATTCATTTGTAAATTCAGCCATATCTATAGTAATCATAGAAGACTGGCCTTCCCCCTTAGTCTCTTTTATTGGAGGTTCCCTAAATTCATGGGATGTTTCTTTTAATTATTCTCTGTTTATTTATATTTGATGCACTATATATCATTAATTTATTTTTTCATTGAATTACAGAGACTTATTAACCCTTTTTCTTAACATGAATCAAACTCTTATTCCGATTAAGCATGTTCATGGGTTTTTCCTTGAAAATTTATAACATATTGGAAACCCCATCCTCCAATTTTTTTGAAACCTTTTCTTTTCTTGGTTTTATGTGATGCTTTTCTTATAATCATTTTTCTTGTTGGTATCTGACCTAGAATATTCATTCTATATCTTGGTGACAACATATACTATGTCATTATTATATTAAAATATTTGAGATACCAATTATATTTAGATACCCTTTTAATTTATGTCAATAAAAATATCAATTAATCATTATAAAGTTTGTAAATAGTTTTAAAAAATATTGGGGAATCATTACATGTTATCCTCAAACTCTAAAACACTTTCTTCATTCCTTTTTATTTAGAATTATGAAAATCCTCTCCTTTTTAGATTTCTATTTTCAAGTTATATATTTCACGATTAATATCAACATAAAAGTTAAATATTCTAAACATTCTACTTTATAAACATCATTTTTATTTTGGATTAATGAGCACTATTAATCTATATATATTTAAAAAATTACATATCCAAAATAAATTTTTTCCTTTCATTACATATTATTTCTATAAATATAATTTTGAGGGACTTAATACATTTATAATCCATCAATGTATTAGTAGTACCACTAAATGAAAGTGGATTTTATCATATTAAAAACACAATATAGGTTAATATATCTATGGAAAATATATTATTCTTCATGAGAATGTATTTTCATCATAACCTGGGTTAGCATCCCTAATATAGCCATGATCTTTTTAGTTACAACACAACCTGTATTAGCCTTACCAGTAAGAAAATCCCAATATTTAATTCAGGTATTGATTACCTTTCTTCCTTTAGGTTCCATCTTTAAATAGTTGAACACATTAATTCTTCTCATTATGATCATGAATGTAGAGGGATAAAATAAAAACCCCTATAACGATAAAATTTATTGATTACCAAAATGTATTGTCATAATATTAATATTAGATATGTTCATTGAAAATATTGTTCCCAAGGTTCCATCAAAACTTGGTATGTTACTAACTATAACGCACCAAATCCAGAAACACACTGCTGATGTTCAATTTACTACATTGAATAAAAATAAATGATTATCACTATGAAATAGTGATCATATTATTAGTATTGGAAAACTAGATATGTATTTCATTCCCAAAATATATTTTAATATATAGAAAAAGTTCATAAGAACCACTCTAACATCCTTAAAACCATTCATAGTATCATACTTCATATCATTGGGAATTAAAAGAAAAATAAAGTGCAATCTAAGATATATAGTAAGGGTTAAATTCAATGGAATATATCCAGAGTATATATATAAAATTAAACATGGTAGAGTGGAAAATAATAACACATACCATTCAATCAGAAAATTGAGTTCGATGAATATCTATATACAATATCAACATAACAATCACATAGAAAATATAAACTATGTTATTATTTAAAGAATTGAATTGTTTCTTAAAATGATGATCAATGCCTTGAAAATATGGAATATTAACTTGACACCCTGATATTTAATTATTTGTTGTAAATAAAATCAATATCATCAAAGGATTTCATTAAAAGATACACTATGTTAAAAAAAACCATGATATACTATTAAAATATTATTATTTGATATGATTTTTATCTCTTGGCTGATTAATTTTAGATTATGAATATAATTTACTAAATTATGAAATATTTATGTTTTACATATCTATAAAATTAATTAACAAATTATCAATTAACTATAAATGAAAATTAAAACTAATTGAACATAAAAGAGTTGTTTTTCTAAAACAACAGTTTTTATGTGCACAACATGTGTTTATCACAATAAATAAAATCTACCACTATTATTTAATGATATTTTTAATTTTATATATTAAATATTCAATAATATTTTTTATCTTTTATCAAATATTTTTCTATACATGGGTTATAAATAAATCCATTGATATGCTTAAAAATAATACTTTTTCTAAATGAGGTTGCATCGCATTTTCACACAAGTTTTATAATTATTATTTGACAATTTTAGAAATTTTATTTGGGAAAACTAAATTATTTTTTAAAAACAATAAATCAAAAATACCATACCTTAAATTTTTTAAATTTTTTTCAAAAATAATAATTGATTATGAATAGAGAAAAAATATTATTTTTTTACATTGCCTTTCCATTTAAAGCATTTAAAAAAATAAATTTTCTAAAAGTGGTGTTAAATGTAAAATTCATTCAAATATAAAATTATTAATTTAATTAAAATCATTAAAAGTGAGTTTATTCTAAATTTTTAAATAAAATCTTTTTTTATATATGAAAACATTTGAATTGGAAAACAAATTTTCGATTCCATTGAGAGATCAAAATTTTAAGTTAAACTCAAATACTTTTGAAATGAATTTGATATATTGGGTTTCATATTTTGAATCATAATAATTTATATTACTTAATAATTTCTACTTATTTATTGGTAAAAATAAATAGTAAAAACTTTTCTACCACGGTTATGGTTCAAACTGGTTTACCAGGTGATAAATTAAAATGGTAATGGTTAAAATGACCTAAAATCATACTGAAACCCCAATGGTTGGTTTTATTTAAAAATTAACCGTATCATCTCTAAATATTATCCATTTTGGATCCATTTTTAATGAATGTCTCATTATATTATTTTTAAACATTTAATGATTACAAGTATGCCACTCACCATACTTTTATAAGGGAACCTCCTCCCTTCAGACCAACATAACTTTTGGGATATTTTACCCAATTAAACCCCATAAAATATAACCCAAAACATCATTTAACATGTTGCAAAATCTATGGTATTCCCAAAATTCCAACCCTAGGACTCTAAATAAGAGATCCAATAGAGGTTTTTCTAAGCGATGATAATAATCTTCACCAAACACATTCATTTTTTACTTCTTATTATACCTCCATTAAATAATATCCAACTATTATTAAATAAAAAATTAATTATATTACTTATACTGATATATTTTTTTCAATGGATTTAATAATATTCCTCTCCACTTTCATCAAATTGGAATCCAATCTTTCAATAGTGTGTACGAAAGACTACTGCCTTTTGAACTGATTTAATCTATTTTCGATCATCACCACTCATAGAAAGATATAATTATTTATTTGAGGAATATATATATATATATATATATATTATTTTAATTAATTACTTTCACTTATGAAGTTATAATATAACATATATGTTGTTACCTTTCAATATTCTGTTAAATAAAAACTTTTCACATGCATACGTTTAAACTACCACATCCTTAAATTTATGTGATTCATTTATAATTTTAATTATAATCAGATGGTAATAATTAAGTAATTTATAAAAATATATAATTTATTTAATATAATAATGAATATATATAGGTTAATTGTCAGTTACCTTTATTTCATTCCATCAATTGAAAAATAAAAACATCGTTTATGTGTACATATGACGTATCATCATTATCGATGATGTATATAATTTTTTATTTAATTTAACGTTTATGGGTGAATATAAATATGAATGCATTGATAATAAATTATAAATAAATTATAAATAAATTATTATTAAAATTTAAGAGATGATGTATCCCTGATCAATGTAATATTACTAAAACTACAGAACGAAATCCTTTGTGAATAACTAAGAAGTTATCACCCAGAACAATGATTTTGATAACAAATTCTAATAAAATGGTAGATAAAATGTCATAATTAAATAATATAAGGTATGATAAATATGAGTATGGTTCTATAATAAATTTATATTAATCTTATATTTATTATAATTTTGGATTGAATATGTATAAAGAAATCTGTGACATGGGGGTGGGATTTTTGTATCAATCCTATATTTAATAGGTATTATTTATGATTAAATTTATATTGAGGATATTATATTAACCTATCTAATTAATACCATAGTTTTTTACTATATTTGTTCTATAGAATACCTTTTTTTATTATTTTTTCTAAATAATAGTTTTGAATAGAAAGAATTGTTTTAATGAAAACTAACTATTTTTTACTGTTCGATTGGGAATATTTCACTTCCATAATAGTGTTTTATAAATAAAATTCACTGATATTTTTAGTATTCAAAAATTATATATGAATTGAACTTTTATCAATGATTTAAATTTAAAAAAATGGTTTAAAACGAATATTTTATCCCTTTTATGAAGTATATTCCCTATTTATTCATTATCTAGATGGTTTGTGACTATGACGGAGAGATGATTATGAAACCAATTCATTTTCTATGGGTAATTATATGATGGATATATGAAATGACTATGAAACATATTTTTTTGGTTTATGGTATGATTTGTTGATATGATGATTGATTAATGTTCTTTTTTCACCCATATTTATATTTTTTATTATGTGATTGGTGGACCCATAAATATATAACACTCCATTTAAATATGTAATATACTATATCTACTGATAAAAATATGGGATGAAATTTGTTTTACATGATAAACTATAGTAAATACATATATGTTCTTGATCTAATATTGGATTATGGTGGTGAATCGTGAGGCACTATAATATAGGAAAATGTTAAGGATGACTAATATATAATGATTTTGTGGTCTTAATAGTTATCTATGACATAAGATATAAGTTCTATACACATAAAAACAACAAACTTTTATAAAATGGATGTATTGTTTACTATTTGATTATGATGATTTCCCACTCTTATGAATAAAATCCTATAAAATGATAATGAATTATTCCTTCACTTGGGTCCAAGATATTTGACAGATTGGGTATGGAAGTTCTATGACATAGTGATGATCTAATTCCCTAAATATTATCTTAGGATTTCATTATATAATTGACCGGTATCCCCCATTTTGACTTTTAATGAGAAGCAGAGACCACCCTTTATTAATTTTCATTTACCTAGGTTATGAATAATAGTTTTATTTAGGATATTCCATTGAAGAGTACTACATGGGAATATACTTTGAGGTGATGAATTAGATTATTCATTATATGAATTTTTTTATCTGGCCTCTAAAGACACTAAAATATTATCGGTCTCATTCATGTATTCGTAAAATATATTGAATATTAATTTAAAGAGATGTAATATTCGTATGTGAATATCCTAGGTCACTATAGTTAGTATTAGTGGTAGTTTAATCAATATCTTGAGATTGTGGTTATTGAATTCTGGTGAAAATAAATGGGATAAGACTATGTATAGGCTAACATCCTAATGTTTTTATTTGGATGAATTTATTTAGATTTCATAGAAATACATTTCTATCAGGATAAGAAAAGTGGGTGTTTTTTTGGAAAGAATAATCAGGGGGATATAACCCCAAAATTTTTTAGTCAAGTATATCTTAACCATCATTTGGTTCAGGGTTAGAGTGACAATACTATAGACAATGACTGGAACTCCCAAAAGATATGATTAGTTTAATTCTTCTATACTTTACAAACCATCAAGATGGTTGTGAATAGATAAGGATCTTTGATGATTTTGGTAAAACCATACGTCTCATATATTGAAAATAACGATTCACTATTTAGACTTCCATAGAATAAATTTTTCAGATTGATCAGCGTGATCAAGGATTCCTCATGTTCATATAAACCAGCTCAGTTTTCCTATAGTATTAAAGCTAGTATTATGATTTTTAGGTGGTAATATTGACGATTAGAAACATTGATATACCAAATTTGGGTTTTTTATATGAATTCTAATATATTATGAAATGTCTCAATATTTTTAATTCATATCCTTATTGATTAGATGTTTATTAAGTAATGGAAACCCCAAATGGTATGATGATCACATCTCTAGTACAATTTCATCTTTTGTTAATGTTAATGGAAATGTGATTCTTATAAATCATGTTATTCTACCTCTAGTGAAATTCAATGTTATTAATGAATTATATTTCTTATATATATATATATCCCATGTCAATTGATTCAGATGTGAATTTGTGATTTATCTTTTAAACCAAAATATTATTTTCTATCGGTACGATGATTAAAAATAAATGTATATAGAAATAAACTTTAATTTATTTGTCTTGATTCATATTAAAAATTGATTCTTATATCATATGTTTGTGGAGAAACACAACATATATTATATTCCCATTGTGTGGAAGTTTGTCAATGTCATTCTAAAAGAGTTTAATTTTCTTCCTTCAAATCGTGATGATGATTTCATAATAGAATCATACCTTGTGCTACAAGTATTTCAAATAATTCTAAGAGAATATCCCAAAATAAGTTTCAAGAAATTAAGTATAAACTCTAATATAATATTTGATAGGGAATTTTTAATCCATGTTCATCACCTTAGGGTGGAACTGTTATTTTTTTAGGGGAAAGATCGTTAAAATTAGAATATTACAAGATTATCGATAATTTAACTAGATCAGAATATTGAATAAGTATCATGTTTCCCATATTAGAAATATATTTCACCTAATTCATGGATAAAAATACATTTCCATGATTTATCTTCATTCTAGATATCATTAATTAATGGTATAAATGAGTATATAAATAAGAAATCATTCTCGAAAAGGTATAGATACTATAAATATATAGTGATTCCATTTTGTCTTAGTAAAAACCGCACTATAATCATAAATTTAATGAAAATAGTATTTCTATTTAACAATGATCAATTTTTTGTAATATTTAAAGCTTATATTCTTACGTATGATGAGAGTAAGGAAGAGTAGAAGGGTCACTTGAGTATTGTATTGAAGAACATAAATAAGGACATGTTTTATGAGAAATATAAATTATGTATATTTTCACTAAAAAGAGTATTTCTTGGGTGATATAATTTGAATATAGGGTATATTAGTGGATTAATTACAGAGAGATGTTATTGAACATTATCCCTGACCAATAACAATGATTGATATTTTAATGTTTATTGGTTACGATGGATATAATTAGGGATTTTTGGATAGTTTATCAAGAATATATAATCCAATCAAAAAGTTAACCTAAAATAGATCCATGTCCCTATGGACAGATGAATGTGAGGAAAATTTGACGGAATATCAGACAATGTAGAAGGGTTTTTAATGTATAGTGATGAATAAAATAAGGGATTGTGATGATTTATTATATAGAGTGACATGGTTCTCAATTATTCCCCATAAAAAATAACTTTTTATGAGAAAATTTTACCCAACCCATAATTTAAGGTTATTTACGGTAATGTTTTCAATAATTATATCGATGAACTATATTTATAAAGAAATGAATGACATATATGATGATCATAAAATTTTAAATTATATATTCATAAAGAATGTGTTTAATATGAACAAGATAATATGGTTGCATATAATTTATGATTCCGAATTCCTAATTAATTACCACCCTAGGAAAGTGAAAAAGTTGGATAATGATTGGAGGTAAAATGATCATGCTAGCTTATATATGATATGCATAACAAAATATCCAATACTTTTGGATTTATAGGGGATGGAAATAAAAATATTGATTGAAGATGATAAATATTAATCTTGTGAAATAAATATCCAAACATATATCAATGTACGGATTAAAGAGGTGGGGAATGAAAGTGTAGAGTTGAAAATGAAGGTGATAAATTTCACTGAGTGAAATGCTAATTACGATGGAAGGATGAGGTTTAGGAACATAATATGTTCCCCATCCACATCTAGTTTGAGGAAGGTCTAGTTTTATAAAACTCAAAGTTTTTTATTATATTTTCATCTTGGAAGTATGAAGATGTATATAGATTAAAATGATATTTTATTGGGATGGCCTGAAAATGGATACGACAAAATATATATCATGGTTTTTGGTATTTCATTAAATCATGTTTGGTAGATATATGTTTAAAAGGATTTTCAACCATTATCTTCACTAAAATGAAATATTAAAAACAATACCATGGATTTTTACACCATAATCCTCAAATAATCTAAAGTCTATAATTCTATTTAGGATGTATCTGATCTCCTTTCAAAGTTACAAAACATCATTGATATCATGGAATAATTCTCCCTCGATTAGATTTCATGAATAAATATTAAAGAAGTTGAATGGTTGTATGGGGTTCCACATTATACTATATCTAATAAGGATAGAAGATTAATTAAATGTTTTATAAAAATAATCTATAGGATCTAGATTAGGAGTTTGTTTTATAACTTATATTCATCATGGAATGAATTGCTAGTCTAAGTGATAAATTCATCCCCTAAAGGATATGTCAAAATCATGATCTCTTTTATTCAAATATGTTCAGGACAATCACTTTCCTCCTATTTAGTTTTATTAAAAAAATACCATTCACTCAAGTATTTTGATGGATCCTTATCAAGTCCTTTATATAACAATATGTGGATATCAAAAGTGAGAGAATTAATTTGGTGGAATAATTATACTAAGACCTATGATTGGTGAATAATTAAAAGAGAATGTTAGATCCATTCAATACCTCATAAGGGAAACACAAAGTCTATAAAAGTGTTATACTAACGATAATCATTGAGATCTACAGTTTAATGTTAGTGAAAATTTCATTCCATATATTTCCCCATAAATGAATGTTATTATAGTTGGGATTAAAGGAAATCTAATCCTTAGTTATAGTAGCCCCTTTCATATTCTTGATCATGTCGGGACAATTTTTTGTCATCTTCTGGCTCTACCGAAACTCTCTCAAGGTCACGATGTGTTCTATATATCTCTCTTAAGAATGTAAATACCTAATACTTCACATACATTGAACTCAATGCTCATACCACATGAGAAATATCTCACTTATGAAGAACAAGCAGTATATATTCTAGATTATACATAGAATGTTTAAAAAAACACCACTCACATAGTCATATGATGACGCTGAAGTAACATCATTTTTTGTATCAAAATAATTTAATTTTAGTGATAAACTATTTTTTATGTGGTGTGTAATGTAATAACATGAGTGTCTTTGAATTGGTTTCGATGTAAAATTCAGTTATTTGAGGAATGTGTTATACGCGACACTAATTTTAAATGATTAGTGATATATTATTAAAATATTATTATTTAACGTGAAAGTTATTTCTCATCCATCATATTGGAGGGTATGAATAATATTAATTTTTTTTAAAAAATATATAGTTTAGATATGTATAAATTTTATTCTTTTGTTAAAAATTAATTATTAACGAAAATAAAAATCAATTTAAAATAAAAGTTATTTTTTTATTTTTTCGTAGTGTGTGTTTATACAAATAGATTTAATTGATTAATAATATTTAATTATTTAAATAGAAGATTTTATATTATATATTCAATTAAAATGTTTTAAATATTATATGGTATTTTTCTAGTTGTGAGGTCAGAATAAATACATTTTTATACTTAAAAATTTATTTTTTATAATAACTGATTCATATAATTTTACATACTTATTTAATAACTATTTTTTAATATTTTAAAAATATGTTGAGAAAATTAACTTAATTTTAGATATCAACTTGTCATAATTCCATTACACTAAATTTATGATAATTTTATGAATAGATTATTTTTTCTCTTAATAGTGAAAAATAATATTTTTATTAAATTTTTATTTTCACTAAAATTGTTTAGAATTTAATAATTTGTTTTAAAGGTTTTGAAATATAAAATTAATTTAATTAAATTATTATTTATCCAATTTAAATTAATTTTATTAATTTTATTTTGAAATTTGATTTAAAAACTTTTTATAATTAAGAAAATGTTTTCTTTGGAAAATTTGTTTTCGACGCATTTGTTGGATTAACTTTTTACTAAATTAATCCACTTATATGAATTTAATTTTATATAATTGTTTCAATATTCTGAATAAATATAATTAATATTAGTTAACATGTTCAACATACTTTATAGTTATAATGAATTGTAAAAACAGTAAAAAATTAGTTAACACATTAGTGGTTTAAATTGGTATACTTGTGGTTAAATTAAAATGATATGGTTTAAACTGAATAAAAACATTATGAAACACCATTTTTTGGTTTTATTTTGACCATACCCTTATAAACTCCTAATATTTTCCATTTATGATTGTTTTTCTATGAATGTGACTTGGCATTATTTTAAAACTGTGAATAATTACATGCGTTCCACTATCCAAAATTATTAAAGGGGACCTCCCCTACTTCTCCACACAAATTATGAAATTTGTATTAAAAAAAACTACCACCCCTAGAATAAAACTTTAAAACATTCTATAGGTTCTTTATTTTCCAAACAAACAACCCCAGGGTTCTAATAAAGAGATTCAAAGGAGGTTTTTCTAATAAAAGTTAATCATCTTAAAAATGAACATTAATATTTAACACCTTGTTACAAATCCTTATAATATTATCCAACTATGATAAGATAATAACAAAAAGTGTCTCAAAAACTATGAGATGTTATTATGCTAATGAAATAACATATATCAATCCCCTCTTCTATCAAATGGGAAATGGAAGCAACGAAAATGATTACAAACAACTACCACCACATGAACCGATGTATTTAATGTATATATATGATATTAATTATTTTTTTAGAATTTTATATTTATAATACCACATCTACATTATTACCTTCCATTATGTTGTAGAACAATAATGTCGTGCTTGCATATGTGTGGACTACATCTTCTAAGAAAGTGATGTGATTCATTTTTCATTTCTATTTTACATAGATGGTAATGAGTATGAAGTAAATAAAAATATATGATTTTTGTGATATTTTAATTAGTCTAGAAATGGCAATTATTATTTACCATTATTTATTTTTTTCCATCAAAAAATGAAATTAGCTTTCATGAATAAGTATGAATAACCCTCTACGTAAATGATGTAATTAAAATTTCAATCTAAAACATTTATTGATGACAATAAATTTGTATATAATGAATATATATGATATTTATATAATTTTTAACATTATCAAGATGATTTAAATACGATAAATATAAAATAAACAAGACTTATAAACCAAAACATCTATTTAAAACCATGATGTTATCACCCATAATAATGATTTTAACTACAAATTGTTAATTTATAAGTGATAAAATGTCATAAATATGTCATAAATGGTATTATATATTTTATTTTCGTTATTTAATGTATTTATAAAAATATTTATTTAATATACACAATGTGGTAATTTGTATTAGTATTTTATCACTTGAGGAAAGATATTTATATCTAAATACTATTTTATCTGGATTTTTAAGCCTGAATTTTGGTTGAGGAAATTATATGATACTTATCTAATAAAACAAATTAATTTTTCTTCTTATCAGGTTATTTATATTGAAGAATTTTTTTTCTTTTTTGTTTCATCATTTTAGGTACTCAAGTGAAAGAACAAATTTCTTTAAGAAATACTGACTATGTTCTAACATTCAGTTAGAAAACTTTCACTTCCTTCTCCATGTATTCAAAAAATGATTTCAAGAATGTTTTTACTATTATTGAATTATTTTTAAGTTATACATGTGTTTTAATTTTTATTAAATGATTTTAATTGAATATTCTAGTAATTATTAGAATAGGGTACTTGTGGATGTTTAAAGAACTATTAATGTAATGTTTTCCTTTATATTTTATAGCATGAATGGAATTTTACCTCTTAATGACTGATCGATGATTTGAAAAATCCTTTTTTTAATTAATATATTTATTTTTTTAAAAAAATTCCCTCAATATTCTATAATTTATATTATTTAAATGAATTCATTTTAAAATGGAAAGGTTATTTTTCCTCAAGAATGTTTTTAATGACTTATTTATGGTTTTTATGTTCATAAAAAAAAGAAAAAAATTCATTTCTTAAGTTTTTCATGGAATATGATCTAATGGTACCATATTTATTATATTTCTATATGGTTTATGAAAATAATGATAAGAGTTATGTGAAATATATTTACATTCCATGGTTTATGCTCTGATGGGTTGATGAAATGTTTATATATACCTTTTTTTTTACAGTTTATGATATAATGACATGATTAATTTTTAATGATCATAAAAAACACGTATATATGGTATTATTTATGTGATTGGTGGACCTGGAATTATATATCCCTTTAATGCATTGAGTAATGTATTATATCTCAGGAGATAATTATGGGATATTGGTCGATGAGATTAACACACTATGGGAATCATGTTAATGTGTTTGATGCACTATGGAAAATAGGTGGAAGTTCCACATATTTTATGATATAAGAAATAGTTACAAATTTATGAAACACTATGATTTTATGATCCTCATAGTTAAAAAAAATGTATGAAATGTTATATATATATATATATATATATATATGATAGAGCTACACATTAAGACATGGACCCATGGTCATGGTTGATATATGATGATTCCTCACTATTATGAATTATATATATTGAAATGAAAAGTCTTTATTCATTGAAATATATTAATGATCATTGATAGATTTGGTATGAACTTTTTAATATATAGTTATGATATTATACCGTTATTTTTATATTATTATTTCATACAATCCTCAATTGATATGTCACATGTTTACCCTTGCTATGTATTTGAGCTCACCATTTCTTATGATTCCATTCCCTAGGTTGCAGAGAATTATTTTTAGGTAGCGTATGCATTAGAAGAATACTATGTGGGATGTTATTTATCATTGATGTTGATGATATTTTAAGAAATAAAAAAGATTTTATATCCAGTATTCAATGGCAATAAACCTTTATAATTTTTGGTCATGTATTTTTTAAATGTATTGATTTTTTATCTAAGAAGAAATATTATTTATATTTGAATATCCTAGATCATTATAATGAATCATATAATTAGATCCACTTAACCAAGAAATTATTCTAAATAAATGGGTAGGAAAAATCAAAATACCCACATAATATAGAATTCATAATATTTTCCACATAAGACATGTTGGTGAATCAAGGGACTATATATAATCAGGTTCCACCAGTCACTTGAACACACAATGTATTCCTCATATTTTTAATGATAAATTTATTTAATTATGTAAATTCCATTTAAGCTACAAGTTATCAATATTGAATCAACAATAAATGAAAATAATATTTCCCCAGTAAATAAGATAATTTACTTCATAGGTTCCCTTCTACTTATACCATATATAGAAATGATATATGTTTGAATGATAATCAAAGTAATACTTATTATTTTGTGTTACTACATGATATTGAAAATATGGAAATGAATGAGAAAATTGATTTCCATTAAATAATTGAAAAAATTTGGGAAAAAGACAACCATAGTGTTAATAATTCCAAAATAATATATAATCTATTATCCGTAAAGGCTAATAAACAGAAATACATTTTTTATAAAAAAAGGCATTGTATTAAAATAGGGTTTTCTTAAGTAAAAATTTATTTAATATATTAAAATTATCATCCTTGTAACATTATGTAATAATATGGTTATAAATGAAATTTAAAATTCATTTTATTCTATAAAAAAATACTACCATTTACTTTTGATATTATTTTATATATAAATTTAAAAATTTTAAGAAAAATTTTTTATTTGAAAATAACTATTGAATAATTTAATAGAAACTTAAATGAAATTGGTTTTTAGTATAGATGGAAAATATGTGTATATTGTGTATGTTAAGAAAATAATTCGGATTAAACCTTTGTTAAAACGTAATTCTTTGTGAAGATGATAAGAAGTTTAATTTTAATTATTATCATTAAAACTAAAATGTTGGTCAAAATTAAATTAGAGATTATTTTTATATTTTTTAAAATATTATATAATTTGTTATAAATATATATGTATATAGATGGAAAATAGTTAGGAGGAAAAAATTAATAAAATATTTTTAATTGAATGGAAAATATTCTTACCTTACTTGTTGATTAATGTTCAAAAGAGATAATAAATTTAAAATAAATACAGAAAACCAAAAAAATATCTATAAAAAATAAAAAAATATGTGGTTTAGGAGATTAATATCCTATAATTTTCCCAATGGTAATCTATGAATAAACAATGTCGATATAATATGATATTTTAACAAAAATACCTAACATCAAGTTTATCTTTCCCCATTATTGATTTGAATTAATTATATAATTAAATACTATTTAATAAATTTATATAACATAACCATATAAAAAAATTATAATATCATTAGTGATCCACTAATAACATTTTAACAACCATTCATTAACAATAATTTGTTGTTATCATTATTTTATGGGTTGTAGACTTTATTTTCATTGTATATTTTATTTTGAACAAATAGTCCTTAAATATTTACCATTTTTTAAATTATTTATAGAATATTAATCATGATATAATTATGTTTTTTATCCATTATATAAAAATTTATTATAATTATTGAATTTCATATACGAATGATAAATCAAATAGCTTTATGATGGAGGTAGTCCACATGTACATATGAGAGGTGTTATCATTTTTAAAGGCTAGAAGGGTAATATAAAAAATCAATATTTTTCAATACCAATTCATAATAATTTTGATAAAAATAATATTTATTCAATAGGTACATAATTATAACAATATATATATAAAATGAAGATGAAAATTGATTTACACTGCTATGTAGAGATGGTGGACTGTATGCATGCACAAGTAATGTTTTCATTCTCTATTAGTTGGTTATGTTGATGTGAAATGGTTATAACAACGAAATAACATCATTTATATATAAGGAATTTAAATATGTAATTATAAAACAATTTATAAAGTATTTTTTAATGAGATAAACAATGAAATTCAAATAAAATAATCGGGTGAGAACTATACCACTTCTTTAGAAAACCTCTATATGTTTAGGCCTAAAGGTGTTTTAGAATGGTATTAGGATGATACCAAAACCTATATGACATAGTGAGGTATGTAATAAAATTATTTGGCTAGGTTAACTATGATATTAGAGTCTCTTTATTTTTTGATAAGTTATTAGAGTATTTTTGTTCTATACGTGAGGGAGAGGACCCAATTCAAAATTATCATAATATTTAAATATATTAATATATTACTCATGCAAAATTTTTAAAAAATTATTAGTCATGAAAATTTAGATGATATAAGGTCATAATATGTCATAATAGTAATATTTTTACTGTTTTTATGTTTATTATACCATTATAATTATATTTTAACTCTGTTAAGATGTTTTCAGTTTTTACAATACAACCGATATTTTTTCAAAAGTTACTCTTCACAATGAAAAAAATAAAAGTTTAATCCTTAAAAAATAAATAAATTATAACTCCAAATATGGAATAAATATAATCATATTTACATTGTATAAGTATGAGAAATTAATTTAAAAATAAAACTACTAATTTTGATTAAAATCATTTTTAAGGGAAAATCCCATTTTAGGTAAAGAATTTATATTACAGAAAAATAATTAATATTTTTGATTATAATGGAATTAATTGGATTGTGTTAAATAAAATGAGACTGAGAATTACATTAAAACCAAACAAAAAATGAAACTATCCTTTTAATTACTCTATTAATCGATAAGAACTAAAAACAATTTATTTTTAAACTAAAAAATTACATAGATTTCCAAAATTATTTTCATTTATTTATATGTTAAACATTAAATTTGTATTTTTATTAACTTACATAAAAAATTATTTGTTATTATAGAGAAAGAAACAATAAATATTTTTTTTTAGTATTATATCATTATAATGACTTATGAGTGAATGTTTTTGAAAATCCTTATTTTTTAAAATTTACCTAAAATTAACTATTTCTAAAAACCATAAAATTCATCATATGTTAATTTTTCATGATGAATTTAAAAAATTTATTAATTTAATTAAAATAAACTTATATAGTTTGGTAATTTATGTTTTATTCATAGTCATGAATAATGTTATCTGTATTATACTATAGTTTCCTTAGAATGAATAGATTACTCAAAACTATTAAATCTCCAGTTTAATAGATATTTTTATCTATAAATATTTTTTACTTGTAATAATATTTACTTGTTATTTGGATATTAGTTTAATATACTTGAAATTATGAAATAATTTTTTTAAACTCATGTGTCATGGGTTTTAAAAGAGCATGATAACTGATTAGAATTTATTCTTTAGTTTTCAAATAATTAAGAATAACATTGCGAATATCTTAAAACAAATCAAATAATTATATTTTTTATTGAAAATTTTAGGAATTTAAAACAATAATGAATATGTGACTTTTATGAGATATAAATATATGGTTGAAAAGGATGAATTTGAGATACTAGTTAACTTTGAGTTATATGAATGAGTAATGCAGAGTTTATTTTTCTTACTTCAAGTAGACCCATAATAATTTTTAATGTTTTTCATTATATTATATTAAAGGATAATAAGAAATAATTTTATCTCAAATTTATCCATATAACATTAATGAAAAAAATAAATAATAATCTTTGTTTTTAATTCCTAAATATTCTTTATTTTATTGAATTTCATATTCATGGTCCAATTATAAATATTATACATTATGAAAAAATTGTTTTTTAGAAACCAATAATCTTATAGGAATAATTTTTATGGTTTAATAAGAAACAAGAACCTACATCATTATCAATAAATGAATCGGAAAATTTTGTTGTTTTTAATTATTATGATTAAGTTTTATGGTTGAAACCCACTTCAAAGGACCATTTATTTAATTGGGAACACATGATTATAAAATTTTAAACCATAGTTTCTACTTAAATTCAAAAAAATAATCTATGTAATTATAGTAAAAAAACAAGGATATAAGGAATAATTTCATCCAATATTCTACTCAAAAATGATATTAATATTCTTTCTAGTTTCATTTAGATTAAATTAGTTGTGATTTTAACAAATCAACTTACTTATAATAGATATTATTTTCTAAATTTTTAGTTTTTTTTGTCAGTTTTTAAGTAAATTCATTTCATATATGCTTTTTTTCAATTTTTTACGAAATTTTAATGTTTTTGGTTAGGTGGTTTATCTTATAGAACCTTTATTTTATTTCAATCTTCCATTGGTATTTATCTTTTTTTATCTTACATAATATTTAATTTTTAATTTTAAACATAATATGTTTTAAATTTCTTGATATTACATTATTATCAATGTATTTATATGTTTTGTTGTTTTGAAATATCATATTTGATTTTATTATATCATTATAATATTAACATTTTTAGAATATATCTAATGTCATATTTATAATATTTTAATTCTTATGTATATGTTTAATTTATTCCAAACATCAACATTTATATCTTTTAATTTGAATATTATTTCAATTTTAGTTTGTTTTTTCTTGAATATACTATGCCCCTATCTGAGGTTAAACAGATTTGAGAATCATGGTTTACTCATATCATTATTAACACTAAAACATATTTTACATATGTTTATTTGATTCAATGTTATAAGGAATAATAATTCAATTTACAAACATTCCTTTAACACTTCTACTATGAATGTTAATAATGTTGATTCTAAAATAAATCTTTGACAATATAAATATATTGATATTTATTATCTAAATTTTAATGAAATTATTTTTAAAGAGGTATTTAATATTTCAATAGTGGGAAAATATATTTTATGAAATGGAAATAATTTTTTATATGAGTATGATGTATAATAATTTCATGAGGATTTATAGATTTTTATTGAGAGTACAAAGGATAGTTTGAATGTGACTGTGAATACAATGGATGTTTCTTATACTTATGTGAATCATGTAGAACACTTACCACATATTATATTTATTATGTATGGATTATGGCAATTAATATTATTTTTTATTTTTAACCACTATAATATTGATATATATGTTCAATATAATTTGTTTCCATAATTTAAAATAAAAATTTATTCAAATAGGAATTTCACTAAGGGATGATAAGTTTTAGTATTTGTTATTTAAGGATAGTTATCTTCTATATATTTTAGTTAATTATATTAAATAATATTTTCAATGTTATATAATGAGATATATATTCTACTATAGTTAACGGAAAAAAAGGAATAACTATTATCTATATGCTGGAATTATAAAACATTTTTAAGATGAAAGAGGCCCCAATAATAGAACATAATGTAAAAAAATACACACCACCATAATAAATGCAGCGACCTCGACCATAGTAGTATAGAGCTAGTGTTTTCTTTATTACATTGTAATATGATAAAAATAATCACATCTTGATTGACCAAATAGTTTATTAGTGTTAGTAAAGTAGATAAATATGTGAGTTTTAATGTACATTTTAATATATAAATATAAAAATTCAAAAAAAAATCAGTTAGTCCAGAATATCCTTACATATAAATTATAGTAAAATTCATGGAATCATATGGGAAGAAAAAAATAAGTTCCAGATCAAATTCTCATCAAGTGTCATGTATACTAAAATTTATCATGAATCAATAAAGAATAATCAATACCGGATGGAAATTTAATCACCACACATTCTATTTAAATAACTTGATTGTATGACTAGATAATCCATAATCAATATAGAAATGTAAAAACCCGAATAGACATATAACTTAACCAATAATATGAGAATATATTGAATACAAAGATAAAATATTTCTAAAAATCTAACACATAATAATAATAACTAAATTATCAAAGAAGGAAATGAATATTTATTAGATGTGATGCTCTCAAGAATCATGATACCTCTATTATCAATACCTTTCATAAGATAATTTAAACTATAGGTAGAAACCATTTTAATGCTAGATTAATTATTTCCCTCATGAGATCCACCAATGCATCGAGGGTTATATAATACCAGGACCCACCAATCACTACAGGTCCAAATAATTCATTATTTATCAAATATTATTTTTTAATTCCTGAATCAAAACACATTAACATTAAATATCAATATTCCAGAAATAATAATTTTTTTTAATATTACTACATCCAATCAAATAACTTTCAAATTAAAACACTATATGTTTTAATGAGATACAATTTAATCCAGAATAATATCAATGATAAATAATGTGGATATTCAAAGAATATTTAATATCCAATAAGCATAGGAAAGTGAATATTCTAAGGAAAACATAATGACTTAAAAATAAACCAAGAAGGTGAATTTCTATACGTTTCTTGGTCAAAAGATTAGAAAACATCGAGAGGAAGAATAATTATTATAGAAATACAATATATCCATTATAGATTTTTTTAAAATAAAGGGTTTTTTTCACTAATTAATTGAAATAACATTAAAAGTTCCTTAAAATATCATTAAGGAAAATATACTTTTGATTTTGAAAATAACCATTTTAATAAAAATATTCAACAAAAAATTGAAATTAGATTTAACCAAAAATAATTTGTGAATCATAAAATTATTCATTAATATATTTGACTTGTAATGACACCTCTGAATTCTATTTATATCGTATTTGTTAAAACCAATATTTATTCAATTTTTAGTAAAATCCAGTCATGGATTTTTTTTTAAAATAAAATGAATATTACATTCAATTTTTTTAAATTAAAAAATGGATGAAAATGTATATAATTAATTATTTTGAATAGGTAAAAAAATGTATTTTTTAAATGATTTCAAATAAAAATAGATTTTCGACAAAAGAGATAAATGAAATAATATTTTCTTAAAAAATAGTTCACAAATATCTTATGTACTAAATAGTGGGAAAATGTGTGTATTAATTTAAATTATCATGAATAACCATAATATATAGAAATGAAATGGCATTACTATAAAATGATGAAATAATTTTATTTATCTAAAATTCATGAATAAACAATGTCGCTAAGATTTAGATTGTGAAATAACCCATAAAATTATCATAATGTTGAAATGAGAATTATTCAATAAAAATAATATGTATATAAATTATAAATCTAGGTAAAAAAATGAAATAAAAAATAAGATAATTTATATCCATTACATACAAAACCATAGAACATAATAGACCATTAAGAAGTAATATAACCCAATGAATATAAATTGGTTTATGAAATTATTTACCACTGGGTAACTTAGAAGTCAAATCCTGATGTATAGAATAATTAAAATAGATAAATAAAAAAACATAAATTATTAAGTAATAATTTTATTACATGTTAAAGGAAAAATATATACTGGATTTATAATAAATTAGGATCATAACATTACAACATGCCCCAATGAAGAGAAATTGTGATGAAGTCCCTTACCCCTCGCTTCCCTTTGGTTGAACATGATTTAACTTCATGTATAGTGGTTTTAAAAATATTATTAACTTACATTATAATAATATTAATATTTGTGATATCATATATGTCCCTTTTATAACATTTTTATACAATTCCATTTTTAATCATTCAGTATTTTCAGTGTTTCTGGTGTTAGTAGCCATGTTTTCTCAGGAATGTTCTATCATATAATCTAGTTCTTACACTTGTTATAGAGTTAATATAATATATAAAATAATAATCATGACACAATTATCATACTTGTACATAAATTACAATTGTAAATCCAATCACAAAATATGAACATTATAAATTAAGTATGTTACAATCATAATGACGGTAGGCCATACCAACACATGACTACAGTTTCCATTTTCAACGATCAATGTGGAACGATTGTAAGTAATATTTTATCATTTTAGAATTATCATAATAACATATATAACATAATTTTTATTTTTAAATATGTATATATATCAACCATGTGGTGTAGTAATTCTAAAGGAGTCACGTTATTTTATAAATGTGGTTGTCAACACACACATGAGCAATGTTATCATCATTAAAAGAGTTAAAAGGTAGGAAATAATATGTATTCTAATATTTTTATAATAATAAATATTTCATTAATATAATAATTATTTCACTTATATCATTGTAAAAATATCATGGATAATAATAATAATTGAATTCTCAATGATGAAATGCTTAATTATTAGACTCTATGATCTAATGAATAATGACACTTCTCCCACGAAACAATTAAGTATAAAATTATAACTATTGGTATAAACAAATTTAATTATACCTTTATTTTATGTACCATTAGTCTTACTTATGGATTGAGGTGGTATATAATTCCAGGCCCCACTGCATGTCTAAAGCATTACCAATATTTCGAATAATCAATTTAAATTTTGAATCAATATTCCAAAACATTAAATATTTGTATTGAAGAAAGAATATGGATTATCAATATTTACCCAGTCAATAAAATAACTTGAAAAGTAAAAATAAATATAGAAATGATATTTTTTAATAAATAATAATATCCTTTATAAATAATGTCCATATTTAGGTGAAATTAAATGTTCTATGATCATAAGAAAATGAATATTTCAAAAGAAAACCAGTGGCTGAAAAATGAATAAATAAAGTCAATTTAGATATATTACTTGTAAAAATAATCATAAAACATATAAAGGAAGAATATGGAGGGTATCAATACAAAATTTCCCTAGTAGATTATATTTAAAATAAATTATTGTTTTTGTTGATGAAAATAATTACCATAAAAATATAATTAAAAACATATTATGGAAACATACACTTTTAATATAGAAAAATAACTATTATAACTAAAAATTCACAAATTTTTTTGAAAAAACATTTATTTAAAAATATTTTTTGAAAACTATCAAAGGATCTCTAAAAAATTTGAGATGTCTTGACATATGGATGTTTTGTTCTTATAGTACATGTTAAAATAAATCCTACATTTACCTTTTGGTAAAATCTAAACAAGTTTGTTTTTGAAAATTATATGTTATTTCCATCCCATTTTTTTCAAAAATAAAAGGGTTAAATTGGATTTAATAAGTCATTTTAAACTTTTTGAATTTTTTTGTAATCATTGTTTTGGATGAAAACAAATTTCTGACTGAAGGAAGGAATGAGGTCAGATTTTATTAAAAAACATTTCTCAACTATTTTAAGTACCAATGAGTAAAAAATGGTATTATTACCTGAAATTATCATGAATTACCAAAAGATATAAATTTAAATTCATTTATTATAAAATGGATAAATAATTTCATTTAATTGAAATTCACGAATAAAAAAATATGATGATAATGAGATTGTAAAATAAACCCTTATAGTGATCATAAATTTGAAGTGTGAATTTGTTAATAAATCAATTTTATGTATCAAATGTAAATCAAAAATAAAACAATTTTAACTTAAACATAATATAATTAAAATTTATTCCAAACATAACCTTATTATATCAATGATTATGAAGAAGTAATATAATCCAATGAAAATAAATTGAGTTATGAAATTATTTACCACTTGGTATCTTCTTGTCCAATCCCATTAGATAAAATAACTAAAATGGAAATAAAAAATAACATTAATTATTAATTAATCATTTATTATAGTCAAAATGGGTAGTATATATACCATATAAATGGAATTAGTTTTATAAAATTTTAATGTGCCTTAATAAATAAAAATTGAGATGAAGTCACTTACCTAAATATTCATTTTGATTGAACGTGATTTAAACTAAGGTATAGTTTTTTAAACCAGTTATTAATTTCTAACCAAACCATATTAATATTTATAATATAATATATAATCCTATTATAACATCTTTTCACCCTTTGATTAATAAACTATATTATTATTTCATTGTTTCATGTGTTAATTTCCTTGTTTTCTCAAGCTTGTTTCATCATTAATGATTCTATTCTTGCACATTATATATAGTTCCAAAATCACGATAAAAAAAGTTATGACATAATTATCATATTTTTTCATCAATTGAAATGTTATAAACAACCATAAAATCTGTATTTTAGAAATTGATTTTGTTATGATTGCGGACAGAGTAGGATGTACATATGCATGAGTAACATATCCATTCTTAGAAGATAATTATAAAAAGGTACTTTGTAATATTTATATTTCAATTATTATGATAATATAATGAATAATATATTATTTCATTAGATATATGTATATATATATCATCCATGTGGTGTGATGATGGAGAGGGAGTCACATCGCTTTGTGAAGGTGGTAGTCTACACATACACAAACGTTGTTATCATCATGAGTGAAAATGTTAGAGAAAAATAGTAAATTATGATTTACTAATTATATGTATTTTATCAATATATTAATTATTTCATTTATATCACATAAATTCATTAACATTATAGGTAAAATATTCTATTTAAATCATTCTTGTAATATGAATCACATAACTTCATAAGGTTGTAGTCCAACATAAACATGACGACATTATCACATCCCATATAAAATAGAAGGTAAAAAATGACTATATGATATAATTAATCAATAGGGATAATTATTTTATAATTATAATATTTATAATTTATATTCATCATGACGCCCAACTGTGAGATGTGGTAATGGAAAAACCAATGACATCAGTTTGTGATGAGTTAGTCCACCACACACATGATTAATGATTTCAAAACACATTTCATAGATGTGGAGTTTTTTGTAAGTTATTAACTCATTATTAACATTTTAATTATATTAAATATACTGTTTTTATTATATAATAATGTTTTAGTAACAATTTATAATGGTTTTGGAAGAAATAAAATAAAGATGCTTGTTAAAGAGCCCTATATCTTCTTCTGGTAAACATTTTAGGTTTGATCCAAAATCCTTCCTAGAATGAATATCATCCAAATATAAGGATTCTAGGTTGAGGGTATAAAATTTGGAAAGTGATTTTGATAGGTCTTTTGGGTAAAAAACATTTTATGGTGTCAATAAGAGTGGAAGGTGGGTTTCTGTATACAAGTGAGGTGAGTATCACACTTGTAATTTTCGGAATGAAAAAGTTTCATTGAAATTTTTACATGAAAAAATGCTAAAAAATATAGAATTATAGAGACTTATTAATAATATGGTTGAAATATGGCCATAAAATATATTTTAGATAAGTTTTTAGGTTATTTTACCCTTTATCATTTCAATTTGACACTTATTAAATCCCTTTTTACCTTAACCATAGTAGTTATTTTTTTATCTATTTTTACTATTCATTTTGGTAAAAAATTAATTCGAAATTAGTAGATAATATAAATTATTTTTATTCCAAATATGGAATCCTTATTTTACAAATTCAATTTAAAAAATTGGAAACATTTAATTAAAAATTAATTACATAGATGTGACGAGAAGTAGGTTTTTGGAGAGAAAATGCTGAAATGATTTATGTAATTTTTATAACAAAATTAAATATTAAAATGATTAAAATGACAGAAATAGGATTAATAGATATATAATTGAATTATATTATTTTTAAAATCAATTTAAAATATAAATTTACTTTATAAATAATTTATATGAAAATGCGGTTGTCAATTAAAATTTAGTATTTTCACTATTTATCGAAAGTAGAACTATTTCAAAAATATACCAAAAATTCTGCCTAAGATAATTTAGATATCATGAAATCATAAATTAATTTGACACTATAATATATGTTTTTTAAATTTGGAAGAAATTATTTTTAAATTACATGCGCAATGAGTGACTAAACAATCATTAAGAAAAATACCGTTTTTAGACAATTTTTCTTTTTCATTTTAATGATTATTATTTTATTTATAGTACATATAACCATATATATATTTTTTATTTAGTTATAAATAATAATACCTTCCAATTTAATTTCCATGATATAATGATATAATATATAAAACATTATTTATACTTAGGATCGCATGTTCCACATGTAGTCAAAGAGAATAAAATTAATGAAATATATATGATGGGTTGTTCCAGATCATTGTTTCATGTGACATATTATATAAAAACATTGATATTATTGTAAAATATTGGGCCTTTAAAATATTCTATTTTATATATTTTTAATAAATATTACTTTAAATTAAATTTATTTCAAAAAAAATAGTTTCATTGAAATGGAATGATGACTCCAGTAATAATGATAAATAAGAATAAATTTAAAATATATATTAGGGGGATCCTACTAATAATAATTCTAAAGTAGAATATTTTCATTTTAAGGTTATAATTATTTATGTGTTTTGATATATGAAATTGTGTTTGAGTATTGATATATTGTGATAGATAATGATAATATTAGAGAGAAGTGACTTGATAAAGTATATTTAAGTCAAATTTGACTATTTTGATAGTATGTGCATGGGAAAAAATTTACATTTATAATGAGATGATATATGATGTTGTTTTCAAATTTAATATCGATGATACTAGTGATATTTATGTTGAATAACACGAAAATATTTATAGAATGTTGAGAAAATTACAAGGCTTTTTAAATTATTCATATATAAATTTTCAAAGATAGAGGAGAAAATGATTGTAAAAAAGTAAAAAAAGAAACTACCTTTTTAGTTGACAATGATTATAAATTATAATTATAAATTATAATTAAAATATACTATAAAATATAATATAGGTGACATAACTATAAATAGTTACACAGTTTAGTTAGATTACAATTTGTCCTCTATTGTAAAGGATGATTTTGTTTTTTGATGAGAACCTCCTTCAGTTTGTTTCTAGAATAATCCTTTAATTATAAAAATGTTACCATTAAATTAAAATAAGTTTTAGAGGACATGAATGATTCAAAAGAGAATTATATTTTAAAGAATGAATCTTTTGAGATGAAATCAAGTTTGGGTTTTGAGAAAGAATTTCATTGATTAAAAGTGTTGATTAATGTATAATTTCTATTTTTGAACATATGTAATCCTATTGATATGGTAGTTTTTTAAAAATACTACATAATAATAAAATAAAAAAATTTATTAAATGTTTAAATTTTGTTGTGATGATGTTACTTTTAATCATGAATCAAATGTAAAAAAAATTAATGTGTATTATAACATTGGAAAAAATATTAGACATGAGGAAATATAACATTAGATAGGTGAAATGAAATAATTCAATTGAGAGTTTTTAATAATAATTTTCATGACTGTTTTCTAGAAAATATATTGACATTTCACTTCCTGAAAAGTTAATTGATAACTAGTATCAATTCCTTTAATCATTTCAGACTAGAGTCAAACACATTCAGTTTCACATAGTTGAATATTATAAATATGATTATTTTGTATATAAATTATTGAATGAAACATATCAAGAAAATCCTTAAAATTCAATTGTTTTAGTTATATCGATTTAGTGTTATTAGATCTATTGGTAATAGACGTTGATAATTTTTATAAGACAATGAATAAATTGTAAGATATTCTGATATCCCCAATTATTTATTTAATTGTTTTAATAGTAAATTGAAATAAACTATAGTGATGTTAGATTCAATATTTATAAATATCTATAATTAATTGAATAGAAAATGGAGTGTTTTTATCTTATATTTTTTTTATAAACTAAATTAAATTAAATTATAATTTTTGGGGTCCATAATTTAGACATGGTCATCAGTATTCTCAAGATCTCAACTTGAATTTTTTTTTGATGAGATAATTTTTCAATAGAAATTCACTATACTAACTATTAAGTAACAAAGGCCTTGGTCCTATAATAAAAGAATGACATAACCTATTACAAGATAAAATGGAATAATGTTAATATCTACAGATGGATTACCATGAAAATTTTCGGACAGATACATTTTAAAAATAAATATGGTATTAATGAATATGAAACAATTATTGGATTGAAACTAATGATGCAGTTAATATGTTGTCACCCAATCATGCTTTTTCATAGAATATTTATGATAATAAATTTCAAAATCATAAAATAAAAAGATAAACCTTATTTATCATACATAGTTCGATCATATTCTCATAAATATGGAATGGCTATGATTCAGAGGCTGATTAACTCTAGTTTAATAGTTATTAGATTATTATTATTTACACAAATATTATTACATTGGTGTTGATTATTTTATTATGAATATTTCAACCATTGTATTTAATTTATTTTTTATATTTATAGTATTTTAATTTTGATAAAAATAATTATATTACATTTTTATACATTCATTCATTCATTATAATATCATAAAATATTGAAAATTTTATTAATAACACTAATATTTACATTAAGTGTTCATATTTTTCAATATAATAATATATTTAAATTATAATACATATTTTATAGAATTATTTTATTCTAATTTTCATGTTTTAAAGGAAATAATATTTAAATTATTTTTTGAGTTCTATTATCCTATATCTTTATAATAAAACATATCACATATTTTGATGATTACAAAATCCATTTACAGAGTTGTTAATGATTTAATATTAAGTAACTGACATGTTATATAATTTTTATATTAAATTAATCACAAATATTATTCTCATTTGAATAATTATTATAAAATATCATAAATAAAATATTGGAAGTTCATAATATTATAGAAAAAGGACTTAGTCTTATGTAAATAGTACTGGTCAAAAGTTACTTTTACCAGAAAGAAATTAATCATGTATTTTTTTTACATAAATGATTTTTATTCATGTAAGTGATGTTTAAATAATGAACTTATCTTGTAAAAAACCACGATTTTAAAATAATATTTTGTTTGATAGTTTATATAATAGAAAACATTAAGAATAAAAGAACGCCAATAAACTATTAAAATATTATTATTTATTTTAAAAATTATCGTATAGTAGTTGAATTGGGGGTATGAATATTACTAAACAAATTTTGAAATATATATATAAATAACCTACTAAAATAAATTTAATTGAATAAATATTATCCAATGTGTATAAACATTTCAGTAATGCAATTTTTTGCTTCAGAAATATGTTTTCTTCAAAAATAATTTTTTTAATTTTTGTGAGAAAATATTATAATTAAATTATGTAATTTATATACATTATATTTTATGAAAATAGTATAAATTTTTAAAATAAAAAATAAAAAATATATTTGGATAAAATATTCATATTTTTCGAGAAATATTTATTTTCTGATGTACGTTAGAAAATAATGATTTCATTAAAAAACATTGTTTTTATTTCATAAACTTATAAATATGCATTTCTTTTTAAAATATATTAAATAAATATATTATAATTATTTTATTATTAAAAATTCAATTTATTTCTATGTAATTATTTTTATAATTGAATTTTAAATAAAAAATAGTTTTTTTTCTTCATAAATTTCATTTTTAAAAAATGGGTTTTCATCCTATATTTCTTATTTTTTTTATAATTATGGAAATTTTATTTGATAAAATTTAATATATATTGACAATCATAAGTTTCAAATTTCCTAAATATGACTCTTTAATTTTTTGTTAATGTAATAGTATCTTTAGTAATTTTGTAATCACAATAAAAAGAAAATTGGGTAATTAAAGTTGAATATAAAATGAAGAGGACTAAAAAATGATATTAAAACATTAATAGATTAACTTTTATGATTATAGATATTCAACATTTATAGAAAGGTATAATATATGGAATTCTTCTCCATTTAGATATAATTATGATATTTATAATTTTTTTGCATGGAAAAATAATAATTTGAAATTCTTATTTTAAATAACCAAAATATTTTTAGCATGGAGATAACAAGAAGATATGTTAAATTATAATTATTATTTATAATAATTAATATTATTTATTCATTATGATATTTTATTTTTAATTTTTAGTGAACAAATAATTACATGAAATTCGTATACAACGTAGATTCAGTAATTATTTCATTAACTGAAAAATAAAACAATAAATATTAAAATTAGTAAAAGATATATAATAAGAAATATTTTAAATGTTATTCAAATTTTAAAGATCTATATGATATATTTGGTGGGTGTGAATAAATTATACTCAAATTTTCCATGTTCCATGTTGTATTTATAGTCAAATTAAATAAATAGTGTTAATTATGGAATTAATAATATTTTATAACAAATAACATATCATTTAAATATTTTAAATTCATAAAAAACCAAGATTTTTCAAACAGAGTGGCATATTGTTTTGAACACCAACCATGGTTCACTAATGAGAATTTCTTCATTTAATGATAGCATTATTAATGCTTAATGGGTATGAAAATTTAATATTGCGATAAATTTCAAAAGGTTTAATGAGGGGTTATAACTAAATGATAATTTTTAAAAAAATTGGAAAATTTCTAAATTTTTCATGATTATAGTTGTTAACTTATATTCATCTTATATTATAATTTTTGAAATTTTTAGTCATTTTCACTTGGAAAATAATTTATATTCATTTAATACTTAATGAAATTCCAAGAATTCCCTTCCCCTATCTTATAACCTAACACCCCTTATGTCAATTATTCAAAAAAAAATAAACATATTGATTGAGAAATACTTCTAAATTCTTCTTATAAGCATGCTTATAAAAATTATTCAGGTACTTTTCTTCCCAAAATAACTACCCTACTTAACGTAGGAATAGATCTAAAGGATCTATACTAATGATGATATAATATTCTCTATCTACTCTTTCATATTTATTTCTTTTTATACTTACTGTTAAATTATGTGGAACATAAGATTATAAATAATTTAGTACAGTAAATTTACATATATGTTATTATGATCATGGGATAACTACAATCTAGCTTTTTTTTATTCTATGAGAAGATAAAACATTTCTCCAATGTACATATAGCTTACCATCAATCCATCACAGTTTACTTCATTATTCAGCACCATCTCACCTAGATGGTTATAAATATCAAACTAATGATTATATATATACGATAAAATTTATATTAATATTCTCCTTTAATTTTAAGATCAGATTTATTTTCATATCATCTAATCTTTTGGAATATGAGAATGTTGCTCTTGCGTACGTGTGTACTTCCACCTCCATGATATAGTGTGATTTACTTTTAATATGTGATAAACCTGGATGCTAGAACATATATATATATATATAATGTATTTATATAATTTATATGTAACAATAATAATTCTATAAAAGGTAATTATTATTTACCTTTCTTTCACTGCATTAATCGAGACGTGAAATCATTATTACTGCGTACATATAGCCTCACATCTATATGAATGATGTAATTTATTTTCTCTATTTATATATTTTTGGGATTACTATATATATATATAATGAATATATATTATATATATATATTATAATTAATATTTTGATGATGATGAAACTATGATAAAAATAGTATTCAAACCACTACACCAAAACATATATTAAAAACGAACAGTAAATACACAGAACAATGATTCTAACAATTTTTTTTAATGAATATGTTAAAAATGTTATAAGTAAATCGTATATGTTATTATGTGAATGGTTAGGGTTTTATAATATATTTAAAATAATTATTTATTTTAAGAAAAGTATTTTGAAAATAAATGTAGGAAATCAGACTTGAGGTGAGGGTTTATTTACTAAAATCATCATTATCAAGGATGGTTTATGTTTAAGTATCCTTTGGAGGAACTAATTGATATTTCTTTATTAAAAAAATATATTTTATTATTATATTTTTATTCATTAAATTTTCATGTAATATCAAATTTTACACTGCTAAAAAACAAAATGATTGATTTTTTAGAAAACCACTATATGTTTCTCTCTAAAATTGAAGAACCATTTTTTAATATCATTGTTTTCTATAAATAATTTCTAAGATATTTTATAAAATTCAAAAAAGAATTTATTAAAGAAAATTTTAAACATAATTTACTTTCTATAGTATGATTGGAAATAAATTTATTTTTTTTTGAATGACATACCTTTTGACCATTTAATAGTAGTTTGAAGGGAATGTTTCCTTTAACATATAATACATTATAAAAATATTCCAACATCATGAAAACTCATTTATTTAAATATTCCATTAAATGTTTACATGATTTTATTCAAATAAAATGTTTTTTCAAAATATTTTGGAATTTTTTTTGTTTATTAAAGTGAATTTGAAATGGAAAGGTCAATTTATTCAAACATGTTTTAAAAGGGTTTTTATGGTATTAATAATATTAAAAAACAATAACACTAATTTTTTATATTATATACTAGTGATATGATGTAATAATATAATATATATTATTTTTCTAGTTGGTATATGATCCGTTTGTCTAAGGATGAACTATCTTAATATCACTCTATATATTTCTTTGGATTCTATATGATTATGTTTATTTTTTCAAAATTTATTAACATATATTGTCATAGTTTTTTAATATGAATACATTTCTTTATTCTGTTTAACTAATTTCATTTGAGGAATGTGTTGGAGTTAGTATGTGATAGGAAGGGCCCACTATATCCCCTCGATGCATCAATTCGTCATTATTTTTGGTATTAAATAATGATTATTATAAATATTTAGAACTAGATTTAGTAAAATATATATTAGAAAATGCAATACGTTTACGATCATTTAGGAAATTACCAATGAATCCATGATTATTATTTAGACACTAATTATAAATTAATTTTCATTTAATCATATGTGATTCAGTTTTTTGAGATTAAACCTTATATTTTAAAAGGTATGATATATTCTACTGTATGTATTTTTTTTAGAATGGATCCTTAGGGACTTTATAGAAACAATATAAAGGGACTTAATCTACATAGATATTTCCCTCCATAAAAAGTTAAAGACGCTAGAGTTGGAGCTCTAGTTTGTGCGGAAAAAATTATAAATATATTAGGTAATTTAAATGAGTATGTGACCAACAGCCTCACCCATATAGACCATCTTATTGATCAAAAATATTGTATAATAATGTTAGTATGATTCATATTTCCGAAAAAACCATCATTCAATCAGAATAAAAACACACTTATAGCTAATAAATTAATATGTTACTTAAATAATATATTTCTTACTTTGTGATGTGATGAAATAAAGAAGGTTATAATGGTTTTTTATTTTTTATCAGGTTATATAGATAAAAAAATTAAAAAATTTATGAGATTAGGAATAATTTAAGAGAAAAATATTACAATATATGAGGCTAACTATAAGGGTTTAGTTAGACATGCTAAAAACTATGTACACAATCAAAAGAGCAAGACTCACCATTTTTTTGATGGGTGAAATCCAATACTTCAAAGGAAACTAGTCTCTAAAAAATAATAATAACACGAGGATATAATATAATTTCATATCATGAATGAGAAAATATTCTCCATGTATTATGGACTTGAAAGAAATAAATATAAGAACGTAAAAACATCGAAAAATGTTATATAAATGAATGAAATGAAGGATTTTCTCCCATGTTATAATTGTGTAAAGAAAAAATTTAGTACACTAATTAAGGGAGAGGAAGTTTGCTTCATGTATTGAGAGAACAACCATCAGGAACATGAATGAATGGTTATGAAAGAAGAATATAATTTTCAATGTTTTATGTAAAAGGAGATTTGGAAATATGAAAATGAATTCCCCATGTGTGAAGGAAATATAACATAGAAGAATCATAGGGACCAAGGGAAATCTCAGGATATTACTATAGACCAAGCGGAATGATTAATGTTTTTATTGTATTTATATTCATGAATTTTATTTTAGAATAATTTTATCACATGAATTTTGGTTATAAGATAATTAAATGTATGAGAATTATACTATTATAGATTACCATTAAGGATTTTAAAGAATATGTTCAGTGGTACTGGTAACCAAGAAATCAGATAGTGGTAACTTGAGATTTCAAGATGATACATGAATAATTTTAATATACCCCATTTTATATTACAAGAGTTTAATATTGGAATCAAATAAGTGAATTATAGAGTATGGGTAACCCTTAAATAGTTACTGATTTTATGAGAAAGTAATTCATGGTTATGTTTATTGTATTATTTTATATTTAAAATACATATTTAATAATATGATATTTTTTTGAGGAATAAGTTGAGAGTTAATTATGGAAATTAAGAATTATTTCATTAAAGATTATGGTGGTTCATGTTATTATATGTTTTAGAAGAATATAGGATCAAAGTATTTAAATTAGATATTAAGAGATACTTTATGAGGGATTAATGATAATTTGAATTTGTAAAAATAGTGAACTTATTATCAATTTTTTTTTGTATTTGGTCATTGGGATATTATAGGTGCCTTAAGGTTAACAATTTATGAAGTATATTAAGTTGATGTTTTGGTGTCATTGGCTAAGTTATGCTAATAATTTTGGTATTAAAAATATTTATTGTGAAAAATAATGACTTATATATCAAAAGATCTCATTTAAATTAAATTTTAGTGCATGAGGAATGAAAACGTTCATACTAGATATTCATATATTGGAGTGAGAGATGATGTGGGTATATATAAAAGCACAAAAAAGGATGAAATTATTCTTTTGAAATTAAAATAAATCATGTAATATTATTCTCTCTAGTTTATTATCTATAAATAAAAAATGCCACAAATTTAGGATAATGAACATGAAATAAAATTATTGTCTATTTAATTTTAATACCATTAACTAAATGGTATTTTAACCCAAAATATATTTATCATTTTCTGATGGTTAAAAATATCCAGACTATGTTCTCTATCACTCTCTCTTAATCATATAACACTTTTTTTAGTTAAGTTTCACAATTTTTATTTCCCAATAATGGTCTCCAATTTGGAATCTTATTTCTATGTCAACTGTCATAATTTTTTTCCCTCTTTTAAGAGGCTGTTTTATTAATCCATTTTTTATTTAATGTTTTTATAATGATATTCTAAAATTAAATAACATTTGATTATTGAGTTCAATTTAAAAATTTCTGGATGAAATTTATTTTTGAGAGGAGAATATAACACCCTTGGATTCTAAGAAGACACTTTTTTTGAGAGCGTACATAACCTGCAACACCGTGTCTTACGGAAACACAATATACTGTTAAAATACAATTATTTAATATACCAATTACAACCTATTAGTTTAATTGGTGTTTCTTAATAGTAAAAACTAAATTATAAAATACATATAAATGTAATACTAAAAATATGCATTGTTTAACACTTCTATAGTAAGTACTCATTTTTCTGTAAAGAAATTTTATACTTCTGAAATCAATTTTCTTCATATTTATTTTTATTTACTTTTTTTAGAAAATATTATAATTAATTTTAGTTAATCTGGTAAATTTTAAACAAAATATCATTTCTGAAATCAGTATGTCAAAATAGTCTAATGGGATTTTTTTAAATTTTTTGGTAAAGATTGATTTTTGAGTGAACAACGAAAAAGACATATTAATATGGAAAACTATATTTTTATTTCAAGAATTTACAAAGATCAATTATGTTTTAAAATTATTTTAAAAAATTGTTATCTTATATTTTGAATAATACAATTTTTTTATTTATTATAATTTCATCATAAATTTAGTACAAAAACATCGTTATACATAAAAATGTATTTTATTTTTGAAAAACTAGATTTTATCTCATTTATCAAGTTTATTATAATTTATATATCATAAAATTATAGAAATAAAATAATGCAAAATATATTTCATATTTTTAATGAATAGTATCACAAGTTATAAATATTCACTGCCATTTTTGTTAAATATGAATAGTATCTTTTGTAATTTTGTATATTAAAGAGTAAATCAGGTAATTGATGATAAAAATAAAATGATATGGATAATAAAAAGATCATAAAAAATTAATACATTATATTTAATGATTATATATCATCCATAATCATAACATGGTGTAATTTATGAGAATATGTTACGTGTTAGATTTTATTATGACCTCTTGAATTTATAATTTAATTAAAAGTAAGAAATGTCATACCCTTTATTTTGTTAACTTAACTATGTATAGCTTGGGGATAAACATGCGATATGTTTAGTTATAAATATTATTTTGAAATATGATAAATTTATATTCATCATGGTATTTTATTTTTCATTTTTATTGAATAATTCATGACTTTAAATTCTTACACAACACTAATGCAAGAATTTATCAATTAACAGAAAAATGTAATAAATTTCCACAAAAATATTAAATGTGATATAATATGATGGATTTAATGTTTACAATCAATTTTCAAGATCTATATGATATATTGGGATTTTTTTGAAAGAATTAAATTATAATTTTCCCTAAGTACTTATGTATTTAATGAAATATAGAATGGTGATTTTAAAAATGAAAATAATGATATTTTATAATAAATAATATTTTACTAAATGATTTAAATTTAAATTATAAAATATAAATTGGATATGGTGTTAAAAATATACTATTTTCTATTTATTTTTTTATTTTTATTTCCACATTATAAACCATTAATGGGTCATAACAATTATTTATTATTGTAGTTTTCAAAAGGTCTAACGAAGGGTTAAAACTAAAAGTTAAGAATGAAGAAGAAACTAAAAAATATATAAATTTTATTTTATGATATTATTTCAAACCATCCATATATTATATTCTAATTATAGTAATTTAGAGCCCTTTTTATGTGAAATATATTTTATATTTATTTAATATGTTACAGAATTGTTAGAATTATGCTCCCCTATCTTATAAAAGGAAATATATTCACTACATTATTCACAAAAAATGTGACATATAGCTCAAAAACCCAATCCATTAAACTTATAAGCTTCATTATCTTTGTTCTTGAGTTTCTGTTATCCCTAATAGTACTTCCCTAGGCCTTTTAATAGGATATCTAAATAAAGTATGCCAATGAATAAGTAATTGTCATCAACCACCTTTTCAAGTTTACTTATTGTTTTAATTCTTCTTAATGTGTGGTACAGTAATAATATAATAAAATAAGAATCATAATTATATTAACAGGGAATTATGAATATGGAAAACCATATTCCATATACTTTCCATGCTATGAAAAGAGAAAATACTGCTCATGCGTATGCGTGACATACCGTCTCCAATAGCGGTGTAACTCATATTTCATAAATATTTCATATGTATGGTTATAAAATGGAAATAATGAATAAATATAAATTTTGTGATTTAAGTATTATTATAAAATTAAAATATCAAATAAAAATTATTACATTCAAATTTATTGGAAAGTGATAATGTCACTCGTGCATACATGTGGACTACCGCCTCCCCAAAGTGATATGATTTGTTTATGATTTATCGATTACATGGATTATAATAAAAAAATTTAAATAAATATATATGATTTATATGTTATATTGATAATTTTGGAAAGGTGAATTATTATTTATCATTCATTCAATCCATCTATTGAAAAGTGAAGGCAAGGTTTACGTGTACGTACGTACCACTATCTCTTTGAATAGTTTAATTCCATTTTATATATCTATACTGTATACATTAATATATATAAATATATAATTAATTTATAAGATAATTATATAATAACTAAAAGTATAGAGTTATTTAAACCATGATAAACATAGAAGTATCAAACTACCAAACCAAAACGTACATGAAAAAGTAGTTATTACCCCCAAAAAATATTTTTTACAAGGAATTTTTAATAAATTTGTGATAAAAGATAATGAATAAATCATATATGTTATGAAATAAATTAGTATGAATAAAAAATTATATATAAAAAATATATATTTACTATACAAGAAGTTTTTACATGTTTGAATAAAATCATACACGAGGTAAGGGTTAATTTAACAACCTCATCGTTATTATGGATTTTTTATGTTTTAGTCTCCCATGGAGGAATTATTCCATATTTATTTCTTAAACCCAATATATATTATCCTATTTTATTTATTTTGGAAATTTTATTGAAAATGAATAATTTTACGCTCCTCTGTAATTAAATTTAGCGAGGAAATTTGGTAATAAATGTTGTCTTTATTTCAATCTTTAGTCAAAAATCACTTTTCATCACTATCTATGTTTTTTAAAATATTTTTCATGAATATTTTTAGAATTATATAAATTATTTATTAATGATATTTTGATCCATATTTGAATTTTAAAAAAAGGTTTCAATGGAATCTTCCTATCCTTTTTCGAATGAGGTAATATTTTACCTTTAAACAATAATTTGTAAGGAATTTTTTTCTAACTTATAGAGCATTAATAAAAACATCCACATTCCCAACCACTATAATAAATTAATAATCCCTAAAATGTTTCTATGAATTATTTACAGTAATATTTTTTCTAATATTGAATTTTTTTTAAAATTGATATTGAATGTTAAAATGGTATTATCGTCTAGAATGTTTTCACTGATATTTTATGGTCATTTTATTCATGAATAAAAAAAATGTACATCTGTTCAACTAGGGATATTTTATAATTCTACAATCCTAATTATTTGTTCATATGTTTAATGAATAGTTTGAAAGTGGATTTACTATTCTTTTATCATTAACCTTATTATTATAGATAATTTATGATTAACTTTACAGATGTTAGAAAGTTCTAACATTTTTGTATGAAGGTTTTTTTGTATGAATGATTACATTGATTATGTTTCCTCCTATTCATATTAGAAATTAATTTAAATATGTATGTGATGGCCATGCCTCATATATCCCCTCTATGTATCGTTAGGTCTCATGAGACAAAATAGATTGGGTATTTGGTCAAAGAAATACCAATTTATATGAGATGTCTTGAGACATGGTTTTGAAAAAAAATTATGATGTTTTGAATTATGAATTCCCTATTATGAGGTTTTTTTACTTATTTCATTGTATTTATTTGAGTAGTTTTAATACCCATGGGTATGTTTAAAACTCAAGTGATTATTTATATATATTTATTTGATCACCATTAATTAGTTTAATATTATTTATAACGTTCTAGTTGTTGATTAAATACATTTTTTTAGTTATTTAACATGACATATTTATAATTCAATATTAACTCATTATAGATTCCATAGTATCCATAACATTACTAAGAATAAAATCTCACCCCTTATGTATGATTCCCTTACATAGGATTTAAGGAACTACAATATGATTTATATGCATGGATACAATAATGTGAAATATGGTTTTATAAAATAGAAAAAAATATTCTATGTTATTGTTTCAATTTTGTGAGATATTAATGTATGTATCCAGTTCACCAAGACTATTAAACACTATGGCCCTTTAATATTTGATTTCATGTATCGTGTTCAAGTGTAATAATGTAATCACTGACTCAAGGTTACAAGGGCCTGGGATTCTTTATATAATATGTAAAGAAAGAATTTATATTTAAAATGACATAGGAATAGTTTATTTATATTTGATATTTTCAAATATCTCTTTATTCATACCAAATAGTTTCATTTTTTAATGTCAAATTACCTTATGTTGACATTTATGATCAATGTATAGTATTATATGAAATTGGGTTATATATATATATTAGTTTAAAGAGATGATTATTTATATATATATATATACAATGGAAATTTATATTTATTATAATTAAAAAAATATTAGGATTTATATATTTTTTAGTCTTGAGTTGATTCTATTAGTATAGTATTAGAAACATTTATTATTTTATCATGCAATTACTAGATTGATGATTTATATAAGAAAATATTTTATCATCTTAAAATTGGATCATTAATATATATATATATATATTTGAAGGTTGGATGAGTTATTATTGAATATATTATTAAAAGAGAGAAAATCACCGCTAATGATTACAATAGTTATGTTGTTTTAAATAGAATACCATGGATTATATTGATAAATGTTAATTAAATTTTAATTATTATATAAATATAATATTATGGCTACTAAAATTCAAGATACATTTAATAATTTCATATGAATTGCTATCAAATTATGATACTAAAATTATAAATGATCTTATTCTTTAAGAGTTGTTATATTAATGACTAAGGATAAAAGTGGTGTCAGAGATATAAAATATTTTACTAATTTTTCTATGTGTTTTTGAAATTTAATCTATAGATTTGAATCTTATTTAAAATGTATATACAAAATAAATATTAACTTTTTTATATAAGATTAACATTTTTCAATAGTTTTTTATCATACTTATTTGTTTTTCCCAACATAAATGAAACAATATACTTCTTTAAGAGTGTACACTTATTTTATTAAGAATTGATGAGAGGATTCTCCAAGGATATTTTAAATGTGCCAAATTTAATTTAATTATTGTTTTCACTAAAATCATATTCATTTTCTTGTAATCAGTTGTGGTGATCCATAACAAAATTATTGTAAAAAAATAACTAATAAGGTATTGGTTATGAGTAGATTGGAGTTGGGGATTGAATTATTCACCCCAAAACAAAATAATAACATTTTAATTATCCATAACTTATCTAAATTTCAAGCATTTACTTGATTGAATAATACTAATAAATTAAATAAATTTATTTAAGATGGAATAATAACAACAAATATGTGAGATAAAAGAAGTCAAATTTTCACCCACTTTAGTCATTATTATAGATAAATCTAGGGAAACAAATGGAATTTATATTATATATATATATGATGATGTTATAATAATAATGTGTTTAATTTTTTTTAGTTGGTGTGGAGTAATAATTTTATAATATATATATATATATTCTATTTTCATATGACTATTTCTAGAAGTTTATTGTAAATATTTAGTTAATGTTTTTAAGTTGAAATAAGGGAATGAATTTTTATAGAAGGATGTATTATGATTTTTAAAATATTAACATCTTATTTTAGAAAATGTGTACAAAAAGAGATGTAATTTTTTGTTTGTTTAAAGAGGTCATGATAAATTAGTTACTCTTTTAAATTAATTTCACATTTTATAATAATATTTTCATATATGAAATTGTGTTATAAATAAATGGTTTATTATTATGATAGGGATTTTTCCTTTTAATTTTTTCAAATTTGAAAAGTTATTTTTATTTAGAAACATAGTTTTTTTGAAATTTTTAGGATGATTCATCAAGGGAAGTCCTTGGGTGCTTGAGTACGGTAGTTTAGTTACGTTATTACACCTAGGTTATGATTTCACTCTACCTAGTTTTACACACCTTCGAGTTGAGATCCTTAATTGGATAAGATGAACTAGATTATGATTCTACTGAATACAGTTCCATTTATTATATGAAATCATAATTTTGTTAATACACAAATCGGTCTAATGATATCCCATATTTTTTTGACTCATCTAAAATTATTGTCCTCTATTGAGATGATTTATGGTTTTTTTGTGATATTCCACGAGTCCCATTCCTTAGTCCCAAATTTCGTATCTCATGATTAATTTACATGAAACATTTATTAAAATTAATTTAATTTAGTCCTAAAATAATGAAAATGTATTTTAATTACAAATCATTGGTAACCTATTTTAATTAAAAAGGAAAGAACTATATTTTTTAATCAAGGTAACATGATTTTCACAAATGTCAAGGTACTTTGTTATTGTAATTTTATATTATAATGATTTGTTTTATTTTTAGAAATTTATTCAAATAAAAATTATTGGAATCTAATTTGGTATATTTTTCTCACATTTGTAACGTCTCAGGTCTAGGTGCCGCCCAAAGGTTCCCTGAACCCAATTGATCACATAACCTCTAGCACATTTCCCTAAATTCCAGAGGATTTAGATTATCAATGAGTACGAAGGTGTAATAATGGGGAAACTATGTCTTTTTTGGAAGAGTATACATAGTGGAAAGTTAATAGTAAACAAAAGCAGAAGCAGTAATACCACAAAATGTAAACAGCGGAAGACTGAAATTACATCCAATAGAAGCCATAATATATATATATATAATTCATGTCATATGTATCTAAAAATGTATCCAAGAAATTCACATTGTTGTATGAAATAAAGAAACCAAAGTACAAAGGAAACAATAAACTCCATCAGTATCACAAGCCACAACTTGGTCACATGCTCTCCAACTGCAACTGTAATCATGTACTTGATGAGGAATGTCACATTCCTTTATCTAAACCCGCAACCATATAATCTGTTTGGATCTCAAAGCATGACCCAAATAGGGTGTGAGACGAACCCCAATAAGAGACCAAATAAATATCTGCACCTAGTTGTCAATGAATATATATAGCAGGTAATATGAAAAATAAAGCTATAAACTATGAAGTACTCAAAATTAAACAATCCTATAGTTTTCAATTACATTCAATTAAATTTTTTATTCATCTATTGAATCCTGTAATCTCGAGATATAGTATATGCTCTATTTCCCCTATGTAATAGTAACAAAATAGATGTCTCAGAAGACCATCTAAATAGTCATGTAAGACTGAGTCCAAGCTAGTGATTTGTCTTGGAAGACTCATTATAATCATCAAATCATTCAAAAACAACAATATGAGAAAACTCTCATAGTCTAAACCCTTTGGTTTAACACCACTATAATTCATTAAATAACAACCCTCTGAGAAGTTATCATGATCTATACCTTTGATCTAACATAGAAATAATCACTTAAAAACGACCACCTGGGTAGCTCTCATAGTCAATACCTCTGGGTTAACATGGAATCAAAACATTATAAATGACCACCTAGGTAGCTCTCATAGTCAATACCCTGGTGTCATCATAGCATACGATAATTATAAATGACATCTTAGGTAGCTATTATAGTCAATACCCCTGGGTCAATCATATACACTAAGGATCTCGCGGTCATATGTAAAAATAGTGCATATTAATATCAAATAATCTAATGTAATCTGAAACTACAACATGGATAATCATTCACAAGAATATCAAATATAGTTCATATAATCAATAAAACTCCATCCTAATTAACCAAGTCATGGAAAACAAGGAAATAATAATAGGCATCCTAGACCAAACATCCATAAACAATCAAATAGGGGAAAACCCATGCAGTGTCCCGTAACAAGTTATATAACCTTATTGATAATAAAAAACCCTTTATCAATTAATAAAATCATAGAAGGTAATAAATAAGAAAAACATCTAAATCAACTAGTACCTGAATCAGGGGTATGCATAAATTTTAACATATATAATCTACATACGAACAAAAAAAGTCACAAAACACATACGACGATTCCATACGATCAATATACTTGAATTTCCACCCTTGAATCTGCCTAAATAAGCATAGATCTACCAAAAGTTGAAAATATTTTAACCATGAATAACCCACGGTAGATGATGAATCAAGAAGAAAGTCTATAAGGGTATTGATATCATAACATTGGGATTCCAATGCACTCGATAGTGTTTGAATCAATGATAGAATAAAGAATCAAGAAATTAATCTTCGTTCATCATTCTGGTCCCTCCTGTATGAAAAAATGGGATGAAAAAGTTAGTTCCAAACATAAGTCATGACCCCTTTCGATATATAGAATAAAAATAAAACTACATGACATGTTTATTAAATGTAAACACCATGTAGTATCCTTAGCTGACCCCTGAATTATGTGGTCTACCATGTCACCACCCAGCCAGAACATAACTATACATGGAAAGCAAGCTACATGGCATGTACTCAGAGGTATACGCCATGTAGTTAGAAAACACCATTTTCTTCATTTTCCTCAGAAAACTAGGAAACCAAATACATACTTAAAATAAAGATCCGAGTTCTTAAAAACTTCCCCACTTAATTCAATTTAACCCAGAATTTCCCTTGCAAGGGTGGTGAAGAATAATTTACAGAAAAATTGGCCACTATGATCATACATCATCCTCCTAGTCCCAAGTCTCATCCTTCACTCACCCATGCTACCATAACAACCATACCAGAGGAATAAAACTATCATGGAGAACCTTTATGCTGTGATCCACAATCCGAATAGGGTGCTCCATGAATGATGCATCCATCTCCAACTCAACCTCCTAGGGTTGAAAATAATGTGACAGTTATAAAATGTATGGTGATAGTTTAGAAATTGGTAAGATGTCGTGCATATCCTGGTACCTCTGAGGTGACTACAACTAATTGAAAATCATCTTGACTCTCTCCAAAATCTCAAAATGAATGATGTACCTCAGTGAAAGCTTCCCCTGTCTAATGATCTCCTATGTCCCAACCTCATTGTGACACATAGGAAAAAATTATTTCAGGCTATGAACTGAAGAGGTCATATCAATTGATCTGCATAATATTTCTGTGATGACTGTGCAGTATCCATCCTTATTGGAATCAACTCCACCTAAATATTGGTCTCCAAGAAAAGGAGATGTCCTAGTATAGCTACCTGTCCTACCTCTATCCAACAAATGGGTGATTGACATGGCCTACTATACAAATCCCTATAAGGTTCTGTCTAATGTGGTTCATGAAAATTGTTATTGTAGGAAAACTGCAGTAGGGGTATGTGTCTCTCCTAAAAGACCCTGAAATACTGAACGCATTCTCGAATCATGTCCTCTAAAACCTAAAACATATGCATGGACTAAAAATCTATCTAGGGATGCTAAGACGTACTCATAATTACCTGTGTACCGAAAATGTTCTGTAGTCCCTACCAAACATGAGAAGTAAACCAGGTGTCCCTATATGAAATGATAGTGCAGAAACCCCTAAAAACATACAATATATTTACTGTAAAACCATCCAAGTTCAAGAATATAGAAGGTTTCCTTGATTGACATGAAATTTGTAACCTTCATGATTTTTTCAACAACAACCCATAAAACATCATTTCATCTCATTGAACTTGGTAAACCCATCATGAAATTCATCACAACACCATTCCACTTCCACTCAAGAGTGGTTAACTACTATAATAGCCATGATTGTCACTGATTCTCTACCTTCACCTACTGATTGGTTGAACATCATATAAAATAATGATCCAAAAACCTCTACATTCATAGCTACCAAATACATCATGGGGATAATAGGATGAAATTCCCATACGAAGGCATGAAAATCACAAAATATCTCTTTGCATATCTGTATTGACACCCATACGTGCCCATGAAAATGATAAAACACAACCTTGACTACAATCATCCTTGGTGTAGGGTTCTTGCTTGACACACTCTCCCATAAGACCAGTCCTTCAGAATCTGATAGCTTCCTCATTCGCACTCGATGCAGTAGAGAAGAGGTTCCAAATAAAGAAGAAAGAAATATCTTCCAATTTTTGTCGCGAACATTCAAATGCATACCAGATTACAACACCATAAGTATCCCCTCAATACTAGCCTCTTGATGTACTTGTATCTAAGTCCTCCTACTCAAAGAATATACTACTATGTTGGCTTTCCCAAGTGTGTAGGAAATATCAAAGTTAAAAGACAGAATTCATTCAACCCACCTTTGGTGTGTCAAATTCAGACCATGCTATGTAAAGAAATACTTGAGGCTTTTGTGTTCAGTGTTTATAGAAAACAAATGATCACCCAAAAGATTGTGACTCCAACAGCACAAGTCATGCACAGATGTGGCGAGCTTGAGATCATCTATCAGATAGTTCGTTTCATGTGGCCTCGACTGTCGAGACCTGTACAAAAAAATTCTTCCCCTACATAAGCACTCCTACAAACTCGATACCTGATGCATCACATTATATGGTGTAACTCTTGCTCGAATCTAAAAAAACTAGGATCAGTGATGAAGTCAATCTCCCTTTAATCTCTTGAAAGCCTAAATCGTAGGAATTTGTCCACATGTACTTCACACCTATCATAGTCCAACCCATCAAAGGTGATTCTTAGCATGAAAAGTCTTATATAAAGAATCTGTAGTAACTAACAAACACTAGAAACTCTATACATAGAATACATTATTCAGCTGCTCCCATGAAACTACTACTCTCACCTTCTATGGGCCTACTAATACTCCTATCATTTAGATGACATGACCCAAGAAATGAATATAGTCTATTCAAAAGTTCAAATTTGAAATATTAACATATAACTAATTATCTTTAATTGTACTGAATACTATCTCATGATGGATTACATTGTCATGCTGAGTGTGAGAGTAAACGAAGATATTGCCCCTGAAGACTACCACAAACGAATCCATGTAATGAAGGAAAACTCGGTTCATCAGTGACATGAAAAATACTGGTGCATTCGTAAGACCGAACAACATAACCAAATAGTCGTATAGACAATACATGTTCTAAAAGGATATACGAGGTATATATGATAGTCTAATGTGAAATTTATGACAACCAGATGACAATTCAATCTTATAGAACACTCAGGATCATTGAATATGATCAAATAGATCATCAGTTTTCAGCAAGGGATATTGGTTCTAGATCGTCAAGTGGTTTGGCCTCTGATAATCCACAAAATGTATGAGGTTACTATCTACCTTATTCTCAAAAAGAGGAGGCGAACACCAATGAGAAGTACTAACTCAAATGAAACACTTTTTGAGAAACTACTTTAACTGATTCTCGATCTCTTGTAATTCTAGTGTAGACATCATATAAGGAGGAATTGACATCTGTGCTACTCCTGGAATAAGCTCAATAGAGAAATATACATATGTCTTCATAGGCAGGCCTAAAAATTCATCTAAAAATTCATCTACAAAACAATCCACCACTATAATAAAGTCAATAATTGAAGTCCCATAGTAATATAGATATAAAATATAAATCTGGGCAGTAATTCCTCAAAATCCATGATGCTTGGGTCCAGCTATGCTTGCATGGCCATCCAATTATTCCATGTGTAGAAAAGATCCACCCTTTGGTGACATGAAACTCATCCTGTGGCGATATAAATCAACAATGTCCTAAAAGGATTCCAACCAGTCCATTCCAAGAATGAAATGAAATCCTATCATTTTAAAGGCACAAAGGTCCCAGAAGATGTGACACCCACCAAACTCAAGAGGGAACTCCTTGCATTGACGTACACTAGCTATCCTAATATGAAACAGAGTGTTTAGAATCATAACATCATCATAAGTAATGATATATAGCCTAAGGCTCTCCATAATGGAATGAAATATAAAACGATGGGAAGCCCCCATATCAAAATGGGAAGAAGCTAAACCCAATGCAACAAGAATAATACAAATAACCATATAGGGTTCGGGATCCCTCTTCTGATAAGTTTATTCCATCGTAAAATTCTAGCCTTTACTATGGACCTACAACCCTTCTTGGATAACTTGAGCTGAACCACCCTACTATTGCTAAAAACCTTCGATCTGGATACCGCGACCATGAACACCTCATCGGCCTGAATGATAAGACAAAGTCTAGTTCCCAAACTGAGGAGAAACTTGTGGTCCTGCTTCTGAACATTTATTCATAATAATTTTTCTCTCACTATATTGGTGAGAACATCCTACAATTAAATCTAAAGATGGACCATCTTTCTATAATATCGACACTTAACTGAGGCTCTTGGGCACAACGATCTTGTATGACCACTACTTCCACACTGGTAGAACACCACCTGGCTACCTGAAGATACACTATTTCTACTTGAAGAACCACCATGTGTAATCTCCCTAAAACGCTTCTCTATATCAGTCGAAATATTACCAACTCACGATTCTGAATTTCCTTAGCTCACAACTCCAAATTCCCTTAGATTGAACTCAATAATTAGCTCAGGATTTACTATAGAAGTCACCGAATAAAACCTAAAATAATTCACCGGTGATCAGATTCCATACTTGAGACTATCCTCAAATCACCTAGCCTGTGATAACACATCATCTACAAAAACCGGTGTGAAGTGCTGAAGCACTATAAAGCGAGAGGAATAATCCATCACTGAAAGAGAACCCTACTAAAAATGTAAGAACTATTGGGCTTAGTCAGCCCTCATCGTCTCAGGGTAGAAGTAATAATAGAAGGTCCTATGAAGTTATTCCCAATACATATCCTGTTGATGTCATGCCTATGAGATAACATCCCACCATCTTTTGGAGGAATCAAGTAACATGTATGATACATGCTTTACCCTCCTCTCTGGAGGCATCTCCAGATGCTTGAATATATAAATCATGGACTCTAACCATGAATCTATTTCCTTTGGACCTCCATATTTTAAAAAGTGGGAGGATGCTGCTGCTAGAAACCAGCGTCAGCTCTTCCATAGTTGGGGTAGGATGTGAAACTCCCGAAAAAGTGTGCATTATCATCATAAATCATTCAAAAAACTGTTCTTCAGCACCTGGGCCCAGTATAACAACTGGTGGAATGATGGGAATGATAGTAGGATCTGCTAGTAGTCATTGATATACCATTTCTCGTGTTTGATCATCACCCTGGATCTGGCATACAACAGAAGGATGTCATTGTGGCATGAATCATGATGGTCCAGTGTACACCTCAGTTCATGATTATCATGGATTGCAACATAGAATGACTAGAATGGAATAGGAGAAATAAATAAATCATGTTTTACAAAAGAGGGTTAAACGACATGTTGAACCACTACACAACGGGTTCCGTAATCCTTAACGTGGGTTTGTACCTCTGCAAAATTGGTCGTGTAACACCCCATACACATGATGTGTTCCTCCCGAGACACCACTTGTACATGAATATCCCCTCCTGCCCATGTTATTTTACAAGGGTGGAACCTCATGGTCCTACTGGTGTAACACTACACACCATGCACACTCTAGATAAGGCTTGTCCAACTAATGTTCCAACCACCCATTTCATTAGTCACATATGACCGAAACACGGTCGATTACAGCCTGGCATGTACTCCCAGTACACCGCGTGTTCTACCAAATGATTACTAACCCCATTTATCTACTCACACAGTCATTTACATGGTCAATAACTACACTGTGTGTACATATGATACATGACATGTAATTAAGAAATTTCATTGCATTTAGAATATAAGAACACTTGGAGTTTGTTTATAACATCACATGCCATGTCTTCTGGGTTTTAAGGACAGTAAGCCTCTAAAACATATGGAACCCCCAAAATCATATAATTTGGCCAAATATTGCCATGTTCCAATCCATGATATCCCCAAACCTCCGTGAATCAATTTTTTTCATCCTTATTCAGGTCATTCCTTAACCAAATTCAATTAATTTTCAACCATGATCCACCAATTTCTAACCCAAGAGGGCCCATAACACCTCAGAGAACAAATCCTAGCATATATAAAAATGAAAATTTACATATAACAATACTATATAAAAATATTAGGATTTTCATTGATGACCTATATCTCAACAATATGCATATCTTGCAAAACATCTATCAAAAAAGCATGAAATATGTAATGAACTCTAAATGGAATGGTAAGAATGCATGACATGTGATATCTATAATGTTCCAATATCATGAATGATATTGAATAACCTCATCTTATCAGGATTCAAAATAAATAGAACCATGATAATATAAATTATAAGAGCACAGAACAAGTGAATCACCTAATGGAGAAATCAAATAAATGGTAACAATTGGAAACCAGAAAAATTGTAATATTCGAGGTAAATAGGATTTTCCCTATACACAGGTTAGCTACTACCAAGAAAATATTATTAAAAACTAACTATTCCTTTTTATCATAGTCTATAGGCTCCAAATAGTATGGAAATGAACGAAAGAAAGTTCTTGTGATACCACTTTGTAATTCCCCATATCCGATTGCCTCCCAAAGTTTCCCCAAACTCGGTTGGTCACATAACCTCATGCACATTTAACTAAAAAATAGAGGCTACTGACTAGAAGTGAGGGACAAGGTGTGATAATTTTACAACTATGCCCTCATTGGCAGAGTATACACAGTGGAAAACAAATAGTAACAAAAAACAGAAGCATTAATACCAAAAAAGTAAAAATTAGTATACTGAATGTAAATCCAACAGAAGACACAATATATTTATATAAGTTGTATGGAATATGTATCTAATAAAATAGACAATAATTTCACAATGATGGAAGAAATAGAAAAACCAAGGTATAAAAAACAAGTAGACTCATATAGCTTCAAAAGCATCAGTTTTGTCCCAAACTCTCCATCTCCAACAACAATCAAGTACCTGATGAGGAAGGGAACATGTCCTTATCTACACCTTCAACCATATGATCTATTTAGATCCAAATTCCTGACCCAAATAGGTTTTGAGACAAATATTTATAAGAATCCACCAAAATATTTGTGACTAACAGTCAGTGAAAATATATAGCATGTAATATAAAAAATTAATCAATAAACTTGGAAGTACTCAAAAGTAAAAAATCTTATAGGTTTAAATTACATTAATTTATATTTATTTTTCATCTTATAAATCATGTAATATTTGGATATATCCTAATATATATATCCCCCTGTATAATTGTAACAAAATATATGACTCTAAAATACCGTATAAAAAAATAAAGTAAGATAGATTCTAATCCTATGCTTTGTCTTGGAAGACTCGTCCGAATCATTCATTCATCCATATATAACCCTCTAGGAAATCTCTCACAGTCTAACCCCTTTTGTTTAATAGGTTACTAATTAATTAAATAAAACCCCTATGAGATGAATTAATGGTATAACAACTTCGGTATACCATAACACTAATCATTTACAAATAACCACAAAATCAGCTTTTATGGTGAAAACCCCCGGGTCAACATGGAATTAATAAATTATAAATGACCTCCTGGGTACCTCTCACAATCAATAATCCTGAGTCAATATAGCATAAGTTAAATATAAATGACATCCTTGGTTTCTCTCACAGTCAATACCCATGGGTGAATCATCTACACTATGTCTCATATGATCTTCTGTAAAAACAATTCACATATTATATCAAATAAGCTCATGTAATGTGAAAATACTACCTGGATAATCATTCACAAGAGTATCACCTGAATTTCATATAATCAATCAAACTCCATCAAAATTAACAATTTCATGGGAAACAAGGAAATCAAAACTTCCACCCTAGACCAAACTACCAGAAACAATCAAATAAGATAAACTCACCCATGGGGTGTCTCGTAACATGGTATTTAACATTATGCATAAACAACAACCCTTTATCAATTAATAAAACCATATAAGGTAATAAACCGGGTTATATTCCAAATCAATAAACACCCCCCATCATGGGTATGCAACACTTTTAGCATATATAATCCAAAGATGAATAATAAAAAGAAAAGACTACCCACCTCGGTGTCATACGATCGACAAACTTGAACGTCATCCCTTGAATAAGCCTAAATCGGTGTAGATCTACAAAAATGGAAAAACCACTCAACCTTGAATATCCCATGAGAGAGTAGGAATCAGGAATAATGGCTTTATGGGTTTTGAGAACTCACCGATGGGATTCAAACACAATTGATGATTTCTCAATCAGAGCATAGACTGTGAATCAGGAGATCAATCTTCATTTGTTGTTCTAGAGTGCTCCATTATGAAACATGTGAAGGATAAGATGGTTCCAAATATGAGATGCGACCCCATTCGAATATATTGAATAAATAAAACATCAAATCATGTTCATTAAATGTACAGACCATGTAGTAGCATTAAAAAACCCTAAATTAAGAGGTCTTCCAGGTCACCACATGTCCATGTACTCAGTTGTTACACAGCCAGCACACAACTATACACAACAATATAGGTAAACAACCTGTACTCAGAAGTACACAATGTGTACATTGACAATCCACTTTTCTTCCTTTTACTCAAAACAAATTAAAAACAAGATCCATACCTGAAATGAATATTCGGGTTCTTACACACATTCCTCATGAAATCATTTTTATATGCAGTCTCGGTATCTTTTGATATAGTTAATGAAATTTACCAACTTCAAATTTGTGAAATTTATATAATTTTTCCCTTAAAGGAATTGAAATGTTTTATATGAAAATATTCTACATTGATATGAGTATAATTGTATTTTTATCCTAATTTATACTTTCATTTTTTTACTCTAATGTATTTTTTGTCTTCGAAATCCCATCTATTTTTTATTAATGGTTAGATATATTATAGATTTTGTATATTTTGGATGGATTTGTTAGTGTTAGTTGTTATTTATATATTTAATATCATATATTTTGGTTTTTTTAAATATTTTTTACTTTTTTTATCATTTTAAGATTTTCATTGTTAAAAAAGCTATTAATTGATTGAGGAAATTCATCTAATAATTAATGTTTTCATGATGGATTATTGGATGAAATGTTTTATTTAGATTTAAATATAATTAGGGAAAACGATTTCCTAAATTTATATTTATGTAGATGGATATTTTATTCAGTCCATGCTATTCAAGAATGTACTTTGGTCCATTTTTAGACAGACCGTGGTATAGAGATAAGGTAACAATGGTTGGTTTAATATAAAAAATAATGAGATCTCTTTATATTTTATAATATTTGGGAAGCAATGTAAAAATATATGGGATCATAAAATAACATGAATATGATTTTAGGGATGTTTCCCAAGAACACTTCATTGGGATGTGTGATAAATAACAAGTAGATATCAATTTTTTATGTTGAGATCTATTGTTTAATAATTTTTTGAGTATTTTATTTTTGGACTTTAAAAAATAAGGTATTTATAGTGATGAAAATTATTTCTACATTGGTTTTAGATTGTGCATAAAAAATACGAAGTCCGTCATAGGAGTTCTATTAGAAATAACGTGGTTGGGGCATGAATTTACTAACTATGCAATCAATTTGTTCATTATGAGAACTTTTTTCTATTTTTTTCTTCATTAATGTGTTGATTTTATATTTTAATCTATTTATGTTATATTTTTTATTAATATTATTTTTTAATTATATATTTTAACTTTGATTAAAAAATATCTAATAATATTTCTTCTTATAAAATATAAAGGATTATACTTATTTGAAGTGTCCGAATGAATATTTGAGGAGTATAATGGATAATTTTATACAATTTAATCCTCTATTTGATAAGAAAATGATCAATGTTTTTTTCAAACTATAAAAATTGGAATGAGAATATGATTTTATCTCAACTCAAACATTATATAGAGATTTAGAGTACTATCATCATAGTCTTACTGATTTTCAAGAGTGGAATGATCATTAAGAATTAATGGATTGGATGGGTAATTAATAGAGTATTTTTAACTCTCTAGGACTCATAAATCATAAAAATTGAAATTTATTACTTTAATTCTTATGGTTCTTAATAGGATGTAAAGGGAGTATGTATTTTAAACCAAAAACATGACCACTTCTCATGGAATGATTTTTAATCCATTCTCAATTAAATGTTTTACCCTAAAACATTGGAATTATTTAATATATATGATGTTTTATTTCAAAAATAATTTTTTTATTGTTATTATGTACAAAAATTTCTTTTGAAAGTTAGACTAATTTATTATTCAGATGGTTAACAATGACACACACAAATGATGATTATTTGAGAAGTGTATTTTCACTATTGTAATGTATGAAGTGATCATATTTAACATAGATTTTTTTTATGATTTACATAATAATGAATTAAATGGAATGTGAGTGATTTTTTAATATTAGTAGGTATTTATATATTTATAATTTTATTGAATATAAAACATGAAAAAATATAAAAATTTATGGTTTTAAATGGGGAATCAATATGTGTTCAAGGCATCCATCGGATCCATCAACATTAGTACAAGGAGGGAATATATCATTAAATATTCCATTAATGTATAATGGTAGGGTATTATATGTTTTTTCCACACTTTTGAAAAATAAAACTTGGGTGGGAGAGGGATCGGGGAATTAGGGTATGTCTTTATAAAAAAACCATAAGTTGATCTTGTTACATCATGAGAAAAGACACAATTCTCTCATATCCAAACAATAATGTATAATGAAAATAAATGAATTCATGATTAATTTTTTTATATTCCCCAAAATTGAGCTACTAACATGAAAAATACATAGAGAAATTATATATTGTACCAAAATTTATTAATTTGCACTTATTTTTATAATCATGAAGAAGAATCATAGTACCCTCGTTTATAAAAAATTATAACAGAGGATACACAAATAACACAGCTAATAAAAAATCATATCTCATTTAGAAGAATATTATTTTTGTTTAAATATGACATAAAATTGTATACACTGTTATTATTGTAATACCCCATGCTTCCATGATATTTTTCCCTTTTAATAATGTAGTATCTTGCATTGTACGCAACATGGAGTTTAAACAAATCTCGACCAATCAAACTAGCTGTTATAAATAGAAATAACCACTTCTGTAATTATATAAATTTAGTTTTTCAAAATGGACTTTATTTTTGAATTTAGAATATATAAATTAGGTTAGGGAAAATTTTTGGTACATTTTGGAAAACATTCGATTTTTGATGAATAGTGAAAAATACTAAATTTTAATTAAAAACAACTTTTTTAATCAAAATAATTTATAGTGTTAAATTATGAATTTGAGTGGTTTTAAATTATAATTAAATTATATTTTTATCCTTTAATATAATTTAGTTAATTTTATGTAATTTCACATTAAAACTGGACATAATGAAATGTCAATCTTTTGATAGTAATTATTTTTTAAAAATAAGATTTTTGTTTTGACAACAGAAATTAATTTTAAATTAATTTATGCCACTTCTGGATTTTGAATTTAAAAAAAATGTTTTCCATATTTGGAATCAGGATGTCAAAATTTTTTAAATAGGTAACTTATATTTTTAGACATTATGAATAATTACTTCAGTAAATATTTTATTTACCATGGTTAAAGGGTAAATCCAGTAAATAAGGTTAAAAAATTATATTATAATAACATTAAATTACCGTAACATGTTTTGTATTCCTATTGGATGATACAATACTAACCATGGGAATCCTTGGGTCGATTTTGGGACCCCATAGAGCCCCTTGAGAGTGATAATGACACTTTGTATTAATTAATTTATTGGAAAGACCAAAATGCCATAAACATTTATCTTTTAGTAAAACAAATTTTAAATGGGGTTATATAAGTTATTTTTTCAATTATGAATACTCACTATGAATAGAAAAATAATTCATAGATAATTTTATTTTATTTATAATTTTTAGACGTTAAATAATTAAATTTATTTATGACATAATGGTGATGTAGTAATTACATTATTAATGAAAGAATAAAATAAATGGTATTATAAATATTAAAATAAATATAATTTCAAAGTTTTTATGACATAAACAAATTTTATATGTGAATATAACATTTTAGGGTTGATTAAATTTATCTTGTTCAAAGTAATAAAGTTGTGATGAATTTCACAAAAACCAAATACTAAATAGTGTCAAAATTGATATTAATGAGTTTTTAATACAAATATTATATAATTAAATTATATAATAGTCTTAAAAATCTAAGGATTTTCCAAAAAAAATTATAAAATGATATATATATCATTAATGAACCACTTGATGTTCTTTTAGAATTTTATAGTAGGTTTATTAACCAATTATTTTAATAATACAAGCATACATGGTAATAGTTACACTATTTAATTAAGAGTAAAATATAAAAGATAAGGTTAATATGGTAACCCAAAACTATATAAAACCTATTGGTTGAGATTTTTTTGAGCCATGCCCACCATATCCTAGAAATAAATTGTTTTGGAGTCATTAGAAACCGAAAATTAATTTATTATAAAATAATATTTAAATCTTTTTCTAAGGTGCCCCTCACCTCTCTTATAAAAGGGAACATCCCCTTCTATCAAAATCACACCTCAAAATCCTTTTTTATCAGCCAAAAAACGCCCAAATATCCTCCCAATTTCCCTGACTTAAATCTAGTAGCCTTATTTTGATCATAAATCCAGCCTAGGGAGCCCTTTTGATAAACTGAAAAAGAAATACCAGAAGAAGATGTGATAATTTCCCCACCCTCTATTAAGTTCTTTTCTTCTTCCACTTCTTCTTTATTTTTTGATTACATTCTAAAATAATAACTCCAGTATCTTCGATATTTTTTTTATTATAAAAATGCTACAACCATATTAATTATTCTCTCAATCATATGAATGAAAAAGTCACCATATGTGCGTACGTATGGCTTACCGTCTCCACGTCGTGGTGTAGTTTGTTATACAAGAACTTAACAATTTTGATGGGTATAATAATGAGTATAATTGATATAATTAATAAATATAACATGTTTAAGATTCTTTATATATGATCTACCATCCAATTACATACTATTTCACCATCAATAATATGATATTGTCTCTCATGCATACGTATGAATTAACGTCTCCATGAACACGATGAGATTCATTCCCCATCGTAATCATTGAAGAATAATTTTAATATTATGATTAAAAATTATTTGTAATAAGTTAATCTAATTTTTTATATGAATAAAATACATCGTATCCATAATAAATATGGATTATGTTGGATCAATAGATATGATAGATATGATACAGATTGTAGTATCAAACTATGATGCAGATACTCAAAATACAAGAGGGGGGTGAATTATATAATTTAAAAACTCCATTGGAACATTTAAAGATGATTATGTTTAACAAGGTTAAACAAGGTAATTAACAAAACCTCTAGATTCTAATAACATTCTTGATTCTGGAAAAGTGATTTCGGAAATGGGACTTAACAAAAAACTACAACAATTGATATTTTACCTTAAAGAGTATGGAATCCTATATAATTAGAGTACATGTTTAAGGAATTATAATAAAGTTATAATGTCATTAACAATCAGAATTACAGTGGAAAACAAAACTAAAACACTACAAGTAACAAGTAGTAACTCTTTTAACCAAAAAGGAAGGGTATCCAATAACCCTGGATAAATGTCCCTTGATTTATAATTTCAAGAAAGTCTGTCTTACCCAAACCCAGGTGTAGACCCTGGAAAACGCGTCCCCAAAATTTTCCAAATGCTTCCATACATGATCCAAGATCGTAGTCCATTTTGCAAGCTTCAATTTGGTAGGTCGTAGGGCCCGAACGGAGTTACGGATTAGGAGTTATGGACATTTGAAGTTTGGATGGGAATCTGGTTCGCGAAGCCCATTCGCGAAGCCCCCTCCGTGATCGTGAAGCGCCCCGCGAAGAAATGAGGCGAGATGCTCCACGAACTAGTTTGACGTTTGCGATGCACCGCGAAGACCCCTCGCGAACCACTGATCCGAAGCACTGATGCGAAGCACCCGTGCAGCGCGGTCCCGTGAAGCTCCGGAGGTGGTAACTCTCCGCGAACGCATTTGATGTTCGTGAGACCGCCGCGAAGCTCCGGAGGCGGTACCTCTCCGCGAACTAATTTGACATTCGCGAGCACGCCGCGAAGCTCCTGAGGCGGCACGGGAGTTCTGCTTCGCGGCGCCCCTACCTATAAATACCCAGCACACCCCCTTCTCCAGAAGGACGGCCACGGCCACTTCGCCCCTTGGGCGGCCGAGCGGAGCTCCGCATTGCGGCTCCGCGAAGCCATGCTCCGCGAGCAGCTTCCTGCACGTTGCTGCTCCGCTAGACCAAGCTCCGTGAGAGCCCTTTTCTCCGTGAGCCCTTGCTCCGTGATGCTGCTCCGCGAGACCAAGCTCCGCGAGACCAAGCTCTGCGAGACATCTTTGCTCCGCGAAGCTACTTCGTGACACCTTTGCTCCGCGAAGCTACTTCGCGAGACCTTTGCTCCGTGAAGCTACTTCGCGAGAACTTTGCTCCGTGAGAGACTATTGCTCTGCGAGGCCATGCTTCGCGAAGCTGCTTCGCAAAGACCTATCCTTCGCGAGGATCCCACCTTTGCGCCCACCGGTCCATACCACGGGGGCTGCGCCCCTGCACCCCTGCTCGGGGTCACTGCCGGCCTTCGGTCCCAGCCCTCCGGGCCGGTCCCTTCGCTATCGTCACAGGCCCCCAGGAAATATGGAGAGTCGCACCGCGAACTTTTCAGGCCAGGATGCCGGTATTTTTCCATTGCGCCCTTATGCGCTCCCACCTTCAACCTATGGAATTCCATGATTTCATACACTCCTCCACACACCATGAAACACCTTGAGTTGATGTATTCCTCTTCGTTTGTTTCCTATGTCGTGAGTTGAGGTTCTCATCATCAATTCCCCGAGTACCTTGAGTCGAACCATTCCTCAGGCAACTCCTCCAAACCCAATCACTTGGCTCCTATGCCAGGTTGAACCAGAAAGGGCTGCTTTGCGTATGTCCCAACACTAACCATTCCTAGGCACCTTCTGCCAATAGTCCTACCTACATGACTCTAAACTGTAGTATTCTCCCTATCTAAAAAATGATAGGATGCCTCTTGTTCCAAGCGAGAGATGCCTCATGCTCCTAGCATGAGATGGCAACAGTCCTACCTACATGACTCTAAACTGTAGTATCCTCCATATCTAACAAATGATAGGATGCCTCTTGTTCCAAGAGGGAGATGCCTCATGCTCCTAGCATGAGACGCCAACAGTCCTATCTACATGAATTAAAACTGTAGCACTCCCTATCTAACAAATGATAGGATGCCTCTTGCCCTATACGAGAGATGCCTTAGGCTCCTAGTATAAGAAGCCAACAGTCCTATCTATATGACTATAAACTGTAGTAATCCATATGTGCCGAACATAGGATGCCTCTCGCTTCTGACGAGAGATGCCTTGTGCTCCAAGCATAAGATGCCAATAGTCCTATCTACAAGACTAAAAACTATAGTTCTCCCTATCTAACAAATGATAGGATGCCTCTCGCCCTATACGAGAGATGCATCATGCTCCTAGCATGAGATGCCAACAGTCCTATCTACATGACTTTAAACTATAGAACTCCCTATCTAACAAATGATAGGATGCCTCTTGTTCCATGCGAGAGATGCCTCATGCTCCTAGCATGAGATGCCAATAGTCCCACCCACATGACTCTAAACTGTAGTATTCTCCCTATCTAACAAATGATAGGATGCCTCTTGTTCCAAGCGAGAGATGCCTCATGCTCCTAGCATGAGATGACAATAGCCCTACCTACATGACTCTAAACTGTAGTATTCTCCCTATGATCCACACATAGGATGCCCCTTGCCCTATACGAGAGATGCCTTATGCTCCAAGCATGAGATGCTAACAGTCCTTTCTACATGACAATAAACTGTAGTAAACCCTGTGCTCCAAACATAGGATGCCTCCTGCTCCAAGTAAAAGATGTCCTATGCTCCAAGTATAAGATGCCTAATGCCATGATTACAACGACATAATTACAAAGCCCCTTGGCATTCTCCCGCTTGTGCACCAGTGCATAGGTGAAGGCCTCAATTCATCAGTGAGTTGGGACGCCCTCATGGCCTGACATGAGGAAGACATTATGGGCAGCTTCTTGCATAAGCCCCACTCACCAGTGCCGCTCCATAGCGGCACCCAGGCAGCTTCTTGCATAAGCCCCATTCACTAGTGCCGCTCCATAGCGGCACCCGGACAGCTTCCTAGCATAAGCCCCATTCACCATTGCCGCTCCTTAGCAGCACCCGGGCAGCTTCCTAGCGTAAGCCCCATTCACCATTGCCGCTCCTTAGCGGCACCAGGGCAGCTTCCTAGCGTAAGCCCCATTCACTAGTGCCCCTCCTTAGCGGTACCCGAGCAGCTTCCTAGCGTAAGCCCCATTCACCATTGCTACTCCATAGCGGCACCCGGGCAGCTTCCTAGCGTAAGCCCCATTCACCATTGCTGCTCCTTAGCGGCACCCGGGCAGCTTCCTAGCGTAAGCCCCATTCACCATTGCCGCTCCTTAGTGGCACCCGGGCAGCTTCCTAGCGTAAGCCCCATTCACTAGTGCCACTCCTTAGTGGCACCCGGGCAGCTTCCTAGCGTAAGCCCCTTTCACCATTGCCGCTCCATAGCGGCACCCGGGCAGCTTCCTAGCGTAAGCCCCATTCACCATTGCCGCTCCTTAGCGGCACCCGGGCAGCTTCCTAGCGTAAGCCCCATTCACCATTGCCGCTCCATAGCCGCACCCGGGCAGCTTCCTAGCGTAAGCCCCATTCACCAGTGCGACTCCATAGCGGCACCCGGGCAGCTTCCTAGCGTAAGCCCCATTCACTAGTGCCACTCCTTAGTGGAACCCGGGCAGCTTCCTAGCGTAAGCCCCATTCACCATTTTCGCTCTATAGCGGCACCTGGGCAGCTTCTTGCATAAGCCCCACTCACCAGTGCCGCTCTATAGCGGCACCCGGGCAGCTTCCTAGCGTAAGCCCCATTCACCAGTGCCGCTCCATAGCGGCACCCGGGCAGCTTCTTGCATAAGCCCCATTCACTAGTGTCGCTCCATAGCGGCACCCGGGTAGCTTCTTGCATAAGCCCCACTCACCAGTGCCGCTCTATAGCGGCACCCAGACAGCTTCCTAGCGTAAGCCCCATTCACCATTGCCGCTCCTTAGCGACACCCGGGTAGCTTCCTAGCGTAAGCCCCATTCACCATTGCCACTCCTTAGTGGCACTCGGGAAGCTTCCTAGTGTAAGCCCCATTCACCAGTGCTGCTCCATAGTGGCACCCGGGCAGCTTCCTAGCGTAAGCCCCATTCACCATTGCCGCTCCTTAGCGGCACCCGAGCAGCTTCCTAGCGTAAGCCCCAATCACCATTTCCTCTCCTTAGAGGCACCCGGGGAGCTTCCTAGAGTAAGCCCCATTCACCATTGCCGCTCCTTAGCGGCACCCGGGCAGCTTCCTAGCGTAAGACCCATTCACCATTGCCGCTCCTTAGCGGCACCCGGGCATCTTCCTAGCGTAATACCCATTCACCAGTGCTGCTCCATAGCAGCACCCGGGCAGCTTACTAGTGTAAGCCCCATTCACTAGTGCCACTCCTTAGTGGCACCCGGGCAGCTTCCTAGCGTAAGCCCCATTCACCATTTCCGCTCCATAGCGGCACCCGGGCAGCTTCCTAGCATAAGCCTCATTCACCATTGCCGCTCCTTAGAGGCACCCGGGTAGCTTCCTAGCGTAAGCCCCATTCACCAGTGTTTCTCCATAGCGGCACCCGGGCAGCTTCCTAGCGTAAGCCCCATTCACTAGTGCCACTCCTTAGTGGCACCCGGGAAGCTTCCTAGTGTAAGCCCCATTCAACATTTCCGCTCCATAGCGGCACCCGGGCAGCTTCCTAGCGTAAGCCCCATTCACAATTGCCGCTCCTTAGCGGCACCCGGGCAGCTTCCTAGCGTAAGCCCCATTCACCATTGCCGCTCCTTAGAGGCACTCGGGCAGCTTCCTAGCGTAAGCCCCATTCACCATTGCCGCTCCTTAGCGGCACCCGGGCAGCTTCCTAGCGTAAGCCCCATTCACCATTGCCGCTCCTTATCGGCACCCGGACAGCTTCCTAGCGTAAGCCCCATTCACCAGTGCTCCTCCATAGCGGCACCCGGCCAGCTTCCTAGCGTAATCCCCATTCACCAGTGCCGCTCCATAGCGGCACCCGGGCAGCTTTCTAGCGTAAGCCCCATCCACTATTCTTGCTCCTTAGCGGCACCCGGGCAGCTTCCTCGCGTAAGCCCCATCCACTATTGTGATCCCAACAAACGGTAAGCCATTGTGACCCCATCTAGCGGTAAGCCGTTGTGACCCAATCCAGCAGTAAGCCGTTGTGACCCCATTTAGCGGTAAGCCGTTCACATCCCAATCCAGCGGTAAGCCGTTGTGACCCCATTTAGCGGTAAGCCGTTCACATCCTTATCTAGTGGTAAGCCGTTGTGAACCCATTTAGCGGTAAGCCATTCACATCCCCATCTAGCGGTAAGCCGTTGTGACCCAATCCAGCGGTAAGCCGTTGTGACCCCATTTAGCGGTAAGCCGTTCACATCCTTATCCAGCGGTAAGCCGTTTTGACCCCATTTAGCGGGAAGCCGTTCACATCCTTATCCAGCGGTAAGCCGTTCTGACCCAATCCAGCGGTAAGCCGTTGTGACCCCATTTAGCGGTAAGCCGTTCACATCCTTATCCAGCGGTAAGCCGTTGTGACCCAATCCAGCGGTAAGCCGTTGTGACCACAATCAGCGGTAAGCCGTTGATATACCTTTGCAGCGGTAAGCCGTTGACATCCTTATCCAGCGGTAAGCCGTTGTGATCCTATCCAGTGGTAAGCCGTTGAAACCCCCAATCGGCAGTATGCCGTCATCAGAAGAACTATGTGGTCTTTGATCCATGTCAATTCATGGTACGTAGGAATCCTCTTCAAGGCTCAAGACCAAAATCATCATCACCTTTTACCATGGGCCTCCATCCTGGAGTAAGTCCCAACACCGTGGGCCGCCTAACGCGTAAGCCCCTTTTCGCTTCTCACGAACGCTTCCTTCGCGACGTGATCGTCAGGTCATTGCAACCTCTTGTTTCTCACACCGAGAATGACTCACGTGGGCTTAGAGTGAGCACCGACCCTGACCCCCATTATGGAGAACTACGAGGACTTTGATCCATGTCAAGGCATGGTACGTAGGAAGCCTCTATGAGGTTCAAGCCCACCCGTCATTTCACGTCGGGTCTCTTCCCCATCCAGCACGACGTTAAACTGCATTCTGGTCCAGTGGAAAGCCGTTGTGACCCATCCTAGAGAACTACGAGGACTTTTATCCATGTCAAGGCATGGTACGTAGGAAGCCTCCATGAGGTTCAAGCCCACCCGTCATTTCACGTCGGGTCTCACCCCGGTCCAGCATGACGTTAAACTGCATTCTGGTCCAGTGGTAAGCCGCTGCGACCCATTCCCAGCGAACTACGATGACTTTGATCCATGTCAAGGCATGGTACGTAGGAAGCCTCTATGAGGTTCAAGCCCACCCGTCATTTTACGTCGGGTCTCACCCCCGTCCAGCACGACGTTAAACTACATTCTGGTCCAGTGGTAAGCCGTTGCGACCCATCCAAGCGAACTACGAGGACTTTGATCCATGTCATGGCATAGTACGTAGGAAGCCTCTATGAGGTTCAAGCCCACCCGTCATTTCACGTCGGGTCTCACCCTCGTCCAGCATGACGTTAAACTGCATTCCGGTCCAATGGAAAGCCGTTGCGACCCATCCCAGCGAACTACGGGGACATTGATCCATGTCAAGGCATGGTACGTAGGAAGCCTCCACGAGGTTCAAGCCCACCCGGCATCCATTCACGTCGGGTCCCATTCCAGTCCAGTGGCAAGCCGCTGCGACCCATCCCATTTGAACTACGAGGACTTTGATCCATGTCAAGGCATGGTACATAGGAAGCCTCTATGAGGTTCAATCCACATTGCTCGGTCGTTCATTTCACGTCGAGTTTCGCCCTCGTCCAGCATGACGTTAAACTTCATGCCTCCTTTTGTCCCGCATGACATTAAACTGTACACCCAATTCTAGTCCGACGACAATCCGTTGTGACTAACCCAAACTACGAGGTCTTTGATCCATGTCAAGGCATGGTACGTAGGAAGCCTTGCCATGGTTCAAGCCCACCACCCATCGGACCACGGTCCACTTTCACGTCGGTTCACCGACAAAGCCCAATATGAACTACGAGGTCTTTGATCCATGTCAAGGCATGGTACGTAGGAAGCCTCCACGAGGTTCAAGCCCACCCATCATCCAATTCACGTCGAGTACTACCTACGTCCAGCACGACGTTAAACTGCAATTCTCGTCCGACGGCAAGCCGTTGTGACCACCCCAAACTACGAGGTCTTTGATCCATGTCAAGGCATGGTACGTAGGAATCCTCCCAGAGGTTCAAGCCCAACTCCCATCGGACCAAGGTCCCTCACTTACGTCGGTTAGCCAACACCCACCGCCCGTCGTTTATTCACGTCAGGTTTCACTATCGTCCCGCATGATGTTAAACTGTATTCCCTGAACTACGAGGACTTTTATCCATGTCAAGGCATGGTATGTAGGAAACCTTCCCAAGGTTCAAGCCCACCATTAGTGGACCCACGGGTCTACTTTCATGTCGGTACGCTGACGATTCCCATCAGACCAAGGTCCACCTTCACGTCGGTACGCTGACGATGCCCATCGGACCAAGGTCCACCTTCACGTTGGTACGCTGACGATGCCCATCGGACCAAGGTCCACCTTCACGTCGTTACGCTGATGATGCCCATCGGACCAAGGTCCTCATTCATGTTGGTTCACCGACGACATTCATCGAGCCAAGGTCCAGCTTCACGTCGGTTTACCAGCACCATCCCGAACTACGCGGACTTTGATTCCCTGCCACGGGGATACGTAGGAAGCCTCTTCAAGGCTCAAGCCCAACTTCACCGTCGCCCCTGCGATGGTCCCATTTCACTCCCCCTCCACTTCATTCATCCATCCATAAACCATCATTATTCTCACCCGGGCCTCCACATCCCGGTGGGATCATGCCATCCACCTCCTTGCTGCTCCTAGCAGCGCATGGGCCGCTTTCCACGTGTAAGCCTCATCATATCTCCGAGTCGTTGTCCTCTGCGTACACCTCGATTCATCACCCCTTTGAACTACGTGGGTTTTGATCCCTTTCCTCTACACAGGGTACGTAGGAAACCTCCAAGAGGATCAATCCCAACCAGTGGTAATCCATGGTGTCCCCCATCCTGGGGTGCACTTCCCTTGATCCGCCCTCAGTGGTGTTCAGATCAGCCATTACGGTGTGACATCTCCCCTCTAGGGAGTGCCCCACCCCGGATCCGTCCTCATTGGGCGTTCTGATCCACCCCTTGGTAAACCTTCCAGGTGTTCCCTCCTAGGGATATACCAATCTGGTCCGTCTCTATGGGACGTTCTGATCACCCTCATTCTGTCTCCGCAAGACGTTAAACTCACGGCCTACCTTGTGATAAACATGAGATGCCTGAGGAAAACCTCGGATGGAACGCCTTTGGTGTAACCGTCTCTGCTAGATGTTAATCTTGCAACATACCATGTGTTAATCATGGGAAGCTGAGGAAAACCTCAGATACATTCCTCGAGTTCTGCACCCTTGAGATGCCCTCTTATGAGGAAGAATACAGGTTCCCCTATGTCCGCGCACCCAGAGATGCCCCGACATGCCTGATGTTGTCGTCTACTTTGACCGAAGGTCGCTACCATGTCAAGACCCTATGGAATGTCTTGATGGAAGTAGTGTAATTAACCAGATTCCATGGAAACATGGCACTGGGAAGAGATTCACGAACTACGTATGAAATCTATGAGGGAGACCCAGACTAGGTAATGAGCTCCGAGGAAGAATCCACGGAAGGAAGAACCGACATCCCATCATCCCATTTCGATCAAGGAGCAGACGTACCTGAACAAGGAACGAATGTCGCCCACCTTTGGAAAGCGGGAATGCGGGGCAACAAGCAGCGCGTCCTCCACAGACGGATGTGCGCGCCCCGGCGAAAGCGTCGGAAACACCAGGTAATCCCTCAATCTGAAGATTAATATCTATCATTCTATCCCCAAAAGACATAGATTTTTAATGGAATGGATACCTCTGAATTCGCAACCCGAAGTCTAAAATACAAGGAAATCACACCTATTCACAAAACAAATCAGCACGAAGCAAAGTGTGAACAAGTCATTCAAACCTTTTGCATGAAGGGTGAGAGTTTATAAGATCCTTACTCTAGAAATAAATTAAACAAAAAATAAGAACAGTAGTCAAAAGTTTTGTCCAAAAGTAGTGGTGATCTTGTTTAAATGAGATCTTATTTATAGGCACGACTTTAACGGTCAGCTCCCTCCTCCAACGGTCATATTTTTCTTTGAATTTTGGACGGACCTATACACATGTCACTCAAACAACGATTAGTTAGTAACTGAAAGCATGACATCGTTTTATAACAAAAAAAAAGTGTGAGAAAAAATATGGTTAGATAAATAAAATCCAATATTCGGAATGTAAGAAAATGAAAGTTCAGAGTCTAACCAAAAATAAATTCGGAGTCTATAATACAAGGATATTCAGATTCTATTTTCTAGAAATTCGGAACCTGAACTCTATAGAATTCCAGAGTCTAAATTTCAATGAAATTCAGAATCTAGATTCAGAAGAATTCAGAACAAGAACATACAAATATTGGAGTCAGAGTTCCAGAGAATTCAGATTTAGAACTCATAAGAGTTCGGAGTCTGTATTCGGAGAACTCGGAGTCAGAACTCGAAAGAGTTCGTAATTAGAATTTGTATTCAGAATCCAGAGTAAGAACTTAGAAGAATTCGTAACTGGAATTCGTATTCATAATTCAGATCCTAAAATAGAATGATTCATATATATATATATATATATATAATTATAGGATTTAGAGGTTTTGGTTACAAAACTAATTTTATACTTGGAAAAATTATGATATGGTAAATAAAAACATGGAAGGGACAAATTTCCTTTGGGAAAGAAAATTTTCCTTATAGTAGTAAAACACAGGGTACAATGAGATTTACGTTGAGGTAAGGTGTTTTTGGTTTTCAAAATAATAAGGAATGGTAAAGTCCTGAGGAAACCTTATTGAATTAACAATCTCCTCTATGTATGAAGGAATAGAAAAGTCAAAAGGAAACCCTTATTGCCTCAAAAATATCCCCATTTTTGAAAACACAAAGATCCTTATAAAAAAAAGACAATTTCTTAGACAATATTTTTCTAGACTGAAATAAAAATTATCTCCATTTTAACATTGTCAAAAATTTATATGAATAACTCTCTCTTAGGTTTTTAAACACTATCTATCCTAATCTAGATTTACAGAATGAGATTTTTGATTATCTTGAGTATGGAAATCTCAGTAATGAAAAATCTCCTTTAGATAAACTCCCCATTATTTAGGGATATTTATTCTTTACATAGCATTCTTTTTTCCTTTCTCCCAAATTGTGATTTTCAAAAATAATTTTAGGGAATGGAAATGAAATATGGTACCTAAAATATTTGTACAAACATCCAAACAAAAACGATCAACCAAAATTTCAGTAAGATTGGAAGAATTTGTACAAGAAAATAAAATAAAAGAAAATATCAGATTTGATCTATTTTCCTTCCTTTTCCCTGGGTATCAATTTATTTACTACTGTTTTGAGCTTATTTATCTCCTTGTGATCTTCCTCTACTTGCTTCTCTAAGGATTTGATCCTCTCTTCTTGAGCCTTCAGAGCCTCTACCGGAACCTTCAATAAGTTATCTTGTTTCAATATCTTCCCTTCAATCTCAATCCAGAGATCCCTTTCTCTCTTCCATCTTTGAGAAACATAGTACAAATTTACATTCAGATCCTTGACTTACTAAATCCGTGTTTTCTGTTCAAGGGTTATATTTTACCCAAAGAAAGTTGTGAGGTTTTTGAAATTTCTTATGTTTAGAATCAAAAGCTTCCTTAATATTATCTTGAATCTTATCAAGATCTCTTAAATATTCAACTATATGTTTTGAGAAACTGACCACTTTTTAACAAGATGTTTTGTGGGCATCATAGTTGATAAGTGTGTTCTTGTAATTAGTGTCAATCTTTACACAACTAACCATCACCATGGATACAAAATATGATTTTTTATTCAAGATATGCGGAGCATCTGACATCTGGAGTCAACGGTTGGAAGGATCGGAATTTTTTCAACAAGATTCTTTAGTGATTGAATGAAAAAAAATCATGAATTAGAGCTGATGATTCCGAATCTGAAACTCTACATGGTGATGGTTCTTCCTCTAGATCAACAAGATTCCTCTTTGAAGATCCAACAACTTCTCTTTTCTTTAAAATGGCTTTGGTAGGTGTACTAACAATCACTTGTTTTCCCTTGTGAGTTCTCAGAACAACTTCTTCATCTAAAGACTCATGCTCACATTCAGACAACTGAACAATTCTATCTTCATCAATTTTTTCTTTCTCAGCTCCTACCTCAATATATTTAGAATGAATGAATTCATGATTATGAATCTCTACCTCAAATAATTTGTTCACATTTTCTTTAGGTTTATTATCAATTCCACGGGTTTCATGTTTTGAATATCTACCCTGAGAAGTTCCTATTGACAATTTTTTGGATAGACTATTCTTCTCATGAATGTATTCAACATAATTTTTCAGATCATTTGTATGATCACCGATTTTAGCATTTTTTACTTCATCCACAACTTCCTTTTATTTAACAACCTTTTCATGTAATTCTTCCAAATTTGGAAATTACTTCCACGGTGTCTCAGGTGGAGCCTCAACCAAGAACGATTTCGGTACAATAATTTGTTCGGATGCATTTTTAGAATCCCTTAGAAGGGATTGGAAAATCTCTGCCTCTGACATCTTCTTCTATTGGTTTTTTTCTTTGGATTGCGTCTCAAGTTCTTTAACAGTCTTTTATTTTAATGCCTTGGTCACAACAAGATATAGACCAAACTGTGGCTCCCCTTACTTTTGGTTTTTCTTATCCTCCCTATACCTTGTAACACCCTCATCCAGATATGATTTATGCTTTTTGGGATTTGGAGGTGTGGTTTGAGCTTCCTTGGCATTACAGTTTTTACCTTCAACTTCTAATTCCTTCAATTTTGTTTTCTTTCCAGCCTTTTTTGATGATTCAGCCACCTCTTTCTTCTTCAGAATGACTTTTGCTTCCTCTTCCAGTAGGTCCTAGAATTCTCCGGACTCTTTAGAGAACCTAATATTTATTCTCTTTAGAGTGTCATCACTTACCGACATTTCTTTACAATTCCTTGGCATGTAACTACAAGGTATTTTGAATGACTCCAAGCATCGAACAATAAGCTTGGAAAGAATGGTCGGGTATTTGATAATCTATACTTTCAAATTTCCATTCTTGATGTTCTCTATCGTAATGAGAATATTGTTCATCAGGTTGATCTTCCTTAGCTTTACTAGAAAATCAAAGACGTAAATATCACTCTTCTTCATGGTGTCCTTATCACCTTTTCTTGGAAATATCAATCCCTGAAACCATAATTCAGGAATTCGATTGTTTGTAGAAAAATTGGTGATTTTTGAAGTCTTGATATATTTAAGTCCAAGACACTCCAATCCTTTTACTCTTACAAAACATCCTTGTACATCTGGTAGTTTGTGAGAACAAAATTTTTCTTATCCTTCATAAGATAGCCCAACCAAGCTAGCAGCCGTGGTATATGAAAGTGCATAAGTTTTACCATAGCTTTTGAAAGGAAATTTTTCTCTTCCATATTCCTTTAAAAAACAAATTGATTTATAAAATTCCACAAGAAGATGAAGATATACTACATCCCGAGCTCTTGGATTTGATATACAAACAATTTCCCATCCATTAAGATTGATATTCTTTGAAATAATAGAATAGTACTTGTTGATGATGTTTGAATGTACCAACCTCTCCCTGTAAATCTTTCACTCCGGAATTGACTTAACAGTTGACCTCTCTGGAGAAGGAACTTCACACGACATTCAGATTTAAGCACTTCGGAAAAGTTCAGAATGATGTTTTGAAAGGGGGTGAAGAGCATCAGTACATAGAAGCGTGAAATCGATATGGGGAAACTCTTTGAGGGTCCCTTATATAGGTGTTGATGCGACATTTCATCTTCCAAAAATAATCCAACTACTGAAAATGCTTTTGATTAGATCTGACAGTTGAAATGATAGCCGTAAGGAAAATTTGGTAGGATCTGATCTTTTGAGATTTTAAAAGGAAAACATTCAGATTTAAGGAATATAGAATCTGAATTTTTTTTAAAAAAAATTAAACTAACAGCAAGAAAATGATGACTATGAAAACATAAGAGAGAAATCATACCTTTCGGATTACGGGGAAGATTATTTAAAATAGGTAATATTCCTCTTGAAGAACTAAAAAAACCTCCATTACTGAAATTTTTATTACGAAAATTTTAATGTACAAGAATATTCATTAAAAAATGAAAAAACGTATTTCGAAAAACATGATAAACATCACTACAAAAAACATGATAAACATCATTACGAAAAACATGAAAAAATTCATTCCAAAAAACATGAAAAACTTCATTATGAAAAACATGAAAAACATCATTAAGAAAAACATGAAAAACATAAAATCAAATGTACTCCCACTATGGAAAGGAGTTTATTACAATAAAGAGATTAATTTTAATAGAAACTTAACTATGAATATTACCTTATGGTTATCATTCCTAACTTTTGTTTAATGTATTTATACCTATCAGAGGGTAATGTTTTTGTAAAAATATCAACAATTTGATCTTGCGTTCTGATAAATTGAAGAATGATATCTTCTTTTTGTTTGTGATCTCTAAGAAAGTGATGCCTAATATCTATTTATTTTTCATGAGTTTCATGTGAAGGATTTTCACTAAGGCAAATGACACTTTTATTATCACAAAAAATTTGTGTTTTGGTAAAACTCATACAATAATCTGTGAGTTTGTGTTGCATCCACAAAACTTGAGCACAACAACATTCAGCTCCTAAATATTTAGCTTCAGTAGTGGAATGTGTTACTATGTGTTTCTTCTTACATGACCAGGAAACTAATGAATCTCTTAAGAAATGAAATGTTCTAGATGTACTCTTTCTATTCCTTTTACATCCACCAATGTCGGAATCTAAAAAAAAATTAGAATAAAATCATTTCTAGAAGTGTAAAAGATTCTGAAATCCATGGTTCCCTTTTCGTAGTGAAAAATTATTTTCACTGCCTTTAAATTGGATTCCTTAGGATTGGATTGATATCTTGCACAAGACCATACTGAAAACATTATGTCTGGATGACTAGCTGTTAAGTAAATTAAACTTCCTATCAAACATCTAAAAGATGTTTGATCTCCTAGTTTCCCAGCTTCATCAAGATGAGGTGTGTTTGAGGTACCAATAAAAGTAATTATACTCTATGTGTAGTCATATCCATACTTTTTAATAATATACATAATATACCTTTTTTGGGATATATAGATTCCTTCTTGTTTTTGAGATATTTGAAAACCAAGAAAAAACGTTAACTCACCCATCACACTCATTTCAAACTCTGATTTCATTAGATCTGCAAAAGAATCAGTTAAGGATTTCATATTTGAACCAAATATATTGTCATCCACATAAATTTTAACAATAAAAACATTTATCTTATCTTTCATTATAAAAAGGGTAGGATCTGCATTTCCATTAACATAATTATTTTGAAGAAAAAATCCTATAAGACTATTATACCTACCTCGAGGGGCTTCCTGAAATCCATAAAATTATTTGGTAAGTCAAAAAACGTGATCAGGGTGTTTTGTGTCTTCAAAACCAAGAGGTTGTTCCACAAAAACTTCCTCTTGAACCTAACAATTAAATAAAGAACATTTCACATCCATTTGAAAATGTATGAAATTGAGAAATGCAACAAATGAAACTGAAATACGAAGAGATTCAAGTCTAGATACTAGAGAATAGGTTTCTTCATAGTATTTTCCCCGTTGTTGATTATAGCCTTTATCAACCAATGTAGCTTTATTTATTAATATGATTCCATTTTCATTACAATTATTTCTGAAGACCCATTTTACTATAATTACAAAAGTCTCCTTAGGTCTTTCAACCAAGGTCCAGACATTATTCCTTTCGAATTCATTTAGTTCATCTTGAATAGCTTTTATCCAATCATCATCACCTAAATCTTCTTTAGTGCATTTTTGTTATAATTTCCAAAGAAAATATAGATGTTCTACTTCATGTATTAAAGAACATCTTGTCCTTACAGGTTGACTCACGTCACCAATGATACTATCAATGGCGTGATTTATTAGAAGCAACTGATTTGGGTTTTGTAAAACCTATTCATCAAAATTTGGCAGGAAATCTTTTGTGGTAAATGTTTTAGAATTATCTTCTTGGAAATTTTCATTATCAAAAGAATATTTTAACAATGGTTGATAATAAGTTTGTGAGAACACATCCGAAGATGTAGATTGGGGTTCTTTAAAAACAAAAGGATTAATTTCATCAAATTTAACATGTACTGTCCCTTCAACAGTACAATTGTTTTTATTGAAAACTCTATATGCCTTAGAAGTTGTAAAGTAGGCTAAGAAAATTACTTCATTTTATTTTGGTGAGAATTTGTGTAGATCATCTTTAGTATTCAGAATGAATACCTTGTAACCAAAAACAATAATGTTGGAAAGTCTAGGTTTTCTACCATTCCATAACTCATGAAGAGTTTTATTAAGAAAATTTCTAATCAAAACTAAATTTATAGTATAACATGTAGTACTTATAGCTTCAACCCAAAAATGATGGGATATGGAAAATACTCACTCAATATGGTACTTGTTATTTCTTGAAGAATTGTATTTCTTCTTTTAACAACAATATTCTATTGAGGTGTTCTAAATGCTGAGAAGTTATGAGTAATGCTTTTTCTACTACAAAAAGATTCAAAATCAGAATTTTGAAATTCCACTCTATGATCACTATGAATAGTTATCAAAGGAAGGTTTTTCTCATTTTTGACATGGGATCTAAAACTTTTGAAATACGAAAAATCCTCAGATTTCATTCCTAGAAAATAGACCCACGTAAATCTAGTGTAATCATAAACTAAGAAAAAAACATAATATTTTCCTCCAATGCTTCCAGATTTTGTTTGACCAAAAAGATCCATATGCACCAACTGTAATTCATTAGTGGTTGAGACTTAACCGATTGATTTAAAACTTGATTTATATTGCTTTCCATATTGACAAAGATCACAATCTATTGATGAATCAAATCTACGATCCGGTAGATCCTTAACTAGTCTTTTATTAGAAAGATTACAAAGGTTCCTAAGGTTACCGTGACCTAACCTTATATTCCATAACCATAACTGATCTTCCATTGCACTAAGGTAAGGTATGTTTTGGCTCCTAAGGTCATCTATGTTTAGGGTGTAATCATTCTCTTTATAATTAGCAGAAAGAATAAAATTATCCTTAGAATTGTGTACCAAGCACTTTTCATTCCTAAAATTCACAAGGTAGACTTCATCACATAACTGTCTTATGCTACTGAGGTTGTGCATAAGACCCTTAAGAAATAAAACATTTGAAATAAATGATTTTCCAAGAAGAACGATGTTACCTATACCAATAATTTCTCCCATAGCCTTATATCTGAATGTTACTTTTCCTCTTTCCTCTTGATAATATTTTCAAAGATGTTTTTGTTACCAGACATATGCCGAGAGAATCCACTATCCATGTAACAAGTATTTCTGTTGGTACCTTCTTTTTTTTCCTAGAAATAAGAAAGTTAGACTTTCAGAATCCAAACATCCATGGATCTGAAATTGTTAGACCAAAAAATTTTAGGAATCCAATTTTTTTTTTAAAAATAAACTCTATGAAACCCAAGAGATTGAACCTTGTTTAAAGAGGAATTTTTCTTCCAATGTCCACCACTTTGAAATTTAGTATGAAAAGGGGATCTGGAAGAAATGAAATAGTTGTTTTTGAAAATAGGTTTTTGGTGAGTATTACCTACTCCAGTATTATTTCCATGAGGTTTGATTTGAGAATACATGTTGTCAAAATTTTCCATACCAGAAGTAATGTTTTCAAGAAGTTTCATAAGGGAATATATTTCGGGATTTTGTCTAATGATTAATTCCTATCCTCTGGAATTATTTCCTTAGATTTAGATTTTTCCTCAAAACACTTAATTTCGAAACAGCATTCTTAAGATCTTTCGAATGTTTTTCCTTTTTAGTATTTACTTCCTTAAGTTCATTAGAATGTATTTCTAAAAGCTCATCCTTATCTTTATGATCTATAGAGAGATCTAAAATCCCTTTTGTAAGAACTTCTTCTCTACTATTTTCCTCATCCAATTTTTTAGAAAATTTAAAATTTCTTTCTTCTAACAACATGGAAAATCTTGATACATCTTTATATGAAGGTATTTTTTCACTATCTAAAGATGATGTATTATCATTAGAAGTAATATCTACAGAATAGTAATTCTTATCAAGAGATATATTTATTAAAGCCCCGGAAGAGTGTATTATGGCCATAAGACATGTATTAGGGAAAGATGTAGTAGCCATGCATCCGATATTTTTCTATGCTGATGATTAATATTTAAAAGATTTACTTTAGGAATAGTATCCATAGATAGAACACCAATTATCATTTTCATTAATAATTTTCTTGTGCTTTGATCAATATAACTTCTTCTTGTTCCTTTCTGAATTCCATTCATTCTTTTCAATATTTTTCAAAAAAGTGAAATCATGTATGATATGATCTACTATTCTAAACTCATAACATGTAACATACCCATATTTCTTCTCTTTGTAGTCTCTCTTCTTGAATTTATTCTAATAGTTTTTCTGAGCTACTATCTTGTTAATTCTCTGAGAAAGATTAACGAATTTATTCTCAGACTTCTATGTATCACTAGATTCTGACTGAATAGTAACTTTCTTTGACATAGATCTAGTAACTCTTTCTGGAGTCTTGGCTTTCATATTCTTAGAAGTGTTTGTAAAACCAACTCCTCCATTCCCATTCTGGTTTTTGACATTATCGGCATTTCTCTTCATTCTAGTCCCATGCTGAAGAAGAGTTCTAATCAATTCATCTACGGAAATCTGGGTAACATTCCTATTCTCAACAATTGCTGTCTTCTTGGACTCCCACTCATTTGGCATGATGTCTATGATTTTATCTACAAGAGACTCATCATCCAATCCTTTTTCTCCCATAGACTATAAGCTACTCATGATAGTCATAAACCTTTGCTGGACTTTGGTTATAGTTTCTCCATAAAGAAAGTTAAAGCCATGATATTCAGCTCTCAACATAGCACTTCTTGTCTCTATAACATTACATGTACCAAAATGTGTAACGTCAAGTTTCTTCCAGATACTATTTTCAGCTTCACATGAAGATATTTGACTATAAAAGTTCCTAGTCAAGGAACATAACAATGTATTTCTGACTATGAATTTTTCATGATATTCTGATTTCACCTGATTAGTAAAACATCTCAATTCCTTATCAAAAATTATATAATCTCAAGTGATTATCAGGTAGTTATCAAATCCAGTGTTAATAACAAAAGATTTCATCCTATATCTCCAATACTCATAATCATTTCATTCAAAAACAGGAGGTCTGGTAGGATTTAGATTGTCGATAGAACCAACATTCAAACCTGCCATCTTAAGAAAAATCATGCCACACAAACTTGTTAGTAATATATGTTTTTAAACAAGGAAAATATATATCTTGAGCATAGAAAAAATATAGAACTAGATTAAATCTAAGAAAAAGTGAAACTGAACTTATGAATCCAAAAATATGAATCCAAAAATTGAAGAAGAAGATTTTTCTCCTAAAGCATGGAAAACTTATATGTGAATATAAGTATTTTAGAAACCTCCTATGATACAAATTTTTTGATCAATAGATACGATAACTATGATACTGATTATAGTATCAAACTATGATGTAGATACTCAATATAAAAGAGGAGGGGTGAATTGTATATTTTAAAAATTCTTTTGGAACATTTAAATATGATTATGATTAACAAGGTCGAACAAGGTAATTCACAAAACCTCTAGGTTCTAATAACTAGCTTGATTCCAGAAAAGGGAATCCGGAATTGGGAGTTAACAAAAAACTACAACAACTAAGATTCTACCATAAAGCGTATAGAATCCTATATAATCAGTGTACAAGTTTAAGGAAGTATAACAAAGTTATACATTCCTTAACAATCAGAATTACAATGGAAAACAAAACTAAAAGACTACAAGTAAAAGGTAGTAACTATTTTAACCAAAAGAGTAGGGTATCAAACAACCCTTGATAAAGGACCCTTGATTTATACTTTCAAGAAATTCTGTCTTACCCAAACCCAGGTAATCCCTCAATCCGAAGATTAGTATTTGTCTTGCTATCACCGCAATCCCCCGATTTGTAAGGAAATCGACACCTCTGACATCACAACCCGAAGCCTCTAATTTCAAGGAAATCACACCTCTGCAAAAGAAAATTGGCATGAAGAAATGTTTTAAGAAGCCGTTCAAACATTTTTCATGAAGCGTGAGAGTTTATAAGATCCTCTCTCTAGAAATCACTTCAACAACATGTAAGCACAGTTGTCAAAAGTTGTGTCCAAAAGTAGTTCCAAGCTCATTCAAATGAGATCCTATTTATAGGCACGACTTCAACGGTTATCTACCTCCTCCAATGGTCAAATTTTTCCTTTATTTTAGGAGGGACTTGTACATGTGTCACTCAAATAATGGTTAGTTAGTAACTGAAAGAACGAAATCGTTTTATAAGAAAGAAAACTGCGAGAAAAAATATGGTTACATAACTAAAATCCAATATTCGGAATGTAAGAAAATGAAAGTTTAGAGTGTAACCAAAAATAAATTCAGAGTTTATAATACAAGGATATTTGGATTATGTTTTATAGAAATTCAAAACCTGAACTCTATAGAATTCCAAAGTCTAAATTTCAAATAAATTCGGAATCTTGATTCATAAGAATTTGGAACCAGAACATACAATGTTCAGAGTCAGAGTTCATGAGAATTAGAAGTCAGAACTCATAATATTTTAGTGTCTACATTTGGAGAAGTCGGAGTCATAACTCGGATGAGTTCGTAACTAGAATTCGTATTCAGAATTCGAAGTCAGAACACAGAAGAATTCGTAACCTGAATTCATATTTAGAATTTAGATCCTAAAATAGAATGCTTCATATCTATATATTTATTTGATTTTGAGTTTTTGGTTACAAACAGAATTTCATACTTAGAAAATTTATGATATGGGAGATAAAAACATGGTAGGGATAAATTTCCTTGGGGATTATTTTTCCTTATAGTAGTAAAACACAAGGTAAATTGAAATTTTCCTGAAGATAAGGTGTTTGTGATTTTCAAAACAATAAGGAATGGTAACATAATAATGAAACCTTATTGACTTAACAATCTCCCCTTTATATGAAGGAATATAAAATTCATAAATAAAACCTTATTGACTCAACAGCTTACGTAACCGAGCATATAAAGGAAAACTGATTAGTTGACACCCAAAATGATGATACTACTGAAATATTATTAAAAATGCAATATTAGATGAACATATATGAATTCATATTTATGTATATAGTTATTTTATAATTTAATAACAATGTTTTAACTATTATAAAAGAGGTTAACATACCACAAACTTAGGAAAAGTACAAGGTAAGGGTTAATTTTACAATCTCTTTATTATCCGAGGTTTTTTTATGTAAGTATTTACTAGGACCTCTTTATCATCCACATCTGTGTTTTCTTAAAAATGCAATTCAATTTTTTTTTAATATTTACTATTATATGGGTTAAAGTCATTTATACCCGTATTTGACCATATATGTTTTGAAATAAATCTTTCTGTAGTTTTCCAAACAATGTACTTTATGACCTTTTCGACAAAATTAAGGTAAGAATGTATTTTTAAACTTATACGGTGGGTGTGGATATTTTCTGCCATTATATAATTGTCAAACCTTCCCATAAAATCTTATAAGAATATTTTGAAACTAACTGTTTTCTTTTTATTATATAAATTTTTATGATTTCAAATAGAAAGAGATATTTCTATAAAAAAATTTGGATTTAATCTATGTCAACATCCTTTGATGGATATTAAGCTAGTTTGATGATGATTTATTATGATACAATACGTCCATATTGTATTGCGGTTTTTGTGATATGTTTGACTATAGATGTGTTATATTTACACCATTCATGGTTTATGGATTAAGTATTGACATTTGGTTTGGTAGTTTTAAACGGAATTTTTATGTTATGTTTAAGACCATTCATACACAGGAATGCATTGGACTTAGTATGTGATGGGTGGAGCTCGCTATAGCTCTCGAAGAATCAGTAGGTCTCATGAGACAAACTAGTGTCTTGGCGTTAGGCCTTTACAAAATCTTATTTGTAGTCATGGAACAAGGCCTTCACTATGTGGTTATGAATTCCATTATTATGCATTCCATCATTATGAAAGTGGATATTGATATTGCATGTGATTATTCGACTATTAGAATATCCATGTGATTATGTAAATGGAATTATTTGATTTTATATTTTCCATATTATGCTGATGCTTATTTATAAAAGGATTTTGTTTTAGTCTTATACATTGACCTAAATGACATTGCATATTTATGAATGTTTCTGCTATATTTTTATCCTTTATGATAATCTAAGCTCACCCCTTTCAATTTTTTATTTTTCCCAGGATGTGAAAAAGTATTTTATTATTGACCTGCATGGATAGGCTAAGGATATAAGTCTGTTCAAAAGGACACAAAATATTGTTGATTTGTTTTTTTCATTATATAATGTAAAACTTATGAATGTATCTAGTACTTTCAAGGATACTAAACTGATCGATATTTTGGGACATGATTCCTTGTATCAAGCCAATGTTATGTAATAATGCATCGACTCTGGATAACTGCGGTTGGTGAGTTATAGTTGGTATCAGAAGAAGTTTAGTAAAAACATTGGAAGCTTGATTTAGAAAAACACTGATTAGAGAACATTACCCTAAGACAAAATTTTAGGATTAGTATAGAAGAACATTCTAGAATTTGGTAATGTAGAGATTTTGTGAGTTTTTCAAGCAGTACATCTCTTTCTGGATATAAGAAGGTAGAGGTGGCTCTAGAAAAGATGTGCCTAGGGGTAAAACCTGAAAACACCTCTTTGAGGTAGACTCGAACGAGAATAGGTGCATGCCAATAGGACTTGATGTACTCATGGTTATGACACTCCCAGGGGATATGCTTAGGATAAATCTCATTCTCTTTACAAAAAATTATGAATGGATTATAAATATATACATCCTCCAAGGAAATATTTTTACGATTATGGATTAAATCTATAAACTAATCAATTTATGTTAACTGTTTCACATGTTTGGAATTATGTATTACAATACATAAATTAATTTAGTGTATTCCATTGTTTAGAAATGGTGCCTAGTGGAAAGAATGGAAACCTTATCAACCCATGTAATCCATGTAGGGACTTCCCCCTAATCAAGATAATTGTAGTGGAGCTCTAGATGCAACTGGTGCTGATCATCTTATCACCATACTGGGACAACTCACTCAGGTTATGAATAATAACCTTAACCGTATGGAGCACCCTAATCCACAATGTGAAGGATCAACATTAGATTGTTTCATGAGGCAACAACCACCAAAATTCAATGGGAGTACAAATACACTATTATTTTTGAAATGGACAAGTTTCTTAGAAAAACTATTTCATGCTATGGGGAGTAGTGAAAGGCAAAAAGTTGTCATGGAAGTTTATCACCTAAAAGGAGATGCAGATAAATGGTGGTCATTAATCGAAAAAACAATGGATGATGAAGATGTATCAAACATGGAATGGAGGGAGTTTAAAGAGATTTTTTTTAGAAAAATAATTTCCTCGTGACCATCTAGAAGATATGGAAAGAAAATTTCTGAGTCTGAGGAAAATGGAGGATGAAAATGTCGCAAAGTATGAGGTTAACTTTTTAAGGATAGAAAGACATGTAAAATATTATATACGTAACAAAGGATTAAGATTGATCGATTCTTTTATGGTTTAAATCCATTTCTTGATCAAGCATTAATCTCATAATCCTTCTCATCGTATGGCAATTTTTCATCATGCGCTATCAAGACAGAAAAGGAATTCTCTATGTCTTATGACTTCAAAGCAAAGCAAGAGAAGAAGAGATCTGCTGAACACTCTGGAAATGGAAATAAGGGGAAAAATGAAAATGTTGAATATCCATCCTGCGGTATATGTGATATGAAACACCCCGGTACTTGCCTGAAGGGAATGAGAGTATGTTACATGGGTGGTGAAAAAGGCCTCCAAGCTTGTGATTTCAAGGGGAAGAAAGTGGTTGTTAATGTTTAATTATATAATTGTAGAGAAGAGGGGCATTATGAAAATAAATTTCTTATGCACCAAAGGATCATACCTCAGAAAAGGAAAGGAAGAAAAGTCAAGATTATGCGATCACTACAGCTGAGGTTAAAGCTCCTAAATACGTGGTGGATGGTAATTTAATGGTTTCTTCAAGTTTAGCCAATTCTTTATTGGATTCTAGATCATCGCATTGTTTCATATTTTCTCAGTTTCCTATGAAAATTAGGTATTTTTAATTTAACTTAATAAGGGAGTTTTCATTCAAAACACCTAAGGGAAGTATCATCACAACAAGGTTTTGTGAATCAGTTCCCATTAGGGAATATAGATTTTGTTTACCTACTAATCCCATCGTCATACCCATGATTGAATTTGATATAATCCTCAGTATGGATTGTCTTTTAGACCCTGATGCAAAAATTTATTGTAAGAAGAATGAGGTTACAATTTTTGATGATGATAAGGTGTACCTTATCATTATAGTAGAAACGTCCACAGCGAATTATTATCTAGATCTACCCCCAGTAGCTCTACTATATTCAATTATTGGGGAGGAAGAGATCGAAATTACTATGGGTGAGGAAATAATGTTCAAATAGAGGAAGTACCTATTGTGCAATAATATACTGATGTGTTTCCAGAGGATTTACAAGGATATACTCCAGAATGAGAAAATGAGTTTTCCATTAATTTAATTCATGATTCATGGTCTATATCAGAGACCCCTTATTGAATGACCAC